>OX392538.1:31255000-32505000 GCA_947623455.1 Mimachlamys varia
AACGCAATCCATTTTTTCTATTTTTTTAAAAAACCTTTTCTAGTACTATTAATTGGTTTGTTGGTTCATTGTTTTTACGTCTTATTAACAGCCAGAGACATTTAAGGACGACCTCCGGTGTTTACAATGTGGGTGAGTTGTGTTAAGAGCGTGTGTATTTTGGAGGGTGCGGTATGCCTTGTAAGCCTTCTTGCGATAGTTCAGATATTTTGCCGATTTAAAGTGCTACCACATTGAAGTATACTGCCGAAGGCCCTCAGCAGAACACCCCACCCGGTCACATTATACCAACAACGCGCGAATTTAATAGTGTTCCATCAGTGGTTAAGGAAGACTGCAACACATCATTTGTTCGTAACGCCAAAGGCAACCAACTACAACCAAATTCATTAAGATTTTAATATGCATGCATAAATATTTTTAATCACTGACAGAAACATCAACATGTTATCTGTCACCTGTTATACAGTAGCTACAACCGGAAGTCACCAGACAAATATATATAGTTAGTTTTATATTTCTGACGTACATTCTGCAATAAAGAGGTGCATTACACATGCATGGGTCCTTGACTTAGTGACATTAACAGTTTGTTTTACCATATCTCGCCGTGTCTTCTATCATGTGCACCTGTTTACAATTTTGTATTAAAACATGTCAGATATGCATTTCATATCTAAATTTAAACGGAAGCTATACGTCATGGATTCACATCTGACGGGTTTGTAACATGTCCGCCTCCAAATGTATATATGAAATATGTTTCAAAGTTCACTCAACAGGTGACAAAGAGTAAGAGGCAAGGTGTTATGAATTTTTGCTGAGTTTGGGAAACCGTGTTATATTTGCATCGTTTTTGTTGTCCTAGTACGTATATAAGTGTTCAAAACAACGTTTTATTTGTTTATGCAGCTGGACATTTTAAAACATAAATAAGGAGATATTTAGGTCAGTGAGCACAGCATGGCCATCTGGCTGCATACATTTTGTACGTCATAATCACCAATGTCACTCATATTTTGGTAATACATTACAATAATTTCCTAAAAACTAGGTTAATAAAACAAAGAAAACAAGAAGATGAGTTAGGAAAGAAAATAAACAAATTAATTACAAAAAAATAATTGTGACACAAAAATAAAAACAATTATACGTGGTAAAAACATGTTAGTATTTGTATCACGAAATACCTATAACAGGTAATTATTCTTTAAATCATTATAATTTTCGGTGGTGGTTGGGGGGGGGGGGGCGAGGTAGATGAATAAAGATGACGTAATACACACAAATGCTGCACCTTTTAATTTTGTTAAAGATACAGTATGCTGCAAAAATGAATTAAACTGCATCATACAGCTGTTTCGTCCACCTAGGACTCTTCAGTGATGCTGAAAACCAAAAGGCGGGAATCCGAAGTGTCTAAACTAATGCAGAAGCAGAAGGGTCATGTGCATAAAACCCCTTTAATTTATGAATTTAGAAGTACTATTAAACTCATTTTGTATAATGCCAAATCGGTACTACGAAAATGTGTATATTATACACCGTGCCACTACTCAAATGAGATCAACTGTGGCTATGGAGTCATTTACAGAATGTATTCACTATTATCTTATGGATGCGAGCTTCATGAGAATCATCATCATTAGCAATAATAAACATTATAAATAGATACTTAGTTACACTGAGCAAGATGACGAGAAGGAATGCATTAGTAAGCTTGAGTTGTCATCTACCTCTAAGAGCTCTTTCAACAGCCACAGATATTTACGTAACTTGTATAGTTTAGAACATACACATCTAAAAGCATTTTTCTCTTGCCAGTAGAAAGTGAAATTCATTTCCGCAAACCCACTATCTGCCAAACAAGTGTTCCCTAGAAACGTTATTACAAATAATGACAAACCACTTGACATAAATGTTTCTTTCGTTGACACAAGGGTCTATGTGTCACTGCTCATGTGACCTTGGTACTTGACCTTGACACTGGGAAGTAGCTAATGTGTGTCCTTACGTACATGAATCATACTCTGTACAAGTTCATGGCTTACGTATACTGTTCATGAGTTCATTAGATGTGAATGTTGTACATGATAATGATACATGTATCATTGGTGAAAAATGTCTCATCTACAAGTGTGAGGCGTATTTGGTATGTGGGAATACCACTTTCCCGGAAACAGTTAATATACGTTAACAATACTCATCTTCAAAACACCTTTGCTGATGTTACATCAATACATGAAATTTTGGATTCCCACCTTTTGGCCCCTAGCATCACTAAAGAGTCTTAGGAGGACATTGTTTTGGCATACTGTTTCTACATGTATTGCTAAATTTAAAAAGTGCAGCATATGCAAATGTTACGTCATCTTACGTACTTATGACATTTCCGAACAAGAATGCTTACACGAACATAACATAACCTCCTCAGTAAACATAAACTCACATCGCATACGCCAGGAAGTCGTCTTTGAACGACCTCTGGCATTAATAGGACGATAAAAACCCTACCAAAACCGATGTCATAGGCGAGCAATGTACCAAATAGGCATGCTTAACGTATTTTGCATGTTGCTCATCTTTAAATGTCGTCTAAGCATATTTTAGCATATCAGAGGAAACATGTCAAATTCTTCATCTTCGAGAAATGTTATCGACGGTTTTGTGCATATAAGAGAAATATGTTACATTTTAATCGATCAGCGTACCACAAACTAACCAAGACCAAAGACGAAACAAAGCGTATACTTTATAGTGCTCCATGTACCATGCAGAAATATACTTCCTGAACCCACCACCCTCTCCCGCCCCAAGCAGAATATCCAACAAGGTCACAATATACTGACCATAGATGACCTTGTTGTTCCACTACGAAACTGCTGAGCGCAAAACATATTTCTTCCACGTAGAGATGAATGTTCAACTAAAGACCAAACATGAGGACGTCCCATAAGAAACAATAAAAAGAAGTTATCAGGCGAGTGGAAGGATATAAAACCAGTGATAGTATTTCAATACAGTGAAAAGACACTCTATGATAGGAATATCAGGGTGATTGTAGTTATATAAGGTAAAAGGTAGGATATCACGTCAGCAATATCTTTAACCAGAAGAGTAGGTATAATAGCAATGGCCTTTGCGAAATTAAATATGGAGCAAGAAAAACTAAACTATCCGGTTTCATACATTTTGGCAATATTTTTTACAACCAACATTGCTCAAATACACTCAGTCTCGTAACATGTTTGCATTTGGGAATGTAGGATAGTTACATACAAAGAGGTACATATTTGAATGTTCATTCAAACAGTTCATAACAACTTTTTTATATCAATCAATATATACATGATCATTTTTAAATTATCAATAAACTCCCAAGTGCATTAAGTACAATATAAATCAATCAATGCTTGATATTTTAGCAGGATATTTCGCAACGTAAAGTCTGGGCAATTCAGTGGAATTAGTTCAGGTCATGGCCCTTGGTCATAAAACAGAATTGATTACTTTAATATCAGATGCCTATCATATGCATATTAAATGCAATAATGATAATAAAAATATAGACTAATAGGTATTCTGCATCGGTCAGATAAGTATCTATCTATTTACATGTGCTTAGCGTTAACCTTTAACCATGTGACACGTGAATTGACAGTTAACAATTCAGAAGTTGGATTCATCAACTGAACCATGAGAGAGTTGCATGAGAGAATGTATAATTGATATCTTAAGAATAATTTGGAAGAAACTTTTTTTTCTCTAATATTGACAAACTTGTAAGATTAATCTTTCTTGAATCCGTCACTGAATGCTTTGTATCAGAGTTGTTCATTCATAAGGACGAATCAAAGGTCTTTTATATAATTCATTGAATTGCATAACACACAACAGAAGATACTCATATATCTATTATAATTAATACATTCTTTTGTCACAATCGTGAAATAATTTTATGCATAAGGTCACTAGATTAATTGCACATTAATTGCGTCTATTTAAATCTCTGCGTTCTGCTTAATGCCAACATTGCAATTATCAATGCTCATTATCACAAATGTCTCGAGATTGATTAATTGATCATATCAATTTCAGTGACGTAACTGTCAGTTTATTTCAATAGTGTCCTAACAAAGTTCTTGTTGTTTTATCTTATGAAATGCCTTCATAATTTCCATATTACACTTTATTATCATTTTTATTGCATCTTTAATAATGAATAATTGATCTTATAATCATGCATATCCTCATAAATTAAATTAATTACACTGTTATAATTATCGTATAATTGACCAAACAGACGCTCGTAAATTTGTCGGTAGGTAAATATCTTTGTCGATATGCAAGCTCATGTCAGTATCAAAGTCTGATTAATAGAGGTCGTGCATGTAGAGAAGGGTGCGTCGTGTTTTGGTTGGCAGTTACTTGTCATGAAACTGTCCTCTTTAAGATCAACTAAAGCATATGTTCAATGATAGATTAAAGTTTTAATGTCATTGTCAATTAAATTTAATGTTCAAATATAGGATAAAGTTTGTAATGAAAGGGAATTACTTTTATACTGTTGTAATGTATTCGACCAATCATTTTTTGACGTCAAAACGAAATGCATGTACAATAAAACATATCAAATTTTAATATTTAACTTACCTACGAGTACACAAATGTCATTCTCTGGTAAAGGACCATAACAGTGTAAAAAATAGAACATTTTTCTTCAAGTATGATTTTTTAACTCCTATAGTACATATTACGCTGTAGATACAATGAGATATACATTAAATAGTTTTATTTTGACTGATTTATTAATTGATTTAGATTACCTGTAAAACTGGTTTCCGAATGAAATTCTAGTTACACTCAGGGAATACCAAAGTGTCAGCAAAACCATAACCCAAAATGAAGAACGATTACACTAGTGACAAAAATATAAGCAAATAAAAGATTCTTGAACAACTAATTACAAAGGAATCAAACCAGGTGTTCCAGAAGAGCAAGGGTCTTCTGCTGCTTCATCGATCACACCCGCCATGTGAATCATAAGTTGAACTGTTAATGTCTCGACCTCAAAATGAGAACTGAGGCATCATTCTCGATCACAATAAGGAGACACACTTATCTAAATGTAAGTCAAATCCAACTAAATATCAAGCCTTCAATTTGACACTCAAATAAAACATGATAGACAAAACAATCAGAGAATACCAAAGCGTCCATTAAATCATAATCCTAATTTCAAAATAGATTAAACTAGAGACAAAATAGGAACAAAAGAACGATTTACATGGAGACTGTCGTTAAAGCACAAATACAAAATAAATACAAAAACAAAAATTTAATGGAAAACCTTGTAGAAGAATAAGATAGTAAGTCCGGGTGTTCTGGAAGAGTAAGCATCTTCTGCTTCATTAACGATACCCGTCATGTAAATATTGGTCACAACTACGTAAACATCAAGTCCTCAAAGTGAGAACCGAGTCAACATTCTGAACCACATCAAGTACGCACACTAACTACTCAAAAACGTCCATCTATATATCACACAATGATACAAAATATTAATTTAAAAGTTGTAATCTATTAAAATCAATCAGTTGAAATATATTAGATGAAAAAAGGTTGGTGTGATGAACATTATAAAAAAGATGATAGTATTTAGAAATGTACACATGCTCAATGGATTGCAAACTGGTACCAACATCATAAGTGTACATTACATCGGCGTTATGCAAGAGTTTAAAGCTAAAAAAATACTATGCAAGTTTTCCTTGTCTCCCCTTTTACAAACCAGCACGGTCTGTGGCCTTGGAACGGTATAATGAATGTCGGATCTGGCGAAATGTGAATGTGAAATTCTTTCAGGGGGGTCTATCTTGCAATGCGCCTACACTGTCTGGCCTTGTCTACATGGAATGACGGGAACTACGGAATGGACTTTGATATGATATATTATATACACTATTTGTATATATCAACACATACCAACCCGATACTACCGCGTATTCTGTTATGATAACGTGCATATTATTCAAAACTGTCAAACAAGAATGGGGGTATCGGACTTGATGGTATTTTATATTTGGCCTTGAACTTTTATCATATGTATTGTGTTCTTCGAGTACTTGTACAAGTTTTATTTTAAAGAATATGACATTACTCAGACATATTTACACATAATGTACTTATCAAAAATGGATTTTCGTTATTTTAAAAATGAAGTATTATAAAGTATTATCATCTATCATGCCAACCTTTTCTTAATTCACAGTTAGCTATGCACCATTAAGATACAGTTCATGCATGCCATTTCAATGAATATGACATATATGCTGACGCATGCTGACATACAGAAATTCACACACATACACTTAATCGTACATTGTCATCTGACATATTTTATGAATAGTCCTTTACATATACCATGTATTGCTTCTAAATAAATTAGAGAATATCGAAGCGTTAACAAAAGCATAATCCGAACCAAAAAATCGGTAAAACCAGGGGCAAAATATGAACAAAGCAAAGATTTACGCTTTAACTTTTCAAGACGCTTTAACTAGGGACAAAATATGAATAAGTAAATATGAAAACGAAGACCTTTGAAAACTTACAACAGACCAAACGATCCTGACAAGTAAGTGTCTACAGCTTCATTGACAAAACCTATAATGTGAAGGTAGGTCACTCAAAGTGAGAACTGAGGCATCATTCTCAATCACCATAATTAAACATACTAATCTAATGTAATTTAATAGAGAAGTTCCACCTTTTAAGACTTTTTGCATTAAAGACATATGACAACAATTTGTTTATCCATTGTCAGTATAATATATTAACATTTGATCTGCAATTTTCCATTGACACAATGCTAAGAGAGACTTGCTGCCATACGCCTATAACACCCAGTGCCTCAGTCTATAACAGCAGTTGCTATTGTGACGTCATTAATCTCTATTGTGACGTCATATATTTCAGTGTTGCCTACACTTGATTTGCTGTTCGAAATTGGTTCGAGGAACTAAATAAAGGACAATAGATCTATCAATATGTAAATATTTAGCTAACATTGTTACATTCCTATAACAAACATTGTTATTGCTGACAGCCGGGTTTTATTTAGTTTGTCATCAATAGCAACGTGTGTTAAAGGACTGTAACAACATTTGCTAAAACATTCATTGCTCAAATGGCCGGGATGAATAATCTTCTGGTTGTCGTCAGCGTGATATATCTGGGCCTCATTTAGTGAGATAGCCTTCTAAAGTCGACGTTACATCTGAAAGTTTTCATATGGTCCCGTTCGACTGTATCTATATGTTACGAACAATTTCATGAAACTGTAATCCATGGATCTAAATGGTTTATTTTTTTTAATCTACCATAGCGCTGTGAAGACATAACACAGCGAATGGCATGTTCAGTCATTCAACATTATATTTACGTCACGCAGTAATTGATTTTCTGAAGCACCTGTTAAAAATTAATCATGCATAACTTGACAAATATTTATAGATTCAATAGAATATATTAACAGATATTGACATTGCAAATCAACTCTAATTGGAAATCATCAATGAAATGGATTTCTGAATTCTTCTCATGTCAGATTATATAAATATGTATTATTTGGTATAAGTATACATAGTATTATCTTAAATGATTTTGATCTTCGTTATAGGGCAACACCCATTGACATTACGCCTGAACGTGTAATGGGAATCAATTTCTGTCAAACAGTATTCTCTCTTACTAGGTAAAGATAATAATGCTCAATAGAATAATAATACTCGAGAGATAATTAAAATTCCTTTATAATCTTCCATACGCAAACAATTGGAGTGGCTTTAACCGAGAAACGTACATGGTACGGTGTGTTACCGGGTGGGCGGGGGCGGTGCCCGGATCGACCCACTTTCTAAACATGTATACAGAGAAAGGCGTTGATGTAAACAGCATAAGTACATTGCTGTTTCATCGTTTTGTTTTTTTTTAAAGTCTTAAAGTTAACGATGTCGTATCAAGCGTGAATAAAATTAAGTTTTTTAAAGGGACGTGCATTACCGGCGTTTGGGTGCTCGTTATGTAAAAGATCTTACACGAGTTTCGATTCAGTATGAATTTATTAAACGAGTTACGACCCTGTAGGCGAGTGTGAACGGAATATATAAAATACAATTGTATTTCCATTTCTTGGATGTGAATATATGATATGTTAATTAGTTTCGAATTTTCTAGATTTGAAAGTAGAACAAATCAATAGCTACTCGATCTTAGTTAACCAGATGGTGGGCTGTTCAAATAGCCCCTCGTCCGTGGTCCGTCCTCAAACAATTCTTGATATGGTTACTACTTGAGAAGTATTAAAAGGGCCTTTCTCTAATTCCCTACAGTTATGTATGTTGGTTTCTCCTTTGTGTTTATAGATGTGCCCGTTTCATTTTTGGACTGAGCAGAAAGAATTAAAATGGCTGAGAGACGGCCATATTGGATTTTGACAATGAAAGATTTTAAAATGGCATAAGTAGTTTCCTATCGGTCCTTACATAAAATATAGTTTTTTTTTTTTTATCTTTTTGGGCCTAGTCGGAAAGGAATGGATCATAGGCTACCGTCTTAAAAAGTGATTAATGTCAATAAAATTTGTCTTTTCTTCATTTTTTAATGTAACTAAAATTAAATACATATCAGGGAACAGAGGGAAAAACTTCTTTAAAGAACAAAATTAATGAAGATTGTCTATGGTGGGTGCCAAGATCTTTCTTGGATCTTTAGTTTTATTCTAGGTGTTGAGTAAAACACGAGCAACCAGATTGATGCATAAGTATCCGACAATTGGAGACATGTTTTCACGATATTAAAGGCCCAATATACGTAAGTTTCGGCAAAACTTGAAGCAAAAATCTAGCCTAATAACTTATTATATGTATAGATTTAGTTAAGATTAACTGATATCAGCAATATTCAAGATGAATTCTTTCGCGGTTACCGGTACAGCAGCACTTGAAACACGCTATTTGTAAACACGCGTCCATTTCGAACCGTATTCTACCTTCGGTTTGTTGTTGAAGTGGGCCCCACCTGAATTATTTTCAATTCTTTGGATTTTTTTTGTCAAGAGTTTCTTGTTAGTTACCGCTCAGGTTTACTTCGTTTTAGGCTTATTTTTGCATGGTTATCAACTGGATTTTTTTTCATAATTTTTCAGAATCACGAAAATTTCCCTGAAGTTACGTATATTGGGCCTTTAAGACATGACGCAAAAGTATTCGTATATTTGATTCCATTGACCCAGATAATGTATTTTTAAAAGTTTTTTTCTCGCATCCACGTAACCATCTCTATCAATTTTTGACATCAAAATTGCCCAATTTTACATAAAATGGCGTTTAACGTGACAGTAGTGATTATTATAATAACCTTCTCTGTAAAAAGTCTTGTATGCTTCGAAGGTGAGGAAATGATACCAAAATTAGCTAATTTTATTTCCACAATATACTGACAAATCCTTTTTAATCAAAATGTGATTTGTCGATAAAAACCTGGCATATCGCGCCTCGGTTACAGTTAATGCGGTTGTTTAAAGTCATTTAAGGGGCTGTCTTCATCATGTTGCGTAATACCCTTATGTCGAGATTTGCCGCAGTATACTTCTCGAAACGATTAGAATATAACTACGCATTTCCCGTCGTCATGTACGTTGTATTGATACAATCAACAACAGATATCGGTCACATGATGATTTTGATGAGTGAAATGGCAAATGTTTTGAATTCTAATAAATATTATATCCATTTGATAGTATCGATATATCTGCCTTCACAACATAGCTTTTTAAAACATGAGGGATAGAGGTCTTAGGTACTTCGTGTTGTTAATACAATGATAGAAAATAATCACCTTTCGGTGCTTTCTTATGGTTGTTTTTACCGCCATTATTGCCTCATCAGTATGCTAATTACGTACAATGGCATCGAAGTCAATATCATGATTGATCAATGAATCCATATATATACTTTCCTACAATTCCTGTTGATCTACTTAAACAAAAGATGACGTTACGCACACATATGCTGCACCGTTTAATTATGTGGTAGATACAACAAAAACAGAACAAAGTAATCAAACTGCATAATGTAGCTGTTTTGTTCTCCTTGGCTCTTCAGTTAGGCTAGGAGCCAAAACGTGGGAATCCATAATTCATAAACTAATGTAGAAGCTTAAAATAAAATACCAATGAAAAAATGATTTCCATCAAGAATTTAATTAATCACCCTTAAAACAACACCATGAACATAATTATGTACCTCTTCAGTTAATAACATTTGAAGGTTTTTTTCTTTATATCCTATACACTATCACATTGTTAGCCTTCAACTAAGCCTCTGCCAATGGCTGTGAGGGCATCTGAGTAGTTTGCCCCCTGACCGTGACATACATACGTCTCAAAATGGTAAATGTAGTTTCTATTCCCTACTTGACGCTCGGCATTGTCAGAGTGGATGACTGGTTCACCCATTGTCAGTTTCATGTGACAAGGGGAGGTGAGTTACTCGGGGCACTGCGGCAGTATTTTTCTCTGTGGTAGCACTATAAAGTTGGTATTGCAACAAGACTTCTTATCACCTTAACACATTGCAACCTTCGCAATACACACGCACTCAAAACATACGCTCACATCATCCACCGGAAGCCCCTTCATAAACCCATTAGTTGTTGATAGGACGTCAAAAAAATAGAACGAGACCGATCTTTCCAAAAATATCCATTTACTGTAAACCAAGTTATTTTTTCGGTGACTTATTTGGCGTTTTCATATGAAACGACTATTTCTTAGCGATTTAATTTCGAGAAATACACGAAAATTAATCGCACGCAAAATCAAGTTTGTTGACAGTATCGGTGTAAGCGTACCCAATGACTCCAACAGTAAACACTTGATGACAGGTTTAAGTGATAACGATTATTTTTAAACAACTGCGAAGCTGAGCTAATCATTTGGAAATAACAATTGTACAATCAGATTTCTTTTTTTAATGAAATGCAGCATACCATTCCTCACTCAGCACTCAACGTCATTTGAAATATTAACTTTACGTTGAAATAAGAACAGTGCAAAATCGTGATTGATTTTTATGGTACAGCACATGAAAGCCTTGAGGGGATTTTTAGGATTGTGGCTTCATTAGCCTTGTAATGCTGTTAGATTTGCACTTTCATTTGAAGAAAAATGTGACAAGAATAAGAAAAAATAATTTAAAAAATGTATTTTTTTATATTGATTTACTTTAACGTTGTAAACACAAAGCGGTACAAGGAATTTAGAATTGAAATACCTTTTCCGCCCTAGAAAAGGAGCATGCTTTCATTATTGCGAATATGTTAAGTACAAACGCGTAAAACTTGAGCAATGCATGAAGGAACAATATGATAAAAAACGCTTTATATGGGATAGTGACAAGAATAAGAAAAAACAATTTAAAAAATATGTTTTATTGAGATAACCTTTCCGACCCAGAAAAGGAGTATGCTTTCATTATTGCGAGTAAACAAATAACGCAATAAAGTACAAACGCGTAGAACTTGGGCAATGAATGAAGAGACAATATGATAAAACGCTTAATGTTGGAATAACTGTAAATATTTTGATTGTTTAAATAATAATAAATGAAAGAGTAAATGAAAGATAAAGAGAAAAATCGCTGGCTTCTTACCGTGTATGCCACAAAATTTAAAGGTGTGATGAAAAACTATGACCCTATTAAGATTTATATTTACTTACTATCTAAGAGCAAAGGGTAAACTGTACTTAAGCATTATATGGTCTTGGGATGAAATAGGACCGAGCCGAAATATCACGCCTCTTAAAGTATATAAAAAATCGACGGTAGGGCAAAGCTGTTTACATCGAATTAAACGACCCTGAAAATGGATGTCGCGAAATATAACACGGTCATACATACAGTAGACTGGTACATTTAAATTTCTTCGACACAAGAAATTGTATGCATAACAATGCAGTTCGAAGGTTAATCTTCAAGCGTCCACGCCTATCGAGTTTGATGTTATTCGCATCGACAGGTAGGCACACTGCGCATGGACAAGTCTTTGTGTTTGAATTCAATTTTGCTCATCTTGTGTGACCCTCTTATCTGCACTCTCTTTGTCATAATGACGTCATAGTTGACACGGACGATCAAGTGTCTGCATTATATCCCCCAATGGCGCATGTTATTAGCGCTGGGTACTCATTATGTATACAATGCATCTCCGTTTTACACATTAAAGAGGGGGGTACACGAAGGGATATCCTGCATGCGAATGTATTCATCGCGAAATCGTCCCTCTTGGGGTTACCACTACAAGACTTACAAAGATCACTTACAAGTGTGAATATATATATTTTATCAAAAAATGATCATATAGACATATGCATGTTATTAATTAACTGGTGTTTATTTATCTTTTATTTTTTATTTTGTCATTTTGTTGTCGGCATTCCCCTTTATTTACCTCGATGTTGTCCGGACTTTAATATAGGACATTGCAGTATATTTAATGGTCGTAGGTTGAAAGAAGGCTGACACTATCTAATTCACTCTTCCTCTATAATTTAAACATTCTGCAGACAAAATCATAAACTCATTAACCCAGATTCAAAAGGCTCTACTTGAACCTTTTACTATAAGATTGATATCTATTTTGATACAATTTCGTAACTATGGCAACAACGCGTTTCAATTGTAGTTATCACTTCTTAATGATACATAGGGCATTGGCAATTATGCGGAGCTGTCATTAGAATTGATAGCATCTTCTTACTCAGTGATCTTTTCTCCTTGTCCAGTAATGAAGTGTTACTACATATTTTTCTTTATATAGATATGATTCTAAGTTTTCAATTAAAATAGTTCTGTAGTAGAGACACCTGATTTCGAAATGCCTTCGATAAATGGCACATTTCCTGCGTCAATCTCGAAATCATGATTAAGGCATATCATGCAAAGTTAAAAATAAATCTGATGTCATTTTATAGGGTATTATTACGCGGTAACCCATTCAGATATGAAGTGCATATTCGTTTGTATCACCTAAAATAGGCTTTCTCTGCCTCTCTCTAAGATTTAATTATTGTGCCATCTACGGTGTTACTTCCGAGAATCAGATAACCGTATCTCCCTTCAGAGAATGATCCCTGCGTCCGTCTATGAATTTTGTCAACCTCTTAGGTTAGATTCCTCTGTTGCTCCCTCGGGTATGATTTCACAGTTTCCCCCTTGGACATGATTTCTCTGTATTGCCATTAGGTATTAATTATCCATTAACAGTGATTGACACCTTTTACGTAAAATACGGTTTCACCAATGATGACAAGGACGGGGCTATCAAAGGGAAATTTATAGGAACATATTGCAGCATCCCAAATACAAAAATCAAACAAAACCAATAAGTTCGAAATGCAAGTGGATCTAAAGGAATGTGAAAACACAAAAACAAAAGCGGTGCAGAAATCTTCTTTAATATAGACTTTTCAAAATTGGAGAAAAAATGGCTAAATCCCTATCTTTAATAACGGTTAAATTGTGCGTTTATAGAGATCTAAGCCATTTCTCATATCAATGAAATCTAGCAATAAATGTAATGGTAGCCCACCTTTGAAAACTAAACAAATCATCAACAGAGCCTTTGATGATTCTTGAGAAATTGACTAAAACTGATACATTCAATTGTTTAGTTTTTGTTATATCTACATAATGCCATTCGTCTACGTGTTAACTCTAGTAGATACACTTTAGCATGCACCACACAGGTTCATACTTCAAATAGCGTCTTGGAGCTGCATTTCCTGGAATCCTGGTTGTGTATCATGTGCACCGTTTTTCAGTTGTATTATGCAACACGCACTTTTATCATTAACCTCGTACTGAGTCAACAATCAATTCTCTTTTAAACCTAACTTTAATTAAAAAGCAAACCAATTAAAGTCAAAGTGTCCATCAGTTTATTTCCTAAAATAGTGCATTTTACTGTAAACGTTGACTGTGTGCCTCCTGCGGTTTCTATAAAAGACACGTCCGTTACTTATTTTAGACTGTCATTAATTTGACATGTCTTTGAAAACATTTATTTTGTCTTGACAGGTTGAGATTTGTTTACTTTCATTTCCGGTTGATATAAATTGATGTCACACGAGTCCTTCCATCATAGTTTACAGCACGATAGCTGTTTTGATGGATTTTTTTCTCTATCAATTTCAACGCCATTGACAAACAATCCGTGAGTGCAATGTCCTGCCTGTATATTAAAGCTTGTAATTGCTAAAACACGACTTTTTGAAATGACATTTTATTTCCCCAATAACTTTAAGATCATGGGCCAGATTGGTTTGGTTTATGCAAACTAGAGTAACGTCCCTTTAGTATCTTGGGCGAGTTTGCCCAAGGCAGAGATTGTTGGCGTACTTGCTTCCGTGTTGTAGTGCGAATCTGATGGCGGCAGTTTAACGCTTTCTCAATACTAGGACGATAAATCTAAAGATAATGATGAAGGCACCCAATTTGCATTATACAGTACTTCGAAATACTCTGTATCTTTGTGTGATAAAAAGAGATATAAAGATGGACACTTTTAAGTATGCTTTTTATTGTACTTACTTGTTCTGATTGACAATGATAACTCGGTTCTCATTTTGAAGATTTGATATGACCAAGATTTACATTGCGAGTGTCGTCGATGAAGCAGAGGACGCTTACTCTTCCGGAACACCTGGTCTTATTCTCTTGTAATTTATGAGGATCTCCATGTGAATCTTTTCTTTTTCATATTTTGCCTATAGTTTAATCGATTTTGAGTTCGGATTATGGTTTTGCTGCCGATTTGGTATTCTCTAAATTATTATTTTAGAATGGATGAATCTACCAATGTAACATTGTCGGAAACCCACGGTACACTTTTCTGGCGTTTGCATACCGTGGACTGGAATCTATGGACACTCTCGTTTACGTACTGTAATAGTGGCCAATCATATCGATAGTTTGATCCCTGACTACATCAAGTCGGGACATCTAGCCGGGCTATCCCGTTTAATTTGTAGCACTGCCTTTCAGCAAAACCTGTCGATTGTTTTATAATTGCGTCGATTGTGATTAAAATAAAAGGTCCTGCTAAACGGAGATTGACATCGGCGTCATGCCTACAGAAACATACTGGTCGTGGTCACGGTAAAATGAGCTAACAGGGTGTCACGAAAAAGGACTATTCTGTTTGGTCGAAATCTCCAACTAAACTTCTATTCGGGAAAACAAAAATTTACATCGATTCTGGCCCACGGTATGCAAACGTCAGATGCCAATGTTTCACTTAGTCTTGGTCAGAGGATAAGATCTATAGTGAACGCTCAACTAAACGCCAAAAGTGTGGCTATGTCGGGGGAGACATCAGGAAGCGCACATATTTAAGAAAGTTGAGAAAAATAAAATAGCATATCTACCGTCCTAGGTAGTCATCTTACACGAATCATTTTAATGGAATACAAGGTACAATTTTTACGTCCTTCTCCCAGGGCCTGCCTGCATTAGAACATATACCAAAACAGTTGATGGTTATTTAAAGAATTTACCATGAAAGACATTGTTTCTTTATTTTAATCGTCGTATTTTTTCTACGATGTGTTACCTAGACTACAACAAGGTGGAAGTTATTGAAAGAACACGGAAATTGCAATTCTGAATGGATATGATGAATTTTATGTGCTATGTGACGTCGTATCCCCCTTTATTTATCTTACATTGTACATACTTTTCCACATTGGATTTCACATGAATGCCTATTAAGAAATGTATTTTCTGTTCTTGTAACGCATCTGGCACATTAATTTGTGACCTGTCACCTTGACCAGTCATATCTTACCTGAAGCGTCGTATTTATGTTCATGGCGTACATGTGTCTGAATTTGTAATGTGCATAAAGAACGAACAAGTTGTATAAGACATTCACCCATCCGTATGCATTGCATTGTATAACTTAAACTTACCACCTGATGTAAACAGAACGCAGATCGTTCGACTAATGGGTGGGTATGGAATGTGTGTCGTCTGCAGGCATCCCATGTTCTTTCTGGGCTACATCACTGATGCTCCCTTCAATCCTAGGATATGCCAGTACATAATTACAGGTGTAGAGATCTTGAGATAACACAGGACATTCACCTTACCGCCTGGGAACACATGCTATCTTATAATTGCCTATGATATCGGTGGTTGTGCTGCATATACGATACTGCACTGTTTGCTAAGATCATATCAAGATCTGACCTAGCTTATTCGCACGGCAAGTACCGTGCTCGTTTCTTCACATTTCAGGATGTTATATTGTACAATATGTGTTTACAATGTCTGATTTTTAACGTAGTTAGTAGTTGAATGCAAGTAAATAGTGTTGATTCGTGAAAATATCGAAACTCGTCATTTTAAAATTACACAAATCCAAACTATCTAGGATGGTTAATAAGCGCACTAAAATACAATACTGGCCTTTTTTCAAAGACGACTGGGGTTCGATTCAGAAACCAAATGCGATCTCTGTGTGTTCTTCATTTACCTCTCACATAAAATTAATGTTTTTGGCGCTTTACCTTCAAAGTCAAACAAGGAATAACTCGTTTAAAAAGAATTTAAACTTGTTGAGATTTTAACTTTAATACAATGAGCATGTTTAATCTAAGGTTTCCTGTCTATATGAACAGATCAGTCAGATTTCGTCGTCTGGCCGGTAGAAGACGACTACTCTTCCTGTACACTTGTTCTAGTTCTTTTGTAGTTTCTTCAGGAGTATCCATGTACACTTTTCTTTTGTTCATATCCGTCAATTTTGTGTTCGGAAAATGGTTTTGTTGAGGCTTTTTAATTCTCTTATTTTATACCCCGCAACGAAGTTTGGGAGTATACTGGAATCAGATTGTCTGTCTGTCCGTCCGTCTGTAGAAACATCTTGTCTGCACAGCTCCTCCTTTACTTGTCGACTGCTTTTCATACAATTTCACAGGTATGTTAGGGGACACGTGTAGATGTGAATGCAGCTTTTTAAATTCTATTTTTTTGTGGCCATTCACTAATGTAGATGGTGGGAGTATTCGTCAGCCATCCTGGTGACAGTTCTAAATGTTACTGCAATTAATTAAGAAATGTCTATTGTCTAAATTGATTCATCTAGTAACAGTCTGTTGTATTTTTTGTATGTTTCAGGCAATTTGTCCGCAAGGGATGTACTCTCATTTACGATAGACGTCACTAACAATCCGGGTCCTTTGGAAGCACTGAGTGCGCATCTATGGATTTTAATGCGCAAGCGCAAACGGAAGAACAATCGCGGGAAAAAGATCTTCCTGGATGTATTGAGTATAGACGATAATGAAGCTGGGTATGAAGTTCTGACCAGCTTAATAACACGTGTTAAAAAGACAAGATGGCAGAAAGTGAGTTTGCCCGTCACTTTTATTCAGTCACTTTTAGACTCCAACACACGTCGGCTAAGACTAAGAATCACGTGTAGACGATGTGGGAAAGTGGTGCGTCCAGTTTTGTTTAAAAAGCATAAAAATCTCAGAAGAAAATCGCACAAACGGACTCTCAAAAAGTCGAAAAGGCGATCTCATCAAAAACGGCAAGCCGCTGAACTGCGGAGGTTAAACCGGAGATCGCGAAGACGAGAACGGATCCCCCCATTCCTTGTTATTAGCACTCGATATAAACACACAGTTTCTTCAAGAATGATAAATTAACTGTTGCTTCATTAGGATTATATGTACTGTATCTCTCTTCAACTGCGATACATACATATATATAGATTTATATCTATCAAAAATCTATATATATGCAGATAAATATATATATATGTGTGTAACAGATGTATGTATATACCTACCGGTTCATAACTATTCCATTTTGACGTCATTGTAAAAAAATATTTGTTTTGTTGATATTACGTTACGTCATTGTAAGATAAGCAATGCGATATATTAGAGAACCCATCTGATATTCTTATCATTTTACTATTGTGTGTTAAAAGTTTTTACTAGCCAGGTATTTTTCTCATATTCAGTGCAAACATCGCATTTTCAGTTGGATAAGTAAATGGTAATTAATATTAAGAATATTTAACGTGAGACCAATAAGCGTTGTACAAATCATACGATGTTGAAACGCCAATGCACAGCACATGGCATTTCAGTGTTTTGTTAAAAGAAAACTCCAAAATGTTATTGCTATATATTACATAAAACAAACTCATTTAAAATATGATACAAGGCATGTACGTATACCGCAAGGGCGCTCAGAGCGCATTGGTGTTATATATGGCAAATTGCCATTCAATGTTTTATATGAATGTGATCAGGTTTGTCCATGCTTAGTGGAACCAAGCACTTCGGTGATATCCATGGGCCGGACGTTTCAGGTTGTAGAAAACTGATCACGAACTCAGCACGAACAGTCTGTGTTATGTACACTGTATAACAGGAACCTTCCATGTACCAGGGAGCCAGTCAGTTTATACATTGGTATAAAGTCGATGGTATTGAACAAATGTCCAAGGCAAGTAAATGTTATATATAACAAGAGGCGCATATTTGTTTTATTAACCATAATGCGTAAAAGTGTTATACACGAGTGTTCCGTCATTGCTGAATATGCCTATTTGCATTTGTACGTATAATTTCGTTAGAATTTGACTTTTTAATGAAGAATTGGACAATCCACTTTTTTACTTTATTTCTTTAATCAAAGTAAATGTAGAGAAACCATTTACGAAATTTTTGAAATCGATCAGTTTAATAAGAAATTAATGGGTGTTTTTATGGTGAATGTCTTATTCATAGGTTGTGTATGTCAATAATATATATAAGTATTGACGGCTGCAAAACATGTTTATCCGTTTTGCTTTGTCTACTTATAGTTTTTATCAATAAAATTAAATCAGAAACCAACTATATCTGTACAACCCGAAATCTAACTTTCCGATTGAAATCATTTAAGACGGGATCATCCTCGAAACTCCAAAGGGATTACGCTTTCTAGCGTTTTATTCAACCACTGCACCCCTGCATTAAATAAGTACAATCGGACCTCATTATCTCGAATTCGACGGGATCATGCGGGAGTATTCGAGTTACGCAAGTTTGAATGTTAGTTTAAAGCTTGGCAGGAACCAACAAAATACTTAATAATACTCACGAATTAAAATGAGTCTTCGAGTTATGCGAGGTCGAGAAAACGAAGTTCGACTGTACAAATAGTTGTCTTTTATCTTATCTTTATCTTATTTTTTTTTCATAGTTTGACCCTTTGCCCCTTGTATGCCAATCAAAACAGTAGCGTTTAAAATTTACCTGCGTTGAGGTCAGTTATGGATTTCAAAGGTTCGGTTTTAGCCTTGCGATTAGTCAGGTTATTGTTTCAACGTAACTTAACAAATGGCTAGCCAACGCGATTTAAAAATTGCATTGACATTATCAAGTGGTAAAATAAAGCATCTAAGCACAATTCCTGGAATTTCAAAAATGATGTGTCGTCATAATGACCAGTATAATATCAATTTGTTTTCAAACGTAGATATCTTTTTAGATTTTTGTATATGCCCGGATTCGTTAGCCATGTCGGTATCGTTTTTCCCGGTGTAATATTCACTCAAATGATATGTTTACATTTGTAAAAAAAATTGATATTCGCTGAAAGAGAAAAAAATGCGCGATTGTGTTTGTTAGTGTGAGGTATATTATTAATACAAATGATACACTGTCTGGTTTTGTGTGAAGTCGATGAAATAATTATTGATTTAATAATCGTTCATTTGATTAAAACCTAGGATGATTTATATGCACCAATATTGAAAGACATCATTTTCAGCAATGGTTTCTTTACAAACAACGCAACAAATACTAATTAACTTAAGCAAAAACAAAACATCTTCCGCGAAAACAAAACATCGTCTGCAAACAAAACATCGTCAGCAAAAACAAAACATCGTCTCCAAACAAAACATCGTCCGCGAAAACAAAACATCGTCTGCAAACAAAACATCGTCCGCGAAAACAAGATATCGTCTGCAAAGAAAACATCGTCAGCAAAAACTAAAGTTTGTCTGCAAACAAAACGTCGTCAGCAAAAACAAAAGATCTTCTTTAAATCAAAACATCCTCTGCAAACAAAACATCGTCAGCAAAAACAAAACATCGTCTGCAAACAAAACATCGTCAGCAAAAACAAACATCGTCTGCAAACAAACAAAACATTGTCTTTAAATCAAAACATCGTCTGCAAACAAAACATCGTCAGCAAAAACAAAACATCTTCAAAAACAAAACATCGTCAGCAAAAACAAACATCGTCTGCAAACAAACAAAACATTGTCTTTAAATCAAAACATCGTCTGCAAACAAAACATCGTCAGCAAAAACAAAACATCTTCAAAAACAATTTAAGTATGTCAGAAACAACTGACCAATATCAATTTAAGCAAAACAGTATCGTCTTTGTGTGAAAAACCAGATTATGGATATATAATGTGTCGGCTACAGTTTGCCTACTGGTGTGTTTGTTTAGTGTAAAAATCATTACGAAATATTTTGTGTGAAAGTGTTTGTTAATCAGTTTATGTTTAAACATGTTTCATGTTCTTCGTGTTCTTGTTCTATTGTCAGCATTTGTTTTCTGGTCAGGTACCCACATCACTCCTTGACTATATCGTCTAAGAACAGCATTTCTGCATAATATGTGTTTGATGAGGAGCAAGCCTGAATACTAGGTCAAACGAGTACATTGCTATTAGAAATACCTCAAGTTCATTTTTACCCGTTTTCTTGTTATTGAGAATACATGTATGCTTTGTCATTTTTTTGTGTGATACCGGTGAAACTTTTATCTTACCGAATTTGTATTTTATCTTAACATTTTTCTTATCAATTATTTGGAATCAAAAATCTCGATTATCAATTTTATTATTAAACATATGTAAGTAATTGACTGAATACTTTTGAAGTCATTAATTATCGAACCATTAATGAAAGCTTTTGCTCAACTTCAATATATTGTATCATGTTTGGGAATATCTTACAGTCAAACCCGGTTATAAAGTTGTTTTTATAATTATTATTTTACATTAAGGATCCCTGTTCCATTGAACTGAAGTAGCAAATATCTACCCTACATTTAAATTTTTAATGTAACTGAAGCAAATTTTGGCCAATGTACTTTCATCATGCTAGTTTCCGGAAGCTTAACACTCGGGTACGTCATTGCCATTGTCATTTTTTTTTTCATAAAAGATCCATGGCGGAAGTATTTCCTTTCAATAAAATAATTAAATTATTTTTAGTTTAGTCCTAATGAAACAAATATATCTTAATGTTTGGTTTTCTTTTCTGACATTATAAATAAATGTACAATCGAGCTGAAAAATGATAAATTTCCTAAGCGATATGACATTCTTTGTCAATATTACAGGGATCCTTAAGTTATCGAAAAAAAATATCTTGCCGATCAATCAAAGCTACCGATGTTGTTTTAACGTTTCATTCCTACTTTACAATGATTATTGTTGTAGGGTGCTCTTCAAGCTTTACATTTTTTGGAAACACTTATTTTTAAATGCTTGCAATTCGCATTAAAAATGAATGTCAATGTAATGCAAATCACATATATCTTATGGGTGTAATGCAAATGATATTTTGTTCAGAATGTATTTTCGCTAGAGCTGACTCTATGACGTCGATGGAACAATACAACAAAGAAACCCACACAAAAACAAATGGATACACTCTTCGCTGCGAATGTGTTGTACATGCTCAAGCTTATATCGATCATGTAATGCAAAAAAGCGTTTGAAATGCTAACTATAGAATCGAGTGTATTGATAAATTGTTATAGAATAGATATTCGCGGTAAGATCTTATATACTTATTTTCCCTTTAAAAAGATCTCGGGAAATCATTCATTTAATTAATGATATCTTGCCAAATTAAAACTATCGTTATTCGTAATATGAAAATACATTGCATATTTAAGCAATGTAGATTTAATTCAAACTACTTCCTGTGAGAGGCTACCGAATTCAATATGTTATTTTTTATGATTTCGTTATATTTAACGATATTCTAAACGGGTCCTCTAAGCTATTTGAATATGTTCATGTTGTATAAATTATATGAATGATGCACCACTTACATTAAAAACAAAACAAAGTGATTCTCTTTGTTTTTGCTTATAGAGTTAACACATACCTGATTTCCATGATATTTGTTTTAAGTCTTTGTGTTTTTAATATAACAATTAGACTTTTCGTCTCATGACATGAAACGGTTTGCAAAAAAGGTATATCATATGTGTGTATATAAAGTATCACTTTAAAGCTCAATTCAGAAACTAGATTATTTTTAACGTTCTACCGATTGTTAATATGTGTTCAACAGAACGAAATTGCCGATCGTTTAGGAGATTTTGAACTAAGTTGACGTTTACGCTATGCATTTGTTTCATAACGAATTTACCGACTGAAGACTTACTGAAATATCCTATATTTAGTTACCGAAACTACCGGATAACGAAACTTGTTGTTTCTTAATATCGTGCTGAGTTTAAATAGATATAGCAAATGTTCGTTTGCAGCTAATAGTAAAATGTTTATATATTTCCAGCTATCGTTATATGTCATGGGTTCCAATACAATCCATTTGTTTGTATCCTGTACTTTTGAATAATATTGTGTGTTTCCAACTCTCATATTTTGAAATCGACATCAATACCTTTCTTCCTATGTATTGGTGGTGAAAGGCAAACGTATGTGTATTAATTATATAGATAGTATCTCGTGATCCATCCTTTTAAAATGACCCGGATGGTGTTTTATGTTATACGGTTTATTATGTACAAAAGCCGTATGAGTTATGAAATAATATGTGTTGTTTAAATGTCTTGTGTCCATTTTGTTCACTCTAGGTGTAGCTATTTATCTATATATTTTTTTATGTTAAGAGTGCAAATGTATGGAATATGTGTACGTGTATATGTGGAGTAAGAACGAAAGCATTTTACCAAAGATGTGATTTGATTTATCCAAACAAAATAAGGATATGTCATTTTAAAATGTAGACTTTTTTGCGATGTCATGTTCTGAAAAATTAAAATGCTTGGATGAAATATATATATTGTACAATATCACAGGTAGCTTTTATCATATACAGTCAAGAAATGTTTTATCAAAACATTCTCAAAACAGTTTAAAAAGCAGGCATGAACAAAAATAAGAATAATTCTTGTTTTCTCAATCCAAGCAGACATCGATTTTAATTCTATTTGTGTACTGATGTGTTTTTATTTAGATGTTTGTTACGAAATATTGGCACCATGCTAGTTCTGAAATAAAAACAAAAATATCTTAACTTGATGTTTGTTTCTTGTTTTTGAAGAACACTGCATGGGTCAACCTATTTTAGCAAAACATATTGCTAGATTTAATTTACAGCTCACACATAGAAAGTTTCTTTCTCCGAGATAGCACATATCCCCCGACGCTTTCCACTTATCTAGATTAAAACAGACTATATACTACACAGACAAAATAAGCTATCTTGCATACTGCACACCGAACGTGTTCTCCACTGTACATTAGGTTTGGATATATCTCTATACCCTGAATGTGGCCATGACATTAGATTAAAATGCAATTGCTTCACACTGAGCTAAAATATCACAAGATCATATATTTACTCTGCATAGGAACAAAACTGCTCCTATGGGTAATGTTATTTTACTGCAGTTCAAGAAATTGCATCTACTAAAATCGACTAAACTAGATGCAAAATAGGAGCAAAAGAAAGATTTACTTGGAGACTCTCGTAAAAGCACAAGATAATAAGACAAGTAGCGTGTCCCATTAAGCGGAACGTTCCGGTTGTGCCAACTTGGAACTTGTCTGCTAAATGGAACAGAACGTGCCGAATTCCGTTCCTGCGGGTGAAAATCTAATAATTGAAAATGAAAAAGCAACAACTTTTCCGCAAATAACCAAAACGGTTCCGTCATAAAATCCGCAAAATAATGCGAGTAATCCCCTTTATTTACACATTTTACACACTATGATGCCACTTGGAGATGGTAGTGATATATTTTACTGGTGAAATGTTGTTTAACTGGTTATAGTTAGGTCTATTTACAATTTATTGAACATTTGAAACGAAAACCTTTCACTGGTCGCCATATTGGATCCAACTTGGTACCCTAAAATGAGACGTTCCAGACGAACCGGTTCGTTCCTGTGGAACTTCGTGTAGCATTTAGCGGAACGTCTGGTTCGTTCCGGAACAACCGGAACGTTCCGCTAAATGGAACACGCTAAATGTCCTCCGAAAGAGTAAGCGTCATTATGCTCCATCGACGACATCCGCCATGAACATAAATAATTATTCCCGCAAACAATCATTTTCAACTATAAGTGATTGTGCCCATTGATAACACTGCCGATAAACAAACTTGCTATACAAGGATCTGAGAAATGCAGGTCGATGAGAACTTTAAGGCAAGTTTTACGGTCGCCAGTTGGTCTGATTGCGAAATGTTTTGTATTCTTGTGTGATATGAAGATGGATGTTTCTGAGTATGCTCAATGTGTGCTTGCCAGTGATGATTGAGAATAAAGACTCGATTCTCACTTTGAGCACTTTACTTAGATGTGGCCAGGATTTATATGGCGAGTGTCGTCGATGACGCAGAATACGCTTACTCTTCCGAAACATCCGGTCTTATTCTCTTGGACTTTTACAAGGGTATCTGTGTAAGGTATTTCTTTGTTCATATAAGGCTCCCCCCCCCTGTTTAATCGATTTTGAGTTGTTTTTTAACTGTACACTAAGTTATTGTGCACAATATGATTTTACATCTTTGTTGTACATAGATGTCGCCGCAAGATACGCTATTTAACTACACCATACGTAATTTTACCTACAAATAAAGTGTTTTAACTACAAATCATGGAATGAATGCTTCTATACTTAAGAATGGTATTTCGTTGTACAACAAGGAAACTTTTATTCAATTCTGAACAATATGGCGTTAATTTTATTCCACAAAAGGGATCCTAATCGGGTGTTCTATATACCTTATAACAGTGATTTGTTCACTTTAACATTCATTTGCGTACCGTAGACAACTTGAAAAAATTTAGCTTATTTTACACTATAAATAATGCTATTGTTCATATTGTAACTATGGTCAGATTGCCAAATCGTCAAAATTCAAAACTATACAAAATTGGTATTTGTATCAAGAATGTTATTATCATAAATGTACATATAGTGTAAAAATGCACTTTTTCCCATTAATGGCCACGATATCAAGAAAGACCTATTGTTAAAAATAATCATAGCAAGTCCAAAGGACGGGTAATATATCTCCGGAATAATTACGTTGAAAGCTTTTATTTATTATCACAACCCAAGTTTAAAAATAACTACAAATAAAGGTTAAATACAACGGCTCACTATAGAACCAGACTTTAGCCCTTACTTAGACAGATGTAGTCCCCACTTGACCTGGCTTAAGTTTCTAAATATGGAACACGTTTGTTATATTTGGACATGCAAAACAATACAATAATCCATTTAAAGAACATTGAATCCCCATATTTAGCTCATGTATTAACATAATGCTAAAGTGATACATAGAGCATTCTTCATTTTTTCACGAACGAAAGGAAGCATTGAATGACTGTTTTGGCATGCTCACCAGTTTATTAAAGGATATGAATGGCGATCCCATTGACCTTAAACCAAATATCAAAATTAGAATAAGAGGGGATAAACCAACTAAAAAGCACTTTTCCCTTTGGCAGACTTAAAATACTAGAAAGCGAAAACATACACAGTAAAGTATAGTGTTTGGTCAATGGACAAATCCCAACTGTGGGTTGATTGATTCATCCTTGAAAATAACTGATATGTTTAAACAATAAATGAAATAAAAAATGCACCGTATCAATTACGGGGCGACGTCCCTATAACGATCGCAACATTTCTTTTTGCCGGTTTCATTTCCTAAGTAGCATCCTAGCCCCCACGTTTTACGCCCTTGTTCAGCATCACTGACGAGTCCTAGAATGAAGAAACAGATTGATGGTGCAGCTTAATTCATTATTCGGCTCGACTGTATCTCTTTAAAACATTTAAAGGTAATATCCTCGTGTGTTTGTTATGTACCAATCATTTAGTGTCAGTTTTTCATCTGTAATTTTCAAATGACATATAAAGGCCTAGATTGCCATCAGGTTAATAACGTAATATAAACAAAATAGTTTATCGTGTATCTTCGATGTTGCTGATATGTTGGATGGCCGGGTGATGCAGTGGATAGTGCAATTGTCTTTCACATAGGCGGCCGCGGTTCGATTCCCTAACCGGACGTGAAAAGGAATACGAATCACCTGCCCGACCAGGTGTTTTTTTCTCCGGGTACCCCGGTTTCCTCCTTCACCCATCCAACTACTGACCACGCTCACCGTTGCTTAACTAGCGTTAGCGGATCCACGGGTTAAACCGCATGACTGGAAAAACTAGCTTGACAGGTAGGCAGTATTTCCCTCTAATATACCTAGCTGGACATTACACTAACATTATGTCATTATTTTAACAAAACGGTTGATTTCAATGTTGAATGACAGAATAAAATCATTTTGCACTATATTTCTAAAAATACAGAAAAATAGAAATGTGCATTCTGTCGGCTTTGAAATTCATTAAAAACATTTATTTAAGTGCAGAAGAAAAACTGGTGTAACGATGTTTCGTCGCAATGCACATTAACATTAAATACTAACTGTTGGATAGTAATATCGAACCTGAAAATGCTGTTCAATTATTATCCTTGATTGCCTTTATAGAATTCGGTCATCACCCATTTTCTATCATTGTCGTCATAACTGGCCTGTGCACGTTACCACGGATGTGTTAAACACACTGCAATGATGCGGGAAATGACGTCATTTATGCTTACGATCTCGTCATTAAGAAACAAAATGGTTTTTATTTAAATCTCTTGGACGCTACTTCCTACGTTATGACGTCAATGCTATATAAAAAAAATTCCATAGTGTTTCTTAAGTTTTAAAGTCATGATATATATCTAAAGATGTGTTATTCAACATATCAACACGACGACTCTATCAAGTTGCCCTTGGATAGATACGGGCAGTATTTATTTCAATAGCTTAGAAATTATACCGTATGCATTGACAACCCACATCACATATACAAAGCTATCGATTTGAAGGTTATTCAATTACATGACCTGATTTTATTCTAGAGTTCCATTTTCTTGGGTTTTAAATTAAGTCTGTTACCATCCCAACTCATTCGTGAAAGCGCAAACGAGCTATCAAATGATTATCTATATGACAAAACTGGAAAGCATCGCGTCTAATGTTGTATGAACGCGTCTTTTTTACTGATCAATAAATACAACGACGCAATCAAATCAAGCAGCATGGCGTTGATTACAAATCAGTTGAGTAATCGACAAATTGATAATTTGTTCATTATCTCTTTCCTACCCACGCAAAGTGCTAAAGTAGATTTTATCATTTTTTTAATCATTATATACGGAACAATGGGATAAAAACATATGATTGCACCTATAGAATTTACTAACCGATATTCAAGAAGCACATGTCAAACATGAATCACACTACATCACGCATACAATTGTTTCGTCCTGCTAGGAATCATTTTGGACGATTGGGCCAAAAAGTGAAAAATCAGAATTGTTCTCACTTGGTGTTAACATAAATAAGACCATACGAAACAAACTCATTATTTATAACATTTATTTGAAGGCCATTCTTGAATGTCTTACTCAATTAATCTGTAGTATAAAATTTGAACTTTGAACTGTTGCGTTAGTACGGTATTCAAGTAACACTGTTAGTCCTTGTTCCTCTGAGATGTTTTGTCAATAATTCTCAAACTTCATACAGAGATTCCATCAAATAGGAACAAAACTAGTCTTTTAGCGTTTGTCAAAACAAATATATATATATAACAAATCCATACACACATACATAACCATACATTGTCTCCAGCACACAAACACAAACATACCCTGTCTCAAGCACACATGCGCTAATATGATCATTCTCCAGCACACATACACCAACATCCCCTGTCTTCAGCACAAAAACCCCAACATACCCTGTTTTCAGCACACATACTCCAACGTTCCCTGTTTTCAGCACACATACAGCGACATACCCTAGCTTCGACACATATACGCCAACATATCCTGTCTCCAGCAAATATACACAAACATACTCTGTCTCAAGCACACATACACATATAAAGAAATATCCTGAAACGACAAAACTATTTAATTACTTCTATCAACAACATGCGTCAGCTAATCAAAATTCGTATATACAGATAGCAGTTGGGTTTTATGTCTAAGCAATTTAAATATGATGTAAACTAATTCATTTTAGCATGTGATTAAATTTCACGGTTGATTAAAATTCGCGAAAATTAATCGCCGCGAAATAGTTTCAATCAGTGGTATGACAATTGTAGGAGTACTGTTATGTACTATAATAGGATTGATGACCTTAGTTATCGCAAAATTAAATCGCCGCGAAAAAGTCGTTTCATATGAAAACGCGAAATTAAATCATCGCGAAAAAATATTGATTTTCAGTACATGTGACACACAACACAAAACTGGACGAGCCAAACATGTGACACACAACACAAAACTGGACGAGTCAAATCCTTACAGTTTTGTTTTCTTTCTTTTTAGTAGCTAAAAGCTGTACACTATAGACAATCAAACAAAGTAGGGCGTTTCTGTATAAACGATCATTTTCATTTTCTATATACATTTGTATTTGTTGGCAAAGAATCGTTAGAAATTCCGTAGATTTTCTACAGAAACCAGATCACAGACTCCTAATTCCTCTTATTAACTTGGTATACATTTAGATCTAGCAATGAAAATTTTCCAAATGCTTCAGAATTTCAAAATATCATGCTGAACAGACTCACTGTAATAAATCTCAATATGCTGGCTCACCTGGAATTACTCCCGATTACGTAAGTTTTAAGAAGTGGTCCTGATGTCGAAATCAGCTGTGTAAAGTATTTAAATAGTATTTAAATAGTATCTCAAAACTGTGAAGTTTGATCGAACTTATAACGATGGGATTTCCGCGGACATATTCAATATTTCCCCTTGGATCAAGTCTTTGCTTTTCCTGTTAAGAAAGCATGCTGCAGGCTAGTCATATTGTGTATACAGTTGGGATAATGATCATCCTGGGTGAGCTAAACAAAAACACCTCATCCCGAGGGTTAAGCGAGTGCCAAAGATACAATATTTATACCGAAGGTTTAGTTTCTCTGTCGCGCACTGGTATGCTCTTGTTTCCCTCTCCAATTTATATGCGATGGGGTCAGGACGATGACAAGAATGGAATGAAAGAACATTCTTTCCCTCCCATTATTAAAGGAAGACAACATGGCCGACCTAAACCATTACATACTGTAAATCACTTCGATTTCGCGAGCTTACTATTTCAGACATATTCGCGAATATATAATTTCGCGAACGTCTGTCTAGAAGTGACGATGACGATAGAATAAACACGGGGGCCTCCAATGACAGAAATATTCGGGAGGCATTTGAATTCTCGATTGAATCTCCTCGAGAGATAATGTGAAAATAAATACCTCGCGAAATATAAATGATTTATAATATGACTTTACTAACAAAGTCATTGACGTCACGTCAACAATAGCAAAATATCAAGAATTTTCGATTCGTTGAAAGTCCATGCAATCAGGTCTTACATGTTTTCACCTCTAGTGCTTAAGATGGGGAAACTAATCATCTCATTTTATGCGGGTTCGAAAAAAATGTCTCTAACCAACGGGAAGATATTCTCGTATGTCAAACGTTCGGTACAAGGTTTTGATAAGACAACCAAACGATAATATATCTTGGGTTGGAGACTTCTTCTGTCAACCCATCAAGGCAGGGTAAGACTAACTATGGGTCATAATACTTGTATGACGTCACGCCAACATTACGTTGACGTCACTGATTGATAATTGCAGATCACTTAAGACTTAAACAACAAGTTTCTTTTTCTGTTTTCACCTGAGAGAGGAGAAGATACCTTTCTATGATTTAGGGGTAAGTCACAAAAAACCTCAACCCCGTCTGTAGTATCCCTTAATGTACAACCTACAATGAAGGATTGGCAGATCCCCTAGTTCGACTTTTTTGTGTCGAGAAAGATTATATTACTTTTATATTTAAATACTTCATGTTTCAATTAATCGGGTAAAATTCCCTATGTCATGATGCAAAAATGATGGAATGCAGGGGAGGGAGTGTTATTTCATCCTAGGGATTTTTAGATAGATGTACAAGACCTTATTAAGATTGGGTATCACTCTCTTTGACGTGATAGAAAACACTTCAATTCTCCGCTAATATAAACCAAATTGCACATTTAAAATGTGCTGGAAAAAAATACATTGGGGACATATTGAGACATAAAACTCCTATTGTCCCAGTGTCCTGTAAACTGACTAATCACATTCAGTTTCCGGTCGCATTGCTTTAAATCTTATTGGACGTTTTAGTTTGAAAACTAATAACAGCTAAATTCAAAGGCCCAATATACGCAACTTCAGGATTTTTTTTTTTTTTTTGTGATTGTGGAAAATTCTGAAGAAAAAAAATACATTTGGTAACCATGCAAAAATAATCATAAAACGAAGTTAATCTGAGCGGTAACTAACAAGAAACTCTTGATAGAAAAATCTAAAGAATTGAAAATAATTCAGGTGGGGTCCACTTCAGCAACAAGCAGAAGTTAGAAGATAGTTCAAAATGGACGCGTGTTTACAAATACAGAGTTTCAACTGCTGCTGTACCGATAACCGCGTAAAAAAGTTATTAGGCTTGATTTTCGCTTCAAGATTTGCCGAAAGCTACATTTATTGGGCCTTTAACATAAGTGTACTGTTTGGTACCCTGGCAATTACACAAGTTTTTCGTATCAAAAGCAAAATGAGATTTATGATACCTGTTTGACGTCTGAAACCTGTAAAGATTATTCGTCCAGGCACCAGTCGCTTTGAATGTTACAAACCATACTGCATTGTCAATTGATCAAGATAACACTGCACCAACTGTAAATATTAACTTAGTTTTTGTCCAATAAATCCCCAATAACCGATGCTACTTCCTGGTACCTCCGTCGTCGGAATGCAGGATGGAGAGAATGATGGTAGACGTCCAATAGATATGTTTACAACTCGCATTACCGCCATTAGATTAAAACAGATAATATCAAAAACATTCGTTGAATTGTCAAACTTTTTTTCCGGTTTGATTAATACGCACCAAACCGACTTTTGCTTGTTCGGACCCGGTGCAAATATTGAAAGATGCTGTCGTTATTACTTATGAGACCTATATTAATGCAAATAAAACTTAATAATATGCACTTTTAATATGCACGATGCATTCTTTTCTGAAGGTGTGATCCGCTTTTGGCCAAGGCAGCGACATATTTTACAACAACAACGTTGCCAGACTGCAGACAGTATTGAAAATTATGGTTAAAGCAGCCGACATCCATCACGAATCATATCTTTGATATCCATAGCAAGCCGTAGAATACTGTTAATCACTTATATTTTGTGAGGTATATATTTTCGCGTTACCTAGCAAGGAGATTCAATCTCGAATTCAAATACCTCGCGGTTATTTCTTTCTCTAGAAATGCCCGTGTTTATTCTATCGTCATCGTCAATTCTAAATAGACGTTCGCGAAATTATGTATTTGCGAATATGTCTGAAATAGTGAGCTCGCGAAATAAAATATTCACGAAAATAAATTGTGAATATAAAGTGATTTATAGCAAAAAATCTCATATTAAGTGAAATTATGAACTTATGAGCTCACTTGACCCAACAGACTAGTGATTTTATGTCCATCTATTTGTCCCTCTCTCGTTTATTTTCTAAAACGCTACTTTTCCTGAACGGCCTAGCAGGCTGTGAGGTACCCTTAGGCATAGGACACTCAATTTTATATAAAGTCTTGTCCCTCTTGCGGGTAAGAGAGCGTGGTCAAACGAGAAAACTGGTAAATACTTAATACCCTTCTTTATTTGGTCTTGAGTATCTTTGGGTCGGTTTTTTTTAAACCGATAGGTTTTGTTTTTCTGGAACAGAACAAAAAATTAGAAAACGAAGTTTATGTTTAAAATCGACACCTATTGTTTGTAGTAAAAAGGAACCTTATGAGGGACAAGTGTTGGTAAGAGAGGTTTTTAGTTTGTGAACTATTGATTTGCCAAAGCAGAAAAAAGAGTGTATTAAGTTGCCATACTGTATAATCTAAAAAGGCATATCACCATATTAGATAAAACAACATTGTACACAGATAGATATGACAAAGTAAAACTGCCAATTGTGAAAAATTCCTCTTTTAGTCTTTTAAGCGATGTCCATCTTTACCAGATTTTCATCTTTACTTTTCTAAAATCTTATATTGTGTCATAAAACATCAGTTTAAAAATATATCCTCAGCTCGTCACAAAAAGTACAGGATGCATGTACTCTTTGAAGAATATTGTTTTACCTACTAGTTTTTGTGAGCCATCCCCATATTACCATATATCTTGTTTTTTATCAGAGTTATGTAGGAGATCATGATGTATCCTATTTTAAATCCGGGTGCTTTAGGGAGGTCATGACGTCTCTGCGTTTTACATCCGTGTGTTTTTGTGGAGTAATGACATATCTAAATTTTAACATCCGGGTATAATGTGTATCATTATCTGGTTTAAGCTCCAGGCTTCATTTTTTGAGGAATCATGAATCTTGGGTTCCATCCGTTTATCTGTTTTTCATTTAATGTCGACCTTGAAATTCGAGATTTTTTCGTTGTTTGTTGACAAAAATCGTAAACAGTTCATATCGCTGACTCAAGGATGTGGTCTGATAATCACTTCATCGGTCGCCTGAGGTTATTGTAGGCTATACCATGTTATTTGCATAGTTGTCATTAACATGATAAATATCTCGGAAAGGAGAGCTCACAGATAATCGTTATACAATTAATTTATTTAAAATATGAAGATACAATAAAAAGAGATGACCTTTCCGAAGCTGATAACATCACATGTGTACTGAGTATGAAGTGGCATCCTTGCAATATCACCACTAACGTATGTCAACAATATTGATGACTTGAAGGGTTTGGTATTCATATGACGTTAATTGCTATATCACGGTTAGGTTTCTGTGGAGCAAAATCACCATAATATGGGATAACCCTCGTGTACTATCTTTTGGACAGCTCATACCTCTAAATGTCTATGGAAATGACGGAATGTCGATGTATATCTTCCCTTCTGTAACTTAAACCCCAAACTGCTCGGAGTGATTGATGGGAAATGGATGACGATAAGTACATGTATGTATAAAAACGCTACACAAAGGAAGTATCGAATGCCAGCCATGCTTCCATTCGAGTATCCTCTAGATACATCGTATGTGTATGCATTTGAAACAATGATTTTTACGAATGCTCCAGGATATACACTGCAATCCAAACGTTTTGTTACAAACTTTGTGTAAATATTAAGCCATAAGCCAACAGGAATAAAAGAACACAGCTGGTGCAATTTGATTGAGATAGTCCACTTATCAGTGACAATTAGCATTTTATTTAAAAAAGATACCTAAGTCCTGGAAGTTGCAGGGAGGGTCAAGGAAGGGGTCTGTTTTTGGTAATGTTCAAAAATAAATAAAATTTGTTTTTCTTTCATTTGCATAGTTAAATGGAATTAATAAAATGATCCACTGTCCAAAATATAAGAAAGACATACATTGTTGAATTGAATGTATTAAAAACGTGAAATTACAAACATATCGCATTTTGGATGGCAGTGTAAATATTAATTATATACTATACACTTGTAGTTTGTTGTCATTTTGGTGAATCGTTCAGGGTAAGGTAGCTTTGTTTTAGGACGCCTGCACTATTGACAAAAAACACTGCAGAATTTAATAGTTAATTGTTTTATTTCATACTTTCATTTTCTGGAAAAAAAATACATACGTTGTTGTTAATCCATGCACAATGATAAAGATAAAAATGAACGATCAAGATAATAATATCAACATTAATATTCAATAATCCAAGAGAGAGAAAAACTCAGAGAATAACAAAGCGTCAATAAAACCATAATCCGAACTCCAAATCGATTAAACTAGAAGCAAAATAGGGGGGATTTACACGGAGACTCTCGTAAAAGCACAAGAAAATAAGACCAGGTTTTCCGGAAGAGTAAGCGTCTTCTGCTTCATCGACGACATTTGCCATGTAATTCTTTGTCACATCTAAGTAAACATCAAGTTCTCAAACGAGAACTGAGTATCATTGTCAATCACATAAATGCAACGGATTCAGATAGGGATTGAGCCCTCTTGAACACATGGTCTATTTTTACACATATTTGTTTTTTGATAAATCTTTTCTGACAATAATTACTTATGATCGTCATTAAATCAGCCAATAGGAAGAAATGGTTGCCATCTTTATCTTTCTGAAACCCAAAGTCGAGTATTTATATAAAGTGTCCTTCCTTCCTATCACTCCTCAATATTATTTGCTTTCATCGCCAACACGACAAACATTAATTTAAGCCTCTCATAACAAAATAATAGAATATGCATTACTCTTAATTGAAAAAATATAAATAAATAGCTAAGACCTGCTCCTACCCTTAAGTACATACAGTATCAGCGTCAGCCACAATAGAAGCACAATGTATACACGACTTAAAAATATAACGGGGTTTTAGGTTTCATACAAGTAATTCAGTTAAACAGTCATTGTGATAAACTATTTGTTAAGTTCTATTTTTTGTTACGGCCTTTTTTATGAGGAAAGAACTACATAATGTATTTCAAGAAGGAGGTATGATTTAGACATTTATTTCATGGTTTCAAGTTGAAATGATGATGTGATTTAAAATGTTGTGACTTTATCATAATATATAAAAACGCTATCGTTTGTACATATATTAGGTTTCAACTATTGTGCTAGTGTCTTCAACATATATCTATTTCAAACATAAACATGAAGTAGTTTAAAAACTATGTTTTATAGTATACAGCTTGTTTGGAGGGTAATTTATAGTCAGTTTATATGGTAATGCTGAGGCAAAAACATGCCTGCGGTTTTTTTCCGGATCAGTGCATTCTTAACATTGAATTATTTAATGATTTATATGATAATGAGGTTCGTATACATGTCATGTTTACAATAAATGATACTACTGTGTGAAATAATCTAAATATCAACAAAAAAAAGGACAAAAATAACACATTTTCTGTTTTCAGCTTATCTGGAAGGCGTTGTTGTTTACATACTGCAGTTGATTAAGTAAATTAGAGAATAACGAAGCGTTTACAAAATCAAAATCATAATCCGAACTCAAAATTGATTAAACCAGGGAAAAATATGAACAAAGGAAAACCTACATGGAGACCATTTTAAAAGAACAAGATAAAAAGACCAGGTGTTCCCGAAGAGTAAGTGTCTTCTGCTTCATCGACGACACCCGCCATGTAAATTTTTGTCATATCCAAGTAATCATCAAGCTCTCAAAATGAGAATCGAGTATTATTGTCAATCATAACAAGTAAACACACTAATGAGCTGTATTCTTTATCCTATTCCTTGCTCTTACACTTTTGTTTGGTATTACCTGTGAAATTTGTGATATAATGTTCATGTAGATATCGGCTGATGACGAACAAATTTTCGGCATAGGAATTCGAGCGATGCTGTGTAATAAATTGCTCAATGTAATAATTTATTACATTAAGGTTAACCTTATTGTAATAAATCAAAAATTATATACATTAAGCAACGCTTTTTGTAATAAACATGAGATTTAATACAATAAGGTTAACCTTAATGTAAAAAAGATTATGGGCAAGTTTGCGGTCACCATGTTGGTTTAATTGAGAAATATTCTGTATCCTCAATTCTCACTTTGAGGACATGACATTTACTTTGAAGTAACCTTAATTTGCATAGTGGTTGTCGTCGATTAAGCAGAAAATATTTGTCCTTTTTATAAGGCTGGTGTTATGCCTTTGTAACTTTCCGAGGGTTTCCGAGTAAGTCGTTCTTTTGTTCATATTTCGCCCCTACGTTGATGAAGATTTTGAGTTCGGATTACGGTTTCGTTATTTCAAACTTGAACTTGAAATAGACAAAAAGCATTCTTTGTATAGAGTACGACTCGTTGTGAGGATAATAACCAATCAGTTGTTATCAATATCACAAATACTTACTATAAAAAACCAAGAATACCGGATGGTCAACAAACCATAATCACAAATCAAAAACGATTAAAGTAGGGACAAATATGAACAAAAGAAGGATCTACACTGAAGAAAGGAAAAGGTTTTCTGGAGTAGAAACCGTCTTCTGCTTCATTCGTCGACACCCGTGATGTATCGATATAAACGTCAAGTGCTCAAAAGGATAACCGAGTCATCATTCAAGTAAGCACACTATTTAGCATGTAAAAAAACGTCCACATACAGTATATGTATTTAAAAATCATCTCTCGTTAAAAGTCAAATACTTCTGATGACTAATTCTAATAGGATAATATTTGAAAGTAGAACGATGAGGAAGCAGGAAATGGCAGCCATTTCTTTTTTTTAATAACGACACCAAAGTTACAATAGTGTAAAATCATAAAACACATCATCAAAATATGACAATATTTAAATTTTGACCAATCGGAAGCCAGGAAAAAGTGGCCATTTTGTTGAAACAGAAAACTAAAGTTCGATTGTATTGTTATTGTCATGAGACGACACCTTAATACAAAATGCCATCAAGTTAGTAAGCAACATAATGAATTACATTAGAAATAAATGGGTGGAGAGCTTGCTTGGCACCTTGGCAAACACCTGTAAATGTGCTTAATTAAAAGGGACCGTGGTGGCGATATTGGATGCCGACACTGCATCACAGTTATTCAAACCCATATAAAGTTTCATTGAATTATGGATTATGGTTTTCGAAAACAAATGACGGAATCCTCCCAGAAGAAACAAGAAGAAAAAGAAACGAAGCAAACAATATACCCCCCCCCCCTCGTAAAGAAATAAAACAACGACCAACACCATCCCACCACTGTGTTTGGGGCATACTGATGGATGTTGTGATTAAGATTTTTTGTTGGACGTTGTCAGATGCAAAAACGCAATTATTTTTGTCTTATGTCTTTTCGCCAGATCCTTTCAACTGATGTGTTTGTATTTATGACTGAAGGTGTATTTATGAAATAAAATACTGTTTAAATCAATGATTTGTACATTAATAATGTTACAACTATCATCTTTTCTATTTCATAAATAAACATGAAGAAGTTTAAAAACTAAGTTTTTTACAGTATACGACTCGTTTGGAGGGTAATTTATAGTCAGTTTTACATAGTAATGCTGAGACGAAAACATTCCTGCCGTTTTTTTTCGGATCAGTGCATACCCTAACATTGAATTATTTGATAATTCATATGCTAATGTGGTTCGTATATATGATATGTTTACAATAAATTATACTACAGAGTGAAAGATGAAACTAACATACACACATATACTAGACCTTTTAAAGGACCTCTTTCACAACCAATGAAATTCAAACATTGTACTCAATTATGTTAAAATGGTTTAGGTGCACTAAAAAACCGGAAGTGTGTAATATACAGCTCCAAAGATTCCTCTCTTCTATGACCTTTTATATTTAGTAATAGATATAGTATGCCGAAAAAATTAATTTAACCGCACCAGGTGCTGACCGTAGGTCCGTGGTTTTTCTCCGGGTAATCCGGCTTTCCTCTACCTCCAAAAACCTGGCACGTCCTTAAATAACCATGGCTGTTAATAAGATAAAAAAAATCAGTATTGTCATTGCTGACAAACATGCATAAAGCCTTTATGATTTTTTTCTTTCAAAAGCATTTTGTAATTATTGACCATAGCACCTTTTGCAAAAGCATGTGTTGCTTTATCAACGAAGAATTTTTGCTTGTAATTATTAATAGTTAAAATATCTAGGTCGACCGATTCCGGCATATTTCCCCATGCTAACACTTTTATCTGAATTTGATCTCTATAAGAAAAATATATCACAGAACATGACTTGGCAAAAAAAAAAAAAAAACTCCAATAACATTGTCTTGATTTATCTTAAAGTGATAAATATTCAGATATAACTCAATTGTATTTTTAACAAACCGTGGGTTGTATTGATGTCGAAATGACATTCACACTTAACTATATTGTCTTTTATGGCGTTCACATCCTTCGTTAAAAACCGATATATCAAATACAAAACAAGGTTAACACACCCATATATTTACCACAGTAGAAAAACCTACAAATCATCCTTAAAGTGTCTATCTAACAAGTTTAAGTACTAACTGGATCTACATTTCCTAAGCCCAATCAGCTCTCATTATGACATTCGACAATTCCTCTGGTTTTTGATATTCGTTAATTATTATATAGTGCATACAAAACGAGCCAACACACTGATGCAATCATTTAAAAAGAGAAATCTAATACAACGATTTCGTGATTTTTTAAAAATAAGTTTTAAAGAAATCTATCTCAGCAAACTACAGCTTGCTTAATTAAGCTTCCCAATCTTTTTTTTAAGTAGATCGTGTTCTTTAAATAATATCGACAATAGCTGCCCTTCGTCAGATAACACTGGTAGAAAAAAGACCTTTAAACAAAACAATCTTTTTTAAGATCTTAAAGACTAGCTTTGGGTAATTTGTCAATGTTGATCATCACTACACAAAAATACTGACCCTTACTTCCTTCTTAAATAGGTACTACAAAAAATAATAGCGGGTTGCTACGATGGTAACTACGATGGTTGTGGTTGCTAAGATAATACAGTCCCACTGAATCTTCATCGATTTATTGGTAAGTTTCGAAAGTACACAGTGAACATTATTGTTTTCCTTCATATCATAATTTGTTAATTTGGTTTTGAACAATATTAATAGCACTTCGAAGTATATCTTTATTTATGACGGTACGCGCATTAACACAGTGATCTGGTTGTGACGCGGTCCGACGTTAGACGTCATAATTGCAGGGCGCCGCCATGTTTGCGTTACCGTCAAAGAATTTCGAATGGGCATTATTGGAATCAAAAGTTTGCTAGAAACCATTTATTATACAATCAGACGAAATGGATCCCATATATGTTTCATGTTTCAAAATCTTGAAGGAACCACACATTGCCGTCAGCGAAAAGTAATTATTCTGAAGCGTGAACGACGCCATATTTGAAAAACATATCAATCCGCCGAGCGTTTTTTCATTGCGTTTACACTCATTTATTGGCAATCAGTCTTTATTTAGCTCAAGAAAGGAGAGGTGTAAATATATTGGTATCTACAGCAAGTATCATGAGTCCGCCAATTCATCTTTGCGCTTATCGGTTTGAATTGAGTTAATGCGCTAAATTTTGAGTGAACCAATGTAAGTACGTGTACAGTAATTAAGCTCGTTGTTTTATAGCACACGGAAATAGTTGCTTTAATAAAGGTTACTTTCGTAATAGTGTGAACTCATTTATTTCAATGTTTTTTTTTTGTTTTTTTTTTATTTTATTGATTTCCAGGGTATATCTTATTTCGGTCCCACAAAAAAAATGATTTTACAGTATATTGTACTTTAATAATGTTCTGGGGTTTTTAACTTTGCAAATAATGTAAATGTATCATCTCTCAGTAGACTTAAAAGATTATGCCCGCGGAAAGAAGAAAATGTTCCAGTTAGCTAACGTTTGGAAGAAATACCACATATCAGCAGGCAAAATTTATAGTTCATTCCATTTATTTAGGTATCATTAGTTTTCGATGTTAAGATGGATCTCCTTTAAAGGCCCAATATACGTAACTTTAGAAAAAAAATTCGGTATTCCGAAAAAATATGAAAAAAATCTAGTTGATAACCATCCGAAAATAAGCCTAAAGCGAGGTAAATCTGAGCGGTATCTAACAAGAAACTCTTGTTTACAAATACCGAGTTTCAACTGCTTCTGTATCGGTAACCGCGAAAGAATCCATCTTGAATATTGCTGATATCAATTAATCTTAACTAACGCTTCATCGTTTGCCGAAAGTTACGTATATTGGGCCTGTAAATGGATTCGTCTAGAATCTTTGCAGACCTATCACATGTTCTTGTACACTCTACAACTTATAAAAAATAACTGCAAAAAAGAGAGAAAGGTGATTTTCGACATATCATTCCAAAAATTATTATCTATAATTGAAATCAAGAAGTCATCAAGGATAATGTACAAACGCTGCTGAGAAAAAAAAGTATTTAATATGAATTCGTTAAAAACTATGATTACATGAATTTGTTAACTTACATGTTAATGTAATATAAACAATATTAGTTTATCATTATTATTATTTCCAACATTTATTTTCTGACATTCGTGTTTTACATGTAATGGCGTGGACAATTACTGAACAAGCCAGCATCCTGATACGTATGTCAGCTCATTTGGTTTCCCCAGGGAGGGTGTTGTGGGGGTAGGGGTGTACACTCTGATAAAGGTCAGCGAGAACTTGTACCTATTACACGGTATGATAATTACAATGACGTCAGTATTTTCAAGGGCAATCTTTTTTAAAGACCAGCACTGACGTCATTCGTATCAATGTTGGAAAACCCTTAAACAGTCAAATTCCGCCCATGTATAACCCTGTGCTGAGTAACGCCCGATTTTTATTGTGTTTCTGGTGTTGCTGTGATAGCAAGCAGAGACGTTTAATCACCACCACTAAGGCCAAGCTAACGATAATATTTGTTTGTGTTATAAACAGGAAAGCAAGATAGAAACACATTGTACTTATAGGATAGCATTTATTTCCGTTGAGTTCTGGTGTTATTTTTTTTATCATTTTCGCAAGCATAAAAGCGATTGCTTGTTGTGATTAAGAATTATGACTCAGTTGTCACTTTGAGGCCATGGCATTCACTACGATCTGAATAAGATTTAAATGACGGGTGTCGTCGATGAAGAAGAAGACGCTCACTCCTCCGGAACACCTGGTCCTATTCTCTTTTACAAAGTTATCAATGTTAATATTTTTTTTTTTTTGATATTTTGAACCCATAGTTTAATCGATTTTGAGTTCGGATTATAGTTTTGTTGCCGCTTTAGTATTTTCTGATTTGTTTTCATCATCACCACTAAGGCCAAACAAACACAAATATTTGTATGTGTTATGAAAACTGGGAAACACGAGAGAAGCACAACTGTACTTAGTAAGATGACATTTGTTTTTGTTGTTTTTCATTTCAATCTTTCAAAATGTTTCACTTCGTGGGAATGAAGCAAAAAGATGCTTCACCAATGCTTATCTGAATTGGCGTACTGTATGCCTAATACCAACAGTGGTCGAATGGTACTGTAAATGGTGTACTTGCCTTTCACAAATGCAGCCGAGGATGGGTGGGGGTGGGGCGGAAAGGGGGTGGGGTTCTATTCCCCGATTGAACGTGAAAGAAATGCGGTCACATGTCTGTTGTATGACCACATGGGTCCCCCCCCCCCCCCCCCCCCCACACACACACACACACACACACACACACACACAACTTCCCCAACTATTCTAACATCTGGCCAACACAAGTGATAAAGGAAATTTGAAACAACCAATTTCACGATTATTATCGAATGATTAAAAGAATTTTTAGAGTCCATAGTAAAACATATAGTTCTCATACAAGACGAGAGTCCTACAAATTGACCTGTAGTTCTATTTTATCCTAATAGGAACCTATACAGAGGTTACACAGGACACATTCAACCTTATATAATGTATATTAGTGACGGTAAGCGGTCATTTGGTTGCAAAGAACTAAAATCACCGATATAGATAAAAACAACATGACGTCAGCTAAAATTTACCAATGGGTCGTGACTTTGTTTGTCACTCAGGATTTAGATAGTCGTTATACCAGTATAAAATAGATCAAAATGAAGTCATTTAAAAAAAGGCCATCGAGGACACGGAAATATCGGTTAATTATCAGGGAAGGATCTATAAAACACGCTTGAAATATGATATTGTACTTAAAAAACGTCATATATTTTTATCAACCTATTTTAAAAAAAATGGGTTTCGTTCTATAGAATCATTGTAACGCTAAATTATAAATTATATATGAATTTGAATACTTTCAAGAAATATATTATAACGAGATAACATAATTTTTATTTCCAAAATTATTTTATAGTTGTTATCGCAAAGTACTGTAATAAATTGTACGATAACTAGATAGCGTTGCCAGCGATGTGTCACTCTTCCTGTTCCTAATATACCATGAACCATTAACCATGAAACGTCTCCTTTAGGTTCGATTATAAGGGTACATGTACATCATTCAACGCTTACCCAAATAAGTGCTTAACAGACAAAAAATTGAGGTCAATGATTAGTTAGACACTCATAAATTAAAATATATATATATATATATATATCTTCAAGCCTCAGTAATCAAAGACTGAAAAATATGAATTTAAAAGAGAAAAACACAGGTTACATGTAAATACAGGAAAATATAATCCGAAGATAATAACTGGGTTAACATCTATCAATAAAGGACTTTTTTCTCGTTTAATAAGCTGTAAAAATAAACCAGATAGAGTAATATAGACCTTTGACTTGGTCCTCGGTTAATATCGACCTACAGGTTCATATTATAACTATCAACCTCGGCAGAAGTCCATAATGCATAAATGTTATAACCACACTTTTAACGGGCGGATTAGTACAGAATAAAGCTATAATTTGTATCATAATTGAGGATTTTTCAAAATTGGCATTAAGCTTTAAAACCCTATCAGTAAGACATGTGAGTGCATGCAATTATTTTTCTCGCGCTTAAGTATTGCAAAATATCCATATCAGTAGAAGAGCATGCCGAGTGTATCGAATGTAGAAAATGATAACAATACAAATACAAAACATAATACTTGTACAGTCCAATGTAATCCTATAATCTTCATTTGGCCTTTCACCAAGGCGGCCGAGGTTTGATTCCCTGATCGGACGCGAAATGGTTTGGAGTCACCTGCAGACCACATGGGTTTTCCTCCGGATACTCCGGTTTCCTTCCACAATAAGACCCCTGTCCCGCACTAAGATCCGGACCAACAAGAGAGATTTATATAAGTTGAATAATTTGTTTCATAATTAATTTTATACTTATATTTTCATTTCTAAAATACAATGTTTGATTTTTTTATGATACATCGATGGAATGTTGGGATTCCGCTTGGTAGATAGGCCTGAGGGACGCGTGGTTTAGTTTGTAATTTCAACAAAAGATTCTTTCAAAAATGTGATCTACGTGTTAAACAGGTAGTGGTGACAGGCACGGGTATATTCTTTTCAACCTTTAAACATGATACAGACGGCGCAATAATATCACTCATAGAAAAGGAACTAGATCATTTACAACGTTTCACGACCTTATATAGAAAAAAAATCACTTTGTACTTTATCATAAAGTAATCAAATCTCGTCAAGAAGACCTCCAAATAGAGATATCATAAATCATTCTTTTTATCAGCATTCTTTTCGTATTTTCTTTTTTAAGTATACATTGACTAAGAACGGCGTTGTTGACAAAAGAGGTCGTGATCTCAGATGAACTCCCGATTTCTTTGGTGTTGAGGAAAACAATGTGTTTTCTCGTTTAATGTTCTGTACACAAATGGCTGTTATCTGTTAAAGAAGAAAGATAGGTTAAGATTGAACTCTTAGTCATGGGTAACAATTGAAAATCATTCTACCGTGAATACGTGTGTCAACGCTAGTGTTAATTCGTTTCGTATAATCCCCTTGTCGTAAATATAGATCAACCGCTCCCTTTGTCCACCCGCACTTTATTCAGTTGACCGAAATAAATAATTACAGTTGTCGTGGATCTGAGTAGTCCCTGTCATAACCACTGGTTAATATTATTGGTGTTTTAAGTACAGATAGATAACTCTAACCTTATTTGATAGCAACTACTTCCTCTTGAAGTATCATCAGCTTGACAACATTTGAATCTTACTATAAAAATGTATATTACAAAATCGACCCGGTAGTGTTTTTTTGTTTTGTTTAATCAAAGTTGCCAATTAAACCGACGCTTACGGTTTAAAAGAGGATAAGGATAATCTGGTATTAGTGAAATGATTTAAACATTGATCTTCTACCGTACAACAAGAAAACCCAATCAACAAGAACGAAGCGTATATAATTAAGCAACCAAAATCCGTTCAGTTCATTGAATCTAGGTTAGGAGGCTAATATTTATGGACGGTGATTTCAACGGTCATTTCTTATGGTTCAAATAGCAACTTTGATCCCGATAAGTAAACATTGTTATTCTGATACGTATATGGGCCGTATGATGGTATTGTATATACACTGAACATACATATATGGAAACCAATAAATGTCTTTTCATCTGTCCGAAGACATTGCATAAAATGTGGATCAAATACATGTATGCATCACCAATCCTAAAAAAACATTAGGTTTGTTTTGCTTGTGTTATACATCCTAATAACAGCTTAGGTCATTCAAGGAAGTGTCAAGTATCAGTGACGGAGGAAAGCAGAGTTCCTGAAGAAAAACCACCGACCTATAGTCAGAACCTGGTTCCTGCCTAATGTAGGCTTCGAACCTACGACTCGAGGGTTGGGGGCCAGTGGTAGCAGAATGTCAGATACATATTAAACATTTAGCCATCGCGACCAAAAAAACAAGATTCTTTAATTGAAAAACGCAGTGTAAACCACAAAGGACACACTTAAAGACATCATAAACTTATTAAAAGCTACAAATGTATTAAATATGAATGGTATGAAACATAACATTTTTTTTTAAATTTTATTCATCAACTGAAATAGCACTGTGCAAGCCGAGATGGCTAGCTAAATTTATTACGGTTCGAGTCACGGCCAGACCCTGTTGAGATATATTTTTTTTTTATTCAGAATACATTTTTTTTTATTATTTTTTTTATATAAGCGTTTTTTTTAAACCTATCAGTCCCTGGACATGGCACGATTTTCATTTCGGAAATAATAATCCAAAAATCGAAGCTGTACTCTTACAAAAGAAAAACAATTTTTAAGACTTAGGTATAGTTTTTATTAAGATGGATTAGGAATCCTTAATGCAATTTGAAATTTTGAAGAAAAAAATCCCTGCCTCTGTTGAGAGAACCTTTAAAACCGTTATCAAAATGTTTTATGGTTCCACACTGCGCCGTTTGCAATGCCTTGATTCCGTAGTATATTGTAAAACTAATCCACGGAGCATAACAATTACTATGTAGGTTAATCAGATCTTTAGATAATGGTTCAAAAATCCTCTAAACAATGTACAGTCATCTATTAATTAGAAAAGAAAAACAAGAGACAGAGGTGGGTCACTAGAACAGATATATAGGTCACGAGGTGATGACGTCAACAGATTGTGTTGATATCGCCCGTGTAAACTGGAGCAGAAACTGGATGAAGCAAGTCATATTTGTTCGGTTTGATTAATGCCTTTAAGCTTTCGATCTCCGCTTTTTTGCTTGCCTCGGTGACTATAATTATTTTTCATCGTACGTATTATAGTCCTCTCTAATCTGTTTTAATAAAAGAATTAGGTCGTATCTCGTAAATTTCCACAAATAAATAATCCGATTTGTGGGGTTAAGCTGACAATGCTTTGTATAAACAAACTTATGGCGTATTTACCATCCATCATAGTCATACACAACACGTGCATGTTATTAATATTTTGGATAAAATGATTGCGGTAGATGCTTTTCATGTATAACTCGTCTTTGATTCATTCTGTAATACATCATATGATCGTGCAGGGTGGGAAATAAGTAAGTGATAATGTTCTTGTTTCATTAACGTTAAATGAAACCAAACTCCTTTTTGGAATGAGGGCAATGTGCACACACCTCCAATGCGCACGAATATGTGTGTATATGCTTTAATAACAGTATTGTGTACTTAATAAACCCTCTGCGAGAAAAACAAAACAAAAATAAACAAGAATACGCAAAATTTTAAGTCTTGCCTATTTCGTGCATTGTGAATGATGCCAAAGTAAACACGTAAATTTTCAAAACTCACTAAAAATTATATTTGTATTTTTTTTTTTTAATTTTTCACACATTTTACAAGCACAATAGATAAAACACACCCTCACATTAACTCTTACATATATGGCATCATCATCATCATCATCATCATCATCATCATCATCACATATATCTTCATGATAACAACACAATCATATAAACCATAAGCATTACTACATGTAACGACATTATCATCATTATCATCATCATTATCATCATCATCATCATCATCATCATCATCATCATCCATATATATATCATCTTCATTATGACAACGTATATCAACATCATTATCCTCACATATATCATCATCATAATCATCATACCGTGCTGTCATCATCAACATCGTTATCATCAATATTGTGATCTGATCATGAGATCATTTCCACAGAGATCATCATCATCACACTTATCACCATCATGACACCATCAACAAGTGTCATCATCATTATGATCGTCATACTTACACACTACATTACACTCATACCCAACACTCACACCAACATTAACATACAAACATCTAAGATAAAAAAAAAGAGAACACAGAAAAGAGAGGGAAAAAACAGAGAGAGTGGGAGAGAAGGGGACAGAGAGAGAGAGGGGGGGGGAGAAAGAAAGAGGGAGAGAGAAAGAGACTGGGGCTGAGATCATATATTGATAAGAGAATGACCTAAATATTAAAGAGTCCATTTATACACGTATATATTAAAAACAAAAACAAGCGATCAAGGGATGTTGAATAATCAATAAATAAAAAGGATCAGAGGGAACCGGATAGCATAAAAAGATAGATATACCTCCCTATCTAAGCAGTATAAAAATATTTATGTTATCTTACCTTAATTGACTTCACCAAATTCTAACAATTTTTCCATTCTTTTTCAAACTTGTCTTGAGCAAAATCTCCTTGCCTGTTGGCAAGACATCTCTGAATAGAGTAATACAATGTATTCTTTGATATCTTTAACTAGGATATTAATGTTGTACCCAGAGAAAACCCATGTGGTCGCGCAGGTGACCGAATACCTTTTCATTCTCTGTCGGGGAATCGAACCCCGGCCGCCTTGATGAAAGACAAGGCGCTACCACACCCGACCACCAAATACAGATATGTTGCGTCGATATATTTGCTTCATCATATCTCCGTTTAGGTCCTTCAAGTTGGTGCTGTATATGTCATGACTGCTGTAGAAAAGTCCGCGTGATGTCGACATGGCATTTTTAGAATAATGTTTTTGAATCCAGAAAAAAAGTAATGTGAAATAGGTCGCGATGTAATCAACATATTTAACTATCACATTAGTTATAATTACTCCGCGTGAAATATGTAATCATAGCCCATACTGACTGCAGTTGGTGTTACCTTAAAGGCCCAGTATTATAAGGCTTGACTTTCGCTTCAAGTTTTGCAAAAGGTATGAGGTCACTTGCCCGACCACGTGGGTTTTCTCCAGGTAATATGGTTGAATAACTTGTTTCATAGCTGTTGTGAAATAAATTAATTGTAGCTTAAATTAAACGATAGACCTATGATTTTCTAAAAGTTGATTAACACAAAATCAGTAAAATTAAAACACCACACAAAAATCAAAGATTCCACTCCAGATTGTGACGGAGGGAAATGACTGTAAATCTATGGCATTACATGCGTCATAGAAACACTTTACGCGTGTGTAGCGGGTCAATATATATGTAAATCAATATCAACAGAAATAGATTACAACCTGTTAACAAATAATCCTCAGAATACACTGACATTTCCGGAACGGATATTGACCGTTATTGTTTTACATATTAGTGGGCGGGGGCGGAACGATCCTGGTCGTGATGACCTTAATGCACGGGACAATTCTGCTATGGAAGTCCAGTCCTGCATTCCGGCGACTAATATGGGACTAAAATTATCTTTCAGCCCATGGGGGGTGAGACCGGGGAAACTGAACCCGAGGGGTAAGATTCTTAATTTGCCCAAAACGAGGCCCCTCTCTCACTACCAAGGACGTGAATGACAATGTTGATGTGATTGAGTTGTCGACGTAACACCATTTAATTATTGCCGTGACGTCATGGCATTGTTTCTATGACGTCACACAATTGTTGAGAACGTGCAAAAAGCACGTGAAGCTTGTCTCAACCTAGGGTGAGATCAGAAAATCTCACACCGGTAAAAGTGTTGATATCCCTGTCCAGGGTAAGAGAAAAGCATGGTCCAAATCACGATCATCCTCGATATGAAGGGGTTACGCTCACCTACGCTCTCTACACCCCTAGAATATGTCATGGCAATCTTCAAATCGAAGGTGAGCGCAACCCCTGGATATCGATGATGATCGTGATATGGACACGCCAGATTAAATCCATAACGAAGGAGATCTTTTAGGAATGAAGGGTAAAGGTTGATTCGGAGGAAAACGTTGTAAACGCTATTTTTGCTGTTGTTCTTGGTGCCGAATTCCAGGGTCTTTCGAGTCCTCTAGTTTAAATTTGCGAATCGATGGATGTCTAGTAATCATAGAGGTCCCGGATTCGAACTCCAATTGCAGGTACTGAAAAAAAATGTGTGTTGCAGTGTCACGCCCGTATGAACCCTGGAAATACTGATAAAAATGCCCAGTGTTAGTTTCATGAAAGAAACGAAATATCAGGGAATACCGAAACGTCAAGAAAGCCATAATAAGAACTCAAAATCGATTACACTAGGGGTAAAATCAGGACAAATAAAATTGTTTACACATATATCTTTGAAGAAGTACAAGAAAATAAGATCAGGTGTTCTAACAAAAATTTGATCATCGACGACACTCGCCATGTTAATACAAGTCACATCCAAGTAAATGTCAAGTCTTCAAAGTGAGAACTTAGGCATCATTATCAGCAACAAGTAGGCATATTAATGAGCATATTCAAAAAGTCCACCTACATGGCATACCAGGATACAGGATACATTTTTCTCTCATATCTCACCACGTAAGCTCTTATGCCGGAAAGAGAATACGACGGAGTTATCTGAGTCACACAAATTTAACCACAATCACCAGAAAGGTGAGATAATTTTTCTTCGTAAACCTCGTTTTCAAATATAGGGTATGCTTTTTCTCGCTGTCTAATTCGTTTTCGTCAAAAAGTTCAAGGAAAAAGTTGAAATTTTCAAAATTGTAGAGAGTCAAAACGTATTTTCGTGGTTTTTGAGCTTATTCGGGTTGTTGATATGAGGGAAAACGACTGTTTCATGACGACCAACGGTGCAAAAAAGGGCAATTGCTCCCTTGTGGTTTTCCAATTTGGCAAAACCCTCGGCAAAGCTTCGGGTTTTTACTAATTTTGAAAACCCCTCGAGAGGAATATCTCTATCGTACATCCCTGGTCAAGAAAGAATCTTATAATCTCCCAATACATAGAGAATGTAGGACTAGTTTAACGGTTAATTAACGGGGGTATGAATTTATGATTGCACATGATATTTTGGATAACTCAATATAAGGGGGGTGGAGGGGGGGGGTGGGGGGTGGGGGGGGGGGTCATGCTTCATGCACATTCCTTTTTTTAAATGCCGTTCTTTTTCAATACTATCCTTCATTAATCTTGTATGGCACTCACTGACCGCGAGAAAATATTAAAAATAATGTTTTAATTTGCCTTAATACTAGCAAAAGAAAGAAGATGGTAAGTTATTCTTTTTTTTTACAAAGCTTAATAACGTTTCATTATAAATGTGTCATTCGTTATACTTCTGTTATACTGTCTGTTCAAATGCCCAACTATGCTTCCGTAGATGCGGTTGTTTTATCCGTCGGCTTGACCGAGTATTCTAACTTTGTGTAAACAAAGAAAACGCTATAGAAGATTAATCAATTATTCATAGAAATATTGTAATACGACCCACAAACTTCCATTGAGAAGTTCTATAATATCAATATTAATTGAATAGTACTTGTGTTTGGCGTAGCCACACGCGAAGCTTTACTCTAAGCCTTTGTGTATGTATACGACTCCGCCTACAAACTTCCATTCATGAGAACTATCAAACAATGTGATATATTTATGGTCTAGTAATCCATGGAAGATTGAATAAAGTCCGCATACTGAGCATATGACAATCAATGAATAGCGTAATAGATCTCCTGTTATGTCAAATTAGGTTTCCTGTAGCTATTAATCTCGGTTAACTGAAAGTAGTTCCAGAGTTTTTTTAAGTACTAGGTCAAGAAATATAGGCCCTGTGGGAAGGGCGTAAGAATTGTACCTGCTGCCCTCATTGCATGATTGTCAGAGGCGACTAAATTTCTCCTTCCTAATGTTACCCTTAATGCAACCTCACTTTCGACCTATGACTTTGTCCCCTATCCGAGACATACCATAATCTTTAAAAATGATAGTTACTACTCCCTCCTGGAAACACAGAATTATAGTAGTGAAATGCCTGGTTAAGAAATACAGTCCATAACCTTCATGGGAATAAATTAGAGAATACCGAAGCGTTAACAAAAATTATAATCCGAACTAAAAATCGGTTAAACCAGTGGCAAAATATGAACAACGGAAAGATTTACATGGAGACCCTCGTAAAAGTACAAAATAAGACCAGGTGTTCCGGAAGAGTAAGCGGCGTCTGTTTCATCGATGACACCTACCATGTAAATCTTTGTCACATTCATGTAAACATCAAGTTCTCAAAATTAGAACCGAGTATCATTGTCAATCACAACAAGTAAACACACTAATAAGCAAATCAAAGAACGTCCATCTTCATATCACTTAAAGATACAGAATAATTCTCTATGGGGGCAAAGATGGCGACCATAAAACTTGCCCATAGTTCTGATCAATCTGCATCTCTCGAATCCTTGTGTTGTTAGTTTGTTTGTCAGCAGTCGACATCGACATAGAAGATATATTTCGGGACTGAATGAAGTGGTCTCAGAAGCGAGGTGATCTTAATTCTGAGGTGGTCTTTAAGCGAAGTTTTACTGTTTCTATATCACGAGCTATGTATGGTTACACTCTTCGCACCGTCTCGACACGTGTAACCTACACAAGTAGAGGAGAAACTATTGAGAACTAGGAATGTTGATGATTGTACCAGCGCGTGTTTACCTATGTTGTCGAGGTCAAGGTCATTCGTCTTGTAGATATAGCTGTACTTAACACACAGTTCCGTCAGGCATAATTCAAATGGGATTTAGAATATCGTGTGTTTGTTACCAGGAGCCATTCTAAATTACCCCCTTCGTTATAGCTTAATGTCCGTACAATTTTGAAAATACAAGTTTAAAAACATCCTTATTAAATGATAAGCCTAATACTGCAGATACCAAAATATCAAGATAAATGGTTTCATTTATTCATTTTTTAATATTATTTTCTACATTGTCGAAATATTTTGTGTGTTTTTTTTATATATAAAATATTATCATAAATTGTTTAGGGAACGTTTATAAAAAATACAGCATGAGTCATTATGTTTTTTTTTCTGTGTTTCTGTTTTTGAAAAAGATTTAGTATAAGGTTACCAAGGTAATTACAACTTATCTATTGGATTTTATTATTTTTTACCTTTGTCCACATTTTGCACCTAGCTTAATTGATTTTGTCGATGGTTTTCTTTCTACTTTTGTACTAATATTGAACTAAGTAGGTTAAATCAGCTGGCTAATATTGAAAAATGACGTAACACACACATATGCTGCACTTATTATATTTAGTAATACACAATCTACATACAGCATGTCGAAAAATTAATTAAACTGCATCATACAGCTGTTTCGTCCTCCTTTGACTCTTTAGTGATGCTAGGCGCCAAAAGGTGGGAATCAAAATTTTAGTATTTTATTTCAGCTACATGTAGGTACATGAACGAAAAAGTGTTAATTTAAAAGTAATCAAAATTACGAGAATACCGAAGCGTTAACAAAATCATAATCCAAACTCAAAATCGATTAAATAAGGGGCAAATATGGATAAAGGAAAAATGTACATTGAAAACCTTGTAAAAGTACAAGAGAAAAAGACCAGGTGTTCCTGAAGAGTAAGCATCTTCTGCTTCATCTGCTTCTTCTTCAGTAAGCTAGTTATTGGTTTAACCTAAGCTTAATTAATATTGGTTTAAGATTTTTTTTTCTTTAGTTAGCTAGTTATCGTTGATTGATTAATTTTAATCTAGTTAACATTGAGTTAAGTAATGATATATATATCTGTTGTACAGTGAAACCTCTCTATTAAGACCACCATAGGGATCGCACCAAAGTGGTCTTAATAGCGGGATGGTCTGAATACTGAGGATGACCATGCAGATAGATTTCTCTGAAATCCACTTTTTGACATGTTTTCATGGTCCATTAACCAATATATAGGCTTTATAATGTTGAGCATACAGTACAATAATGTAATTGTAACTAATTAGCCAATTTAACACCAAAATACAACTTACTGATCTAACACTTTACAGGTGTACAAAGTGGAAAACACACCACCATACTTTGTGTTTGGTCAGTTGTCTGAATAGTGAGATGAAACTTACAAAGTGGTATTTGGGGCTTTTTCAAAACTGGTCTTTATAGCGAGGTGGTCTTAATACTGAGGTAGTCGTAATATGGAAGCCTGAGATACAAAGATATAAAGAAGATTATTTCGGGACTGAAATAAAGTGATGAAATACAAAGATAAATATAAGATTATTTCGGGATTGAAATAAAGTGGTCTTAATAGCGGGGTGGTCTTAATTTTGAAGTGGTCTTTAAGTGAGGTTTCACTGTGTTATATACGTATGAATACCAAGGATGACTATGAAGACAGTATTCTCACAAATCCATTTTTACCTGTTTTCATGGTCCATTTACTTATATATGGGCTTTATAATGTGAAACACAAAGCAATTGTAACTGATTAGCCAATTTGACACCAAAATACAGCTTACTGATCTGACACTTGACACATGTACACAGTGGAATACACACCAGGTGACTTTGTGTTTGGTCGGTGGTCTGAGTAGTGAGGTAAAAATGAGTACAAAAGTGTTTTTTAGGACTTTCATAACTGGTCTTAATAGTGAGGTGGTCTTAATATTGAAGCCTGAAATACAAAGATATATAAAAGATATTTTTCGGGACGGAAATGAAATGGTCTCAACGCGAGGTGTTCTTAATTCTGAGGTGGTCTTTAAGCGAAGTTTCACTGTTTCTATATCACGAGCTATGTGTGGTTATACTCGTCGCACCGTCTCGACACGTGTAACCTACACGAGTAGAGGAGAAACTATTGAGAACTAGGAATGTTGATGATTGTACCAGCGCGTGTTTACCTATGTTGTCGAGGTCAAGGTCATTCGTCTTGTAGATATAGCTGTACTTAACACACAGTTCCGTCAGGCATAATTCAAATGGGATTTAGAATATCGTGTGTTTGTTACCACCCAAGAGCCATTCTAAATTACCCCCTTCGTTAAAGCTTAATGTCCGTACAATTTTGAAAATACAAGTTTAAAAACATCCTTATTAAATGATAAGCCTAATACTGCAGATACCAAAATATCAAGATAAATGGTTTCATTTATTCATTTTTTGATATTATTTTCTATCTTGTCGAAATATTTTGTGTGTTTTTTTTTTTATATATAAAATATTATCATAAATTGTTTAAGGAACGTTTATAAAAAATACAGCATGAGTCATTATGGTTTTTTTTCTGTGTTTCTATTTTTGAAAAAGATTTAGTATAAGATTTCCAAGGTAATTACAACTTATCTTAAAAAGGTTCCTATCGTACAGCAGCTTTGTGAAAGTAGGTCAGAGCGATGTTATTGCTATATTATTTGTAACATTATATAATTATTATCAGCGTCACTGCTAATACTACAGTGAACAGATATATCATTACCAGTAATATCATGAATAAACTTCCCTTAATCATTTTTTTTTTCTTAATGATATTTGGTATTTCTAGACATGTTACTTACAGTTCAAGCACACGTGTGGCTGTTTTGATGAACCCGGCAAATGAGTTTATTAAATAATATAATGCAACGATATAAGTCGATCTTCCGTACAAAAAGGTAATGTTGATATTAAGTTATATAAACAAGACGAACTGTCTTCAAGAATAGTGTAGGATGAAATATGTTAACCCTTAACGTTCTGGTATGATAATCAACCATTTAAACCCTCGGTTCTAGCCTTGAGGAATTCTGTGTCACTTCGCCCCTCAAAGGAAAAGATAACCGGTAGACAAACCTCGGAAGACATTTTAGAATGTTGATAGGTTTAACACCACCACACGAGTGAAGGTCAATGTCAGAACTGAAGCTACCGCTGTAGTCTTGCATCGTAAATAAAACTGTTCTCAAGACTGAAGCAGTGTACGTGTGTGTGTGTTTCTGTTTTTGTGTTTTGTTTTTGTGCTTTGTTTCTGATTTTTATTTGTTCTTGATTTGTTTCTGTGTTGTTTTTTTTTTCGTTTTCTCTTTTGTTGTATTAAGCTTTTTTGTTTGCTTTTGTTCTTTTTTTTTTGTATTCATTTTTTTCTTCTTTTTTCATATTTTTTTTAATTTATTTTGTCTTTTTTTTCATTTTTTTTTTATTTATTTTGTTGTTGTTTTTTTATCCGATTTTGTAAACGATTTTGTTATTGTCGTTTTTTTCAAACTTAATTTATTATTGACTCTCGTTGCTTATAATTATGTATCTCCGAATTGTAAAAGATGTAATAATACATATGAGATGAGCCATTAATTATCACACAATCTACACAACAAAAAGAATGTAAAAGATAACGGTGTGCTGAAATCGTGCAGTACGTATGGTGTTAGGAAAATATGGTGCTGGGAGAAACTTGTATGGTAGGGACGAAAAATTGTGCGATGCCGATCGTGTAAGGGAAATATGGTGTTTAAAATACAATGATAGAAACCACAGGGGTTAGGCATAATTATTTTACCTCTCTCGAATATAACACCTCCCACTACTATATATCTGTGACAAAAACAAGCTTAGAGTGAAAATAGATAGATTTTTTCTTGTTCAGGCTAGTTCTTTCCCTTGTCACAGATATATACATGTAATAAATGTAGGAGTGGGTAGGGTTATATTCGAGAGAGGTACAATAATTATCTGACAATCATTTTTATAGTGATATAGGTGCCTAGTCCCTGTGATAGAAACACGTGGTGATCAAACAGCAATAGTATAGTGTGTTAGTGAAATACGATATTCATAAATACACTAAATGACAAAAAGATGAAAGTACATGGGAATTTTTGAAATTGTTGTTCTACGTAAATTTAAAGAACACAAGTCTCAGTTTGAAGTTTGAGTATTGTGAACACAATATGGCCAAATATGTGTTGTCTTAATAAACACATGGTTTAATTTGCATGAAACGTGTATGCGAGACGAGGTCAAAGTTCGATTTGTCCGCCGGAAGTGAAAGGTTATTAGGTAACCTGCCGACCCTGTTTGGTTTTCTTCGGGTAAATCGGTTTCCACCCAAATAAGGACGCCCACGCGCTAACATCAGGGTAAAGAATATTGGTTAAAAGAAGTTAAAAACAACTTCTTTTGATACAAGTTGTTAATAATAACATTCAAACTGATATGAATGTATCGGGCATTCAGGCAAGATCAACAAATATTAACACGTTCGGATTATGCCTGTCCCAAGACTCTACATCAGAATTCGGTGAAACCGCAGAAACAGCAGGGTTCCCGTCGTAAGCTATCACTTTGCACTTCAGAAAGGGATAGATTTACAGGTGGTTAGGTGAACAACAAAACTCGGTCGAATTCTGTGGTTAAGTGAAAGGCAAGATTAAACCAATTGCTTATTGACAAAATGGATGATGAGAGAATCTTAAGATGAGTGTTTTGTTTAAAAGCGTGTGAACGTCCTCGCAAATACAACCGTATTTACATCTCGCGGCCATGCGCCTATATGACCGTGTTGGGGAAAGTCTTTTAACTAATTTCTGTTGTGCTTTTCCTGTTGATATATGTAGGTACGTTTGGTTTATTTTTTATGTCCTATTGACAGCAAGGGTCATTTCAGGACGTGCCAGTGTTTTAGGTGGAGGAAAGCTGGAGTACCCGGTGCAAAACCACCGACCTACGGTCAGTACCTGGCAACAGCACCACGTTGGGTTCGAACTCGCAACCTAGAGGTGGAGGGCTAGTGGTAGAATGTCGGAACACCTTAACCACTCGGCCACCGCGGCCCTATTTTTGTAGGTAAAGGAACTTTGAAAGCACCGGGGCCTGATCATCTTCGCTAGCCAAGGGTTACGATCCGCACACTCATCTTCACCCTTGGCAGATATATACCACATTTCGTAAATCCCGCGACGAGAATTTTCATTGGATGCAGCTAGGTCTGGCTGCGTCCAATCAGAGCGCACCTTGCTCACATTCCATCACGCGCTCTTGTTATTGGACAGAAAAAAATGTAAACAAACATGGCATTGTCGATTGTGACATGAACCTTTACCGATTAAACATAGGAGAACAATATTCGCCGACACATTCACGGTAAGGGATCAATTGTTAGAAGTGTTAGGCTATATCCAAGGGACACAACGCACACAGACCGCTAGGTGGCAGACCCGAGAGCTTTCAATTTTGCCATGATATATTCCAGGGGTGAAGATTACATAGGTGATCGTAACCCCTGGATATTGAGGATGGGGCCTGATAGATATCGATAATTCTCGTTTAGCTCCATGGTAGAGCGTCAAAATAGGAAATCTGTGACTGCGGGTTCGATTTCCGGTGAAGGCACACCACTATCTATCAAATTACAAAATGAATGCAATGTTCCTTTTGACATACCCGGTATCTTCATTTTTTATTTCTTACTGTTTAATTATTGACCATTCTATGTTCTCTCTATCTCAGATAATGTTATGAACCATTACACACATGAGTGCAAAAACACAGATCCCTTCAACTCAGGGGAAAGGGCCACAAATAGAATTCTAGAATTTCACCCGATCCACATGGGAGAGACACTACTGCCTTTTCAATTACAATATTACATGTAATATTATTTTTCCTTCGTCCATATTTTGCCATGGTTTCATAGCTTTCCATCTTGATCTATAAATTCCAGGTATATTCTGATTATCAGTTTTTTCCTGATACAATGTATTATGTTCATAATGATAATGAAATGAAACTATCCCTCGCATGTATGAACAAATAAAACAAACAATTTATATTTTTTAGTTTCTTTTTTATATCTCATCTCATCACATGAAAATAACAATAAACCATCATCTTCATCATCACCATCGCCGTCGTTTTCGTCATCTTCATCTATATACATTTATCATCGACTTCAGCATTTTTGTTTGTGGAGCTTTTGTTAAAATCAAACTAATCTTCCACAGGATGTAAGTATACAAATGATATTGAATTGGAATGGATATCAGGTTTTTTATATTAAAGTTATCATTCCATTTCAATTACGTCTGTAAATAGGGTGGGCGATAACAATCAATGACCACTCAATCACAAGTCATGTCGTAATTTACTAGAAATGTTTCGCAAATGCGGATATTAAAGTATAAACGATCTCTGATTGGTTAATGTGCAACCAATGGGAATACTTGTTTAAATTAATGCGGACCGGTATTTCCGCCATATTGGAATTCAATAAGCACTCATTGAAAGTCAGCAACCGTATGGCACTTCATTATTATTGCTAATGGTTATTGTTCAATATTCATAGACATTGACGCTTGCCTATTTGGATACTGCTTCGTGTAATGTGCTTTATTTTTGACAAGCGTTTCTAGAAAACATTCATTGATTTACATTTCAACATGTTTGGCAGAAATTGCCATGACGTACATCTATAATATTCGGAAGTGGAATAGGGGTTGGTACAAATTGAGTCACGAAAGTTAACATAAACGATCGACAGTGTCTTTGATACTCTTATCAGACATTATTTTAAAACAAATGAAATATTTATAATGATGTTTTGTATGATATATATTTAAATACATGCAAGTAACTATTAGTAAGAAAGCATCTTTTGAATTTTGAAATAAAAAATGTTTGCGCTCAATGCATTCATTTTTTTACAGATTATATTGCATTCAAAAGGAAGTGATGACGTCATACAATTTGTGACGACCGGAACTTTTTTTTTTTTAATTTTTACTATTTGTGAGAGGTTAATATCGAAAATATCCAAATATGAATTTAAATGTCAATTAAAAAGGAGTTATAGGTCTTTTAAAATGAATTATAACGAAGGGCCTAACTAATTTATGGATATATCGAAGCAAAATGTATGTGTTCTATTGCATACAGATTTATGCTGTGTGCACATATTGTTTCGGATGATACAAAAATGCGTGTCCATTCTTTAAACAAGTATACAGCACATTAGCTAAACTAATCACACAACTGATTAACAATGATATGTAGGCATTTGCCATCTTACCTCCACATATGTTAAAAATATGAATCACATTAAATCAGATGGCTGTTTCGTCTTCAAATAAGTGGTTAAATGGGACCCAGACGTTGAAAAACAATTTGAAGAAACTGAAATCAAATTAAGATAATGTTATCATTTTAAAATAAAAGTAGTCAGAGTTAGATAGACTCATTCTCACTTTATTTTAGAAATGGCAATTAGTCTTCGATACTTAACGTAATGTGTTGCTATAGAAATTGAATGTTTGGATATGATATGTGTTTACATGGCAGGTGTCGTCGATGAATCCTCGATACCCAGGGGTTGCGATCACCTACGCTCTCTATACTCCTGGAATATAACATGGCAAATCCGAAGGCATGCTAAGGAAAACATAAAACCTAACCAATCACTAGGTTGCATTCCTGGCTTTTGAGGATTATAAAGATTATAAAGGAGCTTCAACATAATTTTAAGCTTTCATTTTTTACCGCTATGTGACCACGAGATTATCTTGATGTACATCCAAGGGACGAACCAGTCTCCTTGTTTCATCAGCAAAGAGACGCATATGGAGCCTTCAGTTTTGCCATGACTATTACAGGGGTGTAGAGAGCGTAGATGGTCGTAACCCATGGATATCGATGATGTCATCGATGAAGCAGAAGACGCTTACTCTTACAAGGGTCTCCAGGTAAATCTTTTCTTTGTTCATATTTTACACTAGTTTAATCTATTTTGAGTTCGGATTATGGTTTTGTTGACGATTTCGTATTCTCTGTTTTTTTATGTAGATAAGACATTCAATTTAGCACACTGGTGCATCACATGTGTTCGGTAGAACACTTCTTTCAAATATATAAAAATAAAAAGTCAAATTTGCATCTGGTTTCAAAAGCTCACCATAATGTATGTACTTTAAAGCCGGTTTGATGAACACAGGGAAGGTATGTGCTTCGCTGCGAGTCTTTGGAATGCAAACTTCCATTCAAGTAAGTCGGTGAAACGTGACGACAACCGCAAAACGTGTTAAGTGTCGTACACTGGCTTACTTCAGAAGAAAGAACGGACAAAAACATCACTTATTTAACTCTGAACCTTACCGGAGCATGCATTGTATTTGATAATCACCATACTTGAAAAAGCCAAAACTTTCGCGTGCGGAAATTTTCGCTTAGTCAGCCTCCAAACTGTTTGCGATGCGGACATTTTCGCGCTTTCTGTAGAATCTTTAGCACTGTGTACCTGTAACACTATTATCCACTATAGAGCTTGAGTGGTATGAAGTATTTTCGCGTATGGATAAATTCGCGGAGATTTAAACCCAATTAAATGAGCGAAAATTTCCACACCGCGAATAATTTCACTTTTACAGTGATACTTGAGTTGTATCAACTCTTATATTCGTTCCGAATTGTTTTAAGCTAAGGTTATTTCAAAAGTATTTGACTGATAAAATCAACTTCCAGCGAAACGAGAGATAACATTGACCCCATGTTCTCCAAACACTCAGAAGATGCTAAAAACCTTGACAAATGTAACAGGTTACCTCCCTTGTTGGTCTTAAAGGGTCTGAGTAAGGAAGAAGACCCTTCTTATGTAAAAGGGATTCAATCGAAACAGATTCAAGTTAGAATCGATTTACAATTAAATAAAAAAAAAAAACAATGTTAATATTGTTCAATTTACAACCATTTTTTTTCACTTTTGATGGCCCGGATGTACAATGTACACATACGCGGGGAAAGGATCGAAATGCCGGTGAAAACCCACGTGGCCGGGAAGTTGACCTCTGTCTCTTTTTACGCCAAGTTAAGGACTCGAACCCCGATCGCCTTGGTGAAGGCACATGGTTTGCCCATTTTGTCACTCAATCAGCCGATGACTTAATTATGGTGGCTTGGCGTTATTTCGCGGGCGCCAAAGCGAAAAGACGAAATGTCATATAGAAGTTACCATACTTAATAGTTCATAATTTTTTCGAACTTTCGTTTTCCTTGTGGTCATAATCTTCTTATTTAGAACTGTACAGCGTTGAACATTGCATATTTTGTTCAAGTATCATTGATCATGTCTTCTGTTAGTGTATACATGTAGGTGGGGAGCATCGTTTTCTTTCTTTCTTTCTTTCTTTTTTTTTCTTCTTCTTCTTCTTCTTCGTCTTCTTCTTCTTCTTTGACCTTCACCAGGTTGCATTATCAACAAAATTGTCTTACAGCTACATGAAACTTTTACAAAATTGTATAAGCGTGATTAACCAAGTGGACTCAATACATATTCCGACTTTCCGCTCATTCTGCCTACGTTTTAATTACAAGGTACATAAAGTGTACGCTTATGACAGTACTTTAGAAATACTGGTGAAACCGCAAAATTTCTTTCCACTTCCTTCCTCCAGAAAATGTCCTTTAAACGTTCACGACTTGTTATTTATGATTCCAAAACAAAAATCTAAACAAAAACTTCCATTTTTTATTTGTATCAAATATTTAATAATAGTTTCAGCGTCATGGAGAGGTTAAATTATAATAGTATTACATGTACGCGAGAGTTAACTTGTATGAAATATACTTTCCTCCGAGTAATTTAAAAAGTACGGGACAACACAATGCATCGTTTTCTGATAAAGCGGTATTCTGTTACACTGACTTTTGTTTACCTCCATTCAAAAAGAGCTCTAACTTACGAAATGCATTACTCACATCAACAGTGAATGTTTAGCATATACATTGTATAAACACTCAATCATGTTGAGTCATAACAATGTGTAACAAAAAAAATCTGAAAGTGGTATCGTTTCCATCTTGTTTATAAATGTTTACAGTTTTTGGACTACCTTTTTACAGGATTGTTTTGAAAGCATTTAATACCATGATAAATACAAACGGAATTTTATTCCCAGAAAAATGAAACAATATAAGCATAATTCTGTCTATCAGTACATCTAAATATAGTTTACAATGCAAGCCAAACTGTTTAGAACCAGTATTAAAACTAATGCATTTCAGTTTGTTTAGCGGGTGAGTTTAACAATGTTTATCTTTAATTTCTTTTTTCTCTCCCTCTCTCTCTCTCTGATACAGAGGAACACCATGTCCTTTTATTTGCGACTCAATAAATCGTTTATTAGAAATTACCATACTAAACGGAAACGAAATGTTAGAATTAACATACAAAACGGAAATAGACAGCATCCCTCTTTGTCCGGATTAGTGTAATATTTTCTCTGAGAGATACGTATTTAAATATTGGATAATCGAACTACTATTTCACTGATACAAGTAGAGTGGAAATCCGTCACTTGTATTTATAATCTCAGCGTGGGTGTATGGTTGGATGGAGTGTGGAGCATTTGGAAATAAGGTTTTTTTGGGTTTTTTTAAAGGAATATGATACGTCATTTCCGGGATACAAATTTCAGCCGATTTAGATATGTGACTTTCGTCACCGCGTGGCTTTATTAGGGCCCTTCGAAAAAAGGCGGCCAAATTGAAATTGTCAATGATGGTACAGTAAGTGAGTTGAAAATTATTTGGCAGAAAGAGGAATCACAACTTCAAATAAAACAAAAGGGGGGTTAATTAAATTAGCTGAAGTCGTTCATGAACTGAATTTGTTCTATAAAGTTATATCGTATCGAGTGATAGTGTATTATAATGTGTGTTTCATTCAAGATAAATTATGTTCAAAGTTATAAGTCACTATGGTCACTTTATTTTATTTTGATTATTTTGATTTATTTTTTTCTATAATTTTAAACATTAAACATTGAAAGGTATTTATTTCGGTGCATTCAAATATTAAGACATAGCCGAAACAGAAAGGTACAACTATGTATTGCATTAGCACATTCACAATACCTGCTATTGAAAGCACTATACATAAACTGTACAGATATCACAATTGATCACGTATTTGTGTGTTGATACTTTTGGTTAAAAAAACGTCGTTAATCGCCAACGTATAAATCGTCATCGCGTGTTGACACTGTCAAATATGGCGCAATCGCGTGTTGACGCTGTGATATAAAACGTCATCGCGTGTTGAAAATTTGATATAAAACGTCAACACGTGTTGACGCTATAATATATAACGTCATTGCATGTTGACGCTGTGATATCCAACGTCATGGTGTGTTGAGGCTGATATATATAACGTCATCGCGTTATCCTGCAATATAAAACATCTTCGCGTGCTGACACTGTCATATTTGGCGTAATCGAGCGTTGACGCTGTGATATATAACGTATTCGTACTATTACGCTGTGATATATAACGTCTTCGCGTGTTGACGCTGTGATATATAACGTTTTCGCTCGCTCACGTTTTGATATATAACAACATCGCGTGTTAACGCTATGATATATAACATCGTCGCTTGTTGACGCTGTTGTGTATAACGTCTTCACGTGTTGACGCTGTGATATATAACGTCTTCTAGTGTTGACGCTTTGATATATAACGTCATTGCGTGTTGAAGCTTTGATATATAACAACATCGCGAGTTGACGCTTTGAAATATAACATCATCTCGTGTTGACGCTTTGATATATAATGTCTTCGCGTGTTGACGCTGTGATATATAACGTATTCGTACTATTACGCTGTGATATATAACGTATTCCTTCTATTACGTTGTGATATATAACGTATTCGTACTATTACGTTGTGATATATAACGTATTCGTACCATAACGCTGTGATATAAAACGTATTCGTACTATTACGTTGTGATATATAACGTATTCGTACTATTACGTTGTGATATATAACGTATTCGTACCATAACGCTGTGATATAAAACGTATTCGTACTATTACGTTGTGATATATAACGTATTCGTACTATTACGTTGTGATATATAACGTATTCGTACTATTACGTTGTGATATATAACGTCTTCGTACCATAACGCTGTGATATAAAACGTATTCGTACTATTACGCTGTGATATAAAACGTATTCGTACTATTACGCTGTGATATATAACGTATTCGTACCATAACGCTGTGATATAAAACGTATTCGTACTATTACGCTGTGATATAAAACGTATTCGTACTATTACGCTGTGATATATAACGTATTCCTTCTATTACGTTGTGATATATAACGTATTCGTACTATTACGTTGTGATATATAACGTATTCGTACCATAACGCTGTGATATAAAACGTATTCGTACTATTACGTTGTGATATATAACGTATTCGTACTATTACGTTGTGATATATAACGTATTCGTACCATAACGCTGTGATATAAAACGTATTCGTACTATTACGTTGTGATATATAACGTATTCGTACTATTACGTTGTGATATATAACGTATTCGTACTATTACGTTGTGATATATAACGTCTTCGTACCATAACGCTGTGATATAAAACGTATTCGTACTATTACGCTGTGATATAAAACGTATTCGTACTATTACGCTGTGATATATAACGTATTCGTACCATAACGCTGTGATATAAAACGTTTTCGTACTATTACGCTGTGATATAAAACGTATTCGTACTATTACGCTGTGATATATAACGTCTTCGCGTGTTGACGCTGTGATTTATAACGTATTCGTACTATTACGCTGTGATATATAACGTCTTCGCGTGTTGACGCTGAGATATATAACGTATTCGTACTATTACGTTTTGATATATAACGTATTCGTACTATAACGTTGTGATATATAACGTCTTCACGTGTTGACGCTGTGATATATAACGTATTCGTTCTATTACGTTTTGATATATAACGTATTCGTACTATAACGTTGTGATATATAATGTCTTCGCGTGTTGCCGCTGTGATATATAACGTATTCGTTCTATTACGTTTTGATATATAACGTATTCGTACTATAACGTTGTGATATATAATGTCTTCGCGTGTTGCCGCTGTGATATATAACGTATTCGTACTATTACGCTGTGATATATAACGTATTCGTTCTATTACGTTTTGATATATAACGTATTCGTACTATAACGTTGTGATATATAACGTATTCGTACTATTACGCTGTGATATAAAACGTCTTCACGTGTTGCCGCTGTGATATATAACGTATTCGTAGTATTACGCTTTGATATATAACGTATTCGTACTATTACGTTGTGATATATACATGTAACGTATTCGTACTATTACGTTGTGATATATACATGTAACGTATTCGTACTATTACGTTGTGATATATACATGTAACGTATTCGTACTATTACGTTGTGATATATACATGTAACGTATTCGTGCTATTACGTTGTGATATATAACGTATTCGTACTATTACGCTGTGATATATAACGTATTCGTACTATTACGTTGTGATATATAACGTCTTCGCGTGTTGACGCTGTGATATATAACGTATTCGTACTATTACGCTGTGATATATAACGTCTTCGCGTGTTGACGCTGTGATATATAACGTATTCGTACTTATGTTGTGATATATAACGTCTTCGCGTGTTGACGCTGTGATATATAACGTATTCGTACTATTACGCTGTGATATATAACGTATTCGTACTATTACGTTGTGATATATAATGTCTTCGCGTGTTGACGCTGTGATATATAACGTATTCGAACTATTACGCTGTGATATACATATGTATAACGTATTCGTTCTATTACGTTGTGATATATTACGTATTCGTACTATTACGCTGTGATATATAACGTATTCGTACTATTACGCTGTGATATATAACGTATTCGTACTATTACGTTGTGATATATAACGTTGTCGCGTGTTGACGCTGTGATATATAACGTCATCTCGTATTAACGCTGTGATATATAACATCATTGCGTGTTAACCCTTTGACATAAAACGTCATCGCGTGTTCATGCTGAAATATATAACGTCATCGCGTGTTGACGCTTTGCTATAAAACGTCATTGTGTGTTGAAGCTGTGAAAGATAACTTCATCGCGTGTTGACGCCGTGATATATAACATCATCTCGTGTTGAACTTGTGATATATAACATCATCTCGTGTTGAACTTGAGATATATAATTTCATCGTATGTTGACAGATAAATCTTGGAAACTTGAAATGCATTACAATGGAAGGATGCAGAAAAACGTTTTGATATCATACGTTTGACCTAGTAGATTCATCTAGTCTCTTTACAGCAAAAAGTAAGTATAAACGTTTACAACGCCGTTTGTGTGTCGACGCTTTGTAATATTTTGTTTTATCGTGCGGAGGTTATGATATAATTCGACATTGTGTGCTATGTTCCCTGTCTCGGTGTTTTTGTGCATTTTGTCCGTTTTTAACGGCAATGTGAAACCATTAATAAACTAGCCAGGGAGACACGAGCGATTTACGAGACTATAAACGACATCCTACGCTTGACGACTATGACGTCATTGGCTTAGTATAGAAATGGTGACGGTTCGTCGTCAAAATGGCTGTCCTATTTTACGAATTTATCATAATCGAAATCAAATTGAAATTAGTACAAATCAACAACAATATGATATTTTACTGTGTTTAACACTGCTATAGATAATATCCTCGTATACCGGTACTGTTTTACATGTATAGAACGTTTAACTGCTTTGGGGAATATGTAGAACTGTCATAACGGCTTGATATTCAATTAACATTTGGATTTCTATGGTTTAGCATACGTCACGATATAATTCCGACATCCTCTATATACAGGGGTAACGATCACCTACGCTCTCTACACCCCTGAAATATGTCATTGCAAAACTGAAGGCACGCTGAGGTAAAACAATCCTTACCAATCGCTGCGTGCCTGTCCTTTGAAGATTCCAAAGGAGCCGCAACCGACTTCAAAGCCTGTCTATTTTTAACCGTTATGTGACCACGAGATTCTTTTGATGTACACCAAACGGCCGAACCAGTCTTCTTGCCTCATTAACAATGTTGGTACATACCGAGCCTTCAGTTTTGCCTTGACATACAGTATCGCAGGGGTGTATAGAGCGTAGGTGGTCGCAACCCCTGGATATCGAGGATGGGATTCCGCTGACTCTAACAGGCCTCCATACAATCACTAAGGGTGATTGACCCAGCTTCCGTTCCGTACCCACCCATTCGAAAAGCTTTATGTGACAGTTTTATTCTCCACCCACACAAACACCAATAAAATGCATGTAAATGCATTTGCAACAAATACGTGAAACATTAATTAAAACTCCCGAGCGATATGGATGTCGTTATACTACGGAAGTTAAAGAGAGAGGCGATAAAATTGATGGAGTTGATCCAGGAGAGACGCGTATGTGCACATTCCTAGGAGTGGTGTAATGATTTAACCAGAAGTCTGTACATTTTAACATTATGAATAACAATTAAACATTATGACGAACCCCAAAGTATTATAGAATGAAGGATGATTAATTTAGGAGTCATTTCGTGACTCAACATAATCACGAAGAAAATTATTATATCAATGCTGTAATTAATAGGAGGAAAAATTTAAATTTACCAAATACATTGGTAAAGTTACATGTATCATTTATAGATCATCCTAAGTGGTATATTCATATCTATTAACCAAGAACAATGGTATACATAACAATCACTTACCAAACACAGTGGTATACATTTAATTTACTTACCAAACACGATGGTAAAATGTTATGGTCATTTACCAAACACATTGGTATACCTAATATATATTTACCAACAACAGTAGTATATCTAATATCTACTAACCAAACACAGTGGTATACATAATATTTACTTACCAAACACAATGGTATACCTAATATTTACTTACCAAACACAATGGTATACCTAATATGTATTTACCAAACACAATAGTACACCTAATATTTACTTACCCAACACAATAGTATACCTAATATTTACTTACCAAACACAATAGTATACCTAATATGTATTTACCAAACACAGTGGTATACCTAATATTTATTTACCAAACACAGTGGTATACCTAATATTTATTTACAAAACACAATGATATACCTAATATGTATTTACCAAACACAATAGTACACCTAATATTTACTTACCCAACACAATAGTATACCTAATATTTACTTACCAAACACAGTGGTATACCTAATATGTATTTACCAAACACAGTGTTATACCTAATATTTACTTACCCAACACAATAGTATACCTAATATTTACTTACCAAACACAGTGGTATACCTAATATGTATTTACCAAACACAGTGTTATACCTAATATTTACTTACCAATCCTAATGGTACACCTAATATTCACTTACAAAAACACAATGGTATAACTAATATTTACTTACCAAACACAGTAATATACCTTATTTTTTCTTGCTAAACACAATTGTAACCCTATTTTTTATTTATCAAACACAGTGGTAAACCTAATATTCACGTACCAAACACGATGGTATACATAATATCCACTTACCAATTCCAATGGTATACCTTATATTTACTTACCAAACACAGTGTTATACCTAATATTTACTTACCAAACACAATAGTATACCTAGTATTTACTTACCAAAAACAGTCGTAAACCTAATATGTATTTCAAAACACAGTGGTATATCTGATATGTATTTTCCAAACAAAGGTTTATATCAAATACATATCTACCAAACACAGTTGTACATGTATATCTAATATATACTTACCAAACACATTGGTATACCGCATTTGTATTTACAAAACCCAATGGTATACCTAATATGTTTTTACCAAACAAAAGGGTATATCTAATATATACCTACAAAACACAGTCGTATACCCAGTATGTACTTATCAAAAACAGTGGTTAACCTTATCCTAATATATATTTACCAAACCCAATGGTATACCTTATATGTATTTACCAAACACAGTGGAAAACCTAATTTTTACTGAACAAATACATTAGTTTACATAATATTTATTTACCAAACACAGTGGTATACCTTATATTTATTTACCAAACACAGTGGTATACCTTATATTTATTTACCAAACACAGTGGTAAACCTTATATTTATTTACCAAACACAGTGGTATACCTAATATGTAGTTACCAAACACAATGGTATACCTAATATGTAGTTACCAAACACAATAATATACTTAATATGTAATTCACCAAACACAGTTGTATACCTAATATGTATTTACCACTCACAGTTGTATACCTAATATGTGTTTACCACTCACAGTTGTATACCTAATATGTATTTACCAAACACAGTGGTAAACCTAATATGTATTTACCACTCACAGTTGTATACCTAATATGTATTTACCAAACACAGTTGTATACCTAATATGTATTTACCAAACACAGTTGTATACCTAATATGTATTTACCAAACACAGTTGTATACCTAATATTATCTTACCAAACCCAGTGGTATACCTAATATTAACTTACCAAACAAATTGCTATGCCTAATATGTACTTATAAAACACAGTGGTATACCTAATATGTAGTTACCAAACACAATGGTATACCTAATATAAACTGATCAAAAATAATGGTATACATAATACTACTGAAAAACACATTGGCATATTTAATACTTAGTTTCCAAACATAATAGTATACCTAATATATATTTACCAAACACAGTGGTATACTTAATATGTATTTACCAAACACAGGGGTATACCTAATATGTATTTACCAAACTCAGTGGTAAACCTAATATGTATTTACCAAACTCAGTGGTAAACCTAATATATATTTACGCTTTGAAACGGATCTAAGGTATTAATAAAGCGGTATATATAAGAACTGCGAATTATTATTATTATAGATCGCAGATTTTGCTTTAACTTTATTGTCTATATGAATAGAAAGGCAATAGCTTTGCTTGCGTTCATTACTATTACATGTAGATCAATCCGTACTCACAGCTTATATAATGTATTTAAGGAAAGTTGTGTTTTTGTATAAACAGCCAGCTCACCATCTCGGATTTTTCTCTTGTTAGTTTTTTGGTTGGAAACGGTCCGATGTGTCCCGAATGATGAATCAACTTTTAAGGTAATCGGTAGGTACATGTATCTCGATAATGCTTAACAAAGTTTTATTAAATATGCATTGCTATTTATACACGGTATCAGATGAGAGCATTCTGTCATCTGTATGACCAAAGGGAGGTAGCTCTTAGATAAAAATAGTTTTCTTGTGAAAGATTTTAGTAAGACAGGCTCCCGTCTATAGAATAGTTGATATTGAATTATTTAGGATAAGACATCTAATACGTTTTATCACTTGGATTTTTAATTTTAGGTGGCATTAGGAGGGGACAAGTTAGCAGTAATTTTCAGTAGAGAAAGTATCCTTAAAAACTTAGGGCTGGTCGACAGTCTAGGTACATGTATTAGTTTAACATCTTGGTTTTGGAATTCATGAAATTCTTTGTAGTCGTTTTTTTTTAATATCATTGAAAAGTGTAACTACTAGAAAGCATAGATATGACGAAATAGCTTATTGTAGAGAATTCAAATATAAAGCATCCTGACATGAATATTTTTGAACTTTTAAATTATAATTATTAATCTCAAAGAAAACATAATGACCAGAACCTGTTAATCTTTGTTGTTGATTTTTGAACAGAATAAGTCCAACTAGGTAACCATTCGTTGGATTAAAAATAAGATTCATCAGTTTGGTATGAATTATATATACTGAGTTTGTTTTGTACACAAACAGGAATTGAAAACTTAATTTGCAAGCTTTCGAAAACGTCGTTTTCCGTTGCTCCCTTGTTGTGATTGACAATAATGACTCGGTTCTTATTTTGAGGACTTGATGTTTACTTGGATGTGTCCAAGACATGGCGGGTGTCGTCGATGAAGCAGAAGACGCTTACTCTTCCTGAACACCTGGTACTATTATCTTGAAATATTTTTCGAGGGTCTCCGTGTAAATCTTTCCTTTGTTCCTATTTTGCCTCTAGCTTAATTGATTTTTAGTTCGGATTATGGTTTTGTTGACGCTTTGGTATTCTTTGATATTTTCTTTTTCGCTTAAATCAGAATGTCAGAAAGGTAGTTGATTACATATTTCATACTAGCATAGATGATATATATTTTCGTGTTGATAAACCTATATACAATGAAATGCAAATATCCTGAAGGTTGAAACAGCCTGGATAATGCACCTACCTAACTTCCTCCAATCAGTACAAGTACTTCTAAGTTATTTCCATATATAAGTCTCCTTGAATTGGCCTTATAACGTCCCTGACTTAGCAAACTTTGTCCTTCTCAATCCCAATATACTACTGTTCAAATATCATAATTTAATGGTCCAATCTCTTTCACCTCCCTCATACTATATATATATATATCTCACCCTCACACGATGTCCCCTACTCTCATTTCATCTCTTTCTGTCTCACTATTTCTCCATCCTCATGCTCTCTGTCCCTTACGGACTTAAATCAAGCTCTCTCCCACACTACTTTCTGTTAATCATACATAAACTAGTCTTTCAATCATATAAAACTAAAAAGAGTAATTAGTATGCCATCCAGAAGTAGTTGCATTCACCTCACGACACTAAATACCAGGCCAATCAGGGATTAGGGGAGCTTTGATTACACATTAGCGCAAGTACACGCATTTGTGTTTGAAACACTGACAACTTCCGTTCAAAAAACGTAGATCTTTATACAAAATGAAATCGATCTAAGCAGGTGTTCAGTTTTTATAACATTAATTACCACATTGATACCTTGTTTAATCTGGCATACATTCAAAGATATATATTTCATTGTGATTTTGAAAAATTAAATTCTAATATTTTTTTTATATAGTTCAGTACAACATTGAAGTTTGATTTATATTGGTTTATACAAAAGTGAGAAAAATGGTAGGTAACTCTTGACTTGTTTTATTCTCCCTTGGGTTTACTTACTACTGTTAAATCTCCTTAGAGCACCTCTGCTAATCCCTGTATTGGTCGGTACCATTACTGAGTACTGTTCTGATCAACGGTCTACAGAAAATCTTTCGAAAACGGGAAAGGAATACAAACACTCTATACATGTTGGTTGCTGTAAATCACTCAGATTTCGCGAGGTATTTATTTTCGCGTTAATTCACAAGGTTATTCAATCGCGATTTCAAATACCTCGCGATTATTTTTATTTCTTAAGGTGTTTATTCTATAGTCAACGTCACTTCGAGATAGACGAAATTTTGTATTCGCCGTGAATATGTCTAAAATAGTAAGCTCGCGAAATAAAATATTTGCGAAATCAAAGTGATTTGCAGTATTATCTCCCTCCTTTATCTTAGAGATATCCCTGGCCAATGTGTTTGTCAAATGGATACAGGGGAAATAATAATAACAAAACTACAATTCACATTAGTGAGTAAATGAAAACAATAGGCACAGATCTGGATGGCCTGGATCGCTTACCCTGATATTTGTGCAATCATAAGAACATATTTTTAATAAAAGTACATCGCAGCTATTTCCATAAATTGAGTCGTCATGGTCCAAGAAAAATACAACTTTTTATTACATTTTTGTCTGTGAAATATAGAAAATTATCAAACTGATAAAACTTATTTTTCACTGCAGTGATGAGTAGTGAAACTATTTTTGTTTGCAATGAAAATATAAGATTTTACAGTGATAATATAAGATTTTGAAAGGAAAATATAAGATTTTGCAGTGAAAATATAAGACTTTGTCAGTGTAACGTGAAAACGCACTCTTGAAAATATAAAAAAAAACTGCTATACTCGTGAAATATATGTAATATTAAACGGCAAACCATTGGATAGCCTTTATATATCATTAGTTTCATTTGTTATATATACTATTATTTTAATTTAATAATAGTAACGGTAAGTCTGCGGTGAGTTCGACCATGCAAAAATTGATATAAATGCTTTAAATCCTTTTCAAATGGCATGGTACAGCTACTTTTGGACCGTAATCAAGTTAATTTTACACGTTTGGGGGGTTCAGATCAATTTTCGATAAAACGGTCCAAATGTAGCGGTAACAAATTATCAGGTCTCTGTTGAAATTACAGCAATTAGCGCAAACCATGAACATTCAGTGGTATATTGCAGCAGGGTAAAATTCTGGGTAAGAGTTGTCGTTCTTTATCCATAATGAGAACGAGTAGCTCGGGTGCATACATATTGTAGTAGTCCAGGTTCCCTCTCTACACCCCTGATACTCAAATTGACGACAAGGATATAGCTATTTGATTGGTCACAGGTATAAAAACCTTACCAATCACAGCTTGACTGATAACTTTCCTTTGAAGATTGAAATTTCAATTTTAAGATAATAGCCAGTGCTATAAAGTCGTTAACATTTTTTTCTGTTGATTTTTACTTAATGGCTTTCGATATCTACACCGTGCACACAAAATTATCTTCACGAAAAGAACATGTCAAGTAAAACCCCGTAATACCCCGTACATGTAATACCCCTATGTTTTATCCAGATAAATCTTGGCGACACCAAGGGTTCTAGGCCCGTATTCATGCAACCGTTCTCATGCTCAAGCATATATTTTGTGCTCAAGTCGATTTTCTTGTTCTGGCTATATTTTATCTTAAAACCCTTATTGCGCAATAGTTTTGGTAAAACATTGAAGATCCATGAAGCCGAATACTGTTTTCAATATTTACAACTGACTTCTTGACATGACATGATTTAGGTGAGTTTCAAGAAAGCTGGCTTGAGCACAAAATCGTTGTTTAAGCATGAGAACGGTTTCATGAATACACGCCCTGATGTTTAAAAAAATAAGGACAGTAAATTATTAGCTTCCTAAAAAGCTACTTTGTTGATGATTCCACTCGTTGACCAGAAGGGAACATTTTATGATAGTATATATAGCTTAGCTATAATAACTGTACTTTGGAGGATTTTTAAATATATTGCTTGGTTTGAGAAATGGCCATGTCTTAATGTCATGGAATACTGCAGAGTTTAATGGTTATACATCATGTACATAATTCCTGAAGATTATTTGCAAACATAATTGAAACCATTATACACACAGCAAATCATTCTAAGCAAAATAAATCCGGAAAATTGCGTGTCTATTTCCGTTAGTTGTTTGTCGAATTAGTTGGATGATGAACGCTTGTAATACACTGAAATTTCAATGTGATGCAATCGTTGTAGACCATGGCCTTTTTGGAAGATGGCGTCAAAATCCGGAAGTATTAAGGTATAACTCCGAAAGTTGTTTTTGTTTACACTGATATATCGACCGATTCAATCGTTCTTGCAACATGATTGCAGAACGATGGCGTAAAATGAATTTAAATGCTACGCCTCAAGCGGCGTAGCTAAAAAAAACACGTCACTGTTGCTGTGACGCTTTGAAAACAGCTTTGTTGTCTCGACACAGTTCGTCTAAATAGCATGCTGTTCCATAAAGCCCGAGCAGAGATATTTAAGCGATATGAACGCCCACTGCATTAAAGGAAAATAGCATGAACCGCGCTTCACACTCAGACTGATGGTAGGGATACAAATCGTGTTTCTACAAAATATATGTGATGTCAGATTGGCAATCATTCCGAGAATCAGGGAGAGGGGCCCTCTTCACGGCGGAGAGCTGTTGATAAAAAACTTATATTTGTGTTGACGACGCTTCTTTTTCGATGTTAAAAAAAGTTTATTCGATTTGATCTATCAAGCGATTTAAATGGACTAGATTAAGCCAATATGTTGTCTATAATAATTTCTTGCCTAAACGAGAGTTTGGCATGATATGCATTATTTTTAACCTTCGTCTCATGTTCGTATTCATACACATTGTACTCGTTTCAGGTTATAGTCCTATGAACCGAAACGGAAGTTGCTTGGTTTATAAAGTGACACTGCAGTTGTTTTCAGTCTATTTAATTAGCATTGGTCCGAAAACAGTCTTTTTTCAAACTTGTTTTTGACATGTTTACATGTAAGTGCCTTTATGGCAGAACTTTAAATGTTCAAATCTTTATAGTAACATTATAATTTTTAATCATTCTAGACATGATCAAAAATATTCCCAATATTTTCTATATTTGGGCGTCTTCATTGACTATAGTCATATAGTCTTCATTGCAAACGTGATTCCTCGAACAGTACAACGTCATCAAAATGTTTGCTTATAACAGTAGCCTCATGTTATCGCAAAAGATTCAAAATGACGCCGATCAAATATATATACCGGTGTAACGTTCATATCACTATGCATGTGCACTCCATATAAAAATACTTCTGTATACTACATGTATATAATCAACTGCATTGATTGTATGCAGAATGAGGCTTTCTGATTGGCTGAGATTTTCTTTTCATACCTCTATGAAAAAATAATCCGAAAATTGCGCGAATAATGTGACGTCACAAAACGGCAATTGACGTAGCGTATTGATTTGTAAAAAAGATTCTGTTTAAGCAATCTGATTAAAATACAAAACCTCACTATTACTATCGTGTGTAGGATCTAACAGCGACCAGTAAAAGGTCATGTGCAGATGACCTTTATTATTTCCATATCTTGGAAATGAATAGCCAATCAAAATGCACCTTGTAAACAGTGTTTGGTAGACGAATAAAAAAGGCGGCGGCGAAGAAGAGAAAATCATTCCAGGCGTTATATAACAATCTGATTAGTACTATATTTTGTGATAATTTCTTTACCTTCACTTCAACATTTGGCAATGAATATGTTTAAACTAAAAAACTAACTAAGACATGTTTGAAATTTGAAAATAAGTTTCAAAATTATTTACAAGCGTTGATGTGAATTATTTTTAGTCTCATTTGGGCTATGAACACCCACTCCATATAAATATAGGTCAAATAAAACATACTAAGAACATATCCACAGTACACTCTTATAACGCTATACATGTGACATCACTCAAGGGAGGTAATTATTGTTTTCTATAGCCGTGTAACATCCCCGGATACTAATAAAGGTCAAATGATTCCTTGTGTTAAAGGGAGTCTGTTCTGTGTTACCTGGATTCCGTTCAAATCAGAATCATCTCCATGTATATCAACATGATTTATACTTCCGTAGTGCAGACAAAACGTGTCCTTGACAATATTGAACCAAAGGAACCTTGAGATACTGTACATTATTTGATACCGAGGCGCGGGGGCGTGTCGCTTACAATACACGTGTACTCCCTATATCCCAATAACAGATGACAGAACTGATATGCTGTAATCATTAACATTGTGTAACTTTACTGCTCAGTCATCAGGCCTGCCGTAATGTCACTCAGTCAATAGGATGTGGGACTGCTTTATTGGCACTCAGTACTTGGTGTGGGTTTTATAATGATGATCTTTCCATATGTTAAGGACATGCAAGTGACGGAAAAGATTTGGGAGTGGGTGGTACTATTATTTTTTTGGGACAATTGCAATTTTGAGTAGATTTCCAAAGATTGCCGAAATTTCCCCTGAGATTTTGCCATTTTTACCCGGACAGAAGATTTCTATAAAGGGAGAAGACACCAAATAGAAGGAAAAATAAACGATCTACATAAACTCTCTATTTTCACGCCAAAAGACTTTATCTTGGAGAAAACACGAAATAGAAGGGAGAAATTAAGACATTGAATTTTTCAATTCATTGTTTTTTCACGAAAGTATTGGAAGTTTATTTTTGAACTAGATAGATATTTGTTTTTTTTTTTATCTACCTAAGAACAGCAGAGCACTATCTTAACCTCCAAAGCACGACACATATTGAAAGTATTAATAAGTAAAAGGAAAAAGGAAAACAAAAGGAGGAACCGGTATTGAAACCCAGGCGTCGAGGCCAAGAAATACTCTTGCACTTACGTTTTTGCTCAGCCAATCAAGAATCGCGATACTTTTTTGTCACGCTACTTGTGATTGGCTTAGTCAAAACTTAGACACATTTTGACGTAAGATCGTTTCATATCATGGGGCCACGACTCTCCGAACCCGGACGGGTGCTCTACCAACTAAGCAAACTGGTCGAAAGAATTGGCCCAGTCAACAAAACTCTCGCTAAATTTCTCCCTCTTGTTTCTTAGCCGTCACGTCGAAGCTAAACATATTTATAACCATGGATTGGGTATCTTCATCATGCCAAGAATGTACCAAAGTTCTTGAAATAATGGCAATCGGGAACAGTCGGCTCTTTCCGTCGACGAGAACATATGTTTTCGTCTACGGAAAGTGTCGACGGTTCCCGATTGAAAAAAAAAACAAACAAAAAATTGTTGCCAAACGTATTTTTACTGCCTACACAATGGTGGCTGAATTGGCAGCCACTAGGGTAACGACGTTGCATCTGTAGAACTAGGCTCCTGTGCATGAAGCCTCTACGTGTCGCATTTGATTGTCAGCCAAACCATAATGCTTCGATATGCCAGTGTTTGTAGGATAATGACAGTCACAAATGACATCAATGGCGATCTCTTTCTTCAGTCAATTCTTTTAATGATATATGCAATACAGATGTCTGATATTATCATGCTGCTGTACATGTATTTTACATATATCTCCGGACTAAGTTTAAAAATAATTAGCAAATCCATTATGCTATTATTTGGAGTAACTGTCAATGAAAACATAACTCAGGACAAATATTTTACCTGCTATAAGAATTATGAATCAAATAATGATAAACAATAAATACTCAAATCCACGGCTAATTCCCTTACTCCCCAGCATCCATCTCAATAGGGCTATGTGGTGCCTGATTGGTTAAGATGTACCTCTGGGTTGCGAGATCGAAACCAACGTGGGCAGTTGCCAGGTACTGACCGTAGGTCGACGGGGTTTTCCGGGTACTCCGGCTTTCCTCCACCTCCAAAACCTGACACGTCCTTAAATGACCTTAGCTGTTATAAGTTCTTAAAATAAGATATAAAAAGCTAAATATTTCACAGATCGACACTCAATAGTTATTATGTCGTTGATATAATGCAACCGGTATAAGAATATAAGACTCTCTCATGACCAGGGATTTAAGATAGGAAAATTCCACTCGAAGCGTTTTCAAATTGGTAAAACCTGAGGCTTTGCCGAGGTTTTTTTTCCATATTTGAAAACACCGAGGGTAGATTTTCCCTATCTTACATCCCTGGTCATGAAAGAGTCTTTTCCTCTCATATCAACTACCCGAATAAGCTCAAAAGCCATGAAAATACATTTTTACTGGCTACCATTTTGAAAATTTCAACTTTCCCGTGAGATGTTTTGACGAAAACGAATAAGACAGCGAGATTAAGCATATCTTGTATTTGCAAACGAACATTGCGCAGAACATTAAATTTTATTGAAAGGTTTAATTTCATCACGCCATCGTTTTCTCTTTCTGGCATCCTCCAGATGGCGTTATGATGTCTGCTGATTGACCATTACATAATGGTATGTGGCCCTGTTCAAAGGGACCAAACGATTTGTTACATCTAGCTTCGAACCTTATCTAAGGTGTTTCAAATCATTTTACGCTTTTTCCTTTGGGGATGGGTGGGTGAGGTGGGAGGGGAGGAATAGCTTGATTTTTATTTTAATACCCCCCCCCCCCCATGTAATAGTCAGTCATACAGGCTAAAGGGTATTTTATAACTTAAGCTTATATGACCATTAATGAGGCATTCTTATAGAACATTTACCCCCCCCCCTCCCTAAAGTGTTAGATAAATCGAAACACCTTGCTTTAGGTCCGAAACTAGCTGTAACAAATTCTCAGGTCCCTGTGGTCTCGCTATCAGTGAATACTGACGTCAAGGGACCTTAATTATTACCACAGAAAAATAATGACGACAACGCCAACAAGTGAAGAGTCAATCGCTGTAAGATGACAGACGGCCTTGCACTAATTATACCGGACATTCCTGGTATAATCTTTCTCAGTACACAGTACTAGTGATGATGTCACGGCGCCCGTTGTACCGCGTTATTGCGATTACGCCCCTTTCTGTACTAATAGTTACGCGCCTTGTTCCACAGCATAGTCAACTTAACACGTTCTTTACAATTTTTTAATAATTTTTTTTTTGATAAGCCTGAATTTCTTGAATCCCCATCTTCTTGTTCGGCATTGTTCTTGTGTTAAAGTATTATTTTATAGCCCTGTGCTTGTATCTTAACTATTTTTTTTTTCATTTACTGGATCAAACCTTTTCGTGGATCTGTTCTTAAGTTAACAAGGCTTTGAACATCTGGGACTAATTGTCTGTATCCTCAATTACACTTTGTCCTTGTGTTGTATTTTCCGTAATGAGCTACACTTGTTAACATGAACGGCAGTGTCAGTACGGGTTGTCTCCCTTGAGTAAGCAAAGAGTCCTTTCAGCTAACAATGCCAGCGTAACTGCTTTAAGGAAAATAAAAAATTCTTTCCATTTTTTTGGGATATTTTTGTGAAAATCTCTTCCGGCTGTCGTATCTAAGGAAGTGACGAAATTTTGGGCGGATTGGTCGAGTGGTCACACTCCATCCTTCAACGCAGACGGAACGTGGTTCGACCCCCGAAGTCAATTCACGCATAGAACATTAGATAAAGATTTTTGTTTCTTCTGCCCACACAACATATATACTGTAGCATTCTAGTGAAGTGGCGCTGTTAAAGATGCCATTCGAAGCAAGGTTCAATTACGAACAGAGCACAATACATCTCTAGTACACAAGCACAGGAAGGGCTAGTGGTAGCAGCATGTCAAACACCTTAACCACTCGAACACCGCGGCCCCTAGTCAATTAGGAGGCATTCAATTTATAATAACTTTTCAATCTTTTTGAAGAGAACAAATAATCAATATCTTCATTTTCCCCCTTTTTTCATTTCTTTGATTTCGAATGCAATCGTTACCCTCTGACTGATAAGTCCAAGAAGTAAGCGCAGGTGTAATATTCAGCAATCTGTTCGAGTGAGTACATGTAATATGTGAATTTACTACAAAATAATGTTTGGTCGGATAAAATAAAACTTTGGTCAAAGAAAATCATCCTGATCTGTATTCCGATATATTTACATTTGCGCTGCAACCCACTATATGAAGATTACCAGCAAAAATGCCTTTCATAAAAGTATGAAAGCAATGGTTCTCGAGACGTAGCACGTGATTTAATTATGACGTCATAGATCAAACTTGTTCAATGAGAGTCTTGTCGCGACGCTTCGAATAACATGGAGAATGCCCTTGCGTCAAACGCTCAAATGACTAATTACTATCATAGGCACCAATTTTATTCGAGCTGTGCTGTTCCGCCAATGTCGTTAAAATGACGACACATATACAAACGCAGGTAATAAACTATTAATTGGAAAAAAATATAAATGAAGTTAAGCAATTGTTCTATAGTAAAAATGTAAATACATGGATTGAAAGAATTTTTTTTAACTTTCATAGTGCTATGAAAGGTAAGCCGTTACATCCATATTTAACATGAAGCCCTAGCGGGCTTTATTCAATATGGATGTAACGGCTGACCTTTCATAGCACTATGAAAGTTAAAAAGATGACTTTCAATCACCATATAAGGTATGAAATGAAGTAACTGTAAACGAACATATTTCAGCGAGTCTTATTTTAGCGTTTTTCGCGCTGGAAACATTCCGCTAAACTACAATGTATCATTGCGCTAGTTAAACTGTATGTTGTTTTATAGCATGTATTATTGTAAGTGCGCCAATTTATCAGTGCCCTTATCAGTTTGGTTATCCGCTAAAATTTTAGCTCGCCAAAATAGTTCAGTTTACAGTACCTCGTAAATGATTTGAACATTTCAAGAAATTTGTAACTGGATACTGGTAGATATTGATATTAGACTTTCTGATTGTTTAATATTATTTCAGCGAGTTCCAAGAATTAAGCTTTGAGAATAATTTCTTGATTTCGCAGTAACCTACCGAAACCATACCCATATGTCATTCAAATTAACAGACCACACAGGATGCAAAAATCATGGGACCTTGTGCTCAAACAGCGACGCGGAATGTGACACGTGCTTTTCCTATCTGCGTGCTCTTAAAATTGCCATTTGATAGTCCTGCCTAATGGATCTTGTGATAAAATAACGGTGACCCAAGCTGATATATCACGGAGGTCGAAAATTCTACAGGTAATAAACCAAGTTCCACTGTACACCGTTATAATGTAGGTTTATGTGATGAACTAGACCTTCGGTTGCACAGATAATAACCCTTATACCAATGTAGGTCTGCAATCAATCGGGAACCGTCGTCACTTTCCGTAAACGAGTAATTTTCTCGTTTACGGAAAGTGCCAGCGGTTCCCGATTGGGTCTACAATATGTCGTTTACAACATGCTACGTCTCTCCGGATTCGACTAGGTTAAGATGCGCATCTAACGCGAAGAGGGCATTTGCACTTCCGGTACAACTAAGATAGAATCTACATAAGGATAAAGAAAACAAGGGTGGTCGGGTGGTGCAGTGGATAGCGCACTTATACCTTTCAACAAGGCAGTCGTGGTTCAATTCCCCGACCGAACGTGAAAAGGTATGGGGTCACATGCCCGACCACGTGGATTTTCTCCAGGTACTCCGGTTTTCTCCCCCAATAAGACACTTCGCGCGCTGACATCCGGGCCAACAAGAGTGATTTATATAAGTTATATAAATATAACTTGTTTCAAAACTGTTGTAAAATGAACTTATAGCTTATACTATAAAGCAAACCAGCCAACAGAAAAAGAGAATACCTTTCATTCCTTGTGTTGTAACTTCCGTTATACATCAAACTTCCGGTTAGATTTTCAGTAACTTTTTGGAATTCTTAACTTATTTAATTGTTATTGCTTATGTAACGGTAATGAGTTATTGATGCATACCTTTTTAATTGTCCTTCGAAGAACAGAGAGAGCTTTTGCGATCGTTGTTTCAAAGTCAGTGTTTTTGTTGTCGGCGTTTTTGCCGTCGTCTACATTTGCTTGTCTAAGGTTTTTGTGTACATGCAAGTCCTTTGTAGATAAAGCATTTAACCTTCACTACAGAATAATGCAGAATGTTGGAACTTAATTTGACTTGTTTTTCCACTATATACACTTGCCTAATTTCAATCTGATTAAAATCATATCTTGATCTCCGCGCCGTTCGTAAACTTCTCTCTGCTGCATTGTAAAATGGAGAGAGAACAAGGATATGTATTTTAATCAGATTGCTTTAATTTTAGCCATTTCTTCATTTACACTTCTGTGTTTAAAAGGTTTTTGTTGTAGTTATTCACGGACGAATTGCTGAACCTACAGTCTTGAAATTTCACCCAAAGCCCCAATTTCAGTTAGATTTTTCTCATTCTCTGATAATTTTGTACTTCTCTTGTAATTTAACTATATGTTACTCCATCATAAACACTGTTTTCCTACATGGATAATACTGCTTTCAAGCTTTTGTTTACGCCAATAGTATACAAAGTACTGAAATTGCATTCATAAAACTTCACTTGTACTTTGACCATGGCCATTAAGTTACCAACAGTTAAGCCCATTTAACATCGCCTTTGAGTGGTAAAGACGAAAGGGGCCGCGGTGGCCAAGTGGTTAAGGTGTCCCGACATTCTACCGCTAGCCCTCCATCTCCGGGTTGCGAGTCTGAAACCCATGTTGGACAGTTGCCAAGAACTGACCGTAGGTCGGTGGTTTTTCTCCGTGTATTCCGGCTTTTCTCCACCTCTAAAACCTGACACGTCCTTAAATGATTCCAGCTGTTAATGGGACGTAAAACAAAATAAACCAAAACAAACATGATGTTTTACTACAGAAAATTATAGGGTATTTGGAACTAATTTTGACATATTTTACAAATTGATACGCTTAATCACATTTATCTTTTTCTTCATTAACACTACTTTGTTATTGTTTTAGAAGTCAATCGTACGCAAAGTATTGAACCTACATTCATGAAAAATGTACATTGATCATGGTCTATACTTTTTCACTGCTGGTTGCAGGGAACTAATTGTGATATATTTTTAATTTTAATACACAGGCCTATTTGTTCAATAAACACTAGCGTGTTAAGATTTTTGTTTAAGACAGTTGTTCGGAGCAAACCGACGAGCTTTTGTTCGGCCCAACTATTTTTCTTTAAAAACACTAAGGTTAACAAAGCGTCAACAAAACCATTATCAGAACTGAAAATCGATAACACAAGAGGCAAAATATGAAAGAAAAGATTTACACAGAGACCATTAAAAAGTACCAGAGAATAAGACCAGGTGTTCCGGAAGAGTAAGGGTCTTCTTCTGACATTATGTTACGCTGAACACACAAAAATACATTGGCGCTATACAGTTTATTATTGTATCAGTGATTGCAATGTCCTGTATGTAGAATACAGCTGGCGGAAATAGCGCTGCAGGTGAGGCTATAAGAAACCGTCGCTCTATAATATATTTAAAATGAACATGATGTAATACGATTGTGTGATATATAATGCGACGGAGGTGGGCCTATACATATATTGGAACAGTAATAAAACCGTACATTGTTTTTACTCATTAATTCGTCTCTTACTGGGTAAACACCTAACATAAAATATTAGCAAACACGTGTACGGCATATATCACGTGCTGTAGAAAGTATTGCTTGAGTAACTTACACAGCAGGGATTTCTCGTAAAATCGGCATAAAGTACATCATCAAAGATAGTGTTATACCAATAACGTAGAAACACGCCCCACATACACTAATCACGGGTCGGTATATATGCATGGGATATATCATTAATAAATATTTTTACATTATACAGTGCATGAAGATCTTTTTACCACTTTCAAATAATTTATAACCAACATAATCAAACATCGTTTCATCCTGAAACCGTTCTCTTGCTCAAGCATGGTTTCTGAGGCAAAATAGGAACAAAAGAAAGATTTACACGGATACTCTCGTAAGAGCACAAGATAATACGACCAGGTGTTCCGGAAGAGTAAGCGTCTTCAGCTTCATCGACAACAACCGCACTGTGAATCTTTGTCACATCCAAGTCAATATCAAATTCTCAATTGAGAACCGAGTATCATTGTCAATAACAACAAGTAAAAACACTTAATTATGAGCATACTCTAAAACGTCCATCTTCATTTCATATCACTTAAACATACAGAATATGTCCCAATGAGACAAAAATGTCGACCATAAAACTTCAGTCAGTCGACATCAATCACGAAAATCGCGATATTTAGAGCAAGCCCCAGAATATCGAATCAACTACGACATGAAAACACTATAGGATAACATTAGAGTATTTTATCGTTGATTTTGGTAATATCAAATAAACTCAACCCCCCCTCCCCGGTCACACTTACCTCAAGACTAAACTTGAGTCGCCGTCAATGAAGACATGTCTGTGAAACATAAATACCCCAGCTGGTTACATTATCATAGGACGGGACGCGACGGGACGGGAAGGACATTGATAACACTATACCCCCCCCCCCCCCCATTCCATGGGGGGACATACAAAGAAATTTGAGAAGCGATAAGATCCCAAATTTTGTCGCCTCATACAAATCATGCAATGGAGGCAGCAGGTACAATATTCCTTGATAGCAAGTCAATGATAAACGTAACATTTGACGTCTCTTGACGTGAAGAACTGGAGATAATTGTCCGTCATCATACCCATTTACCCATTTCTCATCAGACTGAGACATTTTATCTTAACCGACCGTATCACTAGTCACATAATATACATTAACATAACTCCCAGACGAATAGATTTGACATGTAAAACCTAGAAGGACCATTAATATGATGTATATCATATGGAAAACATACATTAGTGTCATTAAAAAAACCTCGTTCAGTAGGCTGAGGTATACATCGTCACGAGTATTACATGTATATTACTTATCCTATTGCGGCTAATGAATGTCGAATTAGTTACATAATATAGTGAATGTTAGGATAAAACAATTGTCATGGTAGTCATTGGCAATGACGAAAGGAAAGCACACTTATTCAGATCAAGAAATTTGTCTGTCTTTTTGTGCTAACTGTTAGAGTTGAGAAAAGACATATATCTGATATTCCAAATAGATAAAGAGAGACAGGAAGAGAGAGAGAGGGGGGGGAGGGGAAGAGAGAGAGGGAGAGAGAGATCTTATCAAATCGGAAACGAAATTGTGTGTCCAAAAAGAACTGCAGTGAAACCGAGCATAAACGTTGAAGCTTATGACTTTTCATATTTACAAAAATGTTTTTTTAATTTTATTTATACACTTTTAAACTCCTCAAATTGATACAGTTGGAATTTTGAAAAGGTTATTTCTTTATTTTTTTTTTATTCATTTTTTTATATACTGGGTAAAATAAGTTAAACCGTTAATGTTTGCAACATCGTTTAATATGGTCGGCTTAATTAGCACTTTCATATTAAATATGAAAGTCACTTACAAGACTTCTGCGGTCTTTTCCATAGGAATTTGGTAAGTTTTTTTATTAGATTTGTGACATACGGTTTTTTTTTCAAGTAAGTTTAACTTTACAAATATTTGCAAACCGGATAAATTTGGAGATTGATTTAATCGGCCACTTCACGCGATTGCATATTGACCTCTGTTCAGTAGGGTGTGAATGGTCCTCATCTTTACATTACATCAATGTATGCATAGTGATCAATGCTTAGCATAGTGTGTGTTTAGACGCCAATTATAAACTATAAGCAGACATGTCTTCTTCGAAAGACTAAACAAAAACTGAAGCTCCAAGAAATATAAGATTAAGTAACGTACATGAAAACTAAAATAGAGGCCGAATCCGGATCATGCATTTCAGGACTCACACAACTAAATCAGCCTATCATACGTTTGTAGTCCCTACCGATGTTCTGGCTAAGTACAGTGATTCTTAGTAATTTAAATAGGTAATTGTTGACATATTCTGCATTAAATGGAATCTATAGATATTCAACTTTACCAACATGTATACTTTTGGTAGATTTTTATATGTGATGACGGATTGATTAAGGTTCAAAAGTCAGAGGGTGTTTCCGTCCTATTTTACTGGTTTGACATGTAAATTTCCGGTTGTTCGAGTCAGACGCCTGTAGCGAACTCAAATGGAACGAAATCACGATAAAAATTGTAAAAAGCCATTTGTATGTATCTGTGAATCCAGGCAGTTGTCACTAGTGTTGAACTTCAAATATGAAAGTTATTAGCTCTAAAGCTTAGTAATAACATATAGTACATTATTTAGTTGTGCGAGTCCTCCCTTCCCTGGTGTTAAACACTATCATATACCTCCTCCTACAAGCATATTTATCAGTTGATAGATTGTAGTTATAAACATTTCTTTCATCTTTACCGTTAATTAAGGGAGGTCAGAACCGTATGTAAGTAATAATAGGATTTTTTTGGTATATTATATTGTTCTTACATTTGTAATGGAAACTGTGAGAGGTCCAACTATACTCGACAGCCTACGGTAATAACACTTGGCTCGCGTTGATGTCAAACACTTTTGCTGCTCTAATGAATAGGTTTTACGAGGTTCCAGCGCAGGAGTTCTGAAATAAATGGTACTCATTATTTTTGTCAACAGCTACATAAGTTCGAAGATATACAAACATCAGTTGTTGGTGATACAAATGATGACATGATATATGATGAACTTGGCATCGGTAAGCTGGTCCCACACTTAGAACTTGGAAACGGGTCAATTAATTCTGGGCGTAGAATCATCAGAAGTGAGAAAATATAGTACTTTGTTATCGTTGTCTTGTTACTTTAATTAAACTCCATTCTTCTTCACTTCAATGAGGACGTAACACACACATATGCTGCACCTTTTGAATTTAGTAATATATACAGTATGCCGAACGAAATTAATTAAACTGCATCATACAGCTGTTGCTTCCTTCTAGCTAAGACTCTTTAGTGTTGCTAGGGGTCAAAAGGTGGGAATCCAAATTTTCTAAAAATAATCTGTTACTGCACCCCCACTGTAAAACAATATCATTGTCTATTTACATATTTTACTTCTTATTATTCGTTATGAAGTTTTTCGAAATGGTAAGCATTAGTATTTTGCTGTTGTGGAATATATATACAATATATTACCGTAATTTCCTGGGTATTACCCGCACCGGGGTATAGCCCACTGGAAGTAAATGAAGGCTTTTTTGAGGCTTTTGTAAAGTAAATTCCTGATAACCCGCACTGGCAGATTACCCGCGGGTTATACGTCGTATGTATACCTGGTGAGTACAAGTGTACTTTGTATGTGACTTTGTGATTTATTGTTTTGAATGTTGGAAATCAGAGACATATGATGGAAATATTGTGTTTATTTTGTAAATATATATGTTTATATGTATAATTAAAGCTGTATATCAACTATCAATGCTGCGGGCAATACGGAGGAAATTACGGGTAACATGCTATCCAGTGAAAGGTTTGAGGTTATGCTCCTATGAATAAACAAAAGAAGCATAATAAAACGAAATGGAATAAATCGTTCACAAAATGTGGATACTTTGTGCCCAATCTCAAACTGTTGTTTATTCTGTTTTGATAGCTTGTTTTGTTTGTACACTACATGATTTATTCGATCATATTAAGGCGATGCTATATTTGGGACTGGATCAGGTGCTTAGTAGGTGGCGATGGGAGATTGCAGACACATTACTGAATTGTATGCTATAACATAACTTGGACAATATCACGGTTGATATATACAGATGATCGAGCACGACAGTTAAATAAAATCTAATTCATTAAATCAAATGAGTTTATTTATTCCTCAGAAAATCAATTTTAACCTAGTTTAATGAATTTAATATGACATGAACTTTAATAGAATATATATTTATTATATAGCTTGACGCATCCGTACTTCTCCCTGCTGGACACTCAGCATTATGGGAGTGGAACGACTGGTTCTCCCGTTGTCAGTATAATGTGACCGGGTGTGGTGTTCTGCTAGATGCCTTCGAGTGAACTTAAGTAGTACGGATGAACCATTGAATATCCACTATTTATGATATAGCTTGACGCCTCCGTACTACTCCTTGCTTGACACTCAGCATTATGGGAGTGGAACGACTGATTCGCCCGTTGTAACTATAATGTGACCGGGTGTGGTGTTCGTGTTCTGCTAGATGCCTCGAGTCAAATTGTACTTTAAAAGCATGGATTGAAAATACATATATTTATATTCTTTTATCCTGCAACAATCATACAGTAAATATGATTCTTAAATACGTTTCTATTTAGTTTCAATTGGCCACTTATTAACTAATCACATGAAGAAAATCGTATAGGCAACATAGAAACACTCTTTTTAATAACAAGATATCGGTTATCAAAACCTTTTTAACTCAATTCAGGAAGTTATAATTACGTAGACAAGCACACACAATCTCTTCAGACATTCTATGTTTTCAAACAGCTTGTATTGGGTACTTTTAAAAGTGAATCTGTGTATTATATGGATCCCGATATCAGTGCATGTGTACTTAAATGGTTGAACAACAGCTTTAGGCAGACTAAAGCGTCTATGTAGTAATGTGTATTATGTCGATAGAAAGATAAAACCTGTAACTGCATAGATAATACGAAACTTTTATTTTATATAGTAGTGTTCTAACTTATTTATTTATATATGGATAGCATTTTCAGTTTATTTATGAAAAATGAACACAATAACTTTATAATAATGACGTTATTGATTCAAAATGGCATCAGTGCATTCCCAATATTTGATATGTACATTTTATAAATGTGGAATATATGACACGTGCTAAATCTGCTGTACATTGAAAGGTGCCAGCTGCCTAAACTATCTGTCACAATGCTAAAAACTCCTGTAATCTATTTATATCTATTACATGACAACCAACAACAATTCATTTTTATTGCATGATGACAACTTATAACGATTTACTTCATTACACCATGACAACCTATTACTATTTACTTTATTACACCATGACAACCTATTACAATTTACTTTATTACACAATGATAACCTATTACAATTTTGTTTTATTACACGATAACAAACTATTGCAATTAAATTTATTACACGATGATAACCTATTTCAATTTACTTTATTTCATGATGACAAGCTATTTCAATTTACCGTATTACATGTTGACAACCTATTACAATTTACTTATTTTTACGATGATTATCTATTACAATTTACTTTATTATATGATGACAATATATTACAATTTACTTTATTATATGATGACAATATATTACAATTTACTTTATTACAAGGTGACAACCTATTACAATATACTATATTACACGACGAGATAACCTATTCTATTTTGAATTATTACACGATGACAACCGATTACAATTCACTTTGTTACACGATGACAACCGATTACAATTTAATTTATTACACGATGACAACCTTAAACAATTTTGTTTATTACAAAATGACAAAATATTATAATATACTTTATTACGATGACAACCTTTTGCATTCTAATGTATTACATGATGAAACCCTATTACAATTTACTTTATTACATGATGACAACCTATTACAATTTACTTTTTTACATGATGACAACCTATTACAATTTACTTTATTACATGATGACAATTGTTATTATTATTTGTTGAACGGCCCATCAACACAAGAAAGGTCATAAGGGCAAAACATGATGTAAATTCAACCTGAAAACAAAGAAGAGAAAAGACAAATGTTGACTTAAATATTTAAAAGTGGCAATGATGAATTATATCCTTTGGAAATATAGGAAAGATTAACATGGATACCATTGTATAAGTACAAGATAATAAGATCAGGTGTTCCGGAAGAGTAAGCGTCTTCTGCTTAATCGACAACACCCGTCATGTAAATCTTTGTCACATCCAAGTAAACATCAAGTTTTCAAAACGAGATCCGAGTATCATTGTCAATCACAACAAGTAAACAAACTAATAGCCTATGAGTAGTTCAAAATTATACAGACGCTTATTGGTTGAAACGGAGATTTGATGCATGTTATTTTTTGAAAGAATTTTGTCTGGGTAGGCTGAAGAGTTGAATCCTGGTCACAGGGAATGTCGCCGAGGCGAGGTAGTTCTTTCTCGTATTCGGATGGGTCATTCATACGTTACCCATCGTTAATTATTGAAAAGTTTGGACCCACCTCGATACATAGCATGCCAAAAACCATTTACAGTAAAACATTTCTTGTTGGACATGATGACAACCTATTGCGGACATGATGACAACCTTTTGCGGACATGATGACAACCTATTGCGGACATTATGACAACCTATTGCGGACTTGATGACAACCTATTGCGGACATGATGACAACCTATTGCGGACATGATGACAACCTATTGCGGACATGATGTCAACCTATTGCAGACATGATGACAACTTATTGCGGACATGATGACAACCTTTTGCGGACATGATGACAACCTATTGCGGACATTATGACAACCTATTGCGGACTTGATGACAACCTATTGCGGACTTGATGACAACCTATTGCGGACTTGATGACAACCTATTGCGGACTTGATGACAACCTATTGCGGACATGATGGCAACCTATTGCGGACCTGATGACGACCTATTGCAGACATGGAGCCAACCTATTTCGGACATGATGGCAACCTATTGCGGACATGATGGCAACCTATTGCAGACATGATGTCAACGTATTGCAGACATGATGACAACTTATTGCGGACATGATGACAACCTTTTGCGGACATGATGACAACCTATTGCGGACTTGATGACAACCTATTGCGGACATGATGACAACCTATTGCGGACATGATGACAACCTATTGCGGACATGATGACAACCTATTGCAGACTTGATGACAACCTATTGCGGACATGATGACAACCTATTGCGGACATGATGACAACCTATTGCGGACATGATAACAACCTATTGCAGACATGATGACAACCTATTGTAGACATGATAACAACCTATTGCGGACATGATGACGACCTATTATATAAATGATGACAACATATTGCGGACATGATGACAACCTATTGTAGACATGATGACAATCTATTGCGGACATGATGACAACCTATTGTAGACATGATGGCAACCTATTGCGGACATAATGGCAACGTATTGCAGACATGATGGCAACCTTTCGCGGACATGATGACAATCTATTGCGGACATGATGACAACCTATTGCGGACATGATGACAATCTATTGCGGACATGATGGCAACCTATTGCGGACCTGATGACAATATATTGCAGACATGGTGCCAACCTATTGCGGACATGATGGCAACCTATTGCGGACATGATGGCAACCTATTGCAGACATGATGACAACCTATTGCGGACATGATGGCAACCTATTGCGGACATGATGACAACCTATTGCGGACATGATGACAACCTATTGCGGACATGGTGCCAACTTATTGCAAACATGATGACAATATATTGCGGACATGATGACAACCTATTGCGGACATGATGACAACCTATTGCGGACATGATGACAACCTATTGCGGATATGATGACAACCTATTGCAGACATGATGGCAACCTATTGTAGACATGATGGCAACCTATTGTAGACATGATGACAACTTATTGCGGACATGATGACAACCTGTTGCAGACATGATGGCAATCTATTGCGGACATGATGACAACCTATTACGGAGAACATGACAACCTATTGGGGACATGATGGCAACCTATTGCGGACATGATGGCAACCTATTGGGGACATTATGCCAACCTATTGCGGGCATGATGGCAACCTATTGCAGACATGATGACAACCTATTGCAGACATGATGACAACCTATTGAAGACAAAATGGCAACCTGTTGTAGACATGATGGCAACCTGTTGCGGACATGATTGCAACCTAGTGCGGACATGATGACAACCTGTTGCGGACATGATGACCACCTATTGCGGACATGATGACAACCTATTGCGGACATAATAACCACCTATTGCGGACATGATGACAACCTATTGCGGACATAATAACCACCTATGGCGGACATGATGACAACCTATTGCGGACATGATGACAACCTATTGCGGACATAAGAACCACCTATTGCGGACATGATGACAACCTATTGCGGACATGATGGCAACCTATTGCGGACATGATGACAACCTATTGCGGACATAATAACCACCTATTGCGGACATGATGGCAACCTATTGCGGAAATGATGACAACCTATTGCGGACATGATGACAACCTATTGGGGACATGATGACAACCTATTGCGGACTTGATGGCAACCTATTGCGGACATGATGGCAACGTATTGCGGACATGATGACAACCTATTGCGGACATGACGATAACCTTTTGCGGACATGATGACAACTTATTCCGGACATGATGACAAACTCTTGCAGACATGATGACAACTTATTGCGGACATGATGACAACTTATTGATGACATGATGACAAACTATTGCGGACATGCTGACAACCTATTGCGGACATGATGACAACCTTTTGCGGACATGATGACAACCTATTGCGGACATGATGACAACCTTTTGCGGACATGATGACAACCTATTGCGGACATGATGACAACCTATTGCGGACATGATGATAACCTATTGATGACATGATGACAAACTATTGCGGACATGATGACAAACTATTGCGGACATGATGACAACCTTTTGCGGACATGATGACAACCTATTGCAGACATGATGGGAACCTATTGCGGACATGATGAAAACCGATTGCGGACATTATGGCAACGTATTGCGGACATGATGAAAACCTATTGCGGACATGATAACAGCCTATTGTATAAATGATGACAACATATTGCGGACATGATGACAACCTATTGTAGACATGATGACAATCTATTGCGGACATGATGACAACCTATTGTAGACATGATGGCAACCTATTGCGGACATAATGGCAACGTATTGCAGACATGATGGCAACCCTATTGCGGACATGATGGCAACCTATTGCGGACCTGATGACGACCTATTGCAGACATGGAGCCAACCTATTTCGGACATGATGGCAACCTATTGCGGACATGATGGCAACCTATTGCAGACATGATGTCAACGTATTGCAGACATGATGACAACTTATTGCGGACATGATGACAACCTTTTGCGGACATGATGACAACCTATTGCGGACTTGATGACAACCTATTGCGGACATGATGACAACCTATTGCGGACATGATGACAACCTATTGCGGACATGATGACAACCTATTGCAGACTTGATGACAACCTATTGCGGACATGATGACAACCTATTGCGGACATGATGACAACCTATTGCGGACATGATAACAACCTATTGCAGACATGATGACAACCTATTGTAGACATGATAACAACCTATTGCGGACATGATGACGACCTATTGTATAAATGATGACAACATATTGCGGACATGATGACAACCTATTGTAGACATGATGACAATCTATTGCGGACATGATGACAACCTATTGTAGACATGATGGCAACCTATTGCGGACATAATGGCAACGTATTGCAGACATGATGGCAACCTTTCGCGGACATGATGACAATCTATTGCGGACATGATGACAACCTATTGCGGACATGATGACAATCTATTGCGGACATGATGGCAACCTATTGCAGACCTGATGACAACATATTGCAGACATGGTGCCAACCTATTGCGGACATGATGGCAACCTATTGCGGACATGATGGCAACCTATTGCAGACATGATGACAACCTATTGCGGACATGATGGCAACCTATTGCGGACATGATGACAACCTATTGCGGACATGATGACAACCTATTGCGGACATGGTGCCAACTTATTGCAAACATGATGACAATATATTGCGGACATGATGACAACCTATTGCGGACATGATGACAACCTATTGCGGACATGATGACAACCTATTGCGGATATGATGACAACCTATTGCAGACATGATGGCAACCTATTGTAGACATGATGGCAACCTATTGTAGACATGATGACAACTTATTGCGGACATGATGACAACCTGTTGCAGACATGATGGCAATCTATTGCGGACATGATGACAACCTATTACGGAGAACATGACAACCTATTGGGGACATGATGGCAACCTATTGCGGACATGATGGCAACCTATTGGGGACATTATGCCAACCTATTGCGGGCATGATGGCAACCTATTGCAGACATGATGACAACCTATTGCAGACATGATGACAACCTATTGAAGACAAAATGGCAACCTGTTGTAGACATGATGGCAACCTGTTGCGGACATGATTGCAACCTAGTGCGGACATGATGACAACCTGTTGCGGACATGATGACCACCTATTGCGGACATGATGACAACCTATTGCGGACATAATAACCACCTATTGCGGACATGATGACAACCTATTGCGGACATAATAACCACCTATGGCGGACATGATGACAACCTATTGCGGACATGATGACAACCTATTGCGGACATAAGAACCACCTATTGCGGACATGATGACAACCTATTGCGGACATGATGGCAACCTATTGCGGACATGATGACAACCTATTGCGGACATAATAACCACCTATTGCGGACATGATGGCAACCTATTGCGGAAATGATGACAACCTATTGCGGACATGATGACAACCTATTGGGGACATGATGACAACCTATTGCGGACTTGATGGCAACCTATTGCGGACATGATGGCAACGTATTGCGGACATGATGACAACCTATTGCGGACATGACGATAACCTTTTGCGGACATGATGACAACTTATTCCGGACATGATGACAAACTATTGCAGACATGATGACAACTTATTGCGGACATGATGACAACTTATTGATGACATGATGACAAACTATTGCGGACATGCTGACAACCTATTGCGGACATGATGACAACCTTTTGCGGACATGATGACAACCTATTGCGGACATGATGACAACCTTTTGCGGACATGATGACAACCTATTGCGGACATGATGACAACCTATTGCGGACATGATGATAACCTATTGATGACATGATGACAAACTATTGCGGACATGATGACAAACTATTGCGGACATGATGACAACCTTTTGCGGACATGATGACAACCTATTGCAGACATGATGGGAACCTATTGCGGACATGATGAAAACCGATTGCGGACATTATGGCAACGTATTGCGGACATGATGAAAACCTATTGCGGACATGATAACAGCCTATTGCGGACATGATGACAACCTATTGCAGACTTGATGACAACCTATTACAGACATGATAACAACTTATTACAGACATGATGACAACATATTGCGGAAATGATGACAACCTATTGCGGACATGATGACAACCTATTGCAGACATGATGACAACCTATTGCGGAAATGATGACAACCTATTGCGGACATGATGACAACCTATTGCAGACATGACGACAACATATTGCGGAAATGATGACAACCTATTGCGGACATGATGACAACCTATTGCAAGTTTTTTTATTACACGATGACAATCTATAACAATTCACTTTATTTATTACACAATGACAACCTTCTGTAATCTAATTTATTGCATAACAACCTATTGCAATTTGCTGACATAATGTCATTTTCTCTACTACACGAGGACACATATTTTTATTATGACTAGCTGGAGGATACCTTGAAAAATCACCTTCATAAGTCGGCGTCTCATAATGTTCTTCATACATGTACATATTGAAAGGTTAACTATTGTAATTGAAGCGAATTCACGTCGTATTTAAAAAGTAGTCCGTCGTTTTACATAACGAAGGTGGAATGTGGAGTTGGCAATGCATCGGGAAATGGCAATTTATATGAAATTATTGTGTATAAATAATTTTGTAAATTTATGGATAAGGATTTTCTGCTGTCTATCTCGAAATTGAATTTAAAAGTCATTTAGAATATTTACACGCTCTAAACCTACTTTCCAATCGTACATGTGCTATAATGATGACGTCACTGGTCTCTGGTACTCATCACTGAAAACAAATAAGGTCATTCAAACATTAAAATTCCTTTGCAAGCGGCACGATCGTGTCGTCTTTGATACCATAACGACTGAACTTACTGTTATGGTATAATATTGCTTCCGTTCCACATACATCGTTTTAAATACAATATTACATTGTTGTGTCGTAATCTGCTATTTTGTCTTATCAACGTAACAGTTGCCACGGTAACCGGCCTTGACATGACACAAACAATATATGTTTAACTTATCACTTGATAATGTACTCTTAAGACAAGTTGATACAAATGACACATAAAAAAATTCCCTCATACTAGTAGTATGGCATGGACGAGCTCGGTGCAGTTGTCCCCGTTCTGTCATTTCAATGCCCGAGGGAAGTTATCTGTTTTCAATTAACGCTGTCGTCTGCCTAATACTAACTCTGGCTAGCTCTTACACCCATCTTTGTAGTCTAAATGAAAACCGTGTGACTCGATCTATCATCTCTCCAAGGCTTTGATCGTGACGCTGGATGACATAACAGTAAGGATTTGGGTATCAACGGACTATAACGTTCCTGGTAGTTAACGGATTCAGTAGCAGGTGACACGCACAAAAACCGCTTACGTGTACACATAAACCAATCGACAGAATGAGGTACTGATTGCCAAGCAAAGCAGCCCAGTAATAATGCATACAAATGCATGATATATGTCGTAAAAAGCATGCTCTGGTTTTTATGGATATTGATGAGGAAAAAACATAACATTCCATGTTGTTTAAGTACTATTTAATGTGCGTTTAAATGACTCTACTCTTAAATATCGTATGATCTCGAAACACCACGCGACCGCACCACGTGGGTGGACACAGATTATACTTGACTGTTAAAACAAAAAGAGTCGGGGGCATATATAGGTTTTTCTGCGATGGCAATGCTGTAGATAGTTTATACAAATATAACACGTGCTTTACGACACTTTGGTCAAGGTTGAGTGTGTAATGCTATCTGTTTTTGCTTTCTTTATTTGTGACATGCAGAAGTAAATCGGCTTGTGAATTAATGAAAAAGACTCACACGAAGTTCAAGAACAAGCTTTCCGGATGCCTTTTCAATGGCTGTTCATATATTTCAATGTACAGTTGTCGTGCCGGAAGACATTAGATCGGATTAGTTTTTTCAAGAATTTCAAAACCATGAAATTTAGATTTGATGACGTACTGAAAGAGTCGCTTGAGTATATAATAAAAATTGTTTATTCAAATTTGCAGATTACACATTAAATCGGAACGAAATAAACACTGGATCAACAATGATTCCAACGATGTAAGGTAAACGTGTATTTGTGTGCAAACGTTCACTAGAGGGCAGTACAGGTGCAATTTTCATTTTTCGAGTTCAAATATTCGGCTGATGCAGGAGTTATTACATTTATTGCTCTCATACGTCAAACAACATTGATATCGATGTTGGAAGGCCATACATATTTGTTCTACATTAGTTAGATATTTTGGATTCCCACCTTTTGGCCCCTAGCATCACTGAAAAGTCTTAGGAGGACGAAACACCTGTATGATATGATGCAGTTTAATTCATTTTTGGCATACTGTATCTATTACTAAATATAAAAGGTGTAGCATATGTGTGTGTTACATCATCTTTAGCAAGGCAGTATTCCATTATAGGGACATTAAAGTTACATTTCTGGTCGTGTTTACAGGTGATCATACAGTTTTGCCAACCATAATGCATTTGGTGTTTTATCTTGTACTATATCCTAGAAATGAAACCAATTTTAGCGATATTTTAATTTTCGCGATGGACAGTTGTCGCAAACATAGTGAAAAATTGACACCCGCACAAATAACCCGATATTCGTTACTCAGCAACTGTTTATTATAAAAGATTTGTTTTCGATTACCGTAAACTGTAGCATGCCTTCTCCCCTCACGAGTGGCTGTCATCACAACGTACATGTATGAAAAAAAACTATTCACCGATAACAGTGTCTGTCTGCCAACAAAGTACAACGAACCTAATGAGATATAAACACAATGAAAGTTCACGCGTCTATCAAATAACCTTGAGTAGTGAGGGTATTGATCTCTGCCAAGCTGCTCTAAAGCTAAATATAAGACAAAAGCAGAAATGATTTTAGACGTTGTCAAGTCCATTTATTCGCTTGAGGTTATTTACAATTGTGTCTGCTTATATGTTTAAAGCGTTACTAAAGTCTCATCGATGCAATGTCAGTTGCCTGGTAAAGCAGCCAGGGCTTAGGTTAAGCTTTCCCCTACAGAAATAAAAAATATTTTCGAAACAGGATAGTATTGTACCGTTATATTCAGTCTATCTGACAACGAGAAGGATATGTCCTTCACGTGACGTTTTGTTTGAAAATGTTACTCTTGCCGTGCTAACACATCTTTATTTTTTTCCAAATTATTTAAATGGAGACTTTAAACATTCTGGTTGGTATTTAAAAAAAATTAACCAGATAAAAAGGGGTTGCCACTATCATAGTAAAATTGCAGTTTATGTTTTACGCCCTATGAACAGTTAGGGACATTTAAAGACGTGTCATGTTTTGAATTGTGGAGGAAAGCCGGAGTACCCGGAGAAAAACATACGGTCAGTACCTGGCAACTGCCCCTTGTAGGTCTCGAACCCGGGAACTCTTTGTTGAGGGCTAGTGTTAGAAGAATGTCAGACACCTTAACCACTTGGACAAGACATTAAACAAATAATATTATTTAAAGTATTTATTTGATCTAGTCAATAACCTTGAAAGTTTGGCCGCAATAGAACTTTCGAGGGTTATATCAATCCTGGCAATGGATATTGATTTCATGCATGTTTGATATAATCACTTTATATAACACCAACCGAGGGTGATGTTTGGCTGTGTGGAGTTACCGGGATATTGTAAAAAACAATGAAAGCACTTAACCAATAAATCATTTTAAAAGTAGTTATAATTTCTTCTCAATGAAGAACGGTATAAACAGAAAAAAAAAACAGGTTTTCTTCCGGCTACAATGTCACTTGTACCAAAATCAACCCCATCCTTGATCCAATTGCTGTCACAGGAAAGATTTATTTGATAGAGCAAAATCTAAAAATAACACCAGTCAGTTTGTTGTAAATTAACCTTGTGCGGTGCTGCCGCCTCGAAATTATTAATTTGTCCATCATATTTAACGAGGAGACAACACAGTACCATTATTAGGATGGATAGCGGCGCTCGGGATCCCCAGGCAACGCTGGCGGTTCGTAGTTTGTCTTCTTTCTGTTAAAAATGTCTGAGAAAATTTAATTTCTCGTCGTGTCATAACAGAAAACTATATAATTCTGCACAGGTTCCTTGGTTCCTGTTTGTTATATCTTTATATGTAAATTAGAAAATGTTCGTTGACTGATTATGGCGTTGTTTGGTGTTGGCTGTCACCGGCTAGTTAAAAATAATTATTCTGCTCATAAATATGGGGTTCTATTGATAAAGTTATGTTCTTACGACGAGGCTTTACAGTAATTATGGCGCCAAGTCATTTTTACATGTTTTAACAGATAGCACACTGCATAGTTGAAACTTAGATACCGTTTTCCCGATACATCTTGATCTCATTTTTCTGTTTGTGGGATAAATGGTAATAATCTGCAATCTGGAAAATGTCTTTCGATACCCTTCAATTTCACATAATTCTGCATGTTGGATATCACCGGTTTTTAACAAGGAAACCCATGTCCATGGATTATTAAAACCAAATGGGAGAAATATTAATATCTCCTTACGTGAATATGACTTTGAAGTGAGCTATGACATTTATTTGGATTTTTCTCGTATGCATAATAAAGATGTACATGATTTTACCCATTCGTCAGTCATTTTTGTTTTATTTTAGAAATTCTTAACAGAAAATCTCTTAAGGTACATATTGGGTCGTACAAAAATTTTCTTTTTTATATGATATTTCTGTATCGAGTTTAAGATTTCCGGGTTTATATTTTTCAAGATACTCAATTCGAAGAGAAGACAATGTCAAAGCATGACTAATTTTAATGTATATTTTGTAATTCGTAATTAAAGATAATCTAACCCTGACTGTTATAGCAAATATTGGTATAACACACATCTATTGACAATAAACTTCATAAATTCCGGTAGGATTGTATATGTATAAATGTTTGCCATCAATGGCTGTAGTGTGTATTATACGACCTTAACCGCAAAGAAATATTCTTAAGTTATATTTTGATAGAGTAATGAGTAATACTTTTTACGTTTATTTGTAACAGTTTTTAACAACATTTCAAGTTTTGACGTCACACTAGCGATTGATAACGTTCAAAAGCAAATGTTATTATAGACTCATAACAACAAAAAATTCAGAGAAAATTAAAGCGTCAACAAAACCATAAACCGAACTCAAAATCGATTAAACTAGAGGCAAAATAGGAACAAAAGAATGATTTACATGGAGACTTTCGTAAAAGCACAAGAGAATCAGACCAGGTGTTACGGAAGAGGAAGCGGCTTCTGCTTCATCAACGACACCCGCCATGTACATCTTTGTCACATTCACCTACGCAATGACTACAATGGAATAATGCAGGGCAAATGTAAATAGTGTTACATGTACGTAACGTAACGTATCTCGTGTTGCGATCCGTTTGCTGTACAATATGTATATTCCGAACGCCGATTATACTGAACTGATAATGAGTTGTGCAATATACATACATGTACCTAACAATGTATCCAATTACTAAACAAAACGTGTGTAATATTTACATTAGACAAGGTTTATTAGACAGAAGAGTACATCTTGTATTATAATTGATCCATGTGTTGATGGGAGATAATTGGGATGTAAAACAAACCAGGTGTAAAAACAAGGATCCACCAGGTGTTTTCAGCATTAACAGCGTTATAATCAAAGACATTGGGAAGAGTTGATGCGCTGCTGTAGGTATTTTTGTTTACACTGTCCATAGTTGGTTTACAAAGGCTTGCTCATTATAATGTTCTGTTGCTGTTTCATAACATATACTAGTATTGTGATTAAACGGATGTCCAAAAATACTGTCACTGAATACACAAAGCACAAAATGAGCGACTCTTCAGCAAGTATCAAAATATTTGTTTAAAATAATGAACAAAATAATAACGATAAAAAAAATGTTTAAAGTGATACTTTTGTTTGTGTGGTTTACAAAAGAAAAGAAATAATGAGAAAATAACATTAGATGATTCTATCTAAAGTTTAAAAATTAACTATTGGGGTTGCTGACGAACAAATGTATGGTACGAAGGTGGTTGTTTTTCATTTGCTCATTAGTATATCTATGTGATCGAAAACGATGTCTTAGTTCTCACTTAGAGGACAGTACATTTACTTGAATGTCACATAGATTTACATTGTTGGTGTCGTCGATGAAGTAGACGACGCCTACTCTTCCGGACCACCTGGTTTTATGTGTTGTTCTTGTTCAAGAGTTTCCGTGTAAATCTTTCCATTGTTCATATTGTGCCCTAACTTTCAAAACAATATGGAGTTTGAATTATGGATCTGTTGACGAATAGGTATTCTCTAAATATAATTTCTAAAGGATAGTTGATCAAATGAATTCAAAATATCAATTTTCTGTAAACTAGCAGTAACATAATAAAATGTCAACCTTTGTTTCTATATAAATTCGACGTGGCATATGCCTTTTGCTAGTCGTAAGTAGATATTTCAATAACTGAAACGAATCAATATACGAGTGAGACGGTATTTCTATATTTGGCACAAAGGTCTGGATTTTTTATAACTTATTTGTAATAGTCTAAGCATAGTGCCTAAGTAAATAACACTCCGACAGCCGTTCAACATTGACAAACTTTGGAACACGGGCTTGCTGAATTGTAAGCCACTCGGGATCTTGATTTTGCTAATCAAATCTTCACTATAACGCCGACCCGTACCTTCTACGGTGGACATTTTGGCAGCACTGCATATAGTAACAACCAGTGGGAAAACAATATCATATATACCCACGTATGACTAATACATGCGTAGTAATAGGGTGTGTTGATACTCCGTAATACAATACCCCAAGGATATGAAAACGTGTATTCAGAGTGATAGTTTAAAACAGGGTTTGACAAAGTGTCGGCGTTAGGACTAAAATATGCTTTGCCTTGTTTCCATCAACTATGACGCTGCGGAATAAGCGAATACTGTTGCATTTCAGAATAATTCGTTTGTTGCGATGAGGCCAGGATATTGGTCGATTTTGAGCTTGGATTATGATTTTGTTAACGCTTCGGTATTCTCTTATTTATTTTTAATGAGAAAAACTCCTTGGTTAAGATTGAATTTCTGCAATGTTTGTACTCTTGAAATAAGTAACCTTTGTTAGAGATATTCTAAAACGAAAGATGAATATTTACCTTTGCTCTGCATCCTTCCATTGTAATGCATATTTAAAGCAAATGTTGTAATAGGACTGTAACACTTTTGCTGTTGTGGCATCATCAAACAGCTGTATAATGCAGTTAAAAATATTTCGGCATATTGTATCTAGTACTTAATTTAAAGGTGCAACATATGTGTCTGTGTAACGTAATCTGTATGTTGTCTACACTTGATTTGCTGTTCAAATTCGTTTCGAAATAACTAAATAAAGCAAAATACATTTCTTAATGTAAATATTAGTAAAATTACGTTTTTGCAAATGTTGTGCAGGGCTTTATGTAAGATTGTCAGCAATAGCAGTGAGCGTTATAGGACTGCAACAACATTTGCTATCACATGCATTGCTTAAACATTATGGGGTTAGTATTGCATTCATCAAGACATAAACACGCCTCGTTCAATATTACCATAACACTAACCAGTGTTTGAGTAATTATAGTACTATAAGCAAGAACACTAGTTCAAGGAAACAAACACATTGAAGCATCCACATCATGTTTTTTTATCACATGATTCCCTGTTAATGTATTTCATATACGAATGTCGTACATTTGCTAAATACACATAAGTACTATGAACTATCAACCCTGTGATTGGCTGTAAATTCCAACAGTTCTTGTGATGTCACACCTAAGAAAATAACATGGAATAATAATGGTAGCGTTTTCAATGGTGTATGAATATTGAAGTTTTACACGAATAATTGCTAATTTATAATTGCTGATGTGATACAAAAGATTTATCATCGGTATACATTCCATGTGAGGTTACAAGGCTCGTCACGATTTTCTTTTCATTTTTGCTCGCCAGAGAATTGCTTAACTTAAAATTTCTTAAGACTCGTTTCATGAATCTGGTATTAAATGGAAACTCATGGATCATCTTGCATATATTGTATGAAAAAATACATAAACGTATAAATACCGTTTGTTTATTACTTTTTTATTTGTATGTCTGCCCTGCAGGTAGGGCGTAATAATTGTACCTGCTGCCCCTATTGCATGATCGTAAAAGGTGACTAAACTTGGGATCTCCTTTTCCATTCTTTCTAAACAACTTTCTCCTTCCTTGGATCCCTTGACACAACCTCACGTTTGGCTTTTTATTGCGCGTTCGCCCCTGTGAGGAAAAGCTACATGAATGGGTTCTGTCCCCAGGCGGAGATAAACCAGAGTTACAATGGTAGTTATTGCTCCCTGCTTGAAGCTCATTATGTTGGTTCGCCCGTGTAATGTGACCGGATAGGGTATTCTATTGGGGGCCTTCTGCAGTATGCTTTAGTGTGGTAGCACTATCGCAAGACTATCGCAAGAAGGCCTACACGAACATACCGCGGCCTCCCAAATTCACACGCTCTAACACACACCCACATCGCATACACCGGAAGGCCATTCTCAATTTTTTACGTCCTATTATCATGGCTGTTAATAGGACGTAAAAACAACGAATCAACCAACTATTTGGAAGTCGAAATTATAGAATTTTCGAGGCGAGGGGTTCGACTCACTTTGGCTCTTTCCAACCCTACAATTTGTCATTACAAAGCGAAGACTGTACACTGTTTATAAAACTGTGACCTGGTTGGTGTTCTGTTGGGGGCTTTTAACCTGTTTGATGAAAGAACGTGAAAATAATCAAAACAGACCTAACCAAAAATCCACCATTTTGCAGATTAATATATATATAAGACATTTTCACTCCTTCGGTTAAGTGTACATTAACTGGCTTAAATATCGGGTGTTGTTCCTGTCTTTTCTTCAAAGGACATTATAAGACTTGCAATTGGTCAATTTCAGTGACTTGAGTAAAGCTAGCCGTATGCCTTCCATACATATGGTCCGGTTGCCAAACCCCAGATTTTTGGAGAACCTTGCAATAGGGTCCGTACAAAGTTTTTTTGCTGTTTCTATATCTCTGAGGTGTGCTCTTTAAGAATCTGGATGATACCACTCTGTCATCATTGGGCAATCCACAAAATATGCAAATGAAGGCCGCCATTACTGAAAATCTTATTTTCGTCAATATCTCGGTAACTATACATGGTATCAAAATCATTTTGGTGTCTGTCCTCATGTTTTGAGGGGTAATGAATAATATTAAGTCATTTTAGTAAAGATCAATCTTAAAGGTTGTGTTGAATAGGCATATTTGGGCCGCCATTACTGAAAATTTCGTTTTCGTCATTATCTCAGCAACCACATATGGTATCAAAATAATTCTGGCATCTGTACACATGTTGTCAGGGGTAAAGAATCAGATTTAACCATTTCAATATTGATCACACCAATATTTTTGCAAAATATACAAAAAATCAACGTCTGTGTATATCTGAGTCGTTACAGAAATAGCCTACATCTCCTTTACTTATGCTAATGCATGTTGCCACGACTAATTTGACTCAATCCTCAAACAAATCACTTTCAACAATATTGTCACAATCATCAACCCGTCAATCCTGAATGTGAGCCGGCTTTACATTTTGTTTGAATGTCTCTTTAGAAGATTGGAGTGACTTTAGCTCTGGAGCATTTGTCTCATTTTTTCTACCCATCCTTCCCGACCAGACTTCTCTACGGACATCCAGACATGTTCGATGTCATTAAGCTTTGACCCTACAGCAGACAGCCATGAATGCTGTCGCTTCTTCATGGCAAGTCATGAGATTTTCCCTGCTAAAGACAATGCCATCCTGAATTACAACTGGTGCAGACTCAGTAGAGTAACTGAGAATCAGGTAGAGGTCATAGATCTGATATGTCAGAATTTGATTTAGAAAGCACAGGACGAACCCAATCAACAGTCTGGTCATTATCTCTACTGACTCTGTACTAGTTGTAATTCAGGATGGTATTGTCTTTCAAAGGGAAAACCTCAAGACTTTCCACGAAAAAAACAGATTAAATAAACATACCGCAGATGGTTAAGGCAGCTGAAAGTTGCGTGAAAAAGAATCAACATCATATGTGAGGACACAAACGTTTTTGTCCTTCTGCTGCATTTCTACGCAAAGTTAAACATGACCTGTTGTCTTACAATGGATGGACCAAGTGCCGTACGAACTGCGATAGACATTGGGGCAACTGCAATTGAACAGATGGACACTTGCTTTCACAACTCTCAGCTGCCCATGCCCTCTCAGGCTGTGGCACTGTGGCTCAGTGCTCAGGAGTAGGAAAAAACACTGTCATCAATTTCCTTAAGAGTGGTGTAGAACTGCACAACTGGGGCATTTTATCTGAGGATTTATATTATATCATTCGTGGCTACCTCCTACAGGGTCAACGCGTGGTGACATCAAATATGTCTGAAGTCCGGAAACAAGTCTGGTCGCGAAGGATCGGTGGGAGAATGCGGCAAAGACTCCAAAGCTTAAGACACCCCCACCTTCTAAAGAAACATAAGTGGGTGCACATTTAGACTTCCATTTGGAAATCAGCTCTAAGCTCAAAACCTCCACCACTAGATTATGTCCAGTTCGGATTGGAACTTGAGGAATACACTAGATGATTGATTCCAGTAACATTGCATTCAAACGTTAGTGTTGTACGCAGGAGGTGCTGAAAATGATAAAGTGTGGTTGTGCTACGAATACACCCTGTTGGACAGGAATGTATGGATGTTATACAGCTCACTTGCCATACACAATGATAAGTGGATGTCACTGGGACGCACACTGCCAGAATGGGCAAACCCGATGGGTTGATGACTGACAATGTTGTTAAAAGTGCTTTGTTTGAGGAATGAGACATTTGGTTTGGCTTATTTAGTTTTACGTCCTATTAACACCCAGGGTCATTTAAAATTTAAAGACGTGCCATGTTTTTGAAGGTGGAGGAAAGCCGCATTACCCGGAGAAAAACTACCGACCTACGGTCAGTACCTGGCAACTGCCCTACGTGGGAACGTGGGATTCGAACTCGCAACCCAGAGGTGGATGGCTAGTTGTAGAATGTTGGAACACCTTAACCACTCGGCCACCGCGGCCCTGCGGAATGAGACAAATTAGCAGTTGCGCCATGCATTAGCATAAGTAAAGGGGATTCTCTGTGCATGTGGCGACTTTGCAAAAATAATGGTGTGATCAATGCTGAAATGGTTTAATCTGATTCTTTATCCCTGACATCGTGTGTATAGACGCCAGAATTATTTTGATAGAATATGTAGTTGCTGAGAGATTGAGGAATTCAAGATTTTCATTAATGGCGGCTTATATATTCAGCACAACCTATTGGTGTGATCTTTACTAAAATGGCTTATTCTGATTATTTACCCCTCAAAACACGGGGTTAGGCACTAAAACTATTTTGATACCATGCATAGTTACTGAAATATTGACGATAACAAAATTTTCAGTAATGGCGGCCTAAATATGCCTATTCAGCACAACATGTGATCTTTGCTAAAATGGCTTAATCTTATTCGTTACCCCTCAAAACATTGGTATAGACACCAACATTATTTTGATACCATGCATAGTTACTGAGATATTGATGAAAATGATATTTTCAGTAATGGCGGCCTTAATTTGCATGTTGTGCGGATTGCCCAATGATGACAGAGTGGCATCATTCAGATTCTTAAAGAGCACACCTCAGAGGTATAGAAACAACAAAAAAACTTTGTACGGACCGTATTGCATGATTATCGGTCCCTGCCACCAGACTAATAGTGCGATTGTGAACACAGACGCTGGAGGTTTTGAGAATGTTTACATACGTATGTTTGTTTGTCAAGGTCAGAGGTCAGATGGTGTGAGATAAACATTCTACACTGAACACACTCATTTAACACATACATCCAAATCGCATACACTGGGAAGCCGTCCTTAAATGATCCTGGCTGTTTATAGGACGTAAAACCAATCCAAGCCCCAAGGAGTTCCAAATAAATATCTATTGCTGTTGATTTTTCATTTATCAAGAACACACTTTTTTCCCTTTTTTTAATAATCTAGATCAAAATTTCTAAATGAAAAAAATCATCGAGTCATCTCCAAGACATATTTATTGGATCTGCAATCAAAGTTCATGGTGAAATTTAAAGGTCCCTTACCATTAAATGGCAATAAACCGTTCAAAACAATTAACACATAGCGCTCGCCTCGAACGCAATCTTTAAAAAAAATACTCGTTCAGGACCACACTGTCAACTTGCAAAGCAGTATGCTATATGACAGTCTGTAGCGGTGATTACCGCTTAGGGTCCTTCTGGCAGGAGTGAGTCACACATTATTGCGAGTGTACCAAAATAAGATACACAACATCTAGGGCTAATTTGTGCCATCAGGTTAGAGATTGCAACCCTCGTGGCCTGTCCTTCCCACAATGTGTGTCATTTGTCGTATGTATATGTACGAAAACGTAATACTTATAGTACATGGAACCGTAGTTCATTGGCCCAAACGTATCATGATTATCAGGAAGACCAAACACAATTCCTATTCTATACTTGTCATACCTGGTATGACTATGACTACCGTGTTTGTAAGCAACCACCATAACGAAAATATGATCTTTGATTTCATAAATGAATATTGTTTGTTTTTGTTGTGATTTTGTGGTGGAGGGAAGCCGGAGTTCCTGAAGACATATCAATAACTTCCGGTCAGTTTCTGGCAACTTCCCCAGGTACACATTGAACTTAATGTTTAAAACATCAAATTCATAGTTAAAATTTGATAACAAACACTGTATATTAAAATGTGTCCAAAAGCCGTATTTTGATAGCAAACTGTTTGTCGAAATCGTGAAAACCACGGATTATGAACTTACTTTCCATACATGTAGCTGTGACGTCATTTGTGGCCGGAAAAGGGTGTAAGGAAGTTGGCTCATGACGATTTGTTCAACTAATGTTTCTTGATAGCAATTCTTTTTAATAATATTATATATAATACATCAGAAATGAGTAAAATTGCTGATAGGTCAATAGGCTTATTTCGAGAAAATAAGTGTTTTATTCAACGTTTAGAGACAAGGGCGCATCTAGACTATTCAAAAGTAGAACATAACTTGAATAGAAAATCGGAATTTTGAAAAATTGTGTCAGATGATCAAGATCTGTGTTTCGATAGTATCAAAAGAAAAATTGGAGCCGCTGTGCAATTTTTAATATGTTATTTTGATATTAAAACGCAGAGGGGTTGGTAAGCATTGATCAGCTTTTGAAAAAAGACAATGAGAGCTATTTCCCTTAGAGAAACAAAATACACCTTGCTAAGCTGATTTTAAATTTTATTTCAAACAGCTGCCAATCGCTATGACGTCATAATTTAAATGCGTTTAGTTCGGATTTAATGAAATCATTTGATATTGATATCGATTGTTTTTAACGAGTGAGTCATCGTTAATCTTCAGGAAACAAATCAATTTCGTGTTAAATCATCAACACGTGCGTTGATGTTTGTTTCAAATTTCCATTCCTTTCAAATCAAATTATAAAAAGGAATTTTAAAAATATGTTAAAAGTCCAAACCTGTTAGCTATGTTTTCATTATCGGTATCGGTAGAAAATACAGAATGCTAAAATATTTAGCTTTCGTCAGTTTAAGAAGGGACAACATTTCAATTCCAAAGTAGTAAAATTCGTCTGAACAACATCCAATGTTTACTTAATGAATGCATGTGTGATGTTTCTTATTGATCAGGACGTTTTCTTGAACAGAATCATGAATAAACCGTCATGGTAATTCTCCTAACAGACAAAGATGATTAAATTGTTATGATGATAAAATATGAAGCAACTGAATAATATTTAACCTCAAGAACGAGGTTATATATTTATTCGATGATTCAGAGAAATCAGCAGTTCATAACATTATATCAGAATTATGATGGTGAAGATCGAAATTTCTTCCTGTTAAAATATGATTGGTTGGTAGCCTGGAAGGTCATTACACACAAACAAATTGCTAAATACAACATTATATTGATATTAGGAATAAGATTCATCAGTTTGGTATACATGATATATACTGAGTTTGTTTTGCACACAAACAGGAATTGAAAACTTAATTTGCGAGCTTTCGAACACGTCTGTTTCCTTTGTCAAGCAAAGAGTACCATAGCCCAGTGTCGGTGTTCTGACCGCTGAAATCAGCTCACTACCCAAAATAGGGCGAGTAAGAGAAGTCAGCTGTCAAAAACGTAGCGCGATATTTCGTCCAAATGTACTCTAATACTACAAGTAGACAGAGGGACGGGTAACATTAAGTTTTCAATTCCAGTTTGTGTGCAAAACAAACTCAGTATATAACATTATGTTGATATATACACAATCTATTCTATTACATATATACTATATCATTAGACTTGCAGGTCGGGGACCGAAGAAAGAAAAACCTGGGCCCGGTTTCATCAACGTTCCTTAACTTATGGAAATTCCTTAACTTAAATATCTCCATAGGAAAGCATTACAGAATTTAAGGAAAGTTCCTTAGCTAAGGATTTTCCCCTTAAATTCTGGAATGGTATCCTATGGAGATTGATAAGTTAAGGAATTTCCTTAAGTTAAGGAACGTTGATGAAACCGGGGCCAGCTGTTAACCGCTGCGTGTATCGTAGCAGGTGATCAATGTCGGATCCCTCTGCAACATTTGAATATTTTGCTTGAGCAATTGGCGTTTTTTTAATATGTTCATAACTCACTTTGAGGACAGGTCACATGCCAGTTGTCGTCAATGAAGATACTTGTTCTGTCAGAATCTCTGGTATAAAATGTTCGATTTTGAGATCGGAAAATGGCTTTTTTGACGCTTCAGTATTCACTGATTTTTATTGTTTATTTATCATTCATAGAAACGTATGTATGGGGCAAACCACCGACACTACTAGGCATGTAAAAGTGTATAGTAAATAATGGTGTATGAGCGTGTGCAAACCCTCCCCCTCCCATCAAACTTGTGACCAGTCACGCCACCTAGCGTGTATACAAACACTCTTTCAAGCACGCGAAAACAGAAGCACCACAATACGTTTACACCGGAAGTGATACTAGATATTATTTATTCCATTAAAGAGTGACAAGTGGCACTTACCCTATCGGAAACCTGTCGGACATTTCCGTAAAAAAACACTAACAGTAGACTGACCTCATAATTGATAGTAAGTAATTTATACAATTTTAAGACACGACTAGCTATGTTATAGATTTAGTAAGGATGATTGAATTCCTGGTCGACAATATTTTTTTGTTGAGTTCTCAGGAAAGATTTTCCAGCAGACTGTTGGAATTCCCATTGGAACACACTGCTACACTCTTAGCTGACTTGTATTTGTTTTCTTACGAGGATGAAATTGTGGAAGAGCTAATCAGGACAGGTAACAAAAACCATGCTTAATTTATTAATTTCACTTTCAGATATATCGACGATGTGTTGTCTATAACAACAAGAAGTTTGCTGACCACGTCGATCGTATATACCCTTCTGAACTTGAAATAAAGGACACAACAGACTCTTCTGTCTCAGCCATGTACCTCGATCTCTATTTAAACTACGAACAACATGGACAGCTTACTACTTAGTTGTAAGATAAACGTGATGATTTCAATTTCCCGATCGTGAACTTTCCATTTCGTGATAGTAACATCCCTGCTTCACCTATGGTGTTTACATGTCGCACGTTATTCGATATTCTGGGGCTTGCTCTAAATATGGTGATTTTCTATATCAATGTCGACTGCTAACAAACAAACTGACAACACATGGGTTCGAGAGATGTAGGTTGATCAGAACTATGGGCAAGTTTTTGAGTATGCTCATGAGTCATTGTTGTGTATAATTGTTGCGATTGACAATGATACTCGGTTATTATTTTGAGAACTTGATGTTTACTTGGATGTGACAAAGATTTACATGGCGGGTGTCGTCGATGATGCAGAAGACGTTACTTTACCGGAACACTTGGTCTTATTCTCTAGTACTTTTACAAGGGTCTCCATGCAAATCTTTCCTTTGTTCATATTGTGCCCCTTGTTTAAACGATTTTGAGTTCAGATTATGATTTTGTTAACGCTTCGGTATTTTCTAATTTATTTTTGCAGTAATGTTACACACGAATTAACTACGGTTAAAGTCCTTATATGGTTAGTTTTCTTGATTCAGTTCCTGATATGATGAGTATTTTTTATTCAGGTCCTAATATGGTTAGTTTTCTTGGTTTAGGCCTTAATATGGTTAGTTGTCTTTGTGCAGGGCTTAATATTGCATCAAAATGGTCATCAGTATAACATTGATTATTAGCTTATATTTTCCTATGTTTCAAAACAGTGGCGTATATCACAAGTAGCGATCAGTATGATGGCATCACAGTATCAACATAATTTTATGACGATACAGACAGGCGGTTTTATGATATATGTTTTAAAAAGGCGTATTGATATGAATAATATATATCTACATATAACAGGTTTTCACGCGTGCAACGATAACTATGATATATAGAACATTGGCTACTTTCGCAAATGCTGGGTCAATATTTAGGACTGCTTTTAGTTTACTGCAATATACAAGAAAACTTAGATGTCATCATAATATTTCCTTTCTAAATAATATATATATAATCAAGAATACCGAGCTGAACATCGATTCAACTCGAGACGAAACATAACCAGACGAAAACATTTAAACGGTGACCCATGGAAATATTAAAGTGAATAAGACGAGGTGTTCAATAAGAGCAAGCGTCTTCTGCAAATGTTATATCAGTATATAATGAAATGTTATATCAGTGTGTAATGAAATGTTATATCAGTATATAATGAAATGTTATATCAGTATATAATGGAATGTTATATCAGTATATAATGAAATGTTATATCAGTGTATAATGAAATGTTATATCAGTATATAATGAAATGTTATATCAGTATATAAGGAAATATAATTCAACTTATATCAGTATATAATGAAATGTTATATCAGTATATAATGAATTGTTATATCAGTATATAATGAAATGTTATATCAGTATATAATTAAATGTTATATCAGTATATAATGAAATGTTATATCAGTATATAAGAAAATATAATTACATGTTATATCAGTATATAATGAAATTTAATCAAATGTTATATCAGTGTATAATTAAATGTTATATCAGTATATAATGGAATGTTATATAAGTATATAATGATATGTTATATCAGTATATAATGAAATGTTATATCAGTATATAATTAAATGTTATATCAGTATATAATGAAATGTTATATCAGTATATAAGAAAATATAATTACATGTTATATCAGTATATAATGAAATTTAATCAAATGTTATATCAGTGTATAATGAAATGTTATATCAGTATATAAGAAAATATAATTACATGTTATATCAGTATATAATGAAATTTAATCAAATGTTATATCAGTGTATAATGAAATGTTATATCAGTATATAATAAAATATTGCTCGCTAACACAAATGCTGCCATGTCATTATCATCTCATTTATAAATATATTACATGTACATGTGTATGTATGATACCGTATTCTAACATAAAGACTGTTTCAATGGATTGTGAAAAAGATCCACAAGAAATAGTTCTTTGTAACTTAGAAGTTGAAATAAGATTAAGTCAAGCAAACAAAAATGAATGAAACTACAACATACAGCTGTTTCGTTTTTCTTAGACTCGTCAGTGATGCGTAACAAGAGCCTGAAAATAAAGCTTAGGAGGCGAATGAGGAAACAAACCTAAACAATTTTGCTGTTTCGTATCTCTAGGACTCCTCAGTGATGATTCGCAGGGGTCTAAAATGTTAGGCCTAGTAGACAATTAAGAAAATCAAAACCAAGGATAAATATTTTTCAATGATATACAATTTTAATTGCCTAAGACTCTTATACATCACACAATGAACTGTCTTTTGAAGATAGGCAACCCTAGCTACACTTCAAAATAAATATGTATTCTCCAACTATTCACTCATTTTTGTTTTTCAAATCATTTCATTCGGTAAATCTCACCTGATACAGTTTCAACTTCACTTTATCTCACACTTTGATTTTGTACAAACCTTATCTACACAGGTGGTAAAAAATATCGTAACGTTCCATACAACTCATTCATAATGCTATACATATACAAAGGCGTAACATGGATATAATGAAAAAAATAAAGAATATAATATGAATAATTAAAAATTTTGCAGTATATGTAGTACATTCTATATCAACACAACGACAACTCCTTACAACAAAAAACGTACAACAAATGAGTTGATAATGGTTCTCTCTTTATTTGACAGAAATAGGACATGAGATATTTGCTTAAACACATAATTATACTGCAATGCATGCATAGCTTGTATTTGCTCCTTTCGAGAGGGAGGACATTCCTCTTTTATCATATTCATATTTCATTAAAGTCACATGGAAGAACACCAGCTGACAACATTTTTAACGTATTTGTTGCACAACCGTTACGTTTTTATATAATGTTCTTCCCGGTGGGCATTTAGACAAAAATGTAGTTGGCGAAATAAATGTCATTGAGTGCGTTATGTAAGACACGCATAGTACTACACTCACATTAAGCATGTCTGCCACATGTTAAGACGGATGCGAGAATTCTCTTAAAGGCCCAATATACGTAACTTTCGGCATAACCTGAAGCGAAAATCAAGCCTAATAACTTATTATATTTATAGATTTAGATAAGATTAACTGATATCAGCAATATTCAAGATAAATTCTTACGCGGTTACCGGTACAGCAGCAGTTGAAACACGCTTCCATCTTGAACTTTCTTCTAACTTTGGCTTGTTGTTGAAGTGGACCACACCTGAATTATTTTCATTTCTTTGGATTTTTCTGTCAAGAGTTTCTTGTTAGTTACCGCTCAGGTTTACTTCGTTTCAGACTTATTTTTTCATGGTTATCAACTTGATTTTTTTCAGAATCCCGAAAAATTTTCTGAAGTAACGTATATTGGGCCTTTAATACATATGTACCAATGTATATTGAAAGATGACGTAACACACACATGTGTTGCACCTTTTAAATTTAGTAATAGATACAGCATGCCGAAAAAATGAATTAAACTGCACCATACAGCTGTTTTCTCCGCCTAGGACTCTTCAATGCTAGGGGCCAGGGGTGGGAATCCACAATTTCTAAACTAATGTAGAAGCAAAAGGGTAATTTTTTGTAAAAAAACCCTTTAATGATGCTTGGGGCCAAAAGGTGGAAATAAGTAAATTTATTTCATTTGAAATAAGATATATACCAGTAGAATAGAATACCAAAGCGTCATGAAAAACCATAACCAGAGCACACAGACAAGAAATAGGCGGCTCTTGAATTATTAAAACGGTGAATAAGTTGGGCTAGTTTTGAGAACTTGATGTTTACTTGGATGTGACCAAGATTTACCTGGTTGGTGTCGCCGATGGAGCAGATGACACTTACTCTTCATGAACATCTGGTCTTTTTATCTTGTACTTTTACGAAGGTCTCGATGTACATCTTTCCTTCGTTCCTATTTTGCCTCTAGTTTTTTGAGTTTGTGGACGCTTTGGTATTCTCTGATTTATTTATAGTAGAATGTCAAGCAATATTAACCACTTGATCGCCGCGACCCCTCTGTTTTAGTCAAACTGATAAGCTAAACTTAACACTTTTAACGTATATTCTATATTGGGTCCCGATCCCACAAACCTTATTATTTTAAAATATCACAATGTTTTAAATATGAAACATACAGTGTAACAAGGAAATATTGACCTGTTTTATAACTTCAAAAGGTACAGTTTAAACCGAAAATACCTAGAAATTGCCTTACCGTGTTATTTCTCTATTTCATTTTTTCAATTTAAATATATCACAGAAAGGTTTTTTTTTCTCATTTTTTTTATTACATCATTTTAAGACATATACAGTGCGCTCATATATGCAAAATTACAGATCCAAATACTTTCATCATCTTTCCTAATCATCATCTACATTATGTTCTTGAACAATCACACATTTTCACTGCCATCATACCATCGACAATCCGGTTTTAAAAATACTGTAAATCATTATCATAAAATGTTCATGCACATAAACAGTCATCATCATCATCATCATCATCATCATCATCATCGTCGTCGTCGTCGTCGTCATCGTCATCATCATACTCAACTTCGTACACAAATGACAATCATCATCATAATCGTCAACTTCACCATCAATAACCACTGACAAACATTTTTTGTATTGTCATAATATGTAATCAATTATCTTCAATAATCAATTTTCATACACATTAACAAACAATTAATTTCATCATCATCATCATCGTCATCATCATCATCATCATCATCGTCATCGTCATCATCACTTGCCAAGAATGATCAGCATTATTGTTTATCTAAGCAATGTATGTTTTCGTAAATGTTGTTATAGTCCTATAACACACATTGCTATTGATGACAAGCTTAATAATGGTCGGTACGGCTGTATGTAAGCTTGTCAGCAATAGCAATATAGGTTATAGGACTGTAACAACATTTGCTAATACGTTTATTACTTTTATTGTCATTTTGTCTTAATTGTAGTGCTTTATTTAATAATTTCGAACAGTTTTTGAACAGCAAACCAAGTGTACACAACAATGCGATTGATGACGTTTCAAAAGAGATATTGATGACGTCACAATAGCAAATGTTGCTACAGTCTTGTAACAACATTTGTCTCACAATCACAAGGATCCAAAACAAATCTAAATGTACACATATGTATATCATCATCATCATCATCATCATCATCATCAACAAAGCATATATCATTACACTTATGCCCTGTCTTCCCATCTTTTGGCCCCTAGCATCACTGACGAGTCCAAGAAGGAAGAAACAGCTGTATAATGCAGTTTAAGTCATGTACTCTATCTATTACTAAATTCAAAAGGTGCAGTATGTATGTGTTTCGTCATCTTTAAACAACCACGCATATCCCACGCACTCACGTGAAAAAAAAAATATAATCACGGAGTCAAAGGAAAATAGTCAGAGGAGGACGGAAGAAATAGAAATATTATTCAGCTGATAACTCGATCTAAGTGTAAACAGTCCAAAAGATTATCACAAAAGTTTATTTTAGAATTACACGGAAAGTGTTTTATAATTTGCTAGAGTATTTTCAGGTGTCCAGTTTATATATAAATAATAGTATAACCCATACAATTCCAATATGTCCTAATGATAAACATATGTTCACTTCTGTTGACTTTTCTAATTAAGTCGTTAAGGTCGGGACCCTTTGATCCCTGTGGAGAACCCCGATACTGCGCGCGTGCCGCCCTTGACTGCAAGAGTAGTCGAGCCTATAACTGTGAGGAATGTACCGCCGGGGTCAACACAAGTTCAAGGCCACCTGTCCGTCATCTACATTTCTCATTATTTACAATGATTGCCTACAATAATTGCCATATGTTACATACGGGACCTTTGGCTGCATACGGGACATTGATATGTATGTATGTATCTATAAATATATTGGCTAATTATAATAAACGGCACTAGAATATCAATGATGTGACGCAGATAGAGATTTTGACATACCGGTAAAGGTGCATTGTTATGTCAGATGTCAATGACCTTTCTAATAATTTATTCGCCCCTAATAATTCATAATGCATTATTCTCATTATTTGAAATGGAAGAGTAAAAATGTGTTTTCCGGGTGAATGAGTTAATTGATACAATTGTCGAGGGCGTTTTCTCTATTATACACGTTTACCCTCGCATGATCTTCAAGTTAAATAGACTTAACTTATAATCCTTTAAGACACATGTTGTTGGCGGAATTCAGGGAAATTGTTTGGTATTGATATTTCAGGCATAAGTCATATTCGCTTACTAAGGGTTACGATCCAGTTGCAGTGCAATAATGCGGAAAATGTGTTATTCCGTAAGATATTATAAACCGCTACAGTTTGTACTGGTGAGACCTATATTCATGTAGAACAAATATATGTCTTAAGATTTTCGGGACTAACTTACTGCCTTCGGTCGTAAGATTTTTTTTTTCGAAAGCATCCTGCAACAGTCTGTATTGATGAAACTTAAATCCAGGTAGAACAAATATCCCAATATTGTTTTATTAAGTTTTCATCAAGTTTTGGACTAACTTACTGGCGTCATTCGTAAGCAACCTGTAACAGTCTGTACTGATGAAGCTAAGATCCACTTAGTAAAAATCTTTCACATTATTTTGTTTAAAGAGATTTTGGGACTAACTTATTGGCGACAGTCGTATGATATTGTTCCGAAAGCATCCTACAACAGTCTGTACTGATGAAGCTTAAATCCAGGTAGTACAAATCTGTCCCAATATTGTTTTATTAAGTTCTCAGCAATTTTTGGACTAACTTACTGGCGTCGGTCGTGAGAAACCTGCAACAGTCTGTACTGATAAACATCGATCCATTTAGTAAAAATCTTTCACAATATTCTGTTTAAAGAGATTTTGGGACTAACTTATTGGCATCAGTCGTAAGATATTGTTCCGAAAGCATCCTGCAACAGTCTGTACTGATGAAGTTAAGATACACTTAGTACAAAACTTTCACAATATTTTGTTTAAAGAGATTTTGGGACTAACTTATTGGCATCAGTCGTAAGATAATGTTCCGAAACCAACCTTCAACAGTCTGTACTGATGAAGCTAAGATCCACCTAGTAAAAAAAATCACAATATTTTGTTTAAAGAGATTTTGGGACTAACTTATTGGCATCAGTCGTAAGATATTGTTCCGAAAGCATCCTGCATCAGTCTGTACTGATGAATCTTAAATCCAGGTAGTACAAATCCATCCTAATATCGTTTTATTAAGTTTTCAGTAATTTTTGTACTAACTTACTGGCGTCGGTCGTGAGAAACCTGCAAGAGTCTTTACTGATGAAGCTTAGATCCAGGTAGTACAAATCTTTCACAATATTTTGTTTAGAGAGATTTACTAACGTATTGGCGTCGGTCGTAGGGCGTGATGTTACTAGTATCGCCCTCCAATAGGATAGAAACCCGATACGAACTCACAAGTATTCTGTCATCCTTACTATCGCACGGCAATGCCAAATACATCTGTTTATTCTTTACGTACGGTAACATGTGGTCATAATAATGACATTCTATGCGTACTGCAAACCCTAGCACGAGTTTATGTATATAAATACACCATACTGACAGACGGGGGTATTTACAAGTACTAACATAACCCCATAACGATGGGCTGGCTATTCCTGTGCAGAATAATAATTTACTTCGTCTAGGTAAATTGTATATTATCACTTAATATATGTTTAAGCGAGCTTCAAACAGACATGTTACTGTGATGTGTGGGTAGTGCTTTTTCGCGTTTTTAAAATGTGCGAAAGGCGCTTGCCAGGCACCATTAATAACCGATAATATTCAAACATTGAACTTCATGTTGTTGCAATTCATGGACACCACGGTGGACCATTGACTTAAAGAGTAACTGTAGTGCTGAACCATCTTTCGTGTATGGAAAGATTGGTAAATATTAAGTGAGACGAAAATTACAAAAGTTGTTTTTTTTTGTAAAAAATTAGGAATTTTTGTGACCATTTTACTTAATTTCATACCTGAACACAAATCAGAAAATCCCCGATTTTGCTATAAGACCGGAAGTGACGTCACAACGGTAACCGCGCTAATAGACTTGAGTAGCCATTATATCGAAATTGCATGAATCGTATCACGACTTGTTATTTGTAGAGAGTCTTGTATTCAAGATTATAACACTAATTATATATCCTGGCCGTACATAGTTCATAAATGGCCCTCCTGATAATTGCAAAGTGTTGTATGTTTTTCGTAGTTTATACATTGTATGTTGAACTTTAGAGAACGAAAGGGTCTGCAAATCTAGAATTGACACAATATTTTGGTTTATTTTTAGCAGATATGATAATTATTTTCGTGTACAGGCTAAGAATTAAAAGGTGCAGCATATGCGTGTGTTACTTTATCTTAAAAGATATGCAGTTTAATTCTTTATTTGACTGGACTATATCTTATAGATTATAGAGATGCTAAGTTGTGTATTGTACTATCGTAGGTGGTAGACAATGCCAGTGAACTTTTAAGTCATCGAGGTTTGTTGTTATAATATACGACAATAATATACATATTTTCTTAGTGGACAATATTTTAAACATTTTTTTGAACACGATTTGAAAATATACAGAACTAGTTATATTTTACTTCTAAATTCATAAATTAAAGCGGTTTAACGCACATGACCCTTCCGTTTCTACATTAGTTTAGAAAGATTTAGAAGACTCCCACCTACCGTCCCCGTAGCATCATCGGAGAGTACTAGGAGGTCAATACAGCTGTATGATGCAGTTTAATTCATTTTTTCGGCATACTGTATTTATTTAAAACGTGTAGCATTTGCGTGTGTGTGTGTGTGTGTGTGTTACGTCATCCTGCATTACACGTTTCAAGTTCATTCGAGAAGTGACACGGCCATTAAAATATTTTTGAAAATAACGAAATATAATTAATTGTATGGCTAAATGTAGTGCAGCGCTCTTTTTGATTAGGACATGTCCTTCGGCCGGATTGCTCCCCTCAGTCGCCTCCTAGTCGCCTTACATTAAGGGCCCTTTCTTAGTATCACTGACGAGTCCTAGTTGGACGAAACAGCTGTATGGGACAGATTAATTTATTTTTGGCTCGATTGTATCTTATTCTAACTTATAAAGTGCTAATATATTTAGGGGATAGTACGTTGTTTTAAGTGGCTATACTGGCGATTAGAACATGAAATTTGGTTTGAACTCGAGACCGATAGGTCGAGAGTTTAAACCAAATTTCATGTTCTAATCGCGAGTATAGACACGAAAAATAACGTACTATCCCCATTCTAACACTCATTGACAAATCTAATACGCTAATTTGTTTAGATACATTGTATTTCCTTGCTACAAGTACGTAGTAAAGTACTCTGTGACCTGGCTGGTGACGTGTCTTTCTATAGCCGACTGACCAATCAGGAGGAAGCTTTCAAAAGTTGGTCATTTAGCCACGCCCATACATGTACTGGCGAGCGCTTGGTCTGGATGTTGACGAGGCGGAATATTTGGATTTAGGCCTAGTATTTTCGTGAACGAATGTATACGACATGGTTGGATTAACATTGACAAAATGGCTACAAGTCCATGTCAGTATGCATGCAAATATGTTCGTATCGACAAAATCGTGTGTTATTTTCAAGATCTGTTAAAATTTTGTGCAGATGCACACGACACTTGATTCCTAGAGGTGCCTACACATGGATGGAATTCACGTTTCATGAATAAAAGGAGGTAAGAACATGATATGATAACGTTTTATTCTTAATTTATTCAGCAAATACACTCAATCAGTCCTCTTTGCTCTGGTGCATACTTGACGTACATGTACGCCTATCATGCAGTGGAATGTTCATCGATAGACGATCCCCGTCACGACGCCATTTTGTTTTTGGTAGAAACGGGCGTGGCTTAAGCTCGATGGGAGGAGCTTGATACGATTGATCATGATTGATCATGGTTCTATCGCACATTAGAACATGGTCCATATCCAATCAAAACGCGTATTACAAACGTATCGTGTTAGAATGGGTATTTTGTACAATCACAAACAGCATGAAAAAAGGAAACATTGATAATTACTTTTAGTAAATATCTATTCGTAATACGTTTCTACTGACTTAAGATAAGTTTTGCAATCTTTAAAATAGATGTTAAATGTATATTACAACAAATTTCTGAATTTAATAATGAATCGTATACAAATCTGGGATACCGAAAATAATAATCTGAACTCAAAATCGTTTAAGCTAGGGACAATTTATAAGCATAGAAAAGATTTACACGGAGACCATTGAAAAATACAAAATGATAATACCAGGTGTTCCGGAACTGTAAGCGTATTTTGTTTCATCGACGCCCGTGGTCATGTTTATTTCACGTCACATTTCCATGTTAATGCCACATCTTCGAAGTGTGACGTATCCTGTCCTCGAAATGAGAACTTAGGCATCATTCACAAAAACAGTATATACATGTACACTCATAAATTTAGCCTCGCAGGAAATAAATCGCCTCACGCCGGGGAAGAAATTGTTATTTCAACGTACGGGAGATGCGAAAGGTTGTAACTTGACAAAAATAAACAAGGCATCGACCATGTATTCATGACTGCAAAATACAGCACTGGTATATACTTACATACTTCAGCGGATATCTTATTTGAGCGCCTATTTGTGGTTCTGCTGATTGCAGTGTCTGTATAATGCGTACTACAGTAAGTATTTTGAGACAGTATTAAGTACACTTCCTTTTTGTCTATACATGAAGTGTATACGAAAAGAAATTATACAGAATACCGAAGCGTTGACAAAATTAAAATCCGAACTCAAAATCAATTGAACCAGGGACAAAATATTAACAAAGGAAAGATTTACATAGAGACTCTTGTAAAAGTATAAAAGAATAAGACCAGGTGTTCCGGAAGAGCAAGCGTCTTCGACGACACCCGCCATGTAAATCTTTGTTACATCCAAGTATACATAAATTCCACAAAATGGGAACCGAGTATCGTTGTCAATCACAACAAGTAAACACACTAATGAGCATACTCAAAAACGTCCATCTTCATATCACACAAAGATATAGAATATTTCTCAATGAGACAAAGATGGCGACCATAAAGCTTGCCCATACTTCTGCCAACAATAATTCTTACATCATTGATACATTAGAGGACAAAGCAAAATGATACAAACTGACATGATAAGATATATTTATACCGTCCACTAACCTTCATCAAAGGACACGAGCCAAATAGCAATCATACATTAATTAAGGTTGGCGTGATTTCTGGCGGACTATAGACAGCGACGTTCGTGATCAGTGCATAAAGGATATTGTTTGAGCGATGTAAAGTACGAGTGCAATGGTGAATGCTAAAAGCATGCTTTGTAGTAAAAGAGGAATGTAATGGTGAAGTATAGGACGTATGTTGTGGTACAGAAGTGTAATGGTGAAGTATAGGACGTATGTTGTGGTACAGAAGTGTAATGGTGAAGTATAGGACGTATGTTGTGGTACAGACGTGTAATGGTGAAGTATAGGACGTGTGTTGTGGTACAAAAGTGTGATTGTGAAGTATAGGACGTATGTTGTAGTACAAAAGTGTGATGGTGAAGTATAGGACGTATGTTGTGGTACAGAAGTGTAATGGTGAAGTATAGGACGTATGTTGTGGTACAGAAGTGTAATGGTGAAGTATAGGACGTATGTTGTGGTACAGAAGTGTAATGGTGAAGTATAGGACGTATGTTGTGGTACAGAAGTGTAATGGTGAAGTATAGGACGTATGTTGTGGTACAGAAGTGTAATGGTGAAGTATATGACGTGTGTTGTGGTACAGAAGTGTAATGGTGAAGTATAGGACGTATGTTGTGGTACAGAAGTGTAATGGTGAAGTATAGGACGTATGTTGTGGTACAGAAGTGTAATAGTGAAGTATAAGACATGTTGATGTACAGAAGTGTAATGGTGATGTATAGGACGTATGTAGTGGTACAGAAATGTAAAGGTGAAGTATAGCAGATGTTGTGGTACAGAAGTGTAATGGTGAAGTATAGGACGTATGTTGTGGTAGGGAATTGTAACAGTATCGTATAGGACATGTTGTGGTACAGAAGTGTAATGGTGAAGTATAGGACGTATGTAGTGGTACAGAAGTGTAATAGTGAAGTATAAGACATGTTGATGTACAGAAGTGTAATGGTGATGTATAGGACGTATGTAGTGGTACAGAAATGTAAAGGTGAAGTATAGCAGATGTTGTGGTACAGAAGTGTAATGGTGAAGTCTAGGACGTATGTTGTGGTACAAAAGTGTAATGGTGAAGTATAGGACGTATGTTGTGGTACAGAAATGTAATGATGAAGTATAGGACATATGTTGTGGTACAGAAGTGTAATGGTGAAGTATAAGACATGTTGATGTACAGAAGTGTAATGCTGAAGTATAGGACGTTTGTTGTGTTACAGAAGTGCATTGGTGAAGTATAGGACGTGTGTTGTGGTACAGAAGTGTAATGGTGAAGTATAGGACGTATGTTGTGGTACAGAAGTGTAATTGTGATGTATAGGACGTATGTAGTGGTACAGAAATGTAATGGTGAAGTATAGCACATGTTGTGGTACAGAAGTGTAATGGTGAAGTATAGGACGTATGTTGTGGTACAGAAGTGTAATGGTGAAGTATAGGACGTATGTTGTGGTACAGAAGTGTAATAGTGAAGTATAAGACATGTTGATGTACAGAAGTGTAATGCTGAAGTATAGGACGTTTGTTGTGTTACAGAAGTGCATTGGTGAAGTATAGGACGTGTGTTGTGGTACAGAAGTGTAATGGTGAAGTATAGGACGTATGTTGATACAGAAGTGTAATAGTGAAGTATAGGACGTATGTTGTAGTACAGAAATGTAATGGTGAAGTATAGGACGTATGTTGTGGTACAGAAGTGTAATGGTGAAGTATAGGACGTATGTTGTGATACAGAAGTGTAATGATGAAGTATAGGACGTATGTTGTAGTACAGAAATGTAATGGTGAAGTATATGACGTATGTTGTGGTACAGAAGTGTAATGGTGAAGTATAGGACGTATGTTGTGGTACAGAAGTGTAATGGTGAAGTATAGGACGTATGTTGTGGTACAGAAGTGTAATGGTGAAGTATAGGACGTATGTTGTGGTACAGACGTGTAATGGTGAAGTATAGGACGTGTGTTGTGGTACAAAAGTGTGATTGTGAAGTATAGGACGTATGTTGTGGTACAGAAGTGTAATGGTGAAGTATAGGACGTGTGTTGTAGTACAGAAGTGTAATGGTGAAGTATAGGACGTATGTTGTGGTACAGAAATGTAATGGTGAAGTATAGGACGTATGTTGTGGTACAGAATTGTAATGGTGAAGTATAAGACGTATGTTGTGGTACAGAAGTGTAATGGTGAAGTATAGGACGTATGTTGTGGTACAGAAGTGTAATGGTGAAGTATAGGACGTATGTTGTGGTACAGAAATGTAATGGTGAAGTATAGGACGTATGTTGTGGTACAGAATTGTAATGGTGAAGTATAAGACGTATGTTGTGGTACAGAAGTGTAATGGTGAAGTATAGGACGTATGTTGTGGTACAGAATTGTAATAGTGAAGTATATGACGTATGTTGTGGTACAGAAGTGTAATAGTGAAGTATAAGACATGTTGATGTACAGAAGTGTAATGGTGATGTATAGGACGTATGTAGTGGTACAGAAATGTAAAGGTGAAGTATAGCACATGTTGTGGTACATAAGTGTAATGGTGAAGTATAGGACGTATGTTGTGGTACAGAAGTGTAATGGTGAAGTATAGGACGTATGTTGTGGTACAGAAATGTAATGATGAAGTATAGGACATATGTTGTGGTACAGACGTTTAATGGTGAAGTATAGGACATGTTGATGTACAGAAGTGTAATGCTGAAGTATAGGACGTTTGTTGTGTTACAGAAGTGCATTGGTGAAGTATAGGACGTATGTTGTGGTACAGAAATGTAATGATGAAGTATAGGACATATGTTGTGGTACAGAAGTGTAATGGTGAAGTATAGGACGTATGTTGTGGTACAGAAGTGTAATAGTGAAGTATAAGACATGTTGATGTACAGAAGTGTAATGCTGAAGTATAGGACGTTTGTTGTGTTACAGAAGTGCATTGGTGAAGTATAGGACGTATGTTGTGGTACAGAAATGTAATGATGAAGTATAGGACATATGTTGTGGTACAGAAGTGTAATGGTGAAGTATAGGACGTATGTTGTGGTACAGAAAAGTAATAGTGAAGTATAAGACATGTTGATGTACAGAAGTGTAATGCTGAAGTATAGGACGTTTGTTGTGTTACAGAAGTGCATTGGTGAAGTATAGGACGTGTGTTGTGGTACAGAAGTGTAATGGTGAAGTATAGGACGTATGTTGTGGTACAGAAGTGTAATTGTGATGTATAGGACGTATGTAGTGGTACAGAAATGTAATGGTGAAGTATAGCACATGTTGTGGTACAGAAGTGTAATGGTGAAGTATAGGACGTATGTTGTGGTACAGAAGTGTAATGGTGAAGTATAGGACGTATGTTGTGGTACAGAAGTGTAATGGTGATGTATAGGACGTATGTTGATACAGAAGTGTAATAGTGAAGTATAGGACGTATGTTGTAGTACAGAAATGTAATGGTGAAGTATAGGACGTATGTTGTGGTACAGAAGTGTAATGGTGAAGTATAGGACGTATGTTGTGATACAGAAGTGTAATGATGAATTATAGGACGTATGTTGATACAGAAGTGTAATGGTGAAGTATATGACGTATGTTGTGGTACAGAAGTGTAATGGTGAAGTATAGGACGTATGTTGTGGTACAGAAGTGTAATGGTGAAGTATAGGACGTATGTTGTGGTACAGAAGTGTAATGATGAAGTATAGGACGTATGTTGTGGTACAGAAATGTAATGGTGAAGTATAGGACGTGTGTTGTGGTACAGAAGTGTAATGGTGAAGTATAGGACGTGTGTTGTGGTACAGACGTGTAATGGTGAAGTATAGGACGTTCGTTGTGGTACAGAAATTGTAATGGTGAAGTATAGGACGTATGTTGTGGTACAGAAGTGAAATGGTGAAGTATAGGACGTGTGTTGTGGTACAGAAGTGTAATGGTGAAGTATAGGACGTGTGTTGTGGTACAGAAGTGTAATGGTGAAGTATAGGACGTATGTTGTGGTACAGAAGTGTGATGGTGAAGTATAGGACGTATGTTGAGGTACAGAAGTGTAATGGTGAAGTATAGGACGAGTGTTGTGGTACAGAATTGTAACAGTAAGTATAGGACGTATGTTGTGGTATAGAAGTGTAATGGTAAAGTATAGGACGTGTGTTGTGGCACAGAAGTGTAATGGTGAAGTATAATAAGGACGTGTTGTGGTATAGAAGTGAAATGGTGAAGTATAGGACGTGTGTTGTGGTACAGAAGTGTAATGGTGAAGTATAGGACGTATGTTGTGGTACAGAAGTGTGATGGTGAAGTATAGGACGTATGTTGTGGTACAGAAGTGTAATGGTGAAGTATAGGACGTATGTTGTGGTACAGAAGTGTAATGGTGAAGTATAGGACTATGTTGTGGTACAGAAGTGTAATGGTGAAGTATAGGACGTATGTTGTGGTACAGAAATGTAATGGTGAAGTATAGGATATATGTTGTGGTACAGAAGTGTAATGGTGAAGTATAGGACGTATGTTGTGGTACAGAAGTGTAATGGTGAAGTATAGGACGTATGTTGTGGTACAGAAGTGTAATGGTGAGGTATAGGACGTGTGTTGTGGTACAGAAGTGTAATGGTGAAGTATAGGACGTATGTTGTGGTACAGAAGTGTAATGGTGAAGTATAGGACGTATGTTGTGGCACAGAAGTGTAATGGTGAGGTATAGGACGTATGTTGTGGTACAGAAGTGTAATGGTGAAGTATAGGACGTATGTTGTGGTACAGAAGTGTAATGGTGAAGTATAGGACGTATGTTGTGGTACAGACGTGTAATGGTGAAGTATAGGACTATGTTGTGGTACAGAAGTGTAATGGTGAAGTATAGGACGTATGTTGTGGTACGGAAATGTAATGGTGAAGTATAGGATATATGTTGTGGTACAGAAGTGTAATGGTGAAGTATAGGACGTATGTTGTGGTACAGAAGTGTAATGGTGAAGTATAGGACGTATGTTGTGGTACAGAAGTGAAATGGTGAAGTATAGGACGTATGTTGTGGTACAGAAGTGTAATGGTGAAGTATAGGACGTGTGTTGTGGTACAGTAATGTAATAGTGAAGTATAGGACGTATGTTGTGGTACAGAAGTGTAATGGTGAAGTATAGGACGTATGTTGTGGTACAGAAGTGTAATGGTGAAGTATAGGACGTATGTTGTGGTACAGAAATGTAATGGTGAAGTATAGGACGTATGTTGTGGTACAGAAGTGTAATGGTGAAGTATAGGACGTGTGTTGTGGTACAGAAGTGTAATGGTGAAGTATAGGACGTATGTTGTGGTACAGAAGTGTAATGGTGAAGTATAGGACGTATGTTGTGGTACAGAAGTGAAATGGTGAAGTATAGGACGTATGTTGTGGTACAGAAGTGTAATGGTGAAGTATAGGACGTATGTTGTGGTACAGTAGTGTGATTGTGAAGTATAGGACGTGTGTTGTGGTACAGAAGTGTGATGATGAAGTATAGGACGTATGTTGTGGTACAGAAGTGTAAGGGTGAAGTATAGGACGTATGTTTTGGAACAGAAGTGTAAGGGTGAAGTATAGGACGTATGTTGTGGTACAGAAGTGTAATGGTGAAGTATATGACGTATGTTGTGGTACAGAAGTGTAATGGTGAAGTATAGGACATATGTTGTGATACAGAAGTGTAATGGTGAAGTATAGGACGTATGATGCTATACAGAAGTGTAATGATGAAGTATAGGACGTATATTGTGATACAGAAGTGTAATGGTGAAGTTGAGGACGTATGATGTTATACAGAAGTGTAATGATGAAGTATAGGACGTATATTGTGGTACAGAAATGTAATGGGGAAGTATAGGACGTATGTTGTGGTACAGAAGTGTGATAGTGAAGTATAGGACGTATGTTATGGTACAGAAGTGTAATAGTGAAGTATAGGACATGTTCTGGTACAGAAGTGTAATGGTGAAGTATAGGACGTATGTTGTGGTACAGAAGTGTAATGGTGAAGTATAGGACGTATGTTGTGGTACAGAAGTGTAATAGTGAAGTATAGGACGTATGTTGTGGTACAGAAGTGCAATGGTGAAGTATAGGACGTATGTTGTGGTACAGAAGTGTAATGGTGAAGTATAGGACTATGTTGTGGTACAGAAGTGTAATGGTGAAGTATAGGACGTATGTTGTGGTACGGAAATGTAATGGTGAAGTATAGGATATATGTTGTGGTACAGAAGTGTAATGGTGAAGTATAGGACGTATGTTGTGGTACAGAAGTGTAATGGTGAAGTATAGGACGTATGTTGTGGTACAGAAGTGAAATGGTGAAGTATAGGACGTATGTTGTGGTACAGAAGTGTAATGGTGAAGTATAGGACGTGTGTTGTGGTACAGAAATGTAATAGTGAAGTATAGGACGTATGTTGTGGTACAGAAGTGTAATGGTGAAGTATAGGACGTATGTTGTGGTACAGAAGTGTAATGGTGAAGTATAGGACGTATGTTGTGGTACAGAAATGTAATGGTGAAGTATAGGACGTATGTTGTGGTACAGAAGTGTAATGGTGAAGTATAGGACGTGTGTTGTGGTACAGAAGTGTAATGGTGAAGTATAGGACGTATGTTGTGGTACAGAAGTGTAATGGTGAAGTATAGGACGTATGTTGTGGTACAGAAGTGAAATGGTGAAGTATAGGACGTATGTTGTGGTACAGAAGTGTAATGGTGAAGTATAGGACGTATGTTGTGGTACAGTAGTGTGATTGTGAAGTATAGGACGTGTGTTGTGGTACAGAAGTGTGATGATGAAGTATAGGACGTATGTTGTGGTACAGAAGTGTAAGGGTGAAGTATAGGACGTATGTTTTGGAACAGAAGTGTAATGGTGAAGTATAGGACGTATGTTGTGGTACAGAAGTGTAATGGTGAAGTATATGACGTATGTTGTGGTACAGAAGTGTAATGGTGAAGTATAGGACGTATGTTGTGGTACAGACGTGTAATGGTGAAGTATAGGACGTGTTGTGGTACTGAAGTGTAATGATGAAGTATAGGACGTGTTGTGGTACAGACGTGTAATGGTTAATTATAGGACGAATGTTGTGGTACAGACGTGTAATGGTGAAGTATAGGACATGTTGTGGTACAGAATTGTAATGGTGAAGTATAGGACGTGTTGTGGTACAGAAGTGTAATGATGAAGTATAGGACGTGTTGTGGTACAGACGTGTAATGGTTAATTATAGGACGAATGATGTGGTACAGACGTGTAATGGTGAAGGATAGGACGTATGGTGTGGTACAGAAGTGTAATGGTGAAGTATAGGACGTAAGTTGTGATAGAGACGTGTAATGATGAAGTATAGGACGTAAGTTGTGGTACAGAAGTGTGTAAGTGAAGTATAGGACGTATGTTGTGGTACAGAAGTGTGTAAGTGAAGTATAGGACGTATGTTGTGGTACAGAAGTGAAATGGTGAAGTATAGGACGTATGTTGTGGTACAGAAGTGTGATGGTGAAGTATAGGACGTATGTTGTGGTACAGAAATGTAATGGTGAAGTATAGGACGTATGTTGTGGTACAGAAATGTGATGGTGAAGTATAGGACGTATGTTGTGGTGCAGAAGTGTAATGGTGAAGTATAGGACGTATGTTGTGGTACAGAAGTGTAATGGTGAAGTATAGGACGTATGTTGTGATACAGAAGTGTAATGATGAAGTATAGGACGTATGTTGTGATACAGAAGTGTAATGGTGCAATATAGGACGTATGGTGTGGTACAGAAATGTAATGGTGAAGTATAGGACGTATGTTGTGGTACAGAAGTGTAATTGTGTAATATAGGACGTATGTTGTGGTACAAAAGTGTAATTGTGATGTATAGGACGTATGTTGTGGTACAGAAATGTAATGGTGAAGTATAGGACGTATGTTGTGGTACAGAAGTGTTATGGTGAAGTATAGGACGTATGTTGTGGTGCAGAAGTGTAATGGTGAAGTATAGGACGTATGTTGTGATACAGAAGTGTTATGGTGAAGTATAGGACGTATGTTGTGATACAGAAGTGTAATGATGCAATATAGGACGTATGGTGTGGTACAGAAATGTAATGGTGAAGTATAGGACGTATGTTGTGGTACAGAAGTGTAATTTTGTAGTATAGGACGTATGTTGTGGTACAGAAATGTAATGGTGAAGTATAGGACGTATGTTGTGGTACAGAAATGTAATGGTGAAGTATAGGACGTATGTTGTGGTACAGAAGTGTAATGGTGAAGTATAGGACGTATGTTGTGGTACAGAAGTGTGTAAGTGAAGTATAGGACGTATTTTGTGATACAGAAATGTAATGGTGAAGTATAGGACGTATGTTGTGGTACAGAAGTGTAATTGTGATGTATAGGACGTATGTTGTGGTACAGAAGTGTAATGGTGAAGTATAGGACGTATGTTGTGGTACAGAAGTGTAATTTTGTAGTATAGGACGTATGTTGTGGTACAGAAATGTAATGGTGAAGTATAGGACGTATGTTGTGGTACAGAAATGTAATGGTGAAGTATAGGACGTATGTTGTGGTACAGAAGTGTAATGGTGAAGTATAGGACGTATGTTGTGGTACAGAAGTGTGTAAGTGAAGTATAGGACGTATTTTGTGATACAGAAATGTAATGGTGAAGTATAGGACGTATGTTGTGGTACAGAAGTGTAATTGTGATGTATAGGACGTATGTTGTGGTACAGAAGTGTAATGGTGAAGTATAGGACGTATGTTGTGGTACAGAAGTGTGATGGTGAAGTATAGGACGTATGTTGTGGTACAGAAGTGTTATGGTGAAGTATAGGACGTATGTTGTGGTACAGACGTGTAATGGTGAAGTATAGGACGTATGTTGTGGTACAGAAGTGTAATGGTGAAGTATAGGACGTATGTTGTGGTACAGAAGTGTTATGGTGAAGTATAGGACGCATGTTGTGGTACAGAAATGTAATAGTGAAGTATAGGACGTATGTTGTGAAGGGATACAGAAGTGTAATGGTGAAATATAGGACGTATGTTGTGGTACAGAAGTGTGTAAGTGAAGTATAGGACGTATGTTGAGGTACAGAAGTGTAATGATGAAGTATAGGACGTTTGTTGTGGTGCAGAGGTGTAATGGTGAAGTATAGGACGTTTGTTGTGAAGGGATACAGAAGTGTAATGGTGAAGTATAGGACGTATGTTGTGGTACAGAAGTGTAATGGTGAAGTATAGGACGTATGTTGAGGTACAGAAGTGTTATGGTCAAGTATAGGACGTATGTTGTGAAGGGATACAGAAGTGTAATGGTGAAGTATAGGACGTATGTTGTGAAGTGGTACAGAAGTTTATAGTGAAGATTAGGACTGTGTAAAGTGAAATATTAGTTCTATTTTTGAGTAATTGTAGATTATATTTTCGAAGTGTATGATTTGGGCGTATAGAATGTTGTAGGAATGCACTGACGAAGTATACTCTTTCGGAACACCTGGTCTTATTTTCTTTATCAAAGGTCTTTCTGTAAATCATTTCCGTATTCATATGTTGCCTCTTGTTTAATCGATTTTGAGATTGGATTTTTTATTTTGTTGACGCTTCGGTAGCGTGTTTTAAAATGCCAAAACCTGGCACGTCCTTAAATGACCCTGGCTATCAAGAAGAAGTAAAACAAAAATAAACCAAATGTAATGTAGTGTGAGACTGATGTAAATACGTATTTCATTTTTGTGAAACCGCTTTAAGTCGCCATAGATTGGTATAAAGCGTTATACAAAAATCTGAAATCATTTTTTTCATAAATCAAGATTTAATTGGAAGGCATAAGATGTATTTGTAGAAGAATTTTATGGAATTCAAATCCAATGGATATATTTAGTAACTTTGTTATGTTATTTCTTACATGTGCCACGATCTTTATGGATGGATTAGATTAGAGTTATACTGCCAAAAGACTTTCAAGAAATGATTAACCTTCCACATGCAGACCATTATCATGAATATAGGAGCTGGGGTATTTTTAGAAAATATGCATCAAATATTCAAAAGATAACGGATTGGATAAAAAACATATTCAGATCACGTGATAATTTTCTAGTGTAAATGAGAAGGTGGTATAAAAGATTGGATCACATAGATTATTATAACAGATGTAATTCAACTTAGGGGGGGGGGGGGGGGCAGTTCTGTAACACCAAAATGAATATATGTACCAACAGGAAATAAAATCGAAAATACAAAGGTTTCATTTCATCAGGCTATCAATAAACGATCTATTTCACACGAGCAGGTTTATAGAATACGACAATGTTCAATTGTGTGATGTCAAACATCTAAAAATGCATCTAAAAGCATTTTTTATTGAACATTCGTTATTAATCGTTTACCATAGGGAAGAAATCGGAATTTAATTTAAATCAATTTACGATGTTCTTATTGCGCTTCGTTGCCATGATGATTTAAAGGACACCCTGAATAATACATGTAGTTATCTACACGATCATTTCCGTTTTGCTGCTATTTCAATGTCTTTATCGGCAATTGAGTTCGACGTCCTTTTTTAATTAATGATCAGAAACCAGATAGATCGTCATTTTCATTTTCTATGTGTGCTTATGGATTTGGTTCTGTTATTGTACACGTAAAATCAATAATTGTTTCATTACATAAACTGAAATCTAAATTCAGCGTAGATTCGTCTTAAACGATTATTTTTTTACTGCCTTGTTCTACGCATCAGTTGGCAACCCACAGTAACTTCTCTGACGTTTGCATACCGTGGGCTAGAATAGATGAAAACCCTCTTTTTCGTATTAAAATAGTAGTCAATCGTATCGATACTTTCATCCATGATTACATCCAGCCGGGGTATCCCGTTGAATTTTGTAGCATCGCCTGTCAACAAAACCTGTCGATTGTGTTTTAATTGTGTCGATTGTGTTAGAATACAAGAATTCCACGGAAGTGGATGTGTCGCCTGCACAGCAAGTTGGGAGATAAGTTTTTAGGAGCTAGCTATGACCCTGAAAAGCCATCCCAAGCAAGCACTTTTGTTAATAAAGCATTGTATGAAGTTTGAGTTTAATTGGCCCAAGGAAACTGAAGTAACTGCACTCAAACATATCTTCTATTTATAGCAACAGTGACCTTGACCTTTGACCTTCGACCCGGAAAAGCAATCCCAAGCAAGCACTTTTGGTAATGAAGCATTGTAAGAAGTTTGAGTCTAATTGGCACAAGAAAACTAAGTTATACAACGGAAACATATTTTCCATTTATAATAACAGTGACCTTGATCTTGCCGGTGAAAACCAATCGCAAGCAAGCACTTTTGGTAAGGAAGCACTGTATGAAGTTTGAGTTTGATTGGCCCAGGAAAAGTGATTTTCTATTTAAAGCAACAGTGACCTTGACCTTTGACTATCGACACTAAAAAGCAATCACAAGCAGGCACTTTTGGAAGTACTCCATGAAGTTTGAGTTTGATTGGCCTAGGGAAACTCAAGTTATTGCACGGAAACCGATTTTCTATTATTAGCAACAGTGATCTTGACCTTTGACCCTGAAAAGCAATACCAAGTGAGCACTTTTGGTAAGGAAGCACTGTATGAAGTTTGAGTTTGATTGGCCTAAGGAAACTCAAGTTTTCGCACGGAAACCGATTTTCTATTTATAGCAATATTGACCTTGACCTTTGAACCTGAAAAGCGATCCCAAGCGAGCACTTTTGGAAGGGAAGAAATGTATGAAATTTGAGTTTGATTGGCCCAAAGAAACTCGCCGACGCCGACATAGTGATCCCTATATGTCGCCTTTTCAGGCGACACAATAAGGTTCTGCTATACGGCGATTGACATCGTCGTCATGCCTGCAGAAATATACTGGTTTTGATCGAGGTAAATGATCTAACAGAGTGTCACAAGAAAAGACCATTCTGATTGGTTCGAATTCTCCGAATAAACTTATTGGGGAAACGAGGATTTGCGTCTATTCTAGCCCACAGTATGCAAGCGTCAAGTGTACCATGGGTTCGGACGATATGTACTACCAGGCGATAAAAACAAATATTGTTTAAAAAAACGCAAGACACTCACATGCCATTAACTATTTTTACAATTAAGCACTGAACTGCTTTTGCTAGCGTCATTCTTGTTGAATTTTAATTTGTCCCATTGAAATTCGTATTGCCTATAAATGACAATTAAAAGCAACTCAATACATACATGTATATATTTTTTGTCAAATCTGTTGATTCTGTGGAAAATTCTTATTACACTTCAATAATTCAGCATTTTGTTCAAGCAATCTACGTATCATGTAAACTTGTTGAATTGATTATGACATCAAAATAATGACGAAGTGAACAATCGGTCAACCGCATTCATAGCCTATATGAAAATCAACTGAATTAAGTAGGGTTATATAGAAGCAATGCCATACGATGTAAATATTTTGAGCTAAAAGCAGTATTCAAAAAATGAATGACACAGTGGTGTGTGTGTATTTGGTTGTTGTTGTTGCTATTTTGTTCAACGTGCTATAAACAAGAGTGGTCATTTAAGAACGACCATGTTCTGATAGTGGAGGAAAGCCAGAGCTCCCGGGGAAAACCACCGACCTACGACCACGACCTAATAGTCAACAGCTGATCTGCGTATAACGATGTGGGTTTCGAATCCGTAACCCGGAGCCCCGGAGGGAAGACATCTTAGCCACCGCGACCCAGAAGTTGAGGGTTAGTGGTAGCAGAATGTCAGACACCTTAATCATCTGACCACCGCGACCCAGAGGTGGAAGGCAAGTGGTAGCAGAAAATTCAGACATCTTAACCACTGCGACCCAGAGGTGTAGGGCTGGTGGTAGGTAAAATTCAGACACCTCAACTACTTGACCGGGGCCACCACAACCCAGAAGTGGAGGGCTAGTGGTTTCAGAATGTCAGACACATCAACCACTTGGCCAACGCGATCAATAATTGGAGGGTTAGTGGCCTAGTGTAATGTCGGACACCTTAACCCCTTGGACACCATGCTCTCGGTGCAAGTTTATTGCACCCAGCTCCGTTCACGTAACACAAAAAGCCTCAACGCATCGCTTTGTGTTCGTCCCTTTCAAACCAATCAGTATGTCAAGAGATCTACTGCTGAAACTACTGGGTTAGTATAAAATCCCAGAGTTATTTTGATTCCATTCAGTCACTTTGATTTCGCGAATATTTATTTTCGCGAGCTTTCTTTTCCAGACATATTCGCGAATACATAATTTCGCGAACGTCTATCTAAAATTGACGATGACGATAGAATAAACACAGGCACCTCTAGAGATAGAAATGGTCGCGAGGTATTTGAATTCGCGAATGTATCTCCTCGCGAATTAACGCGAAAACAAATACCTCGCGAAATATAAGTGTTTTACAGTAGCTTCATTGTAACATAAACAGTCAATGGTTATTCTTTTTAGTCGGTCACATTGGTGACTAATTCATAAGACAGCGGCAGCAATGTAATAGCCCGTTAAATGTGTAGAATGTAATTAAATGAACCATATCTTACCTCTGTTGGTCTCTAGGCTTAAATCAGGATTGATTTTAGCGTGGTATAGCTCGGAGGTATTTATATGGCACTGTCTTGTCGTGACAAACACTACAGCAGATATCTAGAAGAGAAGCAGTTTGTCAAAGGGCGAAGTGTACTCCCACATTCTACTTAGAGAGATCACCTACTTTTGAACGTGGGTTGAACATTTTGTCGCGCCATACTACTTTGGTAGACATCTATGATATATAAATGAGAGCTGGCCGGAATCGTAACATCAGGGGAACTATACTATTTATTCATTCAGTCCGTTAAACACATTCAAAGATTGTAATAGTACATAATGCAATTTCATGTGTGAATGCGTCAAATTAAAATAAATTAGAGAATACCAAAGCGCTAACATAATCATCATCCAAACTCAAAATCGATTAAACCAGGGGCAAAATTGAAACACAGGAAAGATTTACATGGCGACCCATGTAAAAGTACAAGAGAAAAAAAAACAGGTGTTCCGGAAGGGTAGGCGTCTTCTGCTTTGAACATCGACGACACTCGCCATATACATCTTTGTCACATCCAAGTAAATATCAAGTTCTCAAAACGAGAACCGAATTTCTTTGTCAATAACAACAAGTATACAAAAGTATTGTGTAATACAGAAACATGTATAAACTACATGTATTAGAGAAAAGAAAAATGGCAATATGCTATTTGGTCGAAATTGTTGATGATTTAATTTATCCTTGAAACGTATTCACCTCTGAAGTGTCATTAAGAACTACTGTAAACAATCTTATTTTCGCGATGACTTATTTTCCCTTTTTCATATGAAACGATTATTTTGCAGCGATTTCATTTTGCGATAAATACGGTCTTAAATTCCATGTACAGTACGTAGTACAGTGCTCCTACTGTTGGCCTTTATTTAACTGAAATTACTTTGCGGTGATTAATTTTCGAGAATTTTAAACAACCGCGAAATACGCGAAAATTATTCAGGCGCGAAAATTTAGTTGGTTTACAGTATCCCAGCCTTTGAGTTGAAGGTGTTCAAAAACGTCTTCAGGGGTGAATGATTTATAATACAGAAATGTAAATCGTTTTTACTGAAGCCCATACAGGTTGACCTATACTGTTGCGGGATTGCGGTCAGCAGACATTAGGTTCTGGCTAAATATAGAATTACTGATATTTCATTTCACCACAGCTACCATAAAACGGCAGCGAGCAAGTGTAGCATGATTATTGAAATAGGGTTTTTACCGATTATTGAACAAGAGTTGGTAAGGACTGGTTTGGTTGCATTCTGTTAAACGTTATATAAGTGACAACTGTAAACAAACTTATTTTCGCGGCGACTTAATTTGGCGTTTCAAAATGGAAGGACAATTTTGCAAAGATTTAATTTCGCGACAAATACTCCCATGTTCACTAAAGTACACTACTCTTTTAGTTGGCTTACCTCTAATTGAAACTACTTCGCCGCGATTAATTATTTTGCGAATTTTAATCAACCGTGAGATACGCGAAAATTAATCGCACGCGAAAATAAGTTGGTATACAGTACATGTCTCGATATGTGTTGTGGGAGCGTATACTTTATTATTTTTTTTCACATTTCTTGAAATCACAGCATATCACAAGACAATAACAAAACATTTTGCACAAACCATCAAGACGTGTTCACATAAAGTGATATACAACAACAATAACATAAGCACTTTACATGAGAAAAAAAACAACACTTATACTACATGCCTACATATGCACACACATACAAGCAAGCATGTGTGCATGCATTCATGCACCAACACGTAAGTGGGTACATAATCCCATGCGAAAATAAGTTGGTATACAGAACATGTCTCGATATGTGTTGTGGGAGCGTATACTTTATTAGTGAAAGAAGAAAGATATGTGAAGACATGATGCCGATTTAATGATGTATTTAAGATAAACACCATTAAATTTACAACAAGTTACATGTATAACACAAGTTCTTCAATTTATACCAAATCGTCCGTCAACAATCGACTTCTTCTTTATAACCACTGATCGGAAATAAATCCAATTTGGTAGGAAGCATGCCTAGGTGGCTGGAATTTAAATTTGTTTGACCCCAGGTCTGCTATGCCCTTGCAGTCTTTACTCCTGAGTCATAACACTTAAACAAAAGAGATCCCTATCCTAAAACTATATATACAATTGCTGGGCGTAAAGAAGACGATCACAAGCATGATTTAAGATTTGATCCTAGCGATTTACCAAACCCCTTGCATACTTACGACCACAAAACACTACAATTGCTGGGCAGAAAGAGGGCATAATATTTAATATAAACCAACTTCAAATAAATTTCCTCTAAATGCTATTTTGAATCAGAAAGCTAAGAGTTCATTAAAGCCAATATTGTGGCAGATCCCACACTGGACAAGTTTGTGCTGTTTAACTTACACATGACTATTTGTTGTACATTGTATTTGCTGAAAGCCAGGTGAGCGATTCGGGCCCTTTGGGCCTCTTGTTTCGCCCTGATGTTGTCCTGCTGGTCCCGATTGTGATGCCTACATGTGGCACAATCGGAACACTTCGGGTATTATTTTCGATGGGTTTTTTTTGTAGCTTGCCGTAAAGGTCCGAGGTTGTCCGATTGGGTGTAGCAGTTGCCAAGTACTGACCTTAGGTCGGTGTTTTTTGTTTCCCCGGGAACCCCTGGCGTCTCTCCACCTCTTGAGCCTGGTCCGTCCTTAAATGACCATAGATGATAACAAGCAGTGGTCAATTTATAATTTAGTTTCATGGGTCCTTTTTGTATATATTGCCGAAACGATGGGTCCCACAATGTTAAATTAAAGCATTTCCAGAATTTCTATGAGTCCTTTCATAATTTTATATGAGTCCTGGACTCGGGACTTTCATGAAGATTGATCATTGAACAAGTTTTAAATCACACACACACAAACACACACGCGCACACAAAAACTATGCTCTAGTGTTAATGAGCTTGCAAACATAAATGAAGTCGATCAAACAATCTTCAAGCAGTGTATAAGAAAATAATTAGGCCATGCTAGTACCAAACGAGTCTTAAGTGTATGTTAAGTGTGAACAGATCTAATCAACTATATTCCTTTCAAGTAATCTTAGCATAACTCTCCCCGCTACAAGAAATGCCATCTACGACCTTGGGATCTAATTAGTAATTCTATAATATTAAATAAAACGCCGTATAATCAATGATCCGCCCTACTTTTTATACAATGTAGCTTAATTAATTAATCGCCCAGTGTGTTCATACAATCGGTCGCCCTGTTACTGCAGGATGTTTGCTGGATATTCATGATCAAAGTAAATATATCGAAAGACGTGGCTCACGTCAGAATCACAGCGGGACAAGAATTTCAAAGGCAACTTTATTGCTCCGAAAACTTGTCATAAAATAGTAAGGTAACTATGGCAACCATTCAGGGTTTTCGGATCATTAGAAGATGGCTAAGGTTTATAATATGGCAATCTGCCTTGCACAACGCATCGCAATCCTGCTAACCTAAGAGAACTTATTTCGAAAAATATCAAATAGAAACTATAGTATTTTTCTGATAAACATAATCTACAAATGTTACTATCATCTTATGAACCTTTTTCGCGATATTTGCCCTTCAACAAAACGTTTTTTGAATTGAGGAAGGTAGGTTTGCATTGTGTTGAAGTTTGTTCAATAGTTGTAGCTTCTTCGTCTTTTTAAAAATGCGCAAAAATCCTAGAAGGAATTTTTCGCACATTTTATATGTATGTTTGGCTCTATCATTTGCAGCTCGATCCAAACAATGTTATTTTAGATGTAAAATGCAATAAAATTGAATTGTAAACATAAATACAATGTATTTTAACGGTAATCCTATTCCATTGAATTTCGCGTTGAAAAGCATTCGGATTAATTATGGTTACATTTTATACTCTATTAACTGTTTCTGTATATTTCTTTCTACAAAAAAGAATTATTAGTTCGCCAATTCATTCTTTGTCCTTATCTGTTGAAATGCGATTTTTGAATATTTTCAATGGTATGCATGCTTGCTGCGTTTTAGGTTGATGCTTCGGTTCTCACTTTGAGGACGTGACATTAACTTGGATGTGATATAAATTTACATAATTTTCGTCTTCATGAAGCGGGAGACGTTTATCATTACCCCTTACTTATTCTTACTCTACCTGTTTCAAGGTTATCTGTGTAACCTTTTCCTTTGTTCATATTTTATTCACAAGTTTAATCATTTTAGAGTTTGTATAATGGAAGTATGGACGCTTCCGTATTTTCTGATTATTTTATTTTTTGAAGTTATGCATGTAATTGTTCTATCGATATTGGATTATTCGTTTCAACTTGACTAATAATATACTGTATATTATATAAAGAACAGTTATTATTTGTCCTTGTAATGCGAAGTTAAATATAAAAGAGAACAAAAACAGAGACTTTGCCGCAAGGCCTTTCTGCCCTCTCAGGTTTATTCAGGCGAAAGATTTATTTCTGTATATTATATATAGACGTTGCCGGTAAATGTAATGTTACTAACTGCTCTACCTGAGCTTAACAAAACATTTATAAACCTGAGAGAAAATGTCGATACATCACTCTGTTTAAAACGTCAGTTTCTTTTATATTTTGTTTATTGCTTTCTTACAAAATGTATTAAAAGTTCACCCTGTATGTACATGTAAGGCGTGAGTGATTGTAAGAGGCGCATAAATCTTCCCTTTACACCGCCCTAACTTTTGGTCTTTAGTTAAGCGTTCGCCCCTCTGAGAAGGAATTTTGGTTCTGTCCTAAAGAGCCTTCAATCGGCAGTGTGGTAGCACTATAAAGTTGGAATCGGTTTCGCACTATCGAAAAGAGGCATGTATGAACATATCATAAATACACAAGCATTCAACAAAAAAATCTCACATCGCATTCATGGAGCGGCCGTCCTTAAACACCTTTGCGGTTTATAGATTTGGTTTGATTTTGTTTTACGTCCTATTAACAGCCAGGGTCATTTAAGGACGTGCCAGGTTTCGGTTTATAGAACGTAAATGAAAAAACAAAATGAAACCAAAAAAAACAACAACTTCATATCAGAAAAGATTCAAAATAAAGATAGTGGATTTTTTACGCTTCTGGCAACAAAAATGTAAATACCAAGTTCCTGGAATTTCGATAAACCATATACCTATCAGTGATATATCGAAATCACCATAAAATTCCAATAATAAAGTAGAAAGTAATAATCTAAAATTACATGATCTAATTATGAAGCAATTTTTTAAATCAGATTATAGTTGTAGAAAAATCATATTTAAGTGAAACGCTTCAGCTTCGTAAGCGACTTACGAAGCTGAAGCGTTTCACTTAAATATGATTTTTTTATCGAGGATAATTTTATTATTGCAGACTGATAGATATTACATTACCGTTGAGAGGTGATGTAAACTGAAACTCCGTTGTGAAGAAGTTTGTCACACAAGAAGAATTTTAGCAACTGGTTACTCGAAAAATCTCCTAACCGACTTACAGGGTAAATGGTCAGACACGCATGGTATGTTTTTGAAGGCCAAATATACGTAACTTCAGGAAACTTTTCGTGATGTTGAAAAATTCTGAACAAAAATCCAGTTGATACCAATGCAACAATAAGCCTAAAACAAAAGTTAAACCTGAGCGGTAACTTACAAGAAACTCTTGACAGAAAAACCCAAAGAATTGAAAATAACAATAACAAGCCGAAGTTACAAATACCGAGTTTCAACTGCTGCTGTACCGGTAACAGCGTAAGAATTCATCTTGAATATTGCTGATATCAGTTAATCTTAACTAAATCTACAAATATAAAAAAGTTGTAAGGCTTGATTTTCGTTTCAAGTTTTGCCGAAAGTTACGTATATTGGGCCTTTAACACAATTTGACTTTCTTAGACTTAATATAATGTAATTGGTCACGTTTTTGTGGGAACGTATTACAATAGATACTCGAGTGAAATAAGTCAATGAATAAAAAGTTGACCTGCATCTTATTATCATGAAACCTCTATCCGTGATAGAGTGACTAATCGGAAACGAGATTGTAATGAAATGACAAAGTAACGGCAAGTGAAACGATATATCAGTATATGACCCGCCTATTTCATGAAAGGGGAAAAAGTAGTTATGAGAATTTTGAATTAAAAACAGCAAACAATTTCTCAAAACTTGAATGGCACAAACAGTGTTTTAGTTTCAATTGCATACATACATTGAAATTGAGACCAACTTTTTATAAGAAAATGGTGTAGTCTATCTCGTTACTAAGATGTAAACTTTATTGTACCACAGGGAGCTGCAATTACCTGTACCTCTTTTCCCTTTATTAAAATGTAAATTCTTTTGTTCGAAAGGGAGCTGTATTTACCTTGCCTCTCTTTAGACATTTAATCATTTTACCTGCTCCTCCCATTGCATGATCGTAAGAGGCGACTTAATCTGGAAATGACATTTTCCATTCTTTTTAAACGATTTTCCTAGTATCTCCATTGAAACTGTCTCGCTTTTGGCCTTGCGTTAGCCCCTGTGAGGCTCTAACAATGGTAGTTATAAATCCCTGGTTGATGCTAAGCAGTATAGGGGTAAATGACTGGTCCACCAGTTGTCATTATAGTATGACTGGATATGGTGTTCTGCTGGGGGCCTTCGGCAGTATTCTTCAGTGTGATAGCACTTTATATCGGCAAAATATCCGGACTATCGCAAGAAGGCTTACACAAACATACCACAGTCTCCCCAATACACTCGAATCCACACACATTCGTTGGAGGCGTCCTTAAATAACCATGACTGCTTATTAGACGAAAATAAAACAAAAGAAAAAAACAAAAGACGAATAGCTTCTATACTCCACCGAGGCTCTGGAACATTGTACATAAAAATGGCTTTGATATGATAGACAACTTGTCCTTCAATAGTGTAAAATCTGACTGAAGTATTTTACTTCCGAAAACTGGTAGTATCCTGTTTCATGTCACTAAACACTTCATGCAAAAAATACCGAAGTGTCAACAAAACCACACCTCAAACTCAAAATCGATCAAACTAGGTGCAAAACATGAACATATGAAATATATCTCCTGAAAAAGTACTAGATAATAACAACAACTGTCGTGGAAGAGTAAGCGTCTTCTGCTTTATTGACGACATCCGCCAAGTAAACCTTGGTCACATCCAAGTAAATATCAAGTCCTCGAAATGATAATCGAGTCATCACATCAAGTAAACACATCTATAAGCATATATTCAAAACCGTCTCCCTTCATATCATACAAGAATACAAAATATTTCTCGATGACACTAAGGTTACGACCATAAACCTTGCTCATAGTCCTCACCAACCTGCATCTCTCGAATCCCGGTGTCTGTGTTATCTGAAAAACTCCAATATTTCGCGATTTTATATCTTACATTAAATAATTTGAGCTTGCAACAAGGTTTAATTTAGACACTCGTTGAGATCACTGAATCACATAGTTACGTTTTCGTTTTAAACTTCGATTCTACAATCCTATGTGAACGGGGAAATAAAGAGTATCTATGTATCTAAAGATAGATATTGGCCTGCATAGTGATAAGCGCTATGTATATGTCGATATCCTCGTGAAGATTCTTACCATGTTTGCGTCATGTGTCCTCAATATCCTGAAAAATGGAATGTGCCTATTTGGCTCGTATATGTATAGGACAGGGAACGGATGTGAATGACGACATTGGTTAGGATGGATAAACTTATTGGGCCGAACAGTATAATGTTGTTTTAATTATACTAAGTAGTCTGGCCTCGATTCTTTCTCGTTTTGTCTATTTATATCTCGAATCCCTCAAATATATTCACTTCCCGGATGTGGAAAGATATAGAGTCACCTCTCCGACTGCGTGGGTTTTCTCCGGATACTTCGGTTTCCACCCCCACAATAAGACTTAAGACCCGCGCGCATACATCCGGTCCAACAAGCTTAAGAGTGACGTACGATCGAGGAATCGAACCACGACCGCATGTATGAAACACAAGTGCGTTATCCACTGCATCAGTCGACTTTTATGCACAGGTTGAATATATGCGCTAAATTTTCATTCCTTGATCGACAATTTGAAAAAGAAACTATTTTGACTTCTTGAATAGTCCGATGACAAATAACTTCAACATTTTTTGTAATTCGGAGAAAATTCAAAGTATCGGAGACATCTTCCTCCGTTTCAAGTTTTTATCGTTCGACTGACTTCAATTTCTGTTTTATTTTCTTACGTAATGCTTATTGTGATGATTATGTGTTTAGAAAATATGATCGTCACAGGTCCGCCCTCAAGAATCTCAGGACCCTAACGTGCCTATTAGGAATAGCTGTGGATTACGGCGCCCTGGGAGCTATGCCAAGCTATTGATTGGTGTTAGAGTGTATTTTGGCAGAACAACAGAAGTCCAGTTAATTACATGATGTATTTACCCGTGTACTACAGACTTTCTCTCAAAGTATCGAGAAATCTTCTGGGTATTTGTTCCTATCAAGTCCTAGATGTCTCATCTTAATGATCAGTCAAACGTTTGATCTGTTAGGAGAAGTGATTACATGAGATGGTACATGCTCAAGCGTCTTCGATACTGAGATTTTCTGTTGACAGAGCGGATTTCGGGGTTCATCATTGCCAACATGCTTCTGTGTCATGTATGTGTTTCAAGGACAAACATAAAAAGGGTACTACTCCTTGCAATGTCGGGGATAATTGATGATTATGTGTGTATTACGTCACAAACACGCCACACATCAACGAGACAGTAAAAAAACGCAGACGACAGCGTGTGACACGGCAGATATCAGGCCAAATAAAAAAATCTTATATTTTCGCTTCCATATGGGCCTGAGAATTTATCACATCTAGTTTCGGACCTAAAGAAATGTGTTTAGAGTACGTTTGCGTCTTTGGGATGATCTACAGCTAGTTTTGAACCTAAACTAAAAGTGTTTGAGAGTAATTTTACACTTTTGAGTTGAACTTCAATTGTAAACGCTTCAAAAGTTCATCATTACTCTGTACATCTTGGTGTAGGTACAAAACTTTCTGTAACAACTTCTCAGGTCACTGTGTCATAGATTTGTGTGCCTTATATTTGTGTTTATGCCAACATCGCCTCCAAAGATGAGGGTTTCACATTAGTTGCAACAAATCGGTCAGTAGGTTGGTCGGTAGAACACATTTTGTGCAATCAATATCTTATTAAGAAACCCTTTATTTGATTGTTATGATATTTTATATGAATTGATCACTGATAGTAAATGGTCTCTGTTGATTTTCATGTCAAAAGGTTAAAGGTTAAGGGGTGAAATGCATTTACATGTACAACTGTTTTCTGCCCAAAAATGGTTTACGTCAAGGCGATATGCCAAAGGTCTCTCATTTTGTCAAAACTTACCAAATCTCAAAGTCATTGGGTCAAAGTTTAAGCTCATATTTTACATTTTAACCTCAGTCTCATCAGATCAAATGTCAGGTATAAATTGTGCATCTTTCTATTTATACATCATTAGGGTCAGATAACATAGTGGGTCCTTCCTGATATGTCAGTGTTTTATTTTTGTTTACAAATTGTCTGCAATAATATGATGACTTTGAACATTCTATCCAAGCATCGATTCCGACAATTGGGGTGAGTTTATAATTTAATATTTACAGTCTTCACCGACATTCACGCGATAACCATTGTACTGCAAACTAGAGTTGTTTTCCAATAACTATACTTGAGAACGTGCAAAAATTCTATGACGTCGAAAACAATACATGTGGGCGGAGCTATGCAAATTATTCCATTCGAATCACAATTGTATGACGTCATTAACAATGACATGGGCGGAGCTAGCTACGGCTTATGCAAACTTCATGCTGTTACTTTTATCAAACTGTTTTCACGTTTGTTAGTTTTGCAATGAAATGTATGTCCGCAGATGGGGCTAAATTGAACAGAAAAGTTATGACCCATTTACACATCATACTGTAAATATAAGAATTAACCTTTGATTTTGTTTAGTTTATGAGATCATAAATCCAATGGAGCAGTCGGTAAATTTAACGTAAACGCTTCGCGTTTACCCAACTTACCTCGTGCTCCATTGGATTTATGATCTCATAAACTAAACAAAATCAAAGGTTAATCCTTAAGTAGGAGGAGGCTCAACTAATACGTATGACAAATAGGAACAAAGATATTATGAGGAAACTAATTTACGCAATCATTAAAACTGCCCTGCATCTCATTTGAGTAGTGGCATGGTACATAATATACACATTTTCGTAGTACACCATTTGAAATTATATAGAACTAGTTAAATTTTACTTCTAAATTCATAAATTAAAGGGGTTTTACGCACCTGACTCTGCTTCTACATTAGTATAGACATTTTGGATTCCCACCTTTTGGCCCCTAGCATCACTGAAGAATCCTGGGAGAACGAAACAGCTGTATGATGCTGTGTAATTCATTTTTTCGGCATGCTGTATCTATAACTAAATTCAAAAGGTGCAGCACATGTGTGTGTTACTTCATCTTCTCTGCAGATAGAGCGTTTCCAAGAATTGTACCTGCTGCCCCCATTGCATGATCGTAAGAGGCGACTAAATGCCTCCTTGGAGACGATCTCACTTTAAGCTTTCAGTTGAGCGTTCGCCTCTGTGAGGAAGGTTACGGGTTCTGTCACCAGGTCGAGACACTATCGTAATAATGCTTACACGAACGCACCCACCATACGCATCCACGTGGCATTATACCGGGAGGCCGCCCTTAAATGACCCTGACTGTTAATATGACGTAAAAACAATAAAATCAAACCAAACCAATCGAAACTTTTTAACGTTGAAAAGACACACATATATTTCACCGCGAAAGCCAACCATCACTATTTTATGAATATTTTAACACTCTTAAGCATTTCTGGGTGCACAAACGTATAATTGTAATACCATTTTGTTATTAAATCATGCATTGGATGTTGATTATATTCGTTTACAGTGCGGCTTAATTACATTATCATGATAAAGGGCCCGGGGCATGTATGGCCTTAATTGCCTAAATATCAATCGAAAAGTAAAAGTACATGTAATTTGTTTTTAGATATTTTCACCATCATTAACTATAAGCTGATGAAGTGTCAACGTGTTTAGGCCAACTTGTTCCCCCAGGCTGTTGTGGTCATTGACCCATTTGTTGAGTATTCAGATGACTGGTGTGAGCAAAGGGACGTGAGGGGAGCATGTATGTTTGACAAACATTTCTTAATTATTGGCTTTTAGTGTTTCTCTGTTTCAGTAAGAACTACTGATTTAAATAAGTAATGAATAATATTTGCAAAATTAAAAAAAAAGAAATAACGGCATACCTCACCTGTTTTTGGATGACAATGGAAACATGCATGATTTTTAAGCCTAATAAATGTAGAAAGTTAAAGAAAAAATCTCAGAAAAGCATTTGGGCAAATGATAGAATATGACAAGCATAGTACATATTCCGTATCTACGATGAATATTTGCAATTTGGTATAATGTGGAGTACACCGTATAAAAAGTGTGATTATAGTTTCTGATTTTCAATATTGTAAAAAATATGTGAATTTCAATCGGGAACCGTCGGTACTTGCAGTAAACGAGAAAATACGGAAAGTGCCGACGGTTCCCGAATGCATTCATTTATGACCGGTGTCAAAACACAAATGGTGCCATAGAATGCATATGATATTAACTTATACTGAAATAGTAACAATGCCAATCTATGAATGCTGTAGTTCGTGTATGTTGAATAATTAACATATGGCGTGGTATATTACAGGAATACAGTGGACCCGCGATAATCCGGACTCTGATAGTCCGGAAATCTCACAATCCGAACGGAAATGCACGGGAACAGATTTCCGCTATTTGTACTCAACAGTCAAAAACTCCGCAGTACGGAAAACTCGTAATCCGGACGGTTTGGGTTTGGAACAAAGGTGTTCGGATTATCGAGGGTCCACTGTATACGTACTGCATTTCCGCTATACCTAGTTGCAAAGTTGTTAATTATCTAAATGTAAATAACTTGTATAAATGATTTGCCATAATGTATAGGTCCGTATTGGAAATATATAGTCATAACTTATACATCACTTCAACTATAACGTTACAATACTGAACGATTTTCCCCAAATGCAGCTTATTTTGTTGATGATGAATAGCATTTTAAATCTATAATGCAACCATTACGATTTTTAAAATTCTTTATTGTGAATTTAAATACCTATACATCTGGGTGATAGTGATATTGATTTCGTTCCGGTTAATATCATTTTGTTAGGTAAATACAATCATGTATCCACCTCGACCAAGTCCATATCTGTCAAAACAATTGAAACATTAACTGTATAACGATGTATATGCGTAGTATTCCTGGCGAGTTATATTTTAGTGGTATAGTTTGACATACTGTAAAGTCACTAATTTTTGTGAGTTTTTCAATAGTATTGTTATTATTATGTTGAGTTCGTGTGTACTCTACAACTATAAGAACATTGGACCATGAAGTTATATAAAGATAAACCAAAAAGCAATTTTCGGATGAGTGAGTACTGGATTTTCGAAATAATGCAAGCTTGTGGACGTAAACAAACATATGACATGCTATCGGATTTCACTGGGAAGTATTTCTGACGAGGTATAGAGTTATTAAACCATTTAAACAACCCGAAATCGACAAATCATTACGACAGATTCCGCTTCGATTACGATATCAAAAACTCGGCCAATTTCAAGATGAAGTTAAAAAATATTTTGGAACTGAACGACACCAACCAATAATGCAATTTGAAGTTGATAGTTTTCTGAGTGTAGCTTGCCACTTATCATGGTCCTAATTTTTTTTACAAATAACTGATTTAGTACATTGTAGATGGAGATTAGGATCTAATTTCTTCCTACATTTGTACGTATCGGTCGGCCATCTTGAAAGATACCATTCCATAACACGTCAAGTAATCGACAGTGAATATTTGTGGGCTAGGGAGCAACCAATATTTGTGGGCTACGAAACAACCATTATTTGTTTGGGGTGTGTGTGTGGAGGGGGTGGGGGCTGAGGAGGGGGACCACGAAGTTTGGGTGACACAAAAATAATACTATCGTTGGAATGTTGATGTGAACATGTCGGTTTACCGAGTTATCGGTGTTGTGTACACCGCATACCACTGCGTTGAGGTTACGGCAATAACCAACGAGAACTATACGTCGATTGTTGACTTAAGGCGCTTGCTCCGAAGTGTAAGTCTGGACTGCCTTGCCCATCAGTCGATAGAGATTGGTCAAGTAATAAGCCCTGATGAGATTTGGAAGGCTAAGGGCACTTCTCCTCACATTCTTTCGTCCACATCCCCAAACACGTGTTCCCATAATCTATATTAAACTAATTACAAATCTTTGGTGTGAGTTCGGCCATGGTTTTGTCACTGGGGGAACCCTTTCTTTACCGTAGATGTATGTTGTCAATTCGATTCAAGGTCGACACAGTATGGTTTTTGTCTGGCACAATAAATTTGATTTTGTAGTTATTTCTGTTATGCGTCAGTGGTGATTCCTCTCGTTCAATTCCTATAACATTCAATCAAAAATCTATATTAAATATATTGCTATTTTGTTTGACGTCGAATAATGAATTCTAGAATTACCGTACCATTGCTAAAAGGTTAGTCATACATTTTGAAAGTATTGGATCGTATTTATTGGCAAGGCAATAATTTTCGATACTGTGTAGTTTACCAATTTTCGCGAAGGTTATAGTTTCGTCAAATGCAAATGCAGCAAATTTCGCGAAAATTTAACAGCTCGCGAATGACCATCAAATTAGGTCTCTAAACTTTTTTGTGAGTCGCGAAATTAAACCCCTCCGCAAAGAACATTGTGAAATTTTACACCCATGAAATTTAACAATATTTCTGTAAATTAATTTTGAAATGAAAGCCATGCATTGCAGGATATTTTTATGAGAAATGATAGGTAGTATTCTTTGTGTAAAAAAATTGGTATTCGAAAAAACACTAAAATCAGAAAACAATACCAAAGCGTCAACATAACACCTGACAAAAAAAAAGGTTTTCACGGAGATCTTGAAAACGCACACGAGTATAAGACCATGTTCCGGAAGAGTTAGCGTCCTTTGCTTCATCGACGACAACCACAATGTAAATCAAGGTCGCATCAAAATAAATGTCGGGTCCTCAAAGTGTGAAATGAAGCATAATTCTTCAACACGATCAGAAGGCATGCTAATTAGAACATTCAAAAATCCAAAATCTTACTCATCGAGACCAAGATGGCGATTGGGTCCCCTGCATGGTACACTGATGTTACTTAAGGATTAACCGAGGTAAACTGCGTAAATGCGAAGCGTTTACGTTAAATTTACCGACTGCTCCATTGGATTTATGATCTCATAAACTAAACAAAATCAAAGGTTAATTCTTATATTTACAGTATTTTGTGTAAATGGGTCATAACTTTTCTGTTCAATTTAGCCCCATCTGCGGACATACATTTCATTGCAAAACTAACAAACGTGAAAACAGTTTAATAAATGTAACAGCATGAATTTTGCACAAGCCGTAGCTAGCTCCGCCCATGTCAATTGTAAATGACGTCATACAATTGTGATTCGAATGGGATAATTTGCATAGCTCCGCCCACATGTATTGTTGTCGACGTCATAGAATTTTTGCACGTTCTCATGTATAGTTATTGGAAAATAACTCTAGTTTGCAGTACAATGGTTATCGAGTGAATGTCGGTGTAGACTGTAAATATTACTTAGTATCATAGACCGGCATCCAAGCATTGATGTACATTTCAACATTACGTCATGTACAGGCAGTTAGAAAAAGAAATCAAAAACAGAATTCGTTTCTTCAAGAGAAGCCTGATATGAGGTTTAGCTTGTTCATGGTCTAAACATTCTGTAATCACTTTGGTTCGATCTTCCGGATTTATATATGTATTTCTATATCACAGACAAATCTAGTGAGACTTTGGTCATCTTGACCCCCGGCCTGTACTGTTAGCTCAGCACCTAATTACCCTATTAGTCCGGCCAGGCTATCTCGGTCAGCTCAGCCCGTCCCAATGTGTATTCAGAATGTAAATAGCAGCCATTTGTATTCTACGAATCGTTTTCGATATGTTGTTTTAAAAGCTGTAGGTTGGGTGTGGTTTGTTTATGTTTTCCGTCGTATAAACAGCTTTGGTCAGTTACGGATTTACCAGGTTGTACTTGATGGGGGAAACCGGAGTTCCCGGAGAAGAAAACACAGACCAACGGTACTGGTGACTGCCCCGCGTAGGCCTAGAGCTTGCGATCTAGACGTAGAGGGCTACTGCATGGTAGCAGAATGTCAGACACCTTAATCACTTGGCCACCGCAGCCCTTAGATATGTTCGGGAATCTGCTTCAGATGTATATATTCAATGCTCGATTATCATTATATCTGCATTTTATAGTTTTTAACAGAAACAAATCGGTATGGAGTTGCCTTAAGTATTTCATGTAGCTTTGTAATATACATACCAATAAAATGTCTATTTTGAAATGTGTTGCGCTTTAGATCAAAATTCATTTCAAATTTCTTGCATGCAAATCTGCAGAAGCCGTTTTAGTGTTTTGTACAAAGACCTATAATTCAACTATATACCCACCTGCAATAGTAATATTGGGCGTGTTTGGGTATGTTTTATGTATTTATTTATTTATGCAAGCTATATGTAAAATGAATAAGAAGTAAACATTATCCATTCGGTATTTGAAATAGAGGAAATATTTTCGGAACGTACATGTGTGACGTCATATTAGCATAGTGCGTCATAAGCGTCAATACATTTCACTTGTGATTAAGATTAAAGTACATTTTTATTGTCAGACAATGTTAATAAATGAGATATGTCGCTCGTATTTTAAATACATTCTTTGCATTGTATCATCACGAAAGCAAAGCGAGAGGAACTCGACGAATTCCAGAATTGACGTCATTGACCATGATGCTATAATGTCACAACATACATCCGGGGAATCACCAAGACGATAGCCAATCGGAACGGCAGGAACAGGATAGCAAACAGACAATTATCTTGTCTCTCACGCTGAGAGAAGATAGCAAAATCATCTTGCGGTTATTAGAATGGTCAACATGTGGGAAAACATCTAACATTAACTAGTACATTGGTAGTACGTAAAAGTCACGTGAGCATATGGACACGTGTGTTTCCATGGTAACGTTTACAGATGTAAGTTTGACGGAGACCACGTGTGTCATCACTTCCGACGATGATTGCTGTGAAGGTGGGAGGGTTGGGGGTCAAAGGGGCTGAAATAATCAGTTTCAGATGCTGGATTGGGACCTCCAGGTCGTGCCTTATAGCTCTATGAACAGCATCTTTGTTACTTCGGAGTGTACGCGCACTTTTCGCTATATGCATCCCTGGAATATTTTATTGACATCAGGTACAATCTAAAAAGAACCCACCAATCATAAGATTAATATATGTAAACCTGGCTATTAAGGATTACAGAGGAACAAACCGCGAAGGTAATTGATTTTACCGTTAGTTATAACAATTTATTCTGATATGTATTAAGGAATCTCGCTAATCTTTATGCTTCGTTCAGCTGAACTAGAGAAAACAATAAACCTACATATTTTAGAGGTACTTTTTTAGCGGTTTCCGCTCTGAAAACATTTCCCAAAATTACGATTGTGCTAAAAACAAATTCTGTATGTTTGCTTTCGATCGCAAATATATTGTGTGCGCGCCAATTCATCAATGCACTGAACTGTTATGCACTAATATTTAAAGGTCCAATATACGTAACTTTCGGCAAAACTTATTATAATCGTAGATTTAGTTAAGATTAACTGATATCAGCAATATTCAAGATGAATTCTTAAGCGGTTACCGGTACAGTAGCAGTTGAAACACGCTATTTGTAAACACGCGTCATTTATTTTGTTGTTGAAGTGGGCCTCACCTGAATCATTTTCAATTCTTTGGATTTTTCTGTCGAGAGGTTTTTGCTAGTAACCGCTTAGGTTTACTTTGTTTTAGGCTTATTTTTGCATGGTTATCAACTGGATGTTTTTCAGAATTGATCAGGATCATGTAAAATTTCCTGAAGTTCCGTGTATTGGGCCTTTAAGTACGCCAAAATAATTGCATTTGCAGTATCTCAAAGGTAGCGAGAGCGAAATTAAGCGTAATTCCTGGTCGGGAGTATCTAGAGAGTTTGAACATTAGTTAATATTATTTAGAGGGGGTACAGTTCACTCAGTGAGGGAAATGGCATGTCACTACTGACCTAAATGGTTACACGATATTTTAATGAAGCTGATTGACGGACAAACGACAAACGCGAACGTATAAGGTTTCATAAGCACGCTGAACTGTGTATGATGATAAGTCTTCATTAATCATTGCATAGCGATATATTTCCCTGAAACGTATGGATGTTGCTCCAATCACTATTTAAAACATAATACATGTACACGTAGTATCTTTTTGCATAATGTACAATAAACTTTCAAAGGCACATCAAAGGACCAATATACGTAACTTTAGGAAATTTTTCGTGATTCAGTAAAATTATGAAAAAAAAATCCAGTTGATAACCATGCAAAAATAAGCCTTAAACGAAGTTAACCTGAGCGGTAGTTAACAAGAAACTCTTGACAGAAAAATCAAAAGAATTGAAAATAATTAAGGTGTTGTCCACTTCATCAACAAGCCGAAGTTAGAATACAGTTCAAAATGGACGCGTGTTTACAAATACCGAGTTTCAACTGCTGTTGTACTGGTAACTGCGTAAGAGTTCATCTTGGATAATACTGATATCAGTTAATCTTAACTAAATCTATAAATATAATAAGCTATTAGGCTTGATTTTCGCTTCAAGTTTTGCCGAAAGTTACGTATACTGGGCCTTTAAATCGTATCTTTAACAAATATACTTCGTCGAACATTAAACGTGAAAAACGGGAATTTTTTTGAATTCTTAAGATACTAATGGCTTTAATAATTACGATTTCATTATAAAACGGTAGTTTCATCTGACAGTAATTAATAACTGATTAAATCAGAAACTTTCATTGTGGCGGAGACGGAAACGTATAAATATAGATGTTAGTCGTTCTTTACTGTAATATAAGTCAGAACAATGCAATATCCAAAATCCATTGACATATGAACGCAATTAGATCAATCAGCTGGTATTATACACTGGCTAGTATAGTGCAATTGCTGTTATGATCCGCACAGCCTGTCAGACATTTGCCTCTAATATAATAACTCCACACATGCGATAGGTCTGTCCATTTACTAGGCCGCATTTTCGTAAAAAAGGGGGTACTGGCCAACAGGTAATGACAGTTCCGTCTGGGTTTGTTCGCCAGCATGGACACGGCCAATCTTTTCGGGTGGGGGAACAAACGAGAAAATTAGAAAATTAACCTACATTTACGAGAATACAAGAGTCACTACTCCCCACTTATCATCAAAGAGAAGTGATAATTCTTCATTATTATTAGCCATTTGTTTGTTATATGTTCCAGTATTTGACGTCACGGATATATCGTAGTAGTGAGGATACAGCTTAGAGAAAGTCCCATCTTGGTTCTAAACGAATACGAACATATATATCTGACATTATATACTGGTAAAATGTCCTTTCGTCAAACTTTCGCACTTTCATATAAAATCAACTTTCGCCTATTACGTTTTACCTCATATATAAATATTCATTTCTGTAGGTTTGAACCCATTGTGATAAAAATGAAACTATGATTTGCAAACAGTTGACCTCACTACTGCGTATTAATATATCAATGACGTTTCACAGGGCGTACTCGATACACGTTCGCCGTGAAACAGCCCTCGATGTTGCAATGACTTCGAATGTTGAAAAATCAAATTCCACTTTTTCAATGAAATGTTTCATTCCTTTTGAATTGTTACATTTGCAAAACATTGAAAATACTATAAATTCTGAGGCACCATTATATACTTGTATATGAATGTTAAATATATGTTACTAATGACTGAGATCTTTGAAGACAACGTGGAAATGGCGGTACACATTATGTTGATGAATTATTAATGCGATTGCCCGCCTCTTCCAGCTTCAGCAACTCTCAGTCTTGGTGCTTCACGAGGTCATTCACTTTTCCAGTGGTAATTTGATTAGTGTCCACTTTCTGAATTGAAGGGTTGGCTAACTGGGGAAGGATATACGGAGGGTGACTGTAAACGTACTAATTTTAGCGGTAACCTTATTTTAGCATTGTTCACGTTGAAAGCATTCCGCGAAAATATTATTGCACTATATACATTTTCTGTATATTGCTTTCTGGAGCAAGTATTTTGAATGCGCCAATTCCTCAAAAGGCTTATTTGTTTCAATTTGGTGATGCGCTTAACTTATTTGCGCGAAATTAATTACATCACCCCAAACATGCTGAGTTGTAGAGATAGCTAGACTATAGTGAAGTCAGTCCATGGGATATTATTTGAATCGCCTAAATAAAAGTTCATTGCAGATTTTTTTCCGCGTTCATGCAACGGAGATTCAGCGTTCATGAGACAGTGATCCAGCGTTCATGCGACAGTGATCCAGCGTTCATGCGACAGTGATCCAGCGTTCATGCGACAATGATCCAGCGTTCATGCGACAGTGTTCCAGCGTTCATGCGACAGTGATCCAGCGTTCATGCGACAGTGATCCAGCGTTCATGCGTAAGTGATCCAGCGTTCATGCGACAGTGTTCCGGCGTTCATGCGACAGTGATCCAGCGTTCATGAGACAGTGACCCAACGTTCATGCGACAGTGATCCAGCGTTCTTGAGACAGTGATCCAGCGTTCACGAGACAGTGATCCGGCGTTCATGAGACAGTGTTCCAGCGTTCATGCGACAGTGATCCAGCGTTCATGAGACAGTGATCCAACGTTCATGAGACGGAGATCCAACGTTAATGAGACAGTGATCCAGCGTTCATGAGACGGAGATCCAACGTTCATGAGACGGAGATCCAACGTTAATGAGACAGTGATCCAACGTTCATGCGACCGTGACGTCAAAAATAATCGCACCCTTTTCCTAACGTTGTAAATGAATGAGTCAGGTGGATTTGCGTACTAACAGTATGCATTTGAAACTTTATATTCTGCAGTATCACAGTTTACAACTTCAGCTCAAAGAACATTTTGTAGATGTAGCAGTCTCAATGGTCATCTCATTTCCGTAAGTCTGCCTGAAAACTTGCCGCCTTTTCAATAAAAGTAACATTTATTTAATTTTAAGAGCTGGAATATTGACTGTTTGGGACCATGTAATTCATGTAGGTGATTTTAAAAGCAGATGTTCTTGGATTTCTGAGGCAATGATCGTTTAAGCTTATAGTTGCAATGAACGGTAATTTCGGTCTGTTATCAGTCAATACTTATCGGCCTATCGTTAATTATACCATCCTGATAGGTTATTGACCTGAATAACCACGAGTACAGATTTCAGTATATCTGATTTCGTGGGGCCGCGGTAGTCGAGTGAAGGACACCCAATGAACAGAGCGAAAGTGTCCTTTATAGACAGGTGTTCTTTATACAGAGGTCAATTATACAGTAAATTGCATGAATTGGTGTGACATGGAGTCTGTACTGTCATGATACATATAAAGAGGCTGTCCAATGGTTTCCTGTTCAATGTCAAATATATTTCACGTGTATGGCAGATTTTTATTATATTTTCAATCTGCCATACGAGTGAAATATATTTGACATTAATTGGGAAACCGTTGAATTTTTTTTTTTTATTACATTTTCAAAATTCCAAAATTTCGTATTTCATTTTTAATATTTGCGGTTACAACTGATCGGGACGGTGTGCCTAAGGCTTTTACAATATCAATACGCCACATGATGAAGTTTTATTTTTTGTGGAAAATATAGTAAAAATACAAAACATATTAATAAAATCCTTTATATATCTATAAATTCCCAAAATACTATATACGTTTTTAATTTTCTTACTCTATATGATTTGAATAACGAAATAATAGTGTACACAGATAGTGCGCAGTGATATCGGACGAACTTATATCATCACTAGTGATGATCTAGTAAGCAGTGATGGTATAAGTTTTATCAAATTGATATTTTCTGATATTTTACTGGTAAAAAATGTAATACAATATTTGATTTACAAGTGACGCTTACATGTACATCACTATGAAATAGACAAATCAAGATTAACGATATCTTGTGCCTGTTTGTGAAATTATGTCATCCCGAAATTGAAGGCACTGTAGGCGCCACGTCACGGGTGATTCTCGTTCGCACAAGAATCACGCGGCAGCGTAGCGATAAAATTCACACAGATTGAAGTCGGATCTATTCTAACCTAGGAAAAATAGAATGTACACCGGTATGTTTTCGCCGTAAATGGATTTTTTTTTTTTTTATTAATTTTTCGCACTTTACAATAAGTGCGATTTGATAATGAAAGCGAATATTTTCTATTTGTACACTAATAATCCTATGAAATATTGTTATCATGTAATGGGTGACATTTATACAGGATGAATATGTATTTTCCAAATGAATGATTCCATTTTCACGGTTTTCAGCAACGTGTTTTCGATTTCGTCATACTGTAATACGACTCGTACTTCAGATTGAAATACGTGTTTTCTTGTGATAATTTCATTTTATGCTGCAATGGCATAGTCAAATTAATTAATTTTGTTTGATATATGATGGAAAGCATGACCATTTTGTTTTTATTCGCTCACGGAAAACGAATTAATCAGAAAGAAAATATTTTTCACTAACAGAAATATTTCGGATATGTTTATTTTCAATATTTGGGGCCGCGATGACCAAGTGGTTAAGGTGTTCCGATATTCTATCACTTGCCCTCCACCTCTGAGTTGCAAGTTCGAATCCAACGTGGGGCAGTTGCCAGGTACATACCGTATACGGTTGGCGGTTTTTCTCTGGATACACCGGCTTTAATTTCCTCCACCTTCAAAACCTGACATGTAGTTAAATGACCCTGACTGTTTATTAACGTAAACAAAATAATAAATAAATAAACTAAACTAAACCATATTTAGTCTGATATCATAACGCACGATCGCGAGTAGGATTGACTGTATTGACTGTATATCTTCTGTGGTGATTACGAGTTATTCCATTCAAACCCAAACCCCACCCCCGACACCATATGCCCCCTCCCCCTATCTGTGTTTCCTCTCTTCATCCCCCAGACCCCCCCCCCCCCCCCCCCCCCCCCACCTCCCCTTCCCTCCACCCCCACGCCCGTGTACATTACCGACCAGTCTGTATTGAACAACTCGTTATCCAGTTACAAACCCAACACGTAACCCTATTATACCATATCAGCACCATGCCGATTTGTAATTATCCCTCGTCGTTAATTACCGTATTACGCGCGTGCGCTCGCGCCAGACAACATCATCCAACAGCATCCCCCACTGGTCAGGTGTGATAATTGGAGACCGATACCTCTTCTTATCGGACAAGATAATCTCCCGGACATGCAGACTGTTGATTAATTATGTACGAATTAGTTAGGGTATCATAATTCAAACTAAGCACCAGAGATACCACACATGTAACATCGTAATGGCGATTCTGTTTCTGGGTACTGTTACATTCATGAATTGCTCGATCACTGTTTGTCTACGTTGCTTATGGCTTTGGCGTTAAGGGTTGGCCAAAACGAGGCTAGGGTATGTGGTTTGTCTCCATGAGTCAAGGTCGTGTCGGAGTCCTAAAACGGGTTGTTGCTTATTCCCTGCAAATTCTTCAGAATTTAATACAATCGAAACGGATGATTCAAACTTTATCATAGCGGTACAGTACATGTGACCGGGCGAAATACTGTACACAATGCATTTAGCATGATATTTGATGTAGACTGTACCCTTAAAGGCCCAATATACGTAACTTTAGGCAAAACTTGAAGCGAAAATCGATTTATATTTAAAGATTTAGTTAAGATTAATTGATATCAGCAATATTCAAGATGAATTCTTACGCGGTTATCGGTACAGAAGCTGTTGAAACTCGGTATTTGTAAACACGCATCCATTTTGAACTGTCTTCTAACTACGGCTTGTTGTTAAAGAGGGCCACACTTAAATTATTTTCAATTCTTTGGATTTTTTTGACATGAGTTTCTTGTTAGTTACCGCTCAGGTTTACTTCATTTTAGACTTATTTTTGCATGGTTATCAACTTTGTTTTCATAATATTTCAGAATCATGAAAATGTTCCTGAAGTTACGTATATTGGGCCTTTAACAGTTGATTCAAACGTTATCATAGCGATACAATGCATGTGACCGGGCGAAATACTGTACATAATGTATTTAGCATGATATTTAAATAAGGCCGTACCCTTAAATCGAGACCAGTTCCTGGTGTTATTCAGTTGAATCACCGTTTTTTTAATTTGATTTGATATATCCGTTTATGTAATAGTAATGAAGTGTGTACAGTCACGTTGCTACCACCCCCCCCCCCCCCCCCCCCCCCCCCCCCCCCACACACACACACACTCACTCACACACTCACACACCCCACCCTTCCCATTACTACTTTGTTTAAACGATCTAATATCGTGGGGCAATTGCCAGGTACTGGCCGTAGGTCGGTGGTTTTTCACCGGGTACTCCGGCTTTCCTCTACCTCCGAATTCTGGCACGTCCTTAAATGACCCTTGCTGTTATTGAACGTCAAACAAAATAAACCAAACCAAATGTTTAAAAGAGTAAACCGGTCTAACATCCAGTCCAGTATTTTCAATGGCGACATGAATTGTACTTTTAGTACCAGTATGTACTTTAGAGTAAACATTATATACGCATATTATGCAATATATATATACATATAGTAGACAACAAGTTGAAATATTGAAACAGATCGGGCGTGCCGTAAGGTACATGTGTGCATAATGGCAATTAACACGTATATCGTTAAGTGTCTGTTTTGATGCCAAACCGATTATGTGTATTTGATAGAATACATCTTGCGACACGTGTGTAGATAACACTTCCGTACAACCACATGTTCATTCCTACACCCTCCTCCCATTCGTCACTTAATTCACATCCCTTGCAGAATTGGGGAGTCTGCATTTTCTGCCCTCTACATGGAGACAAAAACGCTGCCAAAAAAATCTGATACATTCATTGTATTATTGATATCTTATATTTCTTTCCATTTTCAACTCGTTTTAATTTCCTAAGCGTCTTGCTTGGCAAATTGTCAATCTATTACCTCATTAGCGCACTTGCCTTTCACCAAGGCGGCCGGGGTTCGACTCCCCGTCCGGACGTGAAAAGGTATGGGGTCACCTGCCCGACTACGTGGGTTTTCTCCGGGTACTCCGGTTTCCTCCCACAATAAGACCCCTAGCGCGCTAATATCCGGGCCAACAAGAGTGATTAATATAAGTTGTATAACTTGTTTCATAATTGTTGTAAAATAAATAAAGTTTATATTTATATTTATTACCTCATTTTTACCAAATTGCCGAAAGCTCAACGACAGTAGACTTTGCATATATTTTATGAAATATATCCAACATGTGATCTGTACATGCAATGTATATTTCCATTGCATAGAAAATAATATAGAATTTTGACAAACATTTTGAAAAAAAAAGCATTTTGAAAAAAAAAAATCCCCGTACACCACACAGATGGTTTCTCCTTCTGGAACTTCTCGTCGATGGTGCTACGGGCCGGAAAGTTGGAAATCCAATTTATACTGCCAATTTGAATGATGGAATTAAATTATACCAATATATAAGCATTTTGTCATTGATTTTATTTCCTCGCGACAAACTTACCTTATTGCATTATAAACTTACCAAAATAGATACATTTTTAAAAGGTTGTATCATTTTCCGACTTCTAATTGGATCTAGACAAATCCATGCATATTCGTTGAGATACAGTTGCCGATAAACTGTCGCGGAACCTTTTTCGTGACGTCACGATACTTGTCATGATCGTTGTATAATACAATATCAACGAAAAACTATATGCGTATAATAAGCGAACGGTATTCGTATATGATATTTTTCTTGCGCACAACTGCACAGGCACTTGTGGCGGCCAGGAGATTAACAATATATATATATATATAGATAATATAGCGAAATATGAATAATTAAAATAAAATACAAAAAAAATGTTATTAATCATCTAATATGTCAGTTTGTCAACAAACAGCTACATGTACCGTCATCGTACTCTAAACACAACGCTGTATTGATCTATACCAACAGTAACTTACAGTCACCTAACTCAATTAATGTTTCATTATATGAAACTAAATACTCCATAATTGGGCAACGGTGCCCAAGTGGTTAAGGTGACCTGACATTCCACCTCTGTATTGCGAGTTCGAAACCCGCGTTGAGCAGTTGTCAGGTACTGACCGTAGGTCGGTGGTTTTCTCTGGGTACTCCGGCTTTCCTTCACCTCCAGAACATGGCAAGTCCTTAATGGCATTGACTGTTAAAAGGACGTAAAACAAAATAAACCAAACCAAACACATTATACTTTATATAAAACACCACAACACTTTATGAATGCCATTATTTTGAACGCACCAGCTCTCGGTCTTTTTGCATAAATGACGAAACATTTTTCGATCTATTGGGTTTGATGTCCCAATAAGTGAGAAAAATAGCAAACTTGATAGTACTATACTTTATCACTTGCACTCGAAAATATTACACTGATCTGTTTGTCCTTGGATATATTTGTTTATTTGTTTCCACAATAACGTAGAATCGCGTCCGCAAGACAACTTAAGGTCAAAGTTAATGTTGAGTCTCTGAACCGATGCTTCTTTAAACTAATCGGAGATTTTATAGATGTCGTTATCTCATATTTTTAGTACAATCATCAAACGAGGAGGGATAATTAGTTTCGGTATTTATTTTTAAAGAAAATAGTCTATTTATGTGTGTATTGATCTGTTGTTGATATAAAACACAGACTCCTTACGAAAGAGCAAAGTTGAAATTTGTTTTCAAGAGATACCACATAATGACACGTATTATGTTACATTTTCCTGCGCCTTATTCACGTTATATATATATATCATAATTATATACAACACAAAACGTAAACAGAATTAACGTGACCTAAGTAATACGAAACTATGGCCATAATCATACGAAACTGCGGAGAAAACTACGGGCGTGCTCGTTTATAATGTCAAAGTACATTGAACCGTATTGAAACTGATTGAGATCGCACAACGTATAACACGAAAGCAAAACATAATGGATTCGCGACGGACCGCGTGAATGTTTTCCCGTCATAAATTCAGATAATAAAACTACTATACATACATTTCTGGGCGATTCCTTGCCTACAGGCCTTAAACTTTAACTACGTAATCAATCTTTTTTGACAAGGTTTCGATTATTTAAATCACCTCTGAAAGGGAAACCTCATCCTGTGCAATTTTCATAAAAAAGATTTTGAAAATGAAATAAAAACCTAGGTATAAGAATAAATAAAACTGTTCTGAATATTAAAATGAATGGGGTCCAGGTAAGGTTTCGAACCCTTGATCACATATATATACACTGTCGTTCTAACTGACTGAGGCCTCAAGTTAATAGAAATTAGGATGGGGTGAGGGTAATTCTACGCACGAACATTTCTGGTGACTTGCCTTTCACTAAGACAGCCTGGGTTTGACTCTACCATCAGTCGTGGGTTTTCCCAAGGGTACTCCAGTTCCCTCTCATATTAAGACTTCCCGTGCTTTAACATCTTGCCGATTAAAGCAAGATTAATTCCAACAAAGAGTTGTTTTGTAATTGTTGCGAAGTAACAAAAATACATTAAGCTTTACAGTAACCAAACAATAAAACGAACAGAACATTAGCGGGAGTAAAGGAATACGCGGTCACAGGGACCTGAGAATTTGTTACAGCTAGTTTTGATCAATTTTCGAAAAAAATGCCCCCTCAGTAGTCATAATAGCTTTTATGACTACTGAGGGGGCATTTTTATCGAAAATTGATCCTTACCCCACGTATGTGTAAAATTACTCTAAACACCCTATTTTAGATCCAAAACTAGCTGTGACAAATTCTCAGGTCCCTGTGTACGCGGTAGGTGCGCGGAGAAAGACGAGCACAGGAAAAATAACGTATCCCATAAATATATTTCCTACAGAACGAAACAGAAATTCGGCGTTCTATTACGATCATGAAATGGGACAAGGCAGGTCAATTTCAAATAGTCTGCACGGTTCCAGATAAATTAGGTCAATTCATTTCTCTCATAACCTGCAGGAGATGCTGAATATGATCCCAAGTTATAATTCACACTAATAATGATGTCGATGCATAATGCCCATAGACTTACAACGATATATTATCTGCAGTGTCATTTCATAGTATAACGTACATCAAAAATATTTCTGCGTGCACATGCACGCACTGAATTTTACGATCGGCATGTCACATGCACAAGTATGTGCATACACAGTGGACTAGTTCTACGGGTTGTATCATGAATAAATGTGTGGTACCATAATTTGGTCCATTGACGATGTATTTTTAGCACGAGACTTTACCGAACACTGAAAATCTGAAATTAATTAAATAGATTGAAATCTTTGAATGACACTGTTGAGATTTATATGAGCTTTCCTCACGATAATCTGAGGGCTAGATATAATTTGATTTGTAACAGCTATGGACTTTTATCGAGATCGATACGTTGTTTTATGAACCTGATAAACTGATATTAACCGAGAACTAAGACCGATGTCATATAACCGCCCTCATGCTCAAACAAGGATTCTGTTCTAAAGCCAATTTTCTCGAACTCACCTAAATTATTTCAACAGCGAAAAAGTGAATCGTTAATATTGAAAACAGTATTCGGCTTCACGTCTTTTCAATTTTTTTCAAAACTTCAACAAAACAAGAGTTTAAAAATGCTTTATAGCTGGAACAAGAAATTAGACTTTAGCAGAAAATCCAAGTTTGAGCACGAGAACGGTTTCATGATGAATATGGGCCCAAGACAAAGTCCGTATTTTTTTTGTATTACATATCAATCACATTTAAACGTTAGTGTGCCTACAACACTTTAGCGTTATTATTAGTCTCAATATAACGGATATAACCATAGGGACCTGATCATTTGTTACAGCTAGTTTTTTACCTTAACTAAGGGTTTAAGAGTAATTTGTCCATGTACCCGATAGATGCATTACTTCAGCTGAATGCTGAGAACTAAAATGTGTTGCTGAAATGTTCATGAACTAGCGCTCCATTGAATTTGCCTTTGTTCAGTTGGCATTCATTTTGCCTATGAATGCCAACTGAAAGCAGTTTAATGCACAATATAACGAGAATATAGCATATACAAGTGTATGATTATTGTTAAGTAATCGTAATGTATGCGATGTACATAGAAGTCACCCCACAAAACGTTTAACAACTTGCTTAAAAAATCACCTGTTTAGATATTGACAATTATGAAAAAGTACATCTTGGCTACTTATGTTATGTAGATTTCATTTTGTCCTTACAGATTAAGGTTTAAAGGCCTTTAGATAATGTTAATCTGAAACCATATCATCTTAAAATCCATGCTCCATAGCTTATATCTCCATACGTAGACGGATTAATATGTACAATGTACTTGTGTAGTACTGCTATTACATGTACATATACCGCAATAAAATAAAGTTTAAACAAACTTAACCATTTTAACAAAACCGGCCGCATTTTTATTCATTCACGTTCAATTTTCGGGGTTTCCTCTTTCTAAGCTCATTCAGAATGTCTTTTATTCACTTTTCACTCGATTTTGTAATCAAATTGTTTTTCTTGGTGTGATTCTTGATTTCTGATTATTAATTGTTTCTGTAGGTTACTTACACTAAGAGTGTCTTTATTTTCGCGTAAATGCATGTACAGGGGATTCTAGACGATCCAGTTTTTTGCATAAAAAATGAAACTTAAATTTGTAGCCGATGCAAAAGTTCAAAGCGATTTTTGCGGTGATAAGTGTATAAGTAAACCATTTTAAGCGAACAGGTAAGAACTTGGTAGGTGTATCTAATATTTGTTTTCATTTACTGGTGGTACAACATCAATTTTTCTTAATGATTAGATTGAAAATATCATTAGTTAAACATAGTTATTTCGTTTTAACATGTTCAAGTGCTAAAACTTGCGGTTGTTTGTACGAATGATCTATGTTTTCTTATTTTGTGCCTTCATGCCGGACCAACAAACAACGTGAGTATTGAGAGAGGAGACATGCTGTTTTCATTAAATACACGAGAAGTCCTTCGGGACTGTTAATCCGTCCATCACTCATGCGGTACCGTATTCCTACAAATACTATTGGGCGTGGTCTGTTTGCCCCGTGCGTCCTCCCAGGGGTCCGGTCCCCCCTTGTCAAAGAGCAGAGACTATCTCTCATATCCAATCAAGCAGGGGTTACCCGTGTATGTTACCATAAATTGGGGTGTGACGTCACATGGTCGCCGTGGGAAGACGTCCTATGTTACCATTTAAAGATACTCCCGTAGCCTTTGCAAGATATTCTATAGGCCTAACGTCTGACAGAATTCCGGCACTATATGAACGCGTGCGGCTCGCTACATTTTCAGTTGACGTCTAGAGACAGTGTGGAACATACATCGATATAACTCCTCTTTGTCTTTCTCCAAGGTAAGTTTATACAACCTACGCTCACCATGTAGTGGACTTTCTCAGACAACATGCATTATTCCGTCTACACCTTTTGGAATTTATACGTTTCTCTACCTTTGTACATTGTGCTGGATTTCTGATTCCGAAATGTCTATTCCTACCTCTGTTTGCATGCTTCGCTATCGTCATTTGGTGTGTGATACCAACTACTGGAATCAGTTTCATGAACGAGACACTTTGCAACGAACTGGAGATTTTTTTTTCTCGCCAGTCGGGGAATTATATTCTATGGATAGTGCTACCTAAATGCATGTGATATATTTATTCTTTATTCATCATTGCGCTTTAGAATATTTAATATTCTTTGGTCTAATTTCCTGTGATTTGATTAAATCATTAGATTAAGTGTATATATACAATTGATTGGAATTATAAAAAGAAGTATTGCCATATATTATTCCCTGTAGCTATACTTTAGCTCTCGTTATCATAAACAAATTACCGTCCGTAGATAGACTGTGCTAATTACAATTGACGCGATGTATTCCCAATTTATTTTTTCCAACGTTAAGTCCGGAATACGTTGTCTTCCCTTCTTTATTAGATTTTGTAACAATTTAATCATAATTGCGTTTTATAAATTTTTACCATTTTTTTTCGGAAATTAAGTCCGGTATATGTCGTTTTATATTTATTTTTATATTTCGCGACTTTCATAATTCCTTCAAACATTTAGTCCGGAATGCGCTTTTTTCTACATTAGATTTCGTGATGTCTAGATACATTTAAATTATATTGATGTATATACCTAATGTTCTCGATATACAATCAAATGATCTAGTTTTAATTTAATGAACAATAATTGAGCTAATGATATTAACCCTAATGAGCATTTTGTTATCACTAGGTAGAAAATAAATGAGTCAAGGAGTAATGATGCGTATTTTCGGGGGTGTCGACCGGTGCGTACATAGTTCGCAGCGCGAGGCCACGTGCGAGTAATATATCGTGTAATGTAATGAATGGGGGAAGATGTAAGCGGGTCATTAATAACGGCAGTAGGGCACAAACGCCAAGCATTTCACGGTACGCCAGCTAAGAGTTACCTCCCATGCAGAACCATTTTTGAACAGTATCAATGTATTAAACCTCATTTGAGCTTTTTAATGTTAAGATGATATTGTGTATTCCATCATAAAAAATCACAAATACAATATATTCACCAGTGTAAGATGTATGACAGGTTTTATCATCGTGGAACTCTTTTGTAATTTAAGTAATTTAAGTACCATGCATCCTTAAGGTGGATAATCATTTTATGTCGACTGCAAATCTTGATATCGACTTTACATAAAATTTCAATCTAACGTGAAATTGGTTAAAAAATCATGGAAATTATACTGTATCTGCGTCAATACAAATTTCCTAATTAAAAAAAATCTTTTTTCGAAAACAGAAGACAGCTCATGATGTCACGGATAGTTTCCATAGTAGTTCGGAAAGATAGGATATGGAGAAACAAGGATGACGTAACACACACATCTGCACGCCTAAGATACAAACGCTAGTACAAAAATGTCAAACGAACATCTAAATAAAAAATGTGTGTGTTTTTTTTTTAAATAATGTAAATATAAAATGGCAATATTTAAGTTCTTTGGATAGATTAAACTCAAGTTCTACCTAAGATTCGTGTGAGTGTATCATAACTATGACGATAAATGACGATACCGAATATGCACCGTCTGCATAGGTAATGCTATCCTAAGCTAAACGTGCTCTCTTAATTAGCGTCTGACGTAATTGATTACATCATTACCTAATTAGACACGTGATCGAAACATAGACAATGTCGGATGATCATCATTATATCGCTTGTCTAATTAGCATCAACAACAGATGGCTGGATATATGCACACAGCACGTGCTTATACCCCACCCCCTCCTTGTCCCTCCGTCGATTTGTTCATGCTATAATATATGAAATCTCACTTCGAAATTATTGGAACGAGATATTATTAGTGATTTTGACTGACATTTTTTATGACTAATGGTGAAACAATAAGCTGAGATATTACACGAAGTAGTGAGGATAGTTGGAAATTTGTGTTTAAACACAGGGGCCTGAGAACTTGTTACAAATATTTCTGGACCTTTACAATTTTCGGGGGTTGAGAACTTTTTCCGATAAAAATGCCCTAGCAACGTTTACTTTGTCGAAAATCGATCTTAGCCTCAAAAGTGTTAGATTTACTCTTAAAAACTTACTTGATCTGTATCAAAGTTTCGGGCCCCTGTGATCCATACGAATTATACAGTAGAACAGTTTTGGTAGTATCGGTATGAATAAAACTTACAACCTATCACCAAACTATCAGGCCCCTGTGTAGGTACATGTATAAGTGATAAAAAAGTACATCTTTTAGGGAGGCTGGAAAGTAAAACCACTGAAAATGTCATTATTCTTTACGTTACTGTACTTTGCTGTAACAAATTGTCATGCCCCTGTGCTCCACACGACTTGTACTGTAACAGTAAAACAGTTTAGTTAGTATCGCCATATCACTATAAATTCAACTTTCCATTTATCATCTAGATCGCAGGCCCCTGTGTAGGTATATGTAAGCGATAAAAAAGATACATCTTTAAAAGAGACTGGAAAGTGAAACCGCTGGAAATGTCATCGCTACATTGTAAATGTCAGTAGTTCAATGTTGTGATGTACACCAATAAAGCGTTACACCAAACCGCCTCCAAACCCTCATGCCCCCGCACCCCTGGGCCCCTAAGTGCACGCCACACCCCCTCAGCTTGTTACTGCTCAACCCCCTCACACCACGCCGGGCGTGTCCCCGTAGGCCGTGACAACTACACACGTGTGTTAATCTGCAACCGATCTATTTTTAGAACTTGTCTCCGTTGTCATGAGTCTGGGATATTTATAAAGATAAAGTCTCTATACCTTTTAATTGGCGGAGATTTTCTTTACAGCAGGAAATTAACGGGCTATCGCGGGTTGCTACATAATATAGTTAATTAGATATGTAATACAGGTCAATTAGGAATCGATAAAACGGAACAATCGACCATGTTCCAATGGCTTTATTTGGTAAGCCAGGCCATCTTTGAATCTCAGCGTCGCCATACTGGCTACTGCTGCTGTGGATGCTGTTGAGAAAGGCAGATAGAGGGCGACAGGTATATACGGTATAGGTAGATTCGGTAACACGACGTATCTTGATGTAGGTAAATCTGAATAAAAATTAATGAGTTTATCAGATCAAAAAATGAATAAAAGTTAATAATAATATAATAATAATTCGAGGTTCTTATTAACCGCTTTATCACAACCTTAAAGGGCGTCTCAAAGCGGTTTTTTCCCCCAAAATTTAGCATCTTTCAATACATGTACATCAAATCGGGAAGGTGACATAAGTACCATAAGTATATATAACATACCTGCTAAGATATAGAGTGAAGGCGGTTATCATTCTATAAAGAAAAATCTTTTTGTACTCTTGAATCGGCTGTGCTAATCCAAAATAGAAAATGATATCTTTGACTTGAAAAGAACATTTGCTTATATGAGATGACTTTTTCTTTTAATTTTGAGAAATATCTATTAATGCAACAATATTAAATAAGAACTTATATAAATGAATTATTCGACAGAAAATAATTATTCTCATAAATTTGACGTCTCTTATTCAGATATGTTTCAAACACCATTTTTCTTAACCACATTAGAAATATTACATCGAATTACGTACTAATCTGATCTGTAGTCACGATCAAAATTGCGTTGCATCACATTTATAGTACGAAAGCAATGGTGACTATCGTGGAAAAAAGCTGTCACAAGCGATATAATTTTTGGGATGCTATTAAGAATAATTCACGTGTATCAAGACGTTATTTCGTCTCAATCTAGCAATTTTACCATGTAATAATTTCAATATCATATTTATCATATATATATATATATAAATAATTTCCATTAATAATAAGAAAAACATGCAACGTATAACTCTGTAGTATTTGGGTAGATTTGGGTTTAATTTTGTTTTAAGGTTTAATCAACAGCTATGGTCATTTCTAGAGCTACGACAAAAAACCCTTCTATAAAGAAAAATAGTGACATTACCATTTTTATGGCATACTTTCATCTTTGAGCAGTCAATGAAGTTTGGATATATTGTAGAGTGTAAATTTACGAACTACACGTCATATGCCTCTAGCCAGCCTCACAATAAAGGGAAAACAGACCTTAATTATAAAAAAAATGGAATCGTTTCTCCATACCATGTAACAAATGAACATTTGAGTGTATCGTATAGGCGAGCCCGTTTGGGTTTGTAGCTGACGCGGGCATCAAATTTATTTCTGTCATGGGATAAAACGTTAAAAGATTTCCACTACTCGACCACATCAGAGAAAGAAGAGAGAAAATTGATAACGACTGCATACGTCAGGTTAAGTGTTTCATTAGGTTCCGTTGTATTCCCCAAAGCATTTAATTCTTAAATGCTTTAATTATTCGTTATCTTGGAAATCTAAGACAAAGTTGTCACGGTATCCCGTGTGTGTGGTCGCCATAGAGAGGTTTCCGACAGCAACGATAAAACTGTGGTCGTAAGACATCAAAACGTAAGACGATGATTTTTGTTAGCACTTTGATATTTTTATCTCTGTTGCATTCGGCGTATTAAAAGATTTTAATTAAGGCTGAATCGGACACTTCATTGTCCGTAAGTAGGTCAAATTCCATGTGTTTATCTAAAGCGAGTATTGGTGGCTAATGAAGGTAATTAAAATTTTAAAGATTGTTTAAGGGTGGTTAAAATATATAGTTGATAAGTTGGCAGTATTAAAGAAATTATTTTGCAGTAAGAATATACAATGTGTGTTGAGAGTGGTTGTTAGATTATGTGGTTTGAGCATTGTGGTTGTACTATAAAGATAACTAGGAGGTAAATATTTAGAGATTCTTAGGTAGTTATAATATAGAGATAGTTAGGTGGTTAGAATATAGAGATAATTGGGTGGTTATGATAAAGAGATTATTGGGCAGTAAGATTATATTAGATGGTGGTTAGAATATAGAGATAGTAAGGTGGTTACGATAAAGATATTATTGGGCAGTAATATTATATTAGATGATGGTTAGAATATAGAGATAATAAAATGGTTCGAATAAAGAGATTATAAGGAGTAAAGATATAAAGATTCTTATGTATGTACATGTACATGTAGTTAGAAAATAGTAATGGTTAGATGGTTAAATTGAGATATTCAAAATTGCTAGAGTATAGAAATTCTTCAGTGGTTGGAATATAGAGATTGCTATGTGGTTAGAATATACAGAGATATTGCTAGGTGGTTATACTATAGAAATTGCAAGATGTTTGGAATATAGAGATTATGAAGTGGTTACTATATATAAATTCTTAGGTGGTTATACTATAGAGATCATTAGGTGGTTAGAATATAGAGAATATTAGATGGTTAGAATAGAGACTATTAGGTGGTTAGAATATAGAGACTATTAGGTGGTTATAATATAGAGATTATCATGTTACAACGATATAGAAATTCTTAGGTGGTAGTTCTATTGAGATTATAAAATGATTATAATATAGAGATTGGTAAGGGGTTATAATATAGAGATCATAATGTGGTTAGAATGTAGAGATTATTAGGTAGTAGGAAAATAGAGATTATTAGGTGATTAAGATATAGAGATTATGAGATGGTTATAATATAGAGATTATTAGGTGTTTAGAATATAGAGATTACTATGCGTTTATAATATAGAGATTATTTGATGATTAAAATATAGGGATTTTTAGACAGTAAGAATATAGAGATTATAAGGTGACTAAAATAAAGAGATTATTACGTAGCAAGAATATAGAGATTATTAAGTAGTAAGAATATATAGATTATTAAAGGTTTATGATATAGAGCTTATTAGGTGATTATACTATAGAGATAAAGAGATGAGTTATATTTAGAGATAATAAACAAGTGGTATATTATATTCGAAAGTAAAAGCCAGCAAACATTGGATGGAAAATATAAAGTTGTGCTATATACACGCCATTGTTAGAAAGTGGGGATTGCTGAAAAATCCACGAATCACAATTCTATAGAACTGCCAAAGTTTATTAACAGAATTCGTTTATTCTGTACTTTGATACTCTGGTAATAATCCCAATTTTATTGAACCAAAATATATTGCACAAACGAATTTCCATTTTATGAAAAGCTCTAGCTGTCCCCCAACTCGCTGCGCCAGATATCACAGACGAAAGCCCCAGGTGCCTTACCCACCAGCCAAGGGAAACGCAATACCATGAAAGCGAACGGCTCCCTGTCAAATCAGTGAAATGAAATTTGGTTCCGATTAGACTATAACAGAGAGCTACTTTAATTATGACAGGCCGGAATTAGATTGATTTGGTTAGACCCGAGGAGAAAATGTCCGCACTCATACTTATTATTGGCTGGCTGTTCCGTACGCTTCCATACATTATTAAAGCACTGGCCGCATAACCTTCACAATATGGGTGTCGCGGCCGCAGCATTGAGCCGTATGCTACTGTTAAATTACGCTAAAAGTTTGTTCCGAAAATAGCTCGTGTGATTCTGTCGTGTCACTCCCGTACTGCCTGCTCCCAGCTTAACCTTGTTTTTGGCTCGTAAACTGTTTTATTGGCATTAGTGATTTTGTATGTAAAGGTTGTAGCTATTGCTGACTCTTTGTCTCAAAACGTCGGATTCATTTCCTTATCTCAACATTTCCATGCGCCATTCTACAAATATTGGTTCTTGCACTCAATTGCTATTTCTTTAAGAAAAAATAGAGTTTAAACTGGCTTTCAGTGCACCGACAAATTTTATAAAATGCATTTTTTTTTTTTGCATGGTAAACAAATTCGTTTCTTCTAAGAAAATTCAATTTTACTTAATTTTAACATTTTTTGTAGTATGTAAGTCTTTTTTTTAAATAAAGCAATTGCACTATTCTTTTCATATTGTTGGTGTTCGTCTCGGACTTTTGCAAAGCTCCATTTGTATCAAGTCTGGTATAGCGGATAGTAAAATATTCCCGGGTTTCCCTAGTATATCTATTTACACGGCGGGCTATAGACGGCAAATAAATATAGATATTTGCGTTTTTGTTGTCGATGGAGTAAATTTTTAGATGAGAGAAGAATAATTTTTGCAATTTTAATTTTTCATAAATAATCAGGATTTTTAACCATACTCTGATACTCTGGTCTAGTTTTCTTGACGTCTTTGCACTAGTACTAGACTCACCTTGGCGGAACGTTTGCCATGTTGACAGTCAACACTATCAAAACGTTTGCAGTACAGTTGCTCCATAAATATGACCGTCCCCCAGCGCTCGTTTTATGATATTGCAGCTTTTAATAGCACCATAAAATTGCATGCATGCCTTTTAACTGAGATTTTAAAACATCTATACAATACAGAAACTCAAAGACGTCATTTATTTATTGGACAAGCTCACTCGAAATGTGACCGGAAGGGTACTATTGACGGGGATATGGCAGCTTAAAATCTCGCCCATAGACAGCCAATATTATGACTGTGCAATTATACTGACAATTTAAAGAACTTTAAAAACTAGTTACATAATAATTTTCTGTTCTCATTGGGGGACTTTTTTTTCTTCTCCAAATCGTCGAATGCTGAACTTTTGAAGTAAACGCAGACGTTTATCCCTTACGAGCCCCAATTGGTTGCACGTGTAAGAAAATAAATTGGATGGTAAAAAATCTAGAACATGTTCACACTCCTGCATGTCATTATTACTAAAATTGACTTGACGCGAAAATTCGGTCAGAACCAAGGTCGTTAATAAGAATCAACTGTAAATATTAATGAAAACGGATTTTTTGCTGAAAATCGTTAAAAGACAGCCATTTACGGGTTAGAAAAGAGAATGTAATTGACAAGGGTCTATTTCAGTACAATCGTTTAATATTAGTTACAGTGAAAAGTCGATAAAATGATAAAATTTCAGATGACTGTGTAAATGTACATCACCGCTAATGTTGAATTGCGATCTTCGCTTGGAATAATATATGAGTTTACTCAATCACCCTTGAAGACACATTTGAACTCTTCCATTTCTATGATTTGGACTGGTTCATTATTGAATTTCAGGGGTGAATAAGTTTAGTGAAAAATGTACAGATGAATCTATAAAAATATGCTTCCTTTTTGTTTTGTTGTCTGCAAATGAGAGGTCCATCTGACAATTGTTAATATGTGTTACTTTCTGAGACCAATACAATGTTTTAAAATAAAAGTCCATAGCGAATAAAATTTTAAGTAATTGGTTGCAACGTTTTACTTTCACAAAAGTACATTATATTGTGTGTTAACAAGGCAGTTTAGTGGTCTAGTGGTAAGTCGCAGGGATAGTAATCGAAAGGTTGCGAGTTCGAGTCCCGGCCAAACCATTTTAGCAAAATACTCTGCTCCACTTGTTCCAGTCTACTCAGCTGTAAATGAGTACGTGATTGAACAGTGCTAGAAATTGTAGAATTGTGAGCGCCGAAATGGCAGCACCGATTGTATGCTTTCAAGGGAGTTGAGCACGATATTGGCAGGTTGCTTTGGCCCCTATAACCACGGATACTAATTTGTGAACCGTTTTGAGAGGACATATAAGTTGTGATGAAGCGGTATATAAGAACCTTGAATTATAATTATTATCAACTTGACGTTCCATAAATGTAACCACTTCAAATACATATATAACTGTGACGTAATTAATTGATATGAATTCCAAAAGACGTTGAAAGTATAAGATGAATGCTAATTCTAAAGTAGAGGCCTATTTTGTCTTATAGCGATTGAAATTCTTTGTGAAGACTTTAAAACCGGTTGACATATGCCCTTAATGGTTTTAGCTGAAGACATACCGAAGGATACAAATGTGTACCAATGACTTTTGTACAGCAAGTTACACAGACTCTTGTAGAACCTAATAAATTACACGTCTCCTGCAATAGAAATCCAATCAGAATTGAAATAGAACACCGCGTGTTTTTTTATTTTCGTACTCTCTGACCGCGTTACTGAAATAAGACTCCCAACGGTCTAATTTCTCGGCAGGCATTCAACCGTTGTCTTAGATAAAACCGTTTTTATTCAATGAACAAGTAAGTTATAACATGCATCAGGTTAAGATCCTATGGGAAAACCAAATTAGATATTATTTACGCTCGAGTTCTCTGAGCGCGCTAACAAATTACTTTTTGTCACCTTAGAGAATGCCGCTATGTCGTCAATTTCAGTGAAATTAAATTTTCCTATTTAAGTTATTGCCTCAGATTTTGACAATGACATGTACTGATATTTTTTCTTTTTGTTTTTGTATTTGAAAATACGTATAAATAACAAATGAAACAGTCTGAGAAAATGAATATCGTTGTTTTAATTAATTAATTATTATTTATTTCACTTTTAAAATGTTAAAAATTTGTAAATGTTAAATGTATGATCAGTTGGTAATGAATAAGAATGTAAGTTAGTTTTGTCTCTATATATCACTTTCACTAAGGGATAATAACTTTATACAGTATGACATGCACTTTCTTCTTCTAGTTTTGATCCGCCATCAAAAAATGTTGATGATTATGGATCACATTTAGGATCTGGATTGTGTCAAGGTCTTGATAATAGTGTACATGCACTTCTTATTTTTTCCCTGTGTCTGCAAAATCCTAGACAATCCCAGGACGTACGTAGCTATGTCTGAAATCCTAAGAACAATGCATCGGTACTGCACGTGTATTGCAGGAGTACAAGTAAGGGACAACACACGAAGACGTGTTCTCGCGTGATACAGAATACACATAATTATATAAATGTGTGCCCTTCATCAGCGATCCGTTCATAAAACATACCGAATCATATACAACGCCTGTCATCGACATACACAGTATATCGTGTACTCATTCTCCCCTAGCCTTTTTAGGGTACCAGGACGGCATTGATACAGCTGTTTTGTATTATCAGGGAGGGGTGGGGGGAAGAGGCATTCCGTAGAATGGGACAGCCACTTAGCCACGCGTGATGATTGGCTACAGGGCACGCGCATTCGTCATAAGCACGTGGTGTCTATCTTTATATATTGATCCAGCATGTTTATGGGGTCGCCTTTCATCCCACACCTACATCTAGGTTTATGAAGTAGTCTCAGGATCGAGTTGGAGAGGACCACCTAGGATACTTCGGGGGAGGGAAGAAAGAGGAAAGATGACGGGTTAGGATCTATAGCACCCTTTTGAGTTCAAGGTCGCAGAATCTCTTGTATTAATCATGACATTATCAAGAAGCGCTTTCATGACGTAGAATATATTGGGCTCTGTCTACAATTAATAACAATGATGCTAAGTGGGGGTAGTAAACTGAGGTAGTAAACTGATATAGTTGTCAGCCTACTTGTTGAAAACGTCATCATATTTTGTGTGCACAACTTTCTGTGTGTCATTACATTTTGTACGTTGCAATGTCAAATTTTTGACTTGTGCTTTGATTGTGTTGGTTCGAAACAAAACAAAGAAACCTTTTTTTTTATCTTCGCGTACCAAAGACCTTGTATTTACGTGAACATTACATTAGAAAAAGATAGGCTATATTCGTGCATATAAAAAACTGATACTTTCACTTAAGTGACTTTAATGTAACATAAAGATAATATTTCATTACAACCCTGCTTGATAGAAGTAATGTAACACTCTATATGCTATAAAGCTTATAATTTTCGCGGAAGACAAATGTTCGCGGTTCGACCCTTTAAGCTGATTCCAATATCAAAAGTTTTGGATTGGCCATAGCTCTTGACTTATGCATTATATATTACCTGTAAATACATATTTATGAGTGGACATTATGTATACTAAATCTTTCAAACAGAAAAAGTGTAAAGAAAAATCAAACCGCGAAAAATTACACTTTAACAGTATGTATGGCTTCTTTTATAAGATTTTATTGCTCAGACCTCAGATTAGAGAATTACCATTAAATTTTGTTAGATCGTGTATATTGAGTATTGCATTACCATACATACATGTGCCTTTTGTTGTCCTATAGCAAGTAGAACACATCTTGCTTGATACATTAATGTCAGACATATCATATACTCTTTGATGCGCAATATTCTTCTAAGCTAAGACTGCGCGCACCAAGGGGATGACATTTCATCTGCAGTTTATATAGATAGGCTACTTCAACGACCTTTTGTCTTCCAGTGAAATCTTGATAGGTCGTAATTGCATTGTTACGCGTTTGGAATATGGCGCAATCAAATATCACAGAATCTGTCACCATGCCAGCAAAACCTGTGTCGCAATAACTTCCTAAAACTTCTACAAATTGGGATCAAGCATAAGCAATATCTTGTAAATTTACAAATGATATAACGAGAGACTGGTAAACTGTTTGGTTCATTTTGGTCCGAGACATTTCGAAATACCGATATAATCCGTGGAATTAAGCCTCTAGGGAAGCGTGCTAGACGTTTGGGAAGCCCCACATATAGGAACATGCTATAAACGGACAAAGGTTCGTGGTTTTGGTTTTTTTTTTTTTACATGTCCAATATAATCTACCGTCGAATTTATGACTCTTTCTTCGCTGCCTGTGATTGGCACGGTAGGTCTTAGCAGACGTTCTGGCTTATTGATTTTTGAAGCAATTTAACTCGTAGACATTTTCTTTGAAAACAACGCTTATCGCAGTACATGGACCTCAATCGCGGGTTACTACCTCCAATGAAGCTTCCTTTACTTAGTATTAACGTTAACACGCTAAAACAGTTTACGTTAAAACATTTGTGCAACGTAACGTAATGAAAATTCGATGATTCGGAAAGCTTTTTGTGTTTTTATACTACAGCGTATGTCCGGCATTTCCATTTTCGAAGCATCCTTAATCACCAATAAGCGCCTGATTGGCAACATAACTCGAATAACTGGTAGGGAGATGTGCATAAATATTTACCTTACCAACAAGCGCTAATCACTTAAGCGTCCGTGACACGCTGATGGACTGTCCGCCATCTTGATTCCACATGAGTATTTTTTCAAGTGTCTTTGCCCGAGGATGATTTAGATGAGACTAACATAATTGCTGGTACATACATGTGTTATCATTATAACTGTCGTTAGCCATACGTTCCCCTACCTTACAGAAATGTAAACACACATGTGCGTGTATTGACCTCAATATGTCATGACGTCAGAGTTTTTTGGGTTTGTGCGTGCGATCTGTGTGCACTATATACTCGCCCTCTTGACAATAGCCTCGGTAAATGTTTGCTTAGATCTAACATGTGTTGGCTGCCAAAGGTTGTGTCGATACATGGAAAGTGTTGAGCAAGCAAATACACATTAAAGTCTTGTGTTACCATCAACACACAGTAATTGCAGATGTACAAGGTTACACCGTTACGCTTCGTCACTAAATGACTAACGCAAAAAAAAAAATGCCAATAGTAAATAATTTCGTCTATGAATTGACATGAACAAGACATTTATTACATGTATATACTGAAACAGTGTATTTCATGCGCTTTTCGTGTTATAATTCAACTATTCAACTATAAATTCAATAATACAAAGAAAATGTGTATTTCCAGATATGTTCGACATCTAGCTTGATATTATAGAAAATACAAAATTACACGAATTACGTCATATACAATGTACTTTATTGGCAATATATCCTTACAAAAACATTACAACAGGTTGAAATTCATTTTCAGTCACGCTGTAGTTTACTGAAACGAAAGTAGTAAAAAAATACGGCGTTTACTTCAAGATGGTTAAATTCCGCAGGACAGCAATTCGAAAACAAAACAAATTTAAAATAGTTCCTTTTGTCCACACACATATATCATTATATCAATATCTTATTTTTTCAAACTTGAAAATTAGCTTAAAATTAGTATATAAACTTTAAATTGACATAGTGCTTATGTTTCATTATGAAACTGACTTCAAATCTAGTTAAAAATAAAGTTATAGCCTAAAAATGGATCAGTCGGTCTAGGAATGTTACATTTGTGGACTAACTTGAATCTATTATATGTTATGGAGGTATAACACAAAAAACGGAGTATATTCTAAATAAACTGCAAAGCGGTTAATAATGAGAGAACACATTGTGTGTGTGTGTGTTATAACCTCATAATAAAAAATAGATTCAAGTTAATCCTAAATAATGTAATCTATACCCTGCGAAAATTCACTTTATTGATGGACTCTTTTCCCTAACAAATTATTACGCTGCTGTATTAGCCAATCAAAAGCGACGTTACAAACGGCGATGTCATTGACTGATAACATATTTTGTTAAGCCGAAGAAAATGCTTGTTCCAAGCAAGATTAAATTATCTCGATTTATGACATATCTTGTTTGGATATTCAGCAAACTTTTCATATTAATTCAAACATTTTTTTTTTCTTTCTGTTTTCAGAACTCAAACTCAATTCATCATGACTGACTTCCTTGTAAGCAAATGGAAAATCTGGTACAAGTCTCTGGACGTCAACCACGACGGAAAGATCTCCATTGAGGATGTGGAGGAGTCGAGGAACAAGTTCACCGACCTCCACAAGCTCGTTGGAGATAAGTGTTCCGGCGTAAAGGTCGATATGGAAGCATGGTGGAACAAGTACATCTTCCTCACCGCCGGCGCTGAGGTCTCCGAAACTCAATTTATCGACAACTTGAGCAACTCCTACAAGAAAGATAAAGCCGCCTTCGTGTCAACCATGACCGACTGTTTCAACACGATCTTTGACGTCATCGATACAAACAAAGACAGGTCTATTGATTTGAATGAATTCATCTATGCTTTCGCTGCATTCGGTCATGAAAACGAGCCTGTTGTCAGGAAAGCTTATGGCAGTATGAAACTGCCAACAGCTGAGGACGTACCACTTCGTACAGTCGTGGATGCCTGGATTTCCTTTGTCACATGCGAAGATGCCAGTAAAACCGACCCGATCAAGAGCGCTTTTGAGAGTAGTTAATTTATGTGACAATTAATTGATTTGAAAAAAAAACACATAAGAAAACCCAATTTGTGAAAAAAAACAAAAACTGTTTACCTCTGTGCAAGGTCCCTGTTCGAGTTCGTAAGGACTACAAGTCCGGAAAACTTGTTTGGAATGATACCGTCTGTTATACAGCGGTTTTTCCTACTTTAGGGACTTCCGGTCTGGGAAAGGTCACTTCCGGTTCTGTCAGTTTAAACCAAGGAGCGCTCCTGCATTAACAACAAGAGAACGAGGTGTAAAGTCGACTAAAAGGGTTCGCCATACCATCCCGGCATCTCCAGAGTTCCATGGTACTTTAAACATCAGGGAGATTTTTTATTTATACACAAAGCGCGCTATTGTAATATATGTGTTGCCATTTGTTTTATAGATATATTAAGATATATTTATTTTACGTCAGGCAATCGACTCATGTTACTTAATTATTCTCCGTCTCATTCCCACAAACGCTTGATCCATATGTTGGTCCAATAAATGTTACAACCTTAAAGTTGGCGTTTGATTTTTCTATATGATGACGTAACACACACGTATGCTGCACATTTTAAATTAGGTCTTTAAGTCTTTACATCACAATATGTTCATAAAAACATAAATGAAATTGAATCAGCATATGCTGCACCTTTTAAGTTTAGTAAATTTTGTAATAGGTACAGTATGCCGACAAATGAATTAAACTGCATCATACAGCTGTTTCGTCCTTCTAATACTTTTCAGTAATGTTAAGAAACCAAGCGATGGGAATCCAAAATTTCTAAACTAATGTAGAAGCGGAAGGGTAAGGTGCATAAAACTCTTTAATTTATAAATTTGGAAGTAAAATTAAACTAGTTCTGTATAATTTCAAATCGTGTACAAAAAAAATGTGTATACACTTTTTCTGTATTATGTACATATTTCAAAATATGTGTCTTATGCGGAAGGGTCTGGTGCATAAAACCCCTTTAATTTGTAAATTTTGAAGTAATATTAAAGGCCCAATATACGTAACTTTCGGAAAAACCTGAAGCGAAAACCAAGCCTAATAACTTTTTATATTTATAGATTTAGTTAAGATTAACTGATATCAGCAATATTCAAGATGAATTCTTACGCGGTTACCCGTACAGCAGCAGTTGAAACACGCTATTTGTAAACACGCGTCCATTTTTAACTGTCTTCTACCTTCGGTTTGTTGTTGAAGTGGGCCCCACCTGAATTATTTTCAATTCTTTGGATTTTTTTTTGTCAAGAGTTTCTTGTTAGTTACCGCTCAGCTTTACTTCGTTTTAGGCTTATTTTTGCATGGTTATCAACTGGATTTTTTTACAGAATTTTTCAGAATCACGAAAAATTTCCTGAAGTTACGTATATTGGGCCTTTAAACTAGTTCTGTATAATTTCAAATCGTGTACTGCAAAAATGTGTATATTATGTACATATTTCAAAGTATGTGTCTTATACTTGATTCTGATATTACTTTCAGACGGTCTTGGTTCCTCCTACGCCACCAAAACTTCCACCATAATTTCTCAGTATCATTGTAAAAATGCATTGTGTGTCTTTTGTGCAATCAGTTTTTTTCATCCAATGAAACGAAGATGAAGATGGCGACCATAATACTTGTCTTTAATCCTGCTCAATCCTTTAAAGTCTCCGGGTATGCCAAAGGTAATTTTTGACAAAAAATGCCACGTTTCGGTGTGTAGGTTATTACTTAACTTTTATTTTACCATTAAAGGCCCAATATACGTAACTTTCGGCAAAACGTGAAGCGAAAATTAAACCTAATAACTTATTATATTTATAGATTTAGTTAAGATTAACTGATATCAGCAATATTCAAGATGAATTCTGTCGCGGTTACCAGTACAGTAGCAGTTGAAACTCACTGTATGTTAACACACGTCCATTTCGAACAGTCTTCTACCTTCGGTTTGTGTTTGAAGTGGGCCCCACCTGGATTTTTTGTCAAGAGTTTCTTGTTAGTTACCGCTCAGGTTTACTTCGTTTTAGGCTTATTTTTCCATGGTTATCAGATGAAATTTTTTTCAGAATTTTTCAGAATCACGAAAATTTCCCTGAAGTTACGTATATTGGGCCTTTAAATTATCATTTTGCCCTCCCACAACAACAAACAAAATGAGAAAATACACAGGAATTCAATTTTTTTTAGTCTACCAACCTATTAAAAGGTACTGCGTAATCCGCCTGAGTAATATGAGACCACGCGTAAGGTTAACATTAGATTGAATCTACATGGTCAGAGAAAGACAGATGGTGGTCTAGTTTTATACCCCAGCAGCTTTTCGGTTTCCACCTGTTAAATGTTCTCGCCATTAAAATTTCAATTCAGTGCATCACTATCAAGTTTACAACGCTTTTGTTTTGTAGTTAAAATCATACATTTAGTTATTTCTACGTTAACAATCGTTTTATCTTCAATACATCAGTTTTCAACATTTCTTAAACCTTCTTGGAGTTTTCCCCTGACACTGTTCACAGATTTTCCATTGCAGATAGTGTTGAGTCATCTACGTACATGGCAGTTGTATAAGTGATTTTCAATGGTAGATCATTGATAAAAATCAAAAACATCAGAGGTGCAAGGATAGAGCACTTGGGAACCCCGTGTGTTATTTCCCTGGCTTCAGATTAACTGTGATAGTAATAAAAATAAATAAGAGAATACCGAAGCGTTAACAAAATTATAATCCAAATTCAAAATCGATTAAACCATGGGCAAATATGAACAAAGGAAAGATTCATATGGAGACACTTGCAAAAGTACAAGAGAATAAGACCAGGTGTTCCGGAAGAGTAAGCGTCTTCTGCTTCATCGACGACACCCGCCATGTAAATCTTTGTCACATCCATGTAAACATCAAGTTCTCAAAATGAGAACCGAATCATCATTGTCAATCACAACAAGTAAACACACTAATGAGCATACTCAAAAACGTCCATCTTCATATCACTGAAAGATACAGAATATTTCTCAATGAGACAAAGATGGCGACCATAAAACTTGCCCATATTTCTGCTCAACCTGCATCTCTCGAATCCTTGTGTTGTTAGTTTGTTTGTCAGCATTCGACATCGATCCTTTTGTATCTATCACAAAGGTACGATGCAAACCATGACACAGACTTATCATCATAGTGGTAAATAAATAAAATAAGAGAATACCGAAGCGTCAACATAATCATAATCCAAACTCAAAATCGATTAAACCAGGGGCAAAATTTGAACAAAGGAAAGATTTACATAGAGACCCTTGCAAAAGTACACGAGACTAAGACCAGGTGTTCCAGAAGTTTCAGCTTTTCCACTATTACGTCATGGTTAACAAGGCCTCTTGTAAATATCTTAAATGTATGAATAGACGTAAAACTGCACTAGGAAGTTATTCATCTAGGATCCAAAGGTAACGACTGAAGTCAAAAGTTTGAAATAAATATTTGTATGCATTGCCATTGAGACACATGTCATTGCCTTTTGGCCACTAGCATCACTGACGAGTCCTAGGAGGACGAAACAGCTGTATGATGCAGTTTAATTTATTTTATCTGGGTGCAGCATATGTGTGTGTTACGTCATCTTTTGCGAGTTTTGGCAAGGCTATGGTGAAGTTTTACGGTCACCATCTTGGTCTCATTGAGAACTGTTCTACACCCTTGCATGCTATGAAGATTGAATATGCTTATAAGTATGCCTGCTTGTTGGGATTGAGAATTAAGCCTCAATTCTCACTTTTTGGTCTGTCCATGACATTTACTTGGATTTTTACACATATTAGAATATACACCAATTTTTTAGAATTCATTCTCTTTAAAAAAAAAAAAGCAAATTTCTTCTTTGACGGTACGATTTTCGCTACCGAGACAATCATTAAGACGTCATTTGTTTATGACGTCACAATAGTGTTATTACACGTGTGTAATACCATATTTATGACATGGCCATATGACATGACTAAACGGGTCAGTTATGTGATAATATTAAATTCATAATAATTTCAAAATAAATAAGAGAATACTGAAGCGTTAACAAAATCATAATCCAAACTCAAAATCGATTAACAACGGATCATGTGATACTCTTAATAGGATAATTTCATTTGAGCAGCATAGCTTAATTTCACATAGGTCTAACTTTATACTTGGAAGACGAATGGTTGTTAACACGACTTTGTACAAGATATATATTAAATTAATAATGTTAACGAAATATGCATTTTGTTTCTGTTTCAGGCGAAAAATCATTTACTAGCTATAAGAATGATAATCAAGATAGCATGTTAATGTACAGGAGATTACAAAGTCTAAGATTTAGAAATATCTTTATATCTATATTTCTCTTAGTGTAGTGTGTTCCGTTAGTAGTGGGACTGCTCTTCCCATTATATCATTAATAGTGCCACTTCACTCGAAAGTACATATATATGTAACAGCAAAAATAGCACAACATAAAATAAATATATGAAGAATTTTACGATTTCCGCTGTCAAAATAGTAAAGCTTTATTTTTGAAATGTGCATATTTTGACAATTGAATGAAGATCTGAGGACATCTTTACTCGCTGATGATATCGTCACAGATCAATAATGGGCAAATAACACTCTGTAATCGAAACCTATTCCCAATTCACATTGCAAGTATAAAACTGTTTTATGAACGATATTCCGTCTGCCCTTCACTAAAAACTTATCCTCTAGAATCGGATATAAAAGGTTAACGTTTTCAGCATTCTAGATAGGAATTAGGTCCAGCCAGTGTATGTAGTACTGTAAAGTTAATATATTTCACGGGTGTAAAATTTAGCGATTTTCTATTTGGAACTTATTCGCGGGGTTGAAGTTTTCTGATCACACACTACTTGTGAAATCTAGATTATATAGCAACAATATCAAATAGTTTCATGAGGTATAAATTTTCGCGAATTTCGATGCATTCACGAATTAAGAGAAAATAAAACCCTCGCGAATATTGGCATCTATACAGTAAGCAAATTAATGATGGTAATGTTATTTTACTAATATGACCTTTTCCATTGTTATGGCAGATACAATTTTTTCTGTGCTTGTAGTATTAAACTAGTTTCGTTTGTTTCTTTTTTTATAACATCGCCAATTATTGCATGAAATAGAAGTTCTGTACTCCTTATGAACTACTCATACCGATACTTTGACCAAAGCCGATGCTTTCCGTTCGTTTTCTTTTTAATTAGTAATAAAGAAATCCTTAATCGTCCAACCAGACAAATAATATGCATAAGAGACCTATGTTTACAAACATCTCTGACCCTTTTGACCTTTACGGGCATGCGCCGACCTATCTCGTGGATGTAAAAACATGACTTCCGAAGCCAAGTGAAAAGCTATCAAGACTGATAAAGTAGGATTCTTACACTTATCTCAGTTCGTTTCAAGTACATTATGAATTCCTGTATTTATAGCACTTTCTTCATGTCACCTCTAGATCTATAGCTGAAAATTTCTGACGAGTTTTACGAAACAATATTTAACCGTAGCATATCAGCGAACACACGTGTCGAGGTTTGAAATATAGCAAAACAATTTCTCCTAGGTTCTAATACTTAAACGCCCATCATAATTATATTTCGTAAATTTAAGATCCATAGAAATAAAGCATTAATTTTGTGAAATTAAACATACTATGGTACATTTGTTTACATAGCACGCATGTGTTCTCACCAGGGGCGCGATTTTCGTTCTATATTTGACGTTGCTATATTTGATACGGGCTTTCCCAAAAAAATGAGCAAACTGGACATTGGCTACATATCATCAAGTATGGATTATTTTGTCTGAATGTATGTATTTTTTTATTCCAGTTGAATTAAAAAAAAAACATTGGTTGACTTAATTGCCCCTTTAACTCTTTGCCCGTCAAATTTGTGAATAGCATCGCTGCAATGACATACAAGTCACCCTGTTCATGTCGAGGCGGCTGTATGTTGTACAATACTATAAACAGATTTTCCGCAGCTGAGTGACAATACTCTTCAGATATCTTTTAGATCTCTTTAAATAAACAGAGGTTAAATATCAAGCAACAAACTATTCTGAGCTTATAATTTTTTGTTCAGATTTAATATGATTATTTATTAAATTTTTACCAATGAAATTATGAAAAATAACACTTGTTCCTATTTGACCAATTAAAATATAATCGAGGATTATGAGCAAGTTAAGGACGCTCGACACTACGTAATACACAAGTTTTGATTCTCGTTTTGTGGTGACGTGGCTTCCTATGTGTGTACCTGGTATTTGAAAACGGGATATCAAATTCGTTCTACACATGTACAGTGATATGTCGCGATGTCAACAATGGCGAGATGAGAGGGAACGGTTCAAGTCTTCAACTCAAGATTACGAGCAAATAAAGTATTGTCACGACAACCCCTATTGTAAAGCAACAACAAAAATAGATGCACACTATATCGACACATGCATATGGTCGGACACTGACAGCGACGGCAACAGTATAGAAACAGAATCTTTTTTTATTTTATTGTATGTTTGTGATTTTCAACAACATTCGCAAGAAAAAAGAATAGAAAAAACATTAAATTTTGAGAAAATCATTTTTTTGTGTTTTTTTTTTTTACCAAAAATGAAACAAGTCATAGGAATGCTTAGATTTTCACAAAATCATCTCTACCTGGTAGCATAATCAACATATGAAAGTTTTAAGGAAATCTAGCGGTTAATTGCGAAAGGGTCGAGCCTCCTTAATTTAGCAAATGTTGTGTAGCTTTATTGGTTATGACGGTGGGCGTTATTAAATACAAGCAATATGCTCATAAGTATGCCCACATGTTATGATGGAGAATGATGCCTTAGTTCTCACATTGAGGACGCTGCATTTATTTGGATGTAAGCTAGATCTACATGGCGGGTAGGCGATGAAGGAGAAGACACATACACATCCGAAACTATAGCTCAGGAGTATTGATGTAGAGATTTCCAATGTTCATAATTGGCCCTAGTTTAAACGATTATTAGGTCGGATTATGGTTTTATTGACGCTGTGGTATTTTCAGATTTCTTTTTGCCTGGAATAGTCATAATATCAATACATCAAGTAAATAAACAGTTTAATTGATATAGGAACGCTGTCTGTAGTATTTAACGATAAAGGTGTCAGTTTCGCTTGATATATTACCAGTAATAAGTTTTATCAAAGTTATATTTAACTCTCAAACAAAACAAACCTTGATAGAAAATACATAATTCAGGCCAATGTTTTATACGGCTGACAAAAATTATCACAATTTGAACCTCAAGTTGTAATGACAATTAACCATGCCAAGGGGTATAAGACATTGACTTCTCTAGTACACCTTGTTTAAAACAATTTGTAATCGAACAGAATACATAAACAGTCCCATCATCGTAATAAACCACAGCAACACACAGGCTGTATGATCACCTGTCGCTTTATATTGATCACATCTTTAAGTGAAGTGTACATTTTTGTAATTGCCTAGATTACTATATCTCTATCCGAACGTAGCTCTCTGAAATTGACAAAAAAGCATCATAATTATAAAGATAGAACAAACACCTTTAAAATGAATTACATTACATAAATATATCATTTAGGACTGCAGTTACCGAGTGGTTAGTGTGTCCAGGCATTCTACCACTAGCCCTCCACCTCTGAAATTGCGATATCAAAACCGACGTGGGGCAGGTGCCAGGTAGGTCGGTGTTTTTTCTTTGGTTACTCCGGCTTTCCTCCTCATCCTCCATAACATGGCACGTCCTTAAATGACCCTGGTTGTTAAAAAGACGTAAAACAAACTAAACCAAACCAAATCGATTCGAGTTCAATTTAGGGTTTTGTTGACACTTTGGTCTTCCCTGATTCTCTGATTTTTTATTACCCATCAACATTTCATGTGTATTGGTTTCATAGTTATCATATGATTGTGATTAAACGCAGACGAAGGTTTACCAAATATCTGTAGCTGAGAAATAATCAACACTAGTTTACAATTCATACAATGCATATATACCCCGACTAGGCCAAGCCATATAGTACATGTCGTCCAGAAACTACAGCGAACAAGCCTAGTCAACTTACATGTATGATTACATGTTGAAATAATGAATAGAAAACAGTCATTTAAAGTTCATCAAACTTGCAATGCTTAGGTGAATATTCATTTCGTATCTTGCACGGTAATTCGCCAATTTCACACGTGCTTTGCAAAGATAACGTGCCTAACGAGGCTTGCACCTGTATATACATAGGTAGGTCAACACACGTGCGAAAACTTAGATATAGATATACACCTGCAGGTGTTTGATAAGTCATCGTACATGTTCCGTTAAATGTTGGCCAATATAGCGGTACGTTTAATGCTAATACTAAACATGTATTATAAAAAGTATGGATAATAAGAAAATATAAATAATTTCTGTAGGCAACGGCGAATTTATCGGCTGCGTTTGTATTAAGTCATTCTAATTCCTGTCGTCGTAGTTCAGTTAAACGATTTCAAAATTCTAGTAAGAGATTAAGTGATATACCACGAAAAAATGACTAGCTTTACCTTTAATAGTTTCACAGAGTCACCTATAGCAGTATCATGCAATTAATAAAATACATGTCTCTATTCACATATGATTTTCTAAAATCGAAAATCAGAACATAACTTCGAACTTAAAATCGATTACACAAGGGACAAAAAGAATGAACAAAGGAAAGATCAACATAGATACACTTAAAAAAGGAAAGCAAGACCAAATGACAGTACGAATACGCGTCTTCTGCCTTCTCGACGACACCCGCGATGCAAATCTAAGTCATATCATAGTAAATGCCATCTCCTCAAAGTGAGAAATTGTGCATCATTCTCAATAACACCAAGTAAGCACATGAGTAAGCGTATTCAAACACGTCCACCGTCATATCATACAAGGATACAGAATATCTCCCGATGAGACCAAGATGGCGACCTGTATTATTGCTCATAGTTCTGATCAACCTGCATCTCTCGAAACCCTGTGTCGGAAGTATTCTCGTTTGTCAGCAGTCGACCACAGCTTCAGAAAATGAAATTTTTATCAACAACATATTCTTTTGATTTTGTACCTATACGACTTTCGATTTCACTTGTTGTTTTGTAACTTCCAGTTGGAGTTTCCTTGTCTTATATCTTATTTGGTTCTTCCTATACACGGATCCATACCCTCCCCAACCCCCAAACACAAACACTTAATTTCCGTAGGATACAACGGAAACACAGGTTTGCAAGGACAATATAGTACCTTTGCATATAAGGAAGCTCATTCGGTTGATGTCAGTGTTGGGTATTGGTGTAACTTTGTTTTACGACCTTCCAATAGCTAAGGTTATTTAAGGACAGCCGCCCGGTGGATGCAACTTCATACTTGTGTTGAGTTCATGTGTATTGGACAGGTGCGGTATGTTTGTGGAAGCCTTCCTACGATAGTTTGGAACTTGTGACTTTTTAAAATGTAACCACACAGAAGAATACTACCGTAGGTCCCAAGCAGAACACCGCGCACGGTCACATTATACTGACAGCAGGTCGTTCCACTCCTTAGCGTCGAGCAGGGGTTAGTAACTATCATTTTCTAGGACTTTGGACAAAACACAAAGTCTTTCTCACAAAGGGAACGCTAAGCTAAAAGCAAAAAGTGATGTAATGTTAATGGAGACATTAGGAAGGATTTTTTTTTAGAAAATACTGAAGCGTCAACAGAACCATACTCCACACTAAAATATGAAAAAAATATTTTAGTTTTACGTTGAGACCCTGCTAAAAGTACAAGAGAATAGGACCAGGTGTTCCGGAAGAGTAAGCGTCTTCTTCTTCATTAATAACGACACCTGGCATATGAATGTAGGTCAGACCCAAGTCAATGTCATGTCCTCAAAGGAGAACAGGGGCATAATTCCCAATTACAACAAGCATGAATACTAATGAACATATTCAAAAACGTCCATCTTCATATCATTCAAGGATTCAGAATAGTTCTCAATGAGACCAAGATCAGGCAAAAAGAAAATGAATATGCAATAAAGTAACATGAAGGATCGAGGAATTACTATGAAAATATAGAAAAAAAACATGGCACAGCATTAGGCAACCACAAAAAGGGACAGCAGGGATTTATTTTTAATATCACTAAGAAGAAGCCCCAACAAATAATTCGAATGTTAAAATAAGGAGATAACTTGTCGAAGATATTTGAACAAAGAGAGGCACCATGGAACATAGAAATACCCTCATAGCAAAAAATAAGAAACAGCTTTATTTAAGTATACCTAACTGGTTAAATATTTCACTTCTTAATTTTAAAAATAAAGGGTTTTACCGTACCTGATTCTTCCGCTTCTACGTTAGTTAAGAAATTTTGAATTCACACGTTTTGGCCCTTAGCATCACTGAAGAGTCGAAGAGGACGAAACAGCTGTATGATGAAGTTTAATTCATTTTTCGGCATACTGTATCTTTTACTTAATTGAGGGTGCAGCATATGTGTGTGTAACGTCATCTTTATCGTCTGTAGATACCAAGAAGAAGTTTTCAGAGTTGCTTGTTGGCCAAAATTGCGAAGTTTGCATATTGAAGTGCACATATATTACCATAGAAACAAACACAAGAAGGTAAAGTGCAGTTTAAGATAGTGGAACCTAACACTTGTCGAGACATACATCCGTCATGTTCTGTAAAGTTGCGATTTTTCGCGTTCAATTTTCGATAATATATTAAAATTAAATACACTCTAAAAAAAGTATTACTTAGTAGTTGATTTTTACTTAAATCAAGTAGATATTTTACTTACACATTACTTAGTATTACTAAGTTACGATTGGTCATTACTTGTTTTGCAGCGTATATTACTTAGTAATCCAAATTTACTTGTTTTAAGTAATATCCAGTTATGCTTTACTAGTTTTAAGTAGCGTGCTTACTTAGAAAGTTATTTTAAATCATTGCTAAAATCAGATTACTTACTTTGAGCAATGTGATTACCTTAAGTACTGATTTTGATTATTCCCGAATTTAAAGCAGATTTATATAGCTGCAATAACCAATTTATGATATTTTTACTATCCGTGCTTTATGCAAGCTATGTGTTTGAATAACAAATTATTTTATTTTCATAATTTACAGGTTTAATTAAAATACCTGCATTTGTAAGAGATGTAACTCCTTCAAATGAGAAAATGTTTAAAAAGTGTGTAATCTGATGTGATACTACTGTATAACTATGTACTCAAATGTGATATGCTTTTCTTAAATAAATATTATTATTGGAACATGATGGATACACCTAGGTCTATATATAGCTACCTATCAATACTTCAGATTTTTCCGGGATTTCCCGTTTTGTTAAATATCATTTTATTTCAAATCCCCGCCATATTCGGAGTTTAAAAACTTGAGTTGTCCCCCCTTAAGAACTCTCTATCGTTTACGGTAAAAATAGCACCAGCTTCCTGTTTAATTTCAAACCATGTGCGTTGTCAGTTTCTTCATGTTGAATCTAAACTCTGCTTAGGATTCATACTCTTACAAGATGTTAATGTCACACAGAAAAGAGAAAAACACTGTGAAATATGCTACGGGATGTGGGAATGTGTGTTCAAATGGCTGAGCCTTTCTGATACGGGATTGTTGCCGTGTTTGTCAGAAAAATCTTGGACTTGGAGTGGATAACGGTCGGCAAGTATGCCAAGCAACATTCAACGGGCCTTACCGATATCTCAACAGTTAATTCACACAGGATCGTATATTTGTGCAGAACGTCTTTCTGTCGCCGGATTATGAGGGTAAGCAATAACAACTGTCTGTTATAACTTACTGAGCGTTTTGAATTGAGTCGCATCGGCCCACGGTAAACTCGTCCAAAGTCACCTCGGCCCACGGTAACCTCAGCCGAAGTTAGTCATCCCATGTGAATCTCGGCCTCGTATTTAAGATTTGTAATTCAATATTGTTTTAATGTGCCTTCTTTGAATTTATTGCAATGTATATTACGCAAATTGACTGTTACAACATTATTGCCAACCCTTACAATTAGCTTTATTTTTTTTTCAGGATACGTTCTAAGGAATTAAAGATAAAGACGAAAGAAAACCAATCATGTGCCGATTCACAGATAAACAAGGTCATTGATTCAATACCAAGTGTTTTTTGGATGCACCAGGACTGTGGAAGGGCAGATTGATGAAAACCCAGAATTAATATTCCATATGTGTACATTGAATTTTATTTCGGTCGCTTCGGGAATAATTCGCGACAATATTGATTTGCACATTATTTTTGTTATTTGTTATGTACTATTTATGTCCGATATTTTCACAATAAAATGGAATTTGTTGTTAAATCTTATTTGTCTCATACTTCCAGTAGAAATTATCCAAAAATTACTACAAAATAAGTACTAGATTTTTCACCAACTAAAAAAATCATGTATTTTGTTTTATTAGGTGGGTGATCTAGTGTACATGTATGTACTTAAATAATCACTTGCTTGAATTAAGTAATACAATTACTGTACTTGTTTTTAAGTATTATATTACTTAATGCAAGTAGAAAAACTACTTATAAACAAGTAACTCAATTACTTAATTCAAGTAAAAAAACTAGTTAATAACAATTAGTAAAACTACTTGTTTTTAAGTAATATTCATACTTGAATTTAGTAATGTTATTACTTACAAATAAGTAATTATATTACTTAATTTATGCATTTTATACCTGATTTAAGTAATATTAATACTTATTTTTAAGTAAGAATATTACTAAATTCAAGTAGAAAAGCTACTTAAAAAGTTATTATATTACTTAATTTAAGTAGAATTATTGCTAAATTTAAGTTGAATTATTACTTAAATTCTACGTTTAAGTAGTATAACTACTTAAAACAAGTAAGTATTGTGTTTAGTTTAAGTAAGTAATTTAACTACTAAGTAATATATTACTTAGTAGTATGATTACTTAAGAATGATTACTAAGTATTACTTATCAGGATTATTGATTACTTAACCGTCTGACAACTTTTTCTACTTGTTTTAAGTAATAATATTACTTGTTTTAATAATCCTAAGTAATATTTTTTTTAGAGTGTAGGATTTTCTGCACCACCATTAGTTAAACAAGTCGTAACACGAACTGCAAGATATTTTGTATGATATAAAAATGGACATTTTGAATATGCTCATCAGTATGTTTACTTGTTGTGATGACTCAGTCCTCACTTTGAGGACTTGACCTTAGGTTAACTTGCATGAAACCAAGATTGACATGGGGGATGTCGTCGATGAAGCAGAGGACGCCTACTCTTCCGGAACACCTGGTCGTATTCTCTTATACATTTTACTTTTATCCATGTAGATATATCCTTTGCTCATATTATGAATTCGGATTATGGTTTTGTTGACGCTTGTGTATCCTCTCTATCTCTCTCTCTTTTCAATATGAAAGTACTATTGATTTGTTTTGTTTGTGTTGTTTTTGCATAGCGAAATAAAGTTTACCGCCGAGATTAACAAGGAACCTGCTGGGTTTTTGTATAAATTCAATATCTGATCAGAGAAGACAACTATAAGGGCACGATTATAAACTCTACTGAAGAGATAATCGTAATAAAAAAACTGCTAACTTTAATGAGCTAAAGACAATCTGCAATCCTTAGACGCCATCCTTTAAAGTATTTTTGTCCCCTTTTGATATTTCTGTTACATCAGAGATCCGTCTTTTCATGTTTGACACTATAAAGGGAACTAGGATTACAAACGCCATTTTGGCTGATAAAAACTTTAATCATTAGGTTAAGATGGACAGAGTGATTAAAGCAAATCTAACTACTGCAGTATTGCTATAAGATTTCATTCTGCAGCAAAGATGACCTAACACACACATATGCTGTCTTTTAAATTCAGTAATAGATACAATATGCCGAAAAATGAATTAAACTGCATCATACAGCTGTTTCGTCCTCCTAGGACTCTTCAGTGATGCTAGGAGCCAAAAGGCAATGCCCAGTAGCGTGTTCCCATGTTGTTATTTATCATGATGACTCGGTTCTCATTTTGAGAACTTGATGTTTACTTGGATGTGACCAAGATTTGCATGGCTTGTGTCGTCGATGAAAAAGACCCTTATTCTTCCGGAACATCTGGTCTTCTTCTCTTGTACTTTTATGATGGTCTCCATGTAAATCTTTCCTTCGTTCCTATTCTGCCGCTAGTTTAATCAATTTTTAATTCTAATTATGGTTTTGTTGATGCTTTGGTATTCCCTGATTTTTTTTCATGATAATACCTCATTGCCGAGTTGACAAAAGAACATTACATTAATTCTCAAAATGTTTTGATATCAATGTTTTTCTTTTTCAAGTCAGAGTGCTGTTTTGACAATGTAACATCAAGAAGTCAATTTTATGTCAAATGTAGGGAGTTTGATTTAGTTTTGAACAGCAGTTCAGCACCATATACAAGAACCTTATACCCGTAAACTGGCATGATGAAATTCCCGACCGATTGCTCTTTTTCATTGAACTTTGAGCTGCAGATATGACCTGAGGCTAGCGAATATGTCAAAAAGTATGGTCTCCCGGTATATCATGCGTGTCCCTGGGAAGCTGCGGTATGATCATGTAGGCCTCCTTTCGATAGTCCAGACTTTTTGCCGATTTAAAGTGCTGCCACACTTAAGTATACCGGAGAAGACCCCCAGCAGAACATTTCACCCGGCCACATTATACTGACAACGGGTGAACAGGTGGTTCCACTCCCAAAATGATGGGCGTCAAGCACGGAGAAAAAAACTCACTGTAAAGACTTTTGATATGTCTTGGTCTTGGGACAAAACCAAAAACTTTTCTCACAGGGGCGAACGCTCAACTAAAGGCCAAAATTGAAGTAGTGTCAAGGGACACACTAGGAAGGAGAAAGATGTTTAGAAAGAAAAGAGAAGATCCCAAATTTAGTCGCCTCTTACAATCATTCAATGGGGGAAGCAGGTAAATGAACAATTCGCACGCCCTATACATGTATATAGCTAGCCGACTTCAATTTCCACCATATGCCTTCTAGTTCTAACTTCAATTGTATCACTAGAAACAATCATAACCTTCATATATATCTTCAATAGCATAAGTCTCCATAAAATTATCTCTCATGTGAATTAACATTATTGGAGTAACCGGGAAGAACTTGACAACTCCAAAGGCTATATAAATAGATTTGCACCACATTATGAATTGATCTTGTGGTATAGTAGAAGTAAAATTGACTAGATTTGATGTTTGGTGTCGCGTGTAACCGTAAAAGGACAGATACTAGCTAGGTAAGCTTTCGGCCAGGATCTCTTACCCGTAGACCTATCGTATAACTAGGAGTTTTTACTAATGTGCAAGAACATATTACTGACTGTTTATGATAAATAAATATGGTCTTCAAATGAAACAAGGCAAGCTATGTAGTTCCCAAAACCTATATCAAGAGAATATTATAAGATATAATGCACAGAATTATACAAATGTGAAATAAAATACAACAATATAGTTCATTTTTTGTTTTTTGTATTTGGTAAAATAAGATAAATCACACTCAAAAAAAAAAGAATAAAAACAAAAATATTAACATTCCTTTACGTTCTCGTCATCACATGATGACTATATTATGTAACAGGGAAATGGTTCTCTCCATTTCACTCACACTTAACTATTTAGAAGAAAAAAACAACTTAAATTCCTTTTAACAAGTGATTTCTTCAACTGTCACATTAAATTATATTATAGTGCACATGGAAGAGTGAGAAATAAAACAAGGTTATGCTAGCTTATTACTACATGAAATTTACCATAAAAAAACAATTCTGCACCATTTAAGGGTTAAATGTTAGAATCTACGGTTTACCGATTCCCCTTTGAAACTTCATAATGAACTATTCCAAACCTTTGAATTGGAATAGTTCAAATGTGTCTTAAGGGGTGAATGAGTTTAGTCTTGGTTAAGAATCCATTCACCAGTACAAAAAAATGTTTGAGAGTTTAAAACTCTTCTTACGGAAGTAATAAATCACACCTGTGAAGAATTTTAAGCAAGGAAAACAATCTTTATGGAAAATTAAAAAAAGATGAAGTTGAAAAAAAGTTAACAAAATAAGTCATCTATCAGACAACAAAATTGGTGATATAAGATTACTAACAGATGTTGGTTGATTTTAGTTTTTTCATGATATCGAAAACTTTATCATTTACCTGGATTTTAAGAATTTATCAAACAATTTTTATTTCATTTTACGGTGAAAATGACCTTTTATTTTTATGAATTTAAAAGTAAGTTGGCCAATTACATTGACAAGAAGAAAAAATTGTACGAAACAGGTATTTTTATCACTTTTAAAAAATTCTAAAAACATGCATACATCAAACAATGCAATAAATACAGAAAGCCAAAGACGAAAATTTACATATCTATTCCTCTTGGACTAGGACCCTCTTAAATCTTACAAATCCAAATGGCAACAGTGAGAGTCAGAAACATGCTTTCAAAAGTCAAGAGAAAACTTGAAGTCTTGGAAGAAAAGTTTACACTTAAGAACACTACTACAGTGTACTAACTTAACATGGAACACATCAAGGAAAATTCTTTGCAATGTGGCCTAGAAAAGCAATAAGTTACAAGACTTTGGAAAACTACTGAATCTAGGGTGATACTGTATAACAGTTCTTTTAAAAAAAATTATATTATGAAAAAAATGTTTCATTGAAACAATCTTTAGCAGCCTGATGGTACTTAAGTTAAAGTTTTCACCCGTGATTTCACAATGAACTTTTCCAACCTGTGAATTGAAAGAGTTCAAATGTTTCATCAGGTGTGAATTAATGAATTAAGGATCCCTATTACATTTATTATCTGTAGTTACCTCCCCTTAATTTGCTGTCTTCGTAACTGGCATACAAACTTGGCCAGTATAACATATACTGTAAGATAAAAGTTTATGCTAGCTATCTTTTCAAAAAATTTCGGCATGATATCTCTCAAATCATTCACCCCTGAAATTCCCTAATGAACTTTTCCAACATTTGAATTGAAAAAGTTCAAATGATGTCTTCAGGAGTGTTTAAGTTTAATAAGAAATGCTTTGTCAAACTTGAGCATACTAAGCTGTCAACCCACCTTTACTAGGAGCTAAATTCCCTCATTTTGACCATAATTGGTCAATATCTCTTGATACTTCCCTCTTTCAAATCCAAACTCAAAACCAGAATCTAACTCTTTGGTCAAATAATTCCTAGTTACTCCGTTGTGTGAGTAATTATCATACTTGTTTAAATCAAATTGATATTTTTAGAGTTGTTTTGATGTATTAAAATGGAAAGATGATTTGAGCAAAGCCCTTTCTCCCTCAATTGAATTAAAGGCTCAGTATATGTAACTTTTGGCAAAACTTGAAGCGAAAATCAAGCCTAATAACTTTTTATATTTATAGATTTAGTTAAGGTTAACTGATATCAGCAATATTCAAGATGAATTTTTAAGCGATTACCGGTACAGCAGCAGTTGAAACTCGGTATTTGTAAACATCCGTCCATTTTGAACTGCCTTCTAATATAACTGCAGCTTGTTGTTAAAGTGGGCCCAAACTGAATTATTTTCAATACTTTGGATTTTTATTCCAAGATTTTTTTGTTAGTTAACGCTCAGGTTTACTTCATTTTAGTTTTATTTTTGCATGGTTATCAACTGGATTTTTTTCAACCTTTTTCAGAATCATGAAAAATTTAGTTAACGAAACGTTACATATATTGGGCCTTTAAGAATTGAGGGAGATCTTCCATGGCAGAGTTTTACTAGCTACAGCTACTGGCAGTATTATAGGGATCCTTACGTAACACCATCATAATCCTGTTAAATGTAATTTGTATTATTTTGTTGATCTAAAAAATATCACAATGTATATTTCTGTCTAGCATAGTGTTTGAGCAATGCAATGCCCACAGTCAAAGATCTTTTATGATAATTATAATGCAGGTAAATTTAATATGACAATTAACAAATTAACAAAAAATATTATGTAACAATATGGCAAAACTTGATCTCTAAACTGAAAAGGGATGTACAAAATGTCATTTAGCCATCCACTTCATGTATCTAGAAAATGTTATTTCTCCTTACAAAATTACGTTTTGCCTTTTTCCATTTTCGAACTATTGGAAATTTAATATCATGCATACCTATATATATATGCTAGCTATTTAATCAACTTACCAACCAAAATGCAACTTCAAATTAATCTCATGCACATAACATATTTAACTCTTATGGAATTTATGAACATTTTAATCAAGCAGGATACCCCCTTAAGAAAGAATACTCTGTATAATGTATAATGAGCTTTCAAGAGATGACAGTTTTTGAAGTCAATGAAATCCTAACCATATCTGGCTACACAGAACATGATATGGCACCGATTCAACCATTGTCAGAAACCCAAGTGACACTGCTCAGAAACGTAAGAGCAATGTCACGTTTGTTTCCGACGTTGTGATTCGACACCAGGTGCACATACATATTTCCTCAAGCATTCAGTCACACAGCAAATATCTGGGACAGAAATATATTGAAATCATAAAAAAATGAAATACAGTGTGTATATTACATCATTAATACTTATTTAGTATTTCTTTAAAATCAAATAATGATTTTTTCCTTAATTGATGAAAATTAAAGTATAACACGAAAAGGTTTTGAAATTATTTCCAGAAAATGTTTTTTTCTGGAAATAAAACTCGGCTATACATTGTACTGAGTGAGTAATGAGCAAGGACCGATAAGTCTTGCAGCATTGTGACATCCAAATTTGAATAATAGGTTATCTGAAGGCGTCGGTATGGGTTAGAATGGCATGAAAATGAAAACATGAGAACATCTCACTTTTGGTCGAAACAACCTAAATGATGGAAAACATCTTTGATTATGATATGTTAATTAGTTTGCCACAATATTTTATTTTTCCCTGGCAAATAGATTATCTTTCACAATTTTGTATTGATAGTAAATTCGCGAAAGTTAATACCAGGCTAGAGAAACTAAGATTTTTACAGCACTAGTGAACACATTGATATCACAAGATTTGACAATGAAATAGATGGTAAATAGATGATAAGTATTATTTAAAGATTTTTTTTTATTGAATTTAAAGTCAATAAAGCCACCAAATTCTAATTATTTCAACATGTACACACTTTTAAATTTTGCATATCATGATCATTCATCCCACAGAAAGTCAGAAAACTGTTAAAATGTGATGATACAGAACTAAAATATGGCAATTACGCTAAACAATTATATTTAAAGAGATTTTTTTATATCAATTTGCATAATAAGGTGATCGATTGTGCATTCAAATATTTTGTGAATAATTTGATAACTGAATAAAAATGAAGGTTGAAAAATTATAACTTTTGAACAATCATCTTGCAAAAAGATGAATACATTGGGTGACCATTTAGATAGTATTTATTAATAAGTACTTATTCTGCATTAAATAACTATGCATTTAATAAACTTTTTCAAATAAAATTCCTTGAATAATTCATTCATACAAGGGGGTATGTGAATAAAAATCTCTTTTTTTGTTTTTATCTTTCCAAACACATACACATAGTTTAATAGTCTAGAGTATTTTCTCGTTTAGGCCATTTTAAAAAAATCATTTGTTTGTCATCCTCTGACTGTCTCATGTAGATAAGCAAAGGGAAACTGCAAACAAACTTTTTTTAAAGGATGACCTTATATGACAAGAGGTTGCTCATCAAAATCTCAGTGTTCTTTGAAATTATGTGTAATAACAATTATCATTTATTCATATTCTGTTGTAATGTAACAGAACTTTGATAAAATTAGAATTGATGAACTAATTCCTCCCCCCCCCCCCGAAATTTCATAATGAACTATTACAACCATTGAATTGGAAGGGTTCAAATGCATTTTCTGGGGTGGATGACTTAATAATGTAGCACGAAACTGAAAATGCCCTTACCATCTTACCGTATCATCTTATACCCTATAAACACCTTGTATATTTTATTGATGAGGAAAAAATTACAGATATTTAAAGACATACTCATACCAAATATATCATTGGTTATAACAACATATGAACAATAAATTTCAAATTTCAATCAGAAAGTGAATATACAAGAGACTGCAGAGTATAGCTTCTGCAAACCGACTTATTTTCACATTGACATAATTTCGGTTTTCACATGAAACAATGATTTTGTGGCAATTTAATTTCCCGATAAAGACAGTCGTATTATCCTATGTACAGTTCAGTGGTCCTCTAGTTGGCATATATCTCTGAATGAAACTATTTCACATCTATTAATTTTCGCAAATTTTAATCACTCACCAAATTAAATTCGCGAAAATTAATCGCACCAGAAAATAAGTTGGTTCACTTTTGCGACTTTCAAAAAAGCAGAATTGGCCTGTAGCTGTATGGCCTTCAATAAAAACATTATACACAGGCCAGTGAGCCTTGGAACCTCCTGGTTACTATGACAGCACAGTAAACAGGTCAGACATGGTCGCTCTCCACATATAGTTATCTCCCCTTCTTATATCAAGTGCAGACAAAAGCTTCCACAAGGAGAGTAAAATAACAGCAACTATTATAGTTAAAAGTTTTCATAGCTTTGTATCACAGTTCGCATGTAGATATGATTATATCAAGCTAGCAGGGTATTTGTTTCCACCTAGACCCCATGGGAGTCAAATACTATTCCTTCCGTTGTGATCCCGTGACAGTCGAGTAAAAATCCTTCCGTTCTGGTAGATGTTGTATCATGATCAACACCGGGAAGGAAAAGGAAGATTGTTTTTTCTAATAATCTCATTAAACTGTATTTTGTCAGTCCCAGCTAAAGTTCACACTAAACATTTGAACTCTCTTGAATATTCCGATAATTTGAAGTTTTCCGAAGGTCGATCACTCCGACTTTGTGACAACAGGTTCGACTGGTTTGAGGGATTTGTTTTCATGTATGTTCAGAACTCCGACACTGTTTTTTTTGGTACATTAATTTTGCATCTTTGTCATGCTGTACCACTGTAAACATTGTAAAACCGAACGAAACCGAAACCCGATGTCGTACAAACAGAAGGGGTAGGAGTGTTAACTCCTTCACCCTTGAATACGCATTTGAACTCTTCCAATTCAAAGGTTGGAATAGTTCATCATGAACTTTCAGGGGTGAATGAGTTAATGGATTTCAGCAGATATCCATCATTAAATTTACAGGATAAATGTATTATGTCTTTTATCCAGTAATTACAGGCAGGACAGGTACATGTTACTGCAGGTAACAGCAGGTAACAGATAAAGTGCCCAAATTGTTCTTCAGTTGTACTTGCATAAATACAGAATTCACAGGTTTACATCCAATATCCAAATTGTACATATGTTGGTTGACAAGATATACATGTACACCTTATGGTTGATCTTATATAGCACACATTCCAGAGACAGAAATGAAGCCGTATTTTATACAGGCGTATTAGAGCCAGAAGCAAGCTACATATAATATCTGTAATGTAAATTTTCATCCTTTAACGAACATCGACCTTGAATTTTAGCTCCAGTGGTTGTAGTGGTTCTGTTCCGTACAAAAAACAGTCTTGGTACCATCAATAAGTTGCAACTTCATTAAACAGGCTATCACGCTGGTACCGAATCACGTCCTATATCTTGTAGGCTTTCATGCCTGTACCAAATCACGTCCTATATCTTGTAGGCTTTCACGCCTGTACTGAATCACGTCCTATATCTTGTAGGCTTTCATGCCTGTACCGAATCACGTCCTATATCTTGTAGGCTTTCAAGCCTGTACCGAATCAGGTCCTATATCTTGTAGGCTTTCAACAATCACCTTTGTGATTCCTAAAGATGGATGAGTTGTCATAATCAACTCCTTATCTTGGACAGTTTCCAATAAAAAATCCTGGTTCTTGAAGATAATCCTGGTATCGGAATCAAGGTACTTCTTAACTCTTTTACCCTGAAAACACATCTGCACTCTTCCAATATAAAGGTTGGAATAGTCCATTATGAAATTTCAGGGATGATTGAGTTTGAACACATTCAACACTGAAAACACATTTGAGCTTTTCCAATTCAAAGGTTGGATTGTTCATAATGAAATTTCAGAGGATGAAAGAGTATAAATGGCTACAGAAAATCCTTTTGCTTAAAGAGCTCGAGGTCGATACTGGGACCAGAATACAGCCACCATTGAATTGTCACAAAAAACTTCTGATGGGAAATCCTGTTGCTTAGGGATGATGTTGGCACCAGAATTAAGCCACAAAATTGAGTTGCTACAGAAAACTTCTGATGGGAAACCCTGTTGCTTAGGGATGATGTTGGCACCAGAATTAAGCCACAAATTGAGTTGTTTTAGAAAACTCCGATGTGAAAGTCTGGTGTTTACAGACGATCTTGATGCCAGATCCAGCGTTTACAGCTATGGTCGAAATTGTGAGAGATCCACTGGTGTTGTAGCAGGTTGTATCTCTCACTGCTGAGGAACAACGGCTTACCTCGCCTACAACCAAAGGTTATAACAAACTTATAGGCAAGAACAATGAATTCTAAATGAAAGAGCTGGTTCAAATATGTATCATTTACAGTATATGTTAACATTTGGTGACAATGTGTTGATACAATCAGTACCAACTACATTGTATAAATAAAGGCCAATTTGGTAATCAGAAAATTTCAGCTTTTAAAATAATTAGTACATTGCAATGTTTGAATGACAAAATTGTTTAAGGATTTTTTTTTTATACCAAACACTTCAATAATATTTGCAATTTTTTCTTAAATACATGACATGAGGAAAATGGTGGATCGATGACATATAATTATTGCTGTGATTTAAGTTTTAGGCACCAGTTCTGTAAGATTTTTAAATTATAAGTCTCAGCCTGCTTAGCTAGCTATTTGTCTCCCCTGGTCTAACTAGTTGTCTCCACTGGTCTAAGCAGTTGTCTCCCCTGGTCTAAGCAGTTGTCTCCCCTGGTCTAAGCAGTTGTCTTCCCAGGTCTAAGCAGTTGTCTTCCCTGGTATGACTGGTTATCTCCCCTGGTCTAACTAGTTATCTCCCCTGGTTTAATCAGTTGTCTCCCCTGGCATAACCAGTGGTTTCCCCTGGTATAACTAGTTGTCTCCCCTAGTCTAAGCAGTTGTCTCCCCTGGCATAACCAGTGGTTTCCCCTGGTATAACTAGTTGTCTCCCCTAGTCAAAGCAGTTGTCTCCCTGGTCTTAGCAGTTGTCTCCCCTGGTCTAACAAGTTGTCTCCCCTGGTCTAACTTATTGTCTCCCCTGATCTAACTAGTTGTCTCCCCTGGTATTGCTAATTGTACCCCCTTGGTTTCAACCAGTTGTCTCCTCTGATCTAACCAGTTGTCTCCCCTGGTATAACTTGTTATCTCCCCTAGTCTAAGCAGTTTTCTCCCCTGTCTAAGCAGTTGTCTCCCCTGGTCTAACTGATTATCTACCCTGATCTAACTAGTTGTCTCCCCTGGTCCAACTTACTTGAGGTCTCTGTCCTCCTCGCCATGTTCGTCCAAATAAACACATCCCCAGAGTGTGGCCCTCGGCCCACGAATCACTACCACCACACTGGAGTTGACCAATAGAAACATTGCCGTACCCGCTCCACATTCAATGGAATGCTACAAAGAGAAATGTACACAATCAACATATCAAACGTGACATCTCTGTATAATGGAAAACATTGATATATGATAACTGTAGAATAACATTTTATTCTATGTTAGAGCCTAAAGATTTTCTACTGTAATTCCAGAGAGTTTGAGATTTTGCATACAGACTGTTGGGTGATTTGATTATTCAATTTTGTTTATGGTTTATCTTAACCCACAAAACAATTTAAAATTAAACAAAAGCCATGAAACATATTTATTGTACCAGACTGACATCTAGAAGCTGATTTTGACAAAAGGGCCCTGCCATTTGTTTGATGAGCATTTGAAAGGAGATTTACCCCAAAATATCACATTTAAAGGAAAAAGCACCAGTTAATGATCTCAATTATGGAACAGGCCCTAGATACAAGTCTATGCTACAAATACTTACTCTCACACACTCGTAGATCCGTTGCTGTTGGCAACAGGCCTGACGGAAGCACAGGAAGTGGCCACAGACCATACAGAGGGCTGGGTCCTTGGGTACGTTTGTACACATAGAGCAAGTGGCGTTGTTGTACGCTTGGAAGATCTTGTAGTAGTGACGAGGAAGAGCTATCAGTTGGGGTGGGTACCAAGTCGGATTCTTCAACAACAGGCTCTGTAACAGGTCAATTGTATTACATCACTTGTCAGTGAGATACTGCAAATGTACCTTTTTTAATGGTTATCTTATTTTAGCAATTTTCATGCTGAAAGTATTCCACTAAATTTTAATTGTGCTAATTACAGTTTCTGTATATATTGCTTTCGATAGCAAGTATTGTGAGTGTGCCATTCATCACACAGCTTGACTGTTTAAGGCTGGTTATGCACTGAAATTTGAACGCACCTAGGTAAGTGCATTTACAGTTTTAATTTTCATTCTCTTTTCTACTAAACTTGTTTCTTATTCAACACCGATACATATTAAGAATATCAGTAACAGTGTGAATATATGTATTATTGACCAATCAGAGTTGTAATTTCTTTTCCCTGCATTCAAAAGATGGAGAATGTATGTTTACAGGTGGAATCAAACAACAAGAGGCCCAACGGGCCTTAACGGTCATCTGACTACCAATTGTAAAATCACTATGAAAATATGTGTAGTCATTAAATCAAGTTATAATATGCCTGTATAGATTGCCAAGTTCAAGATAGTGGCCTTCTTGGATTTCTGATGGGCTTGAAAAATAACAACACTTTGTTGGGACCATCTCAGGATATCATTTCTGGCAAGTTTCAGCTCAATTCCACTGGTAGAAGTTGAGAAGTTTAGAATGTGTTTTCAAAATGGCCGCTGTGGAGGCCATCTTGGATTTTTGACTACACGAAAAATAACAACAGTTTCGTTTTGGCCCAAGTGACCTTGAATGAAAGTCAAGGTCATTTCTTTGAACAAACTTGGTAGCCCTTTATCCCAGCATGCCACAGGCCCAATATTAGATCTCTGGGCCTTTTGGTTATTCAGAAGAAGTTGTTTAAAGATTATGACCGTTTTGGTCCCTGTGACCTTGAATGAAAGTCAAGATCATTTCTTTGAACAAACTTGGTAGCCCTTTATCCCAGCATGCCACAGGCCCAATATCAGGTCTCTGGGCCTTTTGGTTATTCAGAAGAAGTCGTTTAAAGATTATGACCGTTTTGGCCCCTGTGACCTTGAATGAAAGTCAAGGTCATTTCTTTGAACAAACTTGGTAGCCCTTTATCCCAGCATGCCACAGGCCCAATAATAGGTATCTGGGCCTTTTGGTTATTCAGAAGAAAATTTAAAGATTATGACCGTTTTGGCCCCAGTGACCTTGAATGAAAGTCAAGGTCATTTCTTTGAACAAACTTTGTAGCCCTTTATCCCAGCATGCCACAGGCCCAATATTAGATCTCTGGGCCTTTTGGTTATTCAGAAGAAAATGTTTAAAGATTATGACCGTTTTGGCCCCAGTGACCTTGAATGAAAGTCAAGGTCATTTCTTTGAACAATCTTGGTAGCCCTTTATCCCAGCATGCCACAGGCCCAATATCAGGTCTCTGGGCCTTTTGGTTATTCAGAAGAAGTTGTTTGAAGATTATGACCGTTTTGGCCCCTGTGACCTTGAATGAAAGTCAAGGTCATTTCTTTGAACAAACTTGGTAGCCCTTTATCCCAGCATGCCACAGGCCCAATAATAGGTCTCTGGGCCTTTTGGTTATTCAGAAGAAAATGTTTAAAAATTATGACCGTTTTGGCCCCTGTGACCTTGAATGAAAGTCAAGGTCATTTCTTTGAACAAACTTGGTAGCCCTTTATCCCAGCATGCCACAGGCCCAATATTAGATCTCTGGGCCTTTTGGTTATTCAGAAGAAAATGTTTAAAGATTATGACCGTTTTGGCCCCAGTGACCTTGAATGAAAGTCAAGGTCATTTCTTTGAACAAACTTGGTAGCCCTTTATCCCAGCATGCCACAGGCCCAATATCAGGTCTCTGGGCCTTTTGGTTATTCAGAAGAAAATGTTTAAAGATTATGACCGTTTTGGCCCCTGTGACCTTGAATGAAGGTCAAGGTCATTTCTTTGAACAAACTTGGTAGCCCTTTATCCCAGCATGCCACAGGCCCAATATTAGGTCTCTGGGCCTTTTGGTTATTCAGAAGAAGTCGTTTGAAAATTATGACCGTTTTGTCCCCTGTGACCTTGAATGAAGGTCAAGGTCATTTCTTTGAACAAACTTGGTACCCCTTTATCCCAGCATAACACAGGCCCAATATCAGGTCTCTGGGCCTTTTGGTTATTCAGAAGAAGTCGTTTAAAGATTTTGACCGTTTTGGCCCCTGTGACCTTGAAAGTAGGTCAAGGTCATTGATATGAGGTAACTTTGTAGCACTCCATTCCAGGTACCTACTGGCCAAATATGATCACCCTTGGCCTTTTGGTTAGTGAGGAGAAGATTGTCAAACGCTTTTTTACATATTTGACCCCTGTGACCTTGAAAGTTAGTCAAGGTCATCGATATGAGGAAACTTTGTAGCACTCTATCCCAGGTGCCTACTGGCCAAATATCATTACCCTAGACCTTTTGGTTACTGAGAAGAAGATTGTTAAAGGTTTTTACATATTTGACCCCTGTGACCTTGAAAACAGGTCAAGGTCATTGAAATGAGGAAACTTTGTAGCACTCAATCCCAGGTGCCTACTGGCCAAATATCAGCACCTAGAGCCTTTTGGTTACTAAGAAGAAGATTGTTAAAGGAAAAGTTTACGGACGGCGGACGGCGGACGACGACGGACGAAGCATGATGGCAATAGGTCATCTTGACCCTTCGGGTCAGATGACCTAAAAAATGAAATGAAGTAGCTGGAATGATGACACTGAATCAGTTTATGATTTTTTTCTATATCTAGCAACGATGACCTTGTGCTTGACCTTTGAACCCTGAAGCAAAATGCGGCATATTCATACTTTGCCGTTGTATAACGTTTGATGGAAATCAACAAAAGAATGAAATTGAATCTGGACAGGACAGGATGGGACGGAGTGGATGCATGGACAATACTACATGCCCCCGAACCCCAACCCCTATTCATGGTTCATACAGATTTTTCAAACAAAAATTAAGGCACTTTTCCAGCACTTTTTCTCAATTTCCAGGTGCCCTTTTTTGTCCAAAATAGCAGGAAATTTGGAAAAATGGATAACTTTAATCTTTTAAAGTTTTCCTGTGATGTTTTTTTTTCCCATATAAATCTTAATGAAATTACATGTTTACAGCTACTAAGTATGAATTCCAGTACTTTTCAAGCATTTTAGCAAATTCCAGCAATTTTTCAGCACTGACCCAAATTCAAGTACTTTTCATCTTCTATATGAACCATGCTATTTCATGGGAGGGGCATAAAAACACACGACCCACTTTATCTAGTTGGAAAAGATCCTCAACTTTTACGTACCTTCGCATCGCTGGGATGAGTGTTTATAAAGTTTGTCAGGTCTGTACACCACGCCCTCACAAGGGTCAAGGGCTCAGCTACTAGCCAATGAACGATGGACGAACTGGTCACCTGACCTGGAGCTGTGATTGCCGTGCCAATCTTGTTAAGTCCAAGGAACTGACACATCTCCTGGAACTCAGTTATGTTTGGCTGCAAAGAAAATATCCAGAAATTAATTTTTTGCAAGTTTAAACCTTATACATGATGAGAGTGCCAGTTTTGACAAGATATACTGTAAATCCCTGGCCTTTTCAGTTTTGTAACAGCCCATATGAAAGGATTAAAGTCCTTTCATGAAACTCCTACTCAAATATGTGTGTTCCGTGGAGACACGACTTTGCATAACAATATCAGGACATTACAAACCATGTCAACTGGTTCGGACCATTAAGCCTGGTGATAACGTCCTGGCTCAATAACCTAGAGGTCTCGGGTTCGCGACCAGCTCATCCACTTAGTTTCATTTCTGCTCCTTGTTGTAAAGTACTGTTTATTTCCCATGTCGGGATGTTTGAATTAATAGTAGCCCAAGTCTGGGTGTGTGCATTTACGAAATGTACTAATTATCACAATGATAATTTCTTAAATATAATTACAGTCCCTGGTACGCGATTAAACGCTACCTCGTGACGGATCTGTTTCATTTGTATGCGTACGTGAGGTTCTATATGCCGTCACATTTTGTAACAATGTGCTATCGGACAACAGCTGGAACCTTGAGGAATGGGAGTTCTCAACTCACTAACAAAATGGAATTATTTTAACTCAGTGACATGATTTGTCCCTTAATCTTTTTCAGTTTTGTAACAACCAATATAAAATGCTTACTGTCCTCTCTGGAAACTCCTGCTCGAAGATGTGATGTCGGACAAGAGCTGCGATCTTGAGGAACGGGAGACAGAAATCCTGGACGGCCATGTCTACACAGTGAGGTGACCACACACTCTGACAAATCTGTAATTAATAGAGAAGGCTTATATAGGCTTTGTCTGAATGGAGAAGGCTTATGTAGGCTTTGCCTGAATGGAGAAGGCTTATATAGGCTTTGCCTGAATGGAGAAGGCTTATGTAGGCTTTGCCTGAATGGAAAATGCTTATATAGGCTTTGCCTGAATGAAGAAGGCTTATATAGGCTTTGCCTGAATGGAGAAGGCTTATGTAGGCTTTGCCTGAATGGAGAAGGCTTATGTAGGCTTTGCCTGAATGGAAAATGCTTATATAGGCTTTGCCTGAATGGAAAATGCTTATATAGGCTTTGCCTGAATGGAGAAGGCTTATGTAGGCTTTGCCTGAATGGAAAATGCTTATATAGGCTTTGCCTGAATAGAGAAGGCTTATATATAGGCTTTGCCTGAATGAAGAAGGCATATATAGGCTTTGCCTGAATGAAGAAGGCTTATATAGACTTTGCCTGAATGAAGAAGGCTTATGTAGGCTTTGCCTGAATGGAGAAGGCTTATGTAGGCTTTGCCTGAATGGAGAAGGCTTATGTAGGCTTTGCCTGAATGGAAAATGCTTATATAGGCTTTGCCTGAATGGAGAAGGCTTATATAGGCTTTGCCTGAATGGAGAAGGCTTATGTAGGCTTTGCCTGAATGGAAAATGCTTATATAGACTTTGCCTGAATGAAGAAGGCATATATAGGCTTTGTCTGAATGGAGAAGGCTTATATAGGCTTTGCCTGAATGACGAAAGCTTAAATAGGCTTTGCCTGAATGAAAAGGCTTATATAGGCTTTGCCTGATTCCTAATCCTTTTGAACTTTTGCAATCAAATTTACTGAAATGAAAGCTGTAATCAATGCTTTGAAATAGAATGTTTAATTTAGGTTTAAATAGTTTATAGCTTATATTTTAATGAAATAATACAAATATAAATATTTTACCTTGTTGTCATACAATTAACCCATTCACCCCTAAAAACACATTTTAACCCTTCCAATTCAAATGTTGGAACAATCCATTATAAAATCACAGGGTTGAGTTAGTTTGATTTAAGGATGTATACTGTACTCACTGCTGGTATTCCGACATCCTGCATGTCCACGTCTTCGTAGAGCCGGCTGACCTCTAACCTCGTGATCACATGACTCAACATCCCCTCCAGACTGTCAAACGAGACCTGACGGGGAGCACAGTAAAGAACTTTAAAATATTTATGTAGATTTTTTGAAAATGTTCTTTTGGTTCAATCTCTCCATATTATGGGGAACATACTTTCTTTTTAAACTTCGAAGATGTGCATCAATTATTTCATTTTGTATGTAAATTATCAGACTTACAGAAACATTTAGACAAGTTCTGGAAAGACCTTGAGGTAAAGTATGCATCATACAGTGTCTTATATATAGATATAATTCATACTTACCACAATTTATTTTAAATTATAATAATTTAATCTTGTTGAAACAAGCATTTTCATTGGCTTAAAATATGTTATCAGCCCATAACGTAAAAAATGACGTTGCCGTTTTTAACGGTGCTTTTGATTGGCTGATGCAGCAGCGTAATGATTTGTAAGAGAAAAGAGTTCATCAGTAAAGTGAATTTTCACAGGGTATAGGTGTATATCAAATTATAAGTATTAACTTGAATCTATTTTAATGTTATGGGGTTATAACATCAAAAACGGGAGTGTACTTTCATCATAAAGTACACTCTGTTTTTTGTGTTATACCCCCATAACATAAAAAATAGATTCAAGTTAATCCTTAAATAATGTAAATACAAAGGCTGGAATGCCTGTGTCCACTATTTAATATTTTACCAAATTCTATTATAATTTAAACAGTTTTTGAAGAGGAGCTGAGTGGGACTCAAATTTAACTCATTCACCCCTGAAGACATATTTAAACTCTTCCGATTCAAAGGTTAGAATAGTTCATAATCAACTTTCAGGGTTAAATGACTTTACTATTGTATGCCAGAAGTACAAGTGTTTTATTGTGGAGTAACCATATATACTTTCTATACAAATTATATTTGAAATACTGTAAAAGTGAAATTATTCGCTTATTTTGCTTGAATTAAATTACCGTGAAATATTATACACACACAAAAAACTCCTCACAAACTTTATAGTGTCAAATAGTAATATAAACATACATTATCAAACAGTATGACTCAAAGCGTGAAAATTTCCAAACTTTGAACAGTTTGGAGGCAGACTTAGCAGAAAAAAATACCACACACAAAAATATCTACTTTTACAGTTATAGAATACCAGCCCTGTCGATTTAATACCTTGCGGCCTTTCTTTCTCCATGCCTCCCGCTCGTCCATGGTGAACTTGCAGCTGGTACAAGCCAAGGCTTGTATGAATACCATGTTGTATAGCATCTTCGTCAGGACGATGAAATGTTCTGTAAATACAGATCACAACCAAAATTATAGCAAAAAAGTTATACAACAACTTTGTCACAACAACAAATGTTCTGTAAAACAAAATCACAACCAAAGTTCTATCAAATATTTCAAGAGTTACCATCATTATTATCATATTGGGACGAATCATCCAGCTTCAGCATCTTAAGGCTTCAGTTTTCCCGGGATTTTTAATCTCTTTGGCGTTGTTCACACACACAGTGTACTCAGCAGACAATGACATGTTCATTCGAAATTCTACCTTCACTAACCCTAAGCCACAGGACAAATTGTTTTTGAATTACTTAAACTATAACTTATCATATTTGTAATATTATTGTTATGTAATACAATTTTTGTATGCCTTTTTGTGTCTCGATGAAGGAGTGGATCCGAAAATTTGACAATATCATATTATCTTCATTGTAAGAACTACTTTCCTTGCTCCAATATTGATAGTGTTTGATATATGAGTGGAAATAATATATTTCATAAATAAAATTAATTTTACATGTAATCTTCCTTAATATGGGACAGGACTAACATACCTTTCTCTATTGTCGCGGGCAGGGTGAAGATAAGCTGTATATATGGTACAGGTCTAAAATACCTTTCTCTATTGCCACGGGCAGGGTCAGGTCTAACATACCTTTCTCTATTGTCGCGGGCAGGGTCAGGATTAGCTGTATAAGGAGGGCGGAGGAATCCTTCAGTAGCACTGGAACTTCCTTGTTATACGGACGAACACTGCAACAAAATCATGTATGGTTTGTAAACTTTTTCCTCAGGTTGGAAAGTATGATTTAGGTAAAGATTATTTTACACAACCAACATATTTATATATTTGTTGTGTAAATTAATCTTTACATAGAAATAATGATATTTGATCAAAAAGCAGCCAGTAGTTACGATATGGCCAAAAAGAATAGTTTTAATAAACATTTTTTAGGGAAAATAACAGATTAGCACAATGATGAATTAAAGCATTCTACTGCAATAGTAATTTGGTGGATTTTTTTTTCAAGCTGGCCCTGATTTCATCAATGTTCCTTTACCTAAGGAAATATCTAAACTTCAAAATCTCCATATGAAAGCATTATAGAATTTTAAGGAAAGTTACTTATCTGAAGATTATTTTCCTATTTTAATTTGTAAGGCCTTCCTCTGGAGATAATAGAGTTAAGAAATTTCCTTAATAAAGTTAAGGAATGTTGATGAAACTGGGGCCTGATCAATTTCATTGTTGAGATATAATGAGAAAAATCAACATTTAACAAAACATGTCCTGAAGTAGAGGATACAAATAGTTTACGCATGACAGCAGACAAGTGATAAATGGAAAGCAATCCGAATGTCACCTGAGCACTTACCTGCTTCATTCCTTTCATTTCATTTCAGATATATTTTATTGTTTAAACAAATCGATTGAGCAACTGGCGCAGCCTAAATCAGCTGTCTCGACTTACCTGCTTGTTGACTCTCCCTCAGAGCAAGTGACCTCTGTGATGTGTGACCTTACCTGCTTGTTGACTCTCCCTCAGAGCAAGTGAACCCTGTGATGTGTGACCTTACCTGCTTGTTGACTCTACCTCAGAGCTAGCGACCTCTGCGATGTGTGACCTTACCTGCTTGTTGACTCTCACTCGGAGCAAGTGACCTTTGTGATGTGTGACCTTACCTGCTTGTTGACTCTCCCTCAGAGCAAGTGACCCCTGTGATGTATGACCTTACCTGCTTGTTGACTCTCCCTCAGAGCAAGTGACCTCTGTGATGTGTGACCTTACCTGCTTGTTGACTCTCCCTCAGAGCAAGTGACCTCTGTGATGTGTGGCCTTACCTGTTTGTCGACTCTGTGTCGGAGCAAGTGACACCTGCGATGTGTGACCTTACCTGCTTGTTGACTCTCCCTCGGAGCAAGTGACCCCTGTGATGTGTGACCTTACCTCCTTGTTGACTCTCCCTCGGAGCAGGTGACCCCTGCGATGTGTGACCTTACCTGCTTGTTGACTCTCCCTCAGAGCAAGTGATTCCTGCGATGTGTGACCTTACCTCCTTGTTGACTCTCCCTCGGAGCAGGTGACTCCTGCGATGTGTGACCTTACCTGCTTGTTGACTCTCCCTCAGAGCTAGTGACCTCTGCGATGTGTGACCTTACCTGCTTGTTGACTCTCCCTCAGAGCAAGTGACCCCTGTGATGTGTGACCTTACCTGCTTGTTGACTCTGCCTCAGAGCAAGTGACCTCTGTGATGTGTGACCTTACCTGTTTGTTGACTCTCCCTCAGAGCAAGTGACCTCTGCGATGAGTGACCTTACCTGCTTGTTGACTCTCCCTCAGAGCAAGTGACCTCTGTGATGTGTGACCTTACCTGCTTGTTGACTCTCCCTCAGAGCAAGTGACCCCTGTGATGTGTGACCTTACCTGCTTGTCAACTCTCCCTCGGAGCAAGTGACCTCTGTGATGTGTGACCTTACCTACTTGTTGAATCTCCCTCAGAGCAAGTGACCCCTGTGATGTGTGACCTTACCTGCTTGTTGACTCTCCCTCAGAGCTAGTGACCTCTGTGATGTGTGACCTTACCTGCTTGTTGACTCTCCCTCGGAACAAGTGACCCCTGTGATGTGTGACCTTACCTGCTTGTTGACTCTCCCTCGGAACAAGTGACCCCTGTGATGTGTGACCAGAGATCAGTATAGGGTTTAGTGGTCAGTATTTTACTGTGCATACTCAGGACATGGGTCAAGGGCACTGCAAAATAAAAATCAATTTGTGTAAGTGCATGTATTTCGATAATTTAAAAGTTATTCTATATAATAATTAAAAATAACTGTTAAATTATTTGTATGCCTGTTACAACCTTTTATGAAGTTACTGCTTAGCTCGGCTAGAGAGACACTTAAAGACAAGCAACCAGCATTCTTAAGAATCCATCCAACTCACATGCATTATGTTTTACGCAAGCATAACTAAAATTACAACGACCATTCCATGTTTTGTAATATACCGTAAAAACTCGTGAAATCTGTGCACTTTTTTAAGGGAAATTAAAATAAAAAAGTTGGGGGTGCGTAAATTACAATGATATAGATGTGTGTCAAGTTTTTTTTCAGTGAAAGATCGAGAAATCTGAAAGACGCCGCCATGTTGGAAAGTCGGGATTGTTTCCCTTTGTATTGTGTTTGCAGAATCTTAGTTTCCAAAATTGTCCCCATCCAAAACTCTCAACATGCCCTACATGGGACATTTCCCTTTGTATTGTGTTTGCAGAATCTTAGTTTCCAAAATTGTCCCCATCCAAAACTCTCAACATGCCCTACATGGGACATTTCCCTTTGTATTGTGTTTGCAGAATCTTAGTTTCCAAAATTGTCCCCATCCAAAACTCTCAACATGCCCTACATGGGACATTTCCCTTTGTATTGTGTTTGCAGAATCTTAGTTTCCAAAATTGTCCCCATCCAAAACTCTCAACATGCCCTACATGGGACATTTCCCTTTGTATTGTGTTTGCAGAATCTTAGTTTCCAAAATTGTCCCCATCCAAAACTCTCAACATGCCCTACATGGGACATTTCCCTTTGTATTGTGTTTGCAGAATCTTAGTTTCCAAAATTGTCCCCATCCAAAACTCTCAACATGCCCTACATGGGACATTTCCCTTTGTATTGTGTTTGCAGAATCTTAGTTTCCAAAATTGTCCCCATCCAAAACTCTCAACATGCCCTACATGGGACATTTCCCTTTGTATTGTGTTTGCAGAATCTTAGTTTCCAAAATTGTCCCCATCCAAAACTCTCAACATGCCCTACATGGGACATTTCCCTTTGTATTGTGTTTGCAGAATCTTAGTTTCCAAAATTGTCCCCATCCAAAACTCTCAACATGCCCTACATGGGACATTTCCCTTTGTATTGTGTTTGCAGAATCTTAGTTTCCAAAATTGTCCCCATCCAAAACTCTCAACATGCCCTACATGGGACATTTCCCTTTGTATTGTGTTTGCAGAATCTTAGTTTCCAAAATTGTCCCCATCCAAAACTCTCAACATGCCCTACATGGGACAGTCACCAGGTAACCACTGATGGTTGGTGTTTGTTCTCTGTAAAGTCCAGTTTTCCCCAAACGCTAAAATCTGGCACATCCTTGAACAACAATAGCTGTTAACAGGATGTCAAACACAAACAAACTAAACCGAACATATCGCGCCATGCTTGATTAATTTACCTGGCTGATTTTACGGATATGTATATAGTATTACTTACTAGTGGTGAAACAATTCATTGATGTATCGATGTATTGTATCGCAGGACAGTGCATCAATGCATCATTTGGGGTTATTTGGTATTGTGATACCTGTAATTAATTATCCCCCTTGCCGAATTAAGTAACCATCATGGCCGATGAGCAGGAGAAGGGAGTTGAACAGAAACTTGTTGCTACTCAAGTTACTTTCAAAACCCCTTGTTGGACTTATTTTAAAATTAAATCAATCAAAAGCAAGATTGGTTTATGGGAAACTGATAAAACTTCTGTATTTTGTAATGAAAGTGGGAAAATTCCGCAGATAACACTACAGAAGTAACTTTAAATATGACTTGTAGGTACAGAAGTTAAACTGGCAATAGGATATTCATTGTCAGACAGTTTGTTGGTTTCTAATATATCGTGGTAAGTACCGTATCGTGACCCTTGTATCATGATGGGTATCGTATTGCGAACCCCCTTGCAATACACAGCTCTAATACTTACAGAAGCTTTGTTTCCGTCCCACTGATGTTGCTGGAGTAAGCTCTCCACCTCTTTGTAACAGTTCTATCTCCAAATTGGATCTAAAAGATCAAAAGACAGATTAAGATTTGTTTTTATATCACAAATAATTCAAGTTTAATCTCCCATCTCAACATTATGATGCCACAACAGATGTTTAAAACTGTATTGAAACATACCTATTTTGGCAAAATCTTTAAGGTGCATTAACCAAACTTTAAACATGTGTTAAACCCTTGCAAATATGAATTGGTGCAATCAAAATACCTGCTGTTGAAAGCAATAAACAGAAACAGAAATTCCAAAAAGGAAAAGTCAGTGAAAAGAATACATTTCCTGTCAATCACTGAATTTTTTTTCTGGAGATTTAATACTATTTTTTTTTTTTTTCGGAATAATCTTATAATATTCATCCACCAAATTTTACAAAGCAGTTTTCAGTTTCAGCGGGTGTACTCTTTAACTTGAAACAGTGTTTTTTTTTTAAGAAACAGCAAATTTGGTCCCACAAAAAATTATAATTTCAGTATATGTGCTATAAATAGATGGTTACCTGGCGACGGAACACACAAACAGTAGGACACTCTCCGACGACTGGGATGTGGTGTAGGTTTTGTAGACACTGTAGGTTACGTTGGTCAGATCCTCCATCACACTGCCCATAGACTTGGTCAGTGTGGATGACCGCTACAAAAGAAAAAAAAAAATTTATCAGTGATATAAACAAGCAAAAGTGGTCAACAATGACCTTTGACCTTCAACCTTGAATAATGACCACCAAAATCCCAAAATCTCATCAAGTGGAGAACTTGATATTGTTATGCTATGGAGTAAATATGATCAATTAAACCTTTTCTGAGGTTAATGAGATATCATATAAACAAGCTTTTAATGGAGAGAATATGATACTAAGGGAAGGACATTCCATGAAAAAAGCATGAAATTGCCATGAAGATGCCATGAAATAATGAATGTATGCCATAAACTCTTGTTTTAATATTTTTCATGGTACTTTGGAAATTCAAGTGCAGTCATGAATTTCCCATAAAAATTGATTTTATAGCCATGATCTTCACCTATTTTGGCCACTGAAAAATATCCTGGCATTGCTTTCTCTTAATATTTCAATTCACGATCATGAAATCTTTCACATTCATGGCCATGAAGAAATCACTGTCATGAACGTTTAATGCAGAATATACAATTTCAGTCTAATGGCCATGAAAAGTGTCATTAACATGATTTTTGATATGAATTTAAATTGTCAATAATGTGTTGTTTCAAGGCCACAAATTATACATGAATTTATTAAATCTGTCCAGGGGTTCATGAGAAATCTTGTACACAAAGTTCTCCGGGACGCAGTGATTACTGTACTTAAATTCAACATGCCTCTTTACATTGGAGGAGAGTATAAAAACCTCTGTAGAAATGGAAAAATTCTGCAGATTGTGTAACAGGGAATATTCTGAGGATACTGCACACCAAATAATGCTATGTATTTTGTATGCATTTGTGTAAAACAGAGATACTCAGGTGTTTCACTTTTAAATTATAATTTTTTGGGGGAGGATTTATAAAACTAGGGACAGATTATCAATTCTAGACTAATGGTAAACTGACCGGCGTGATGGGTCGTCGTATCATCATCTCGGCAATGTCCTTGACCATCTGTGTTAGGACGGGACTGACCGGCTTGACCAGCGTGTACTTGCTCTCTTCTGGGATGATAGGGATGACCGAGTTGGCTAGTTGGCGACAGAGTGGACACCAGTACTCTCCCTTACTGACCAGTAAGTTCTGGTTTACCTCCTGGGTCTTAAATGAAAAACAACAATTTAAAACTCAATTCACCCCTGAAACTTCACAATGTATTAGTCAGGCTTTGAGTCGGATGAGTTCAAATGTGTCTTCAGGGGTGAATGAATTGACACAGTATCTTCAATTAACAAATTTCATCAATCTGGAAATTATATGTAATATCAAGATTTTATTTTACTTTTATATGAGTTGCAATGTTTCAAGAGCAATGGACCAGTGGGTGTTAAAACATTCAGACACATTGAAAATTCTAAAAATACTGTCAGTTATTTGACTGTGTACCACATTTATCAAGCCACTTGAATGTTCGTGACAAAACGTACCGTTAATGATGCCACATAGGAGCTGTGGCAGTCCAAGTGAAGGTAGTGGCCACAGGTCTGTACCACCACGCCACCCTCCCAGCCAATGTTTACCGACATCTGACACGACGTCTGCAACAAACATTAACTTATTTAAATTCATATGTCTCATCAAAAGACTAGGAGCTAAAGCAATACTTGGAATAAATCAAGGTTTCCACTCTAATAGCACTCAACATTGCAAAATAAAAACACAATGTGATGTACATTACACTTAGTATTTCTAGTAAAGTCAATGCTGAATTCTACGAAAATATAAATTTTAGTAGATTTGGAATTTGATAACAAAAATTGATTAAATTGCATTAAATAAAGAAAATGTTGGAATATTATATATTATACCTCTTTCATTTAAGTGCCATATGATTCTAGTAGTTGCTCCAGTCAATATTTTCGTATATTGTCCCGGAGTCAAGGACTATGGGTCGTTGCTATATATTTTGATGTCATAATTGCAGGATGACGTTATATATATATAATGTAGTGATGTCATTATTCCAGACAATGAGCAAAATGGCATCTGACCTTATGGTCTGTTTTTATTCCATAGCATGTGGTTGTGTTGGGTAGATTATATATGATATAACAAATATTGCATGTGATCACTTAGGGCAATATTGGAGTTTATGGACTGGTCAGTCGCCCAAAAATATGTATATGGACCTCAGCTTCACTTCAGTACATATACATATTTTTGGGTGACTGACCAGTCCATAAACTCCCATGTTGCCCTCAGTGCCATGCAATATTTGTTAAATGTTACGCATCAAAGAACAAATATCTTATTTTTTTGGTGACAGAACATGATATTGTACTCATTGACAATAACTTAAAAAATGGTATTCTAGTCTTCATTTTCAGTTGAAATCGTTGCTCACCTCTTCAAAGTGTTCAAACAAAGCCTTCAGTTGTCTTTTCTGTGATAGCTCACAAGTAACGGGTGATATCACCCCCTTCTCTCCCTCCACAGGTAGTTGAATAGGGTCCTCTGTCTGTAGTCTGTGGCCCAGCACTAAACAGGCAAAATTTTAACATTTCATTCCATTATCAGAATCTATTTAATATATATACAAAGTTTATACAGCAATTTCTCAGTTATTCTGTCAATCCATTTTTAATTTCTGCCGCCTAACTGACTGCCAATATCTCATGTGCTTAACTTATTTACCCCTGAAGACACATTTAAACAAAATTAAATTACCTAAAGGATAAGTTTTGAAGTATTTTTTTAATAGTGACACATAATAATAAAATCTAGCAGCATAACCCCTTAAGTGATAATGTCTGTTTTATGATTGCACATCCTCCATATATATACTCCTAGAGTCACGCTCACTTTCAATCTCTTTACTCCCTGGCATATGTCATTCTTTTATTAGTTTAATCAAAGTCACATTGATCAACACCTTGAGCATGATAAGGGACGAGACGACTAGACTCATGGTCGCAAAAACTGCAAAAAATTACTATAGTAGGGTGATGCTCCACTGAAATAGTTAAAGGACAGCTAGGTTTCAGCCTGTAGCTAGTGACTGGTCAGGTCGTCTTAAATTGAAATAGACTGCTTTAAATTCGGACATTGCTCCTCTTGTACTATCAAAGGACAGGTATCAGCCTAGAGTAGCAATTGGTAAGGTGTTTTAACACAATCACACCTTAAAAAACTTTTAAACTCATTTGAATCAAAAGTGGACCTGAAACCAATCAAATACAGTAAAATTCAAAATTTTTGCATGTGGGATTTTTCGCTTGGTCAGTATCAAAAGTGATTGCTATGTGGAAATTTTTGCTCTGTCAAACGTTCTATTTCGAAAAATGTGCATATAATATTATAGGACACTGTAGAGTTTGAGTAGTGTTAAAAATATTCGTGGGTGAATATATTTGCAGAGATTTAATGCAAGCGAAAATTTCTACTCCACGAACAATCCCACTCATACAGTAGCTAGATGTGTGTCTTCAGTTTTGTTAGGACATATTCCACAGTTGCAGGGAGTGAAATTGAGTAGAGCCGCTGGAATATCAAGGGGGAGGTAACTCACCACTGGATGCCTGTACTAACACCACCAGACCGATAGGTTTGTCAGCCGTGGACGGAGAACTGTGACCACAGATGACACAGTCAAACTCCTTCTCCTCCACGACCTGTCTCGTGTCGGGCTTCTCCGTCGTTGTACTACTGTTGTCATCTGAAAATAGAAAATTGATTGCTCAGATGGGATAGTTTTAAAGCTTATTTACTATAAAAGGCTTCTAGTATAATTTATACGATAGGGTAATTGAACCCCAGCCTGTAACCTTGGTGAAAGACAAGTGTATGCTATCCACTGTGCCATCCCACTACCCTAAATTGAGGGTACACTAAGCATGTGTGTGTAATATAACATGGTAAAATAGATAACAATAGATAGAAGTGTTGGAAAAAATAATTAAAGACATTTACATGCTTTAAATTTGGTTTTTTACAAAGAGATTGAACCATTCTCAGTAGATAAGATGTTACTTAATATGACCTGATATTGAATCAGTCTGAATTGTAAGAGATTTATTGACTCGTTGAGTGTTTTCATACCTGGTAAATCTGTATCAAAGTTTTGCTCCATAAAAGCTTTCTGTTTGGAGGCAAATTGAGCCATCAATTTTTCCTGTCGTTCTTTGGCTTTCTTCTTTCTACAATGACAAAATCAGTTACAATTATGTCAAAGGACACAAATAATATGATGTAAACCTAGCTGTTAAACTGCCACCAATCTCATGACAGGACCACAACTTTAGACTGGAATTGACAGAGTTTTGAATAAGGTTTGGTGTTGGTTTGGTTTAATTTGTTTTACGCCCTATTAACAGCCAGGCTCATTTAAGGAAGTGCCAGGTTTTGGAGGTGGAGGAAAGCAGGATTACCCGGTGAAAGCCACTGACCTATGGTCAGTACCTGACAACTGCCCCAAGTGGGTTTCAAATGCGTAACCCAGAGGTGAAGGGCTAGTAGTAGAATGTCGGGACACCTTTACCACTCGGCTACCGCGACCGCAGCCCCTAATTTTTTTTTATTAGACAAAGGACGGTTTACTCAAACTATATGCTGTATATGCTTCAGGCCAGAGAAGTGAAAAAAAAACCCCAGATTCATTTTGGGTTTTTTTTGGACCGCCTCAAAACTTTAAAATTTTCTCTCTTTGGATCACTTTCCAAACCTCGAGACATTCACTCACCTATCTTCCTTCTTGCCCGCTTTCTGTTTTCCTTCCTCGTCTGATTTCGGGGTTAGCTGTTGGTACGTTTCCTCAATCAGCTTGGCACAGTTAGAACTCTGTTGCGACATTTTGTCCAATAAACACGTGATGAAATGCGATCCGTCACCAACACGTGACGACGATGGAAGTCTTTTACACATTGACAGAGGCACATAGGAGCCTGCCTTGCCCGTAAGCTTATAATGCAGTTTCATTAAAAGAGAAATCAAACTCTCGTTGATAGGGATCGGAACAGGCGGAGCTGTCTCTGTCGATACACCTTTACTTTCGTATTTTGGTTTGTCGGTTGTTTTGGCACTGGAGTGACTAGAAAGGGAGTGAATTGGCATAACAGGAAACGTTCCCTCGCTTGTCATGGGAACTATGGTAGGGTGGCTCGGAATGTGGCCGGAGTGGGCGGCAGTTATTGGTCCTCCAGAACCTGTAATTACAAATATATGTAACATATTGTTTTTACTTTATAACATTTAAAAACAAGTTGTACATTTATTTTCTTATATTAATGACTCTAGGCCCAGATGTTAGCATGTAGGGTGGTTTTAAAACTAAAGTACACAGAGTAAAACCACAATATACCCCTTCGGATTTGGGAATCAAACCCTGGTCGCAAATGCACTATCCTCTAAGCCACCCGACAACATGACAACACAGTTTCTAAGGACTGATTATAATGAAATATGATTTAATTTTATCTTGTAACTAAAAAAGCTTTTTGACACAAAAGAATTGTGGTAAATTTAGTGACAAATCTCAAAGAATTCTTTCACAAAAAAAAAAAAAAATAAGCTCCATTTATTTTTCAAGATATTAATTTAATAGGATCCATCTTGCAATTCTATTCTTAGACGAAATATTCACAAAGAAAACTTGTAAAATATTATTATCCATTCTAGACTAATACAATTGTATGACCCGAACACAAACTACCGATTTCTTACTCATGACGGTGCTTGGTGCCATCTGGAACATTTCCTCGAGACTAGAGTTCATGAGGTCAACATCCGCGGGAAAGGTGAAGTTGTCTCCGGGCTCGAGGCTGAGGACGGAGACATGCACCTCCTTGATAGTATCACAGGCATTCTGTAGTAGGCTGGTGGAGGAGAACCAGTCTTTGTAGTCGCCATTAGGAGCACAGCCTCGAAAAGTTTTGGACTGAGAAAGAGACACATATTACTAGACATTAAATACAACAAATGGTGCTGTATTAAAAAATCAACATATTTAACAATTTTTTTTTTCATGATGATGATGATGAATTTTTTTATGATGGGGGTGTTGGTGCGAAGCCCATAGTAATTCCTGAACATTCCTTAATTTTAAAAATCTCCATAGGAAAGCATTCCAGAAGTTGAGGAATGTTCCTTTACTTAAGACTTTCAACTTTAATTAATCTCCAATGCTTTCTTTTGGAGATTTTGGAGAAGTTTGATTAAATGAAAATCCTAGGTTTCCAAAACTGCTTGTTATGTAATTGTATTCATCAATTTTCATGCAGAAACACTTTAATATTACTCAAAATAAAATTAAATATACATTGTATAGGAATTCAAAACTAGAACTGTAAGCCGATGGCTGACTAATACCCCCCCGCTACCTCTTATTAGAGGTGTCTGACATGTTTTTGAAAAAAACCTGATGTAGTACAAGTTGTATATAACATGCATTATATAATGTCAACAGTCAGCAGAATTTTAAAAGCCGAACGGACAAATTTTAACCTGTGTATAGTAATCCTCAACATTACTTACTGCGAATTTTCATTGAAAATGACCCAGTAGTTTAGAAGAAGTTGTCCAGACATCATGTTATTACGGAAACCTGTGTATAGTCACCTCATTACCATGGCAACCATTTGACAAACGAAATCCTGTATGCAAATCTATACATGGTCCCCAACAATACTGCCAAGTTTCACTAAAATTGATCCAGTAGTTTAGGAGTTGTCCGGACAACACATTATAATGGAAACCTGTGTATAGTGACCTAGTTACCATGGCAACCAAAATTTTGACAAACAAAACTCTGCATGCACATCTACACATGGTCCCCAACAATACCACCAAGTTTCATTAAACTCGATCCAGTGGTTTATAGGAAGTTGTCCGGACAACACGTTATTACGGAAACCTGTGTATAGTGACCTGGTTACCATGGCAACCAAAATTTTGACAAACGAAACTCTGCATGCACATCTACACATGGTCCCCAACAATACTGCCAAGTTTTATTGAAATCGATCCAGTAGTTTAGGAGGAGTTGTCCGCACAACATTTTATTATGGAAACCTGTGTATAGTGACCTGGTTACCATGGCAACCAAAATTTTGACAAACGAAACCCTGCATGCACATTTACACATGGTCCCCAACAATACTGCCAAGTTTTATTGAAATCGATCCAGTAGTTTAGGAGGAGTTGTCCGGACAACATTTTTCTACGGACAGACAGACGGACAGACAAGCTGATTCCAGTATACCCCCCCTAACTTCGTTGCGGGGAGGTATAATGAGATATAACTTCACTTATAATACGACATTTTATCATTTAATAAAATTATTTTGAGTTTAACAGGGAAATCAACAATTTTTTTCAGATAATCTAGATGTTTATGCTCTGTCCTCTTTATTTATTTGTTTTGGTTTTTCTCAAATTTTCCTGTAGTAAGAAATGAAAGCTTAAGACTTAAAAAATTGTATAAATGTATAAATTGAATACAGATGCACAGTAATCACACCTACCCTTCTCCTAGTGTCTGTACAGGGTACGGCGAGTGCAAGGTTTAACAGGTGAATACAATAGTACAGACAGCTCTCCGGTAAATTATTACGAGTCAGTGCCTGTAAAACAGATATTTTCATAATTACTCACTGATTATAAATATAAATTGACATCGCTTCTACAACAATTACTAATAAAATTATTTTCAATTGATACTGATTACTTTAGTCGGCCTAGCTGCATGTTATTATTACGACTGGTTTTTAGTGTAAGAGGAAACTGGAGTACCAGGGTGAAAACCCACATTATATGGTAGTTGAGCTACTATATCCTTTCATGTCCCATTGGGAATTAACTACAGTAAGAGGCTTACTAGATTAAAAAGTTCTTCGACTAATTTCATAGATTTCATATGCAATTGAAACTCATTTAAGGTACTATAAATACAACAACTTAGAAACTGGGATTATTCGAGAGGTCAAAATTTTCCCCTTTAAAATGTCGCAATTCTGAACCTATAGTTGCTGCCATGTTAAATTTGTGCTCATTACGCAGGCCAAAATGGCAAAAGTTACAGAATATCTGCAACAAAATTTCTCAACACACATTAAACCCCTTACCCTATGTAGGACCGTAAACAGAAAAGCATGTAGAGTCCTACACTGAAGAATCTTAAACATGTCTTTATACGCCGGATTTATCTCCCCTGGAGGTTTAAACGGCGGCCAAGGTGGTGTTTTCCCAGAATACTTCCCGTTCTGGCGAACGCTGTGAATACATAAATAAATAACCTCTCTAACTAAGCAAAAAAGCAATCAATTCATATTACCAATGCTGTAATGCAGAACTTTCTTAATCAATATACTTATACCAGGCTTACATAATTTCTATGAAAATTTGAAAATTTTAGAATTCCATTGTTTTATAATTATTGTCCTTCCCTGATATCAGGAAGTAAGAAAGTAATCACAAATTGCATCCTATTTGATCTCCCCCAAACAATTTAATTATGGAATAACCATCAGTTAATTAAACACTAGACAATTTTGATCAAGGTTATTCCATAATTAATCATATTGGGGAGATAGGACATATTTGTATTAACAAATTATGGGTATATAGTCTTAGGTTAAAACCAGATTCGTTCGATGCATATGGGGTTTCTGAAAAAAGTAATATTGATGGTCTCCAAACGTTTCCTATATGTACTGCATTTTAAAATCATTTTGAAGCTTTCAAAGAGCACAGCATGTCACTTCAGTTCAAGATTTACAATCAATGAATCAAGAATTTGCCATTTTTTTCAAAATATTTCAAGAAAATGAAGTATTTTGTAATACTTACAATGCACTATATCTGTCCATTGATGATTGGAAGTCCTTTTTGTACACAGCTCTTAAAGCAACATGGACAGGGTCAAACTCCTTCTCCCAAATAAAATCTGAAACACAAGTGGTCAAGAGACTGTCACAAAATAATACATTCAAACCTGTCATAAAGGACACCTCTGTGTAAAGTTAAGGACACATGTCTATAAAGGACAGGCTCATCATTCCCACACAGTACAATTTACTATGTAATTAACCTCTATATAAAGGACACCTGTCTATAAAGGACAGACTCATCATACCCGCACAGTGCAATTTACTAGTATATAATTAAACTTTTTATGAAAGACCCCTGTCTATAAAGGACAGACTCATCATTCCAATACAGTGCAATTTACTATATAATTGACCTCTTTATAATGGACACCTGTGTAGAAAGGACACCTGTCTATAAAGGACACCTGTGTATAAAGGACACCTGTCTTTAAAGGACAGACTCATCATTCCCAAATAGTGCAACTTACTATATAATTAACCTCTATATAAAGGACACCTGTCTATAAAGGACACCTCTATATTAAGGACACCTGTCTTTAAAGGACAGACTCATCATTTCCACACAGTACAATTTACTGTATAATTAACCTCTATATGAAGGACACCTGTCTATAAAGGACAGACTCATCATTCCCACATAGTACAATTCACTATATAATTAACCTCTGTATAAGGGACACCTGTCTATAAAGGACAGACTCATCATTCCCACACAGTGTAATTTATTAGATATAATTGACCTCTATATAAAGGACACCTGTCTATAAAGGACAGACTCATCATTCCCACACAGTGCAATTTACTATATAATTAACCTCTGTATAAAGGACACCTGTCTATAAAGGACAGACTCATCATAACCACAAACTGCAATTTACTTTATAATTAACCTCTTTATAAAGGACACCTGTCTACAAAGGAAAGACTCATCATACCAACACAGTACAATTTACTATATAATTAACCTCTGTATAAAGGACACCTGTCTATAAAGGACAGACTCATCATTCCCACACAGTACAATTTACTATATAATTAACCTCTATATAAAGGACACCTGTCTATAAAGGACAGACTCATCATTCCCACACAGTGCAATTTACTATATAATTAACTTCTATATAAAGGACACCTGTCAATAAAGGACAGACTTATCATTCCCACACAGTGCAATTTACTATATAATTAACCTCTGTATAAAGGACACCTGTCTATAAAGGACAGACTCATCATTCCCACACAGTACAATTAACTATATAATTGACCCTTGTATAAAGGACACCTGTCTATAAAGGACAGACTCATCATACTCACACAGTGCAATTTACTAGTATATAATTAAACTTTTTATGAAAGACCCCTGTTTATAAAGGACAGACTCATTCCAATACAGTGCAATTTACTATATAATTGACCTCTTTATAATGGACAACTGTGTATAAAGGACACCTGTCTATAAAGGACAGACTCATCATTTCCACACAGTGCATCTTCCTATAAAATTAACCTCTTTATAATGGACACCAGTCTATAAAGGACACCTGTGTATAAAGGACACCTGTCTATAAAGGACAGACTCATCATTCCCACACAGTACAATTTACTATATAATTAACTTCTGTATAAAGGACACCTGTCTATAAAGGACAGATTCATCATTCCCACACAGTACAATTTACTATATAATTAACTTCTGTATAAAGGACACCTGTCTATAAAGGACAGACTCATCATTCCCACACAGTACAATTTACAATATAATTAACTTCTGTATAAAGGACACCTGTCTATAAAGGACACTTTTGCTCTGTCCCTTGGGTATTCTTTGTAGACAGGTTGGACTATATCATTAAATTGGCTTTAAAATACTTATTTTGGTGCATTAAAATTTTGTGCATACCGAATTCAAACACATAAGCAAAATGATGAATTGACACACTCTGCAATACTTGCTGTAGAAAGTAATATACAGGAACTGTAATTAGTGCAAAATAATTTAGCGGAATGCTAGCTTTCAGCGCAAAGATTGCTTTTAACAGGATTACCGCTAAAATGTGTAATATGTTTACGGTATTAATATTTTGAACTTGATAAATTTTAATAAATTCTGACCGAGCAGACCCAACAAAGCAAAATAGGCAGAAAACATGTACAGTTAAAATCCCACTTACTCCAACATGTAGGGACCAGATCAATAGTTCAAGGAATACATGGTATTCGAGTAATCGGACGTTGGTTAAAAATGTTAGAACTCAGTCGGGACAAAACAAATTGCTCTGCAAATGAGGGGTATTCAAGTAAACTGGGTTCGAGTAAGTCAGGGGTTTTACTAAAGTTGTATTTGACTCCAAAATGTCAATAAGATCTATTCTAAAACAACAGATTCCAGAGGGATCTTGGCACCCAGCACAGAAAATCCTCATTTTTTTCTTTTTTCAAGTATTTAATTATATATAAGTAACTGTATCTGAAATTTGAGAGTTCCTCTCAAGAAAAGACATTAATTTAAAGATGGTAGCCTATGAACATTTTTTTTTTTCAGTCCCTAAATCAAAATAACACAACTATAAGGACCAAGAGGGACCTTAACATACAAAATTTGAGGAAGATCCATAAAGTACTTCTCAGAGATATCAATGGTAAAATCCAAAAAGGCCGTCTTTCAGCCATATTATTTTTCCGATCACTCCCAATATTTAAAGGGCACAACTTGGCACGAAGGGGAACCAACGTATGAAATTCGAGTAAGATCCATTACATACTTCTCAAGAAATAGTGATAACATAACAAGAATTGTTTTAGGACGGACGGCGGACCACGGACGCAGGGCCATTTGAATAGTCCACCATATGATGATGGTGGGCTAAACAAAATTTTAATGCTGTAATTGTATAGGTAAAGATTGCACCAGCTAACACAAACCTTTAGGTACGTAGGTTCCTTGTTGTAGTCCCGCCCCAGCCTCAAAGTTTGGTGCTTTGTAATCTGCCAACTTTCAAATGACAACAAAACTTGACAATCATGCATGATCACATTAAAAACTATCTTAGATTAATTTCCATTATAAAGATTTACAGAATATAGCATGCACCATATAAAGTGAAAACCATCATGAAAAATTTCAAATTTATATATAACTGTATATGCCAAGGAAATTTTCGTTGCAATAAAAAACTTATTCTTGGCCATTCTCACTGTCAATGTTGAGGATGAATTTTCCATTACAGCATATACAATTAAGCTATAATTTTACAGAGTATTGGTAAACCTTGTTCTCAATGTTGGCGCGACGGCGAGAAATTCCTTAAATCAAACAAGGTCTTGGATTTACACGAGTTCGAGATAAGAAAGTTTGACTGTTATAAAATGTAAAAGGTGAAATGAAAACCGATCTCATGGAATATGCTGAAAAATTTGACAAAGCGAAAATTTCCTTGTATATATCATCTTATTTTTGTATACAAGTAGAGTATTATTGTTATCCTTGTAAATATACACAAATTACCTCCTTCAGTGTCGGTTCAAAAAGCTCGGTGCCGTGACCTATCATTCCCGACTTCTCCGGCATCAGATCGGTCAGTTGGCTGTGTTGGCGGTCACTCACACAGAGTAGAGTGGACATCTCAAGTCTGACCAATTCCTTCTCGTCTATACCTGAAATTTTTCAACAATAAATTTCTGAATTCTATTCATGTGTCATTGATAATGTTACAACTTATAAGTATGGGACTTTTTATTGCTTTTTAATGTGTATGTTCTTCAAGTTGGTGCTATTGTGTGTTTTTTGTTTTTGTTTTAATTCTGACAACCTGTAAATACATTTTTTCGGGCACATTAAAATTTAGGCGCATAACCGAATTTATACAGATACACACAATAAACTAGAAATGTCTGCGAGACATAAATGACCCCGCCGCTCATATAAAATGAGTTCTTCATGCTTAGTACATATGCAAAGTTTGATGGCAATGGGATCTCTAGTTATTTAGATAAGCTGGTTACATTACCATGGGACAGGACGGGACACGACAGGACAGGACGGGATGGGATTGGACGGACATGGGTAACACTATATGCTCCCCATTTCATGGCGGGGGCATAACAATCTATGAGGCATTCATGTACAGGGATCATGGATTGACAAATGGATAGAGTGATTCTTATAAACCTGCCTTCACACTTTACTAGCAGTATAATAAGTACTCACAGGGATCATTTTGGGGCGGGATTTGAGGATTTTTACCCGCATTTTTCCTGAAAATCTCATTGAAAATTCAAAATTGCTCAGTGAACTTACCTAAGTATGTCCGAACCCCGAGAAGAGTTACGAGATATGACAGAGCTGCGTCCACCATGGCAAGTTGCTGCTCCGTCTCCAGTTTAAAACTGTCGGTGTTCGGGTGGTTCGAGTAGGATAACCAGTCAGTCACATGATATCTATTTAAGGCAAATTGTTGAATCATTATAATTTGATTTGAAACCAGGCAAGTCGGATAATTACACAAGGGAGGTAATCAAACATAGGAGATAATTACACAAGGGAGATAATCACACAAGGAAGGTAATTAAACAAGGGAGATAATTACACAAGGAAGATAATCACACAAGGGAGATAATCACACAAGTTTATCGGAGTATCCAGGTCAATATATAGGGTACATTGCACTACAGGTTGAACCGGCACAGGAAGCACAGAAATATTCAACGATAAACAAACGCACTTGGACCGAACCAAAGGCAGAGCTAAAAATCCACAGTTTCGGAGGAAAAATTAATAATATATCAAGAATAAAATAGCGTTATTTCACGCATCCACTAAATTATATAACATATTTTTACATTGTCACCTAGACTGACATTATTTAAGAAATTTATAACGCAAACAAGCAAAAGTCAGCAATTTAGTTTCGGCCAGGTACATCTGGACCCCTCGAACCACACGTGCCAGATTTTCCAGAGGTCAGCCTCAGTCCAAATCTGTGCCTGGTGATTTCACTCCAGGTTCAACTGGTTTAACTGGTTAAACCATTAGTTCGAATTTACCCATAGTTATTCCACTTTAAGGGCAATATGTACATATTACAAAGATGAGCTTTATCAACAAAGGACACATATCAGACTGGGCAGAGGTTTCAGGGTATATACAGTATGTATACGTGACAAGTCTTACCTTTCTAAAACAGTCTGTACAAAGTAGTCAGGATCTAGCTTACAGGCACACACCTACAAAACACAAACCAAATTGAATGATTCCCGGCAGGAAAACAATATATTTTGGGAGGCAGAATTTCAATATTTTTTTTATATAAAAATTTAAAAAAAAACTGAATTCCATTCTTTTTCATTTTAACAGTAAATAGTGCTTTTTGGCCTTAAATAGCATTTTAACTACATCATTTTTTTCATGGAAGTATTTCTTAGTTCTTTTTAAGACATTTATGTGTGGTTTCTTAAGCTCTCCCTCCACCCCCTCCTAATTCCTTCCCCTTGACATTTTAAAAAGTATATACTTTCATCAGCATAGTGACTTTAACAATTGATCAATCTAGCTATACCTGTTGTAGACATAGATCAGCATCCACCATGGAGTAGCAGAAATGACACTGGACATAGGTCATCGCTTGACCACGAATCTGGAGACCGTTCCTTATCCACATGTTTGCATACACCTCCGACACACTAACCTACAAAGAAAGAAAATTACTGTTATATTTTGTGCTGTATTATTAGTATACCGGTATATTGAGATTCAACTAGAAAACGATATGTATCACGGTACAATTTTGACCTATCAGTTCAGTCGGGAATCTTTGTTCGTTTCTGTAAAAACTTCATTTAATCAAGGAGATTTTAAAATATTCAATCAACTGCTTTCGTCTTTCGATTTTTAAGTGTAATTCTCAAATAATATATCAATTCAAAAGCATATTTGGGGCTATTCCAGTAAAATATTTACCTCACCACAGGACTCAAGGTTTTGTTAAGGGGTACCACCCATAGAATTCAATTAATAATATCTTACTTGGAAGCAATAGGAAGGGAAGCCAACCATGGGTAGAAGTGATTTATTTTGGAGTCCTGGGGTCAGGTAGATATTTCAATGGAACAGACCTTATTGGTTTTGAGACGATAAATAAATAAATCATTTCCGTGATCCCTTGCTTAAGTTCTTAGTAACGTTTTCCAAATGGCGACCTTCATCGGCGCTGGTGATATAATAAGTATTTGAATCGACTTTGAAGTCAGTCATTATGTTTGTAGTATTTAATTGTAAATATACTAGTATTTACTAAAATAGCAAACTATACTAAAAGTGAGTTAATGTAACTAATATCAATACTTAATAAATCATGTCTGTTTAGCCATGATTACATTTGGCTCTTTTATTATTGCTTTGTTTTAAAAAAAGACATGCAATTCTCTTACACTAAAATATCATGATTTGTCAAAAAGATGATCATGTATTACAATATAAGAATTATTGTGATTCTTATCACTAGTTGTTATATTCATAATGATCATTAAATGTCACGTTTAAACCACTGCAGTCATTCAAATTTATAGTGACATATATGTCTGTGTAGTTGATTGCTGTGTGCAGAGTCTCAAACAAATCTTAATACTTTGGGTTTGGATTGTTAACATCAAAAAGTTTTAATAAGAACATACTTTATTTAACAACAATCATAGAAAATTCATTTCAACCTATACATATGAATCCAATCATATTGGCCAGGAAATAGCATGCAGGCATCTTGTTGCAAGAGAGCCTGGAATGCATTCATCGAAAAGCCATGTATTCAGGAAGTTAGTACCATATACCTTTCATGTTTCTTTGCTGATAGGTAAGAGTGTGTCATTCACAGCAACACCTGACTACCCACTGAGTAACTTTGTCTAAATTGGTTTCATTGAGAAATATTTTGTATCCTTGTATAATATGAAGTTGGACGTTTTTGAATATACACATCAGTGTGCTTACTTGTTTTGATCGAGTACATAATGACTTGGTTCTAACTTTTGGTTTGGTTTATTTTTGTCATTTAAGGATTTGCCTGTTTTTGGAGGTGGAGGAAAGCTGGAATAACCGGAGAAAAACCACCAACCTACGGTCAGTAACTGCCCTATGTGGGTTTCAAACTCGCAACCCAGAGGTGGAGGGCTAGTGGTAGAATGTCACGACAACTTAACCACTCAGCCACCGCGGCCCCACTTGGATGTGACCAAGATTTACATGGCGGATGTCATCGATGAAGTAAAAGATGCTTACTCTTCCAGAAAATCTGGTCTTAATTGATCTCTTGTACTTTTACAAGGGTCTCTGTGTAAATCTTTCCTTTGTTCATATTTTGACCATAGTTTAATCATTTTTGAGTTGATTTGTGGTTTTATTGAGGCTTCAGTATTCTCTAAATTTTTTTAAACACGCAATCGATCTTGTCTTACCTGTATCTGTAACAGGTGGTGAAGGATAGTTTTCATTTTCTTTGGAGCCAGATCAAAGTCTGTAATAGGTATCTCCTGATTCTGAACGCCGTGTACCAGAAATATCGCCAAGTAACGATGTAACGGCAGATGGAATGTCAACTGGTACGGGTTTGGCTGAGGACAAAATACATAGTCTCACTGCACTGCATGAACTGTTACATTATCATGAAACTATATATATACAGAGATGATTTTTCTTTCTCATATTTCGCCATGTTGTATAGAGTTTGCCCATATAATATCTGAAAGTTATGTAAGAAAACTATCATACATCGCAAATCAAGTAGGCCACGTACGCCACGTGATGTCACAATGGCTCAACAATGACGTGACGTCATGATTTTACCGAAAATTGAAAAAGAGGACATGATCAAACCTTTCAAATTATCTTAACTGTACACATTAAAAGGTTCTTGTGAAATTTCAGCGGTAAATGAGTTGCACTGTAGACTCAAATAAAACCAAAGTGAGCAGGGGCTCACATATATATACCCCCACCCCCAAACCAAAACAAAGCGGTCAAGTGTGACCTTCGACCTTAAACATTGACCAATGGCCACCAAAATGTATTCAGGTATAGAACTTGATGATGTGATGCTAATAAAGTAAATATGAACCAATTCTGACCAGTGGTTTTGAAGATATATTGTGCACAAGGTCCAGACGCACGCATGGACGGACACACAGACAAAGTGACTAATATATACCCCCTTTACCTTAGTGGGGGGTATAATTACCTTTGTAGACTCCATACAGTTGATAGCGTCAAACCATTCTCTCAGATTCTCCAGACAAACTGACACCATACTCTTAGTGAAGTTGGCTGTGTCCTTATTTTTGCAGTGAAACATTAGAGACCACATTGGTGACGAAGCGATCTCCAGTTCGGCTGAGAAGGCCGCGTAGTAGGTCTCCGGTTCAAACCCCATGTGTTGGCTCAGCTCTCGTTGGTTCAAGTTCATACCTGGTTAAAAATCAAATAACATAATTCCAGCATTAACTATGTGGGAGGGACAGAAGACACCCATCAAATATTAAATAATTCACCCCTAAATATAATTCAAGGAATAGTAAGCAGATCTGGTTTTAACTCCACCACCCATGATATATTAATACAGGTGCCCCCACACAATTAATTATGGATTAACCCTTACTATATTATTGCTAGATAGATTTAAAATATGGAACAATATCTGTAAACAAATTTTGCCGTTTTTCATACTCAATTATTAAAAATTGTACGAAAACAACAACTCTGGGAGGCATCCATGCTGATTCCATTGTTACATATATCATTTCTTGCTTTTATACCTTGGTAAAATATTAGCAGATTCCTATGTATATGTACTTCTAAAATGAGAAGTTCTCTTTAAATTTGCTTCAATTGATATAAAACAAGTTTGATCCCATATATTTCTGTCTATTAAATTGAAATCTCTGGTTTACATGGCTTTCAACTCATCAGCAGAGAAAAATTCTTGTCAGCTCCATCGCAAGAGGATCATGCTTAGTACGTCTAGCTAGTAAACCTGAAGTCTTGCAGTTTCAATCTTTGTATTAAATTGCAAAGGAAGAATCTCGACTCCTGTTAATAGTTTGATTATTAAGGTATTAGATGAGTAACCCAAAATGGCAGATTTCAATTAACCCAAGTGGAAGAATTGAAAATAATTACATGAATTGTCAAACTGTTTTTCTATGAAACATATGTCTACATATTTTGAACAGTTCCAAGAAAGTCTAAAAAGAAAATTAATTTTCAACTCATTAAAAGTACAAGTAAATATACAAAAGATGGTTAGAGAATTCCATTGTTTTCAACTCATTCACCCTGAAATGTTATAATAAACTACCCCAACCTTTGAATTGGAAGAGTTCAAATATGGTCTTCAGGGGTGAATAAATGAGTTTTCATAACTCATTCACCCCTGAAAACCACATTTGAACTCTTCCAAATCAAAGGCTGGATAGTTCATTATGAAATTTCAGGGGTGAATGGGTTAATTAATGAGCACCTCACCTTGGAAGTAGCAGAGGAGTTCCAACCACATGTTGATGAGTCTGATGTCACCGAGGAACTTGTGAGCGATGGACTGGTGAGACAGAAGGTTAATGAGATCGCTGACCACTGGCCAGTAACAGTGGTCCTTCATCACCTCGTTGTCACAGTCCACCACCATGTGCATGTTCATCTGGGCATCTACAACAAACAAAATTGATTGTTTTTTTGAAACAATTAAATGGAAACTCTGTAAGCTATCATTTTTTTTTCAGATTACAGAATGTGCATGTTCATTTGGGCATCTACAGCACACAAGATTGATTTCATTTTTGAAACATTTAAATGGAAATTCTGTAAGCAATCAATTTTTTCAGATTACAGAATGTGCATTTTCATTTGGGCATCTACAGCACATAAGGTTGATTTTGTTTATCTTATAAAACATTTAAATGAAAATTCTTTAAATGGTCATTTTTTTTTCATATTCATAAAGAATTACAACAATCTTTTGGGAACATATGTCAACTTGAAGTTTTGAACTAGTCACAGGCCTTCAAATACTATCAATAAACACAATATGGAATGATTTTGTTTTGGTTTGATTGTTTTTGTGTCATATTAACAGCCAGGGTCAATTTAAGGACAGCCAATCAGTATATGCAATGTGGATGCGTGGTTATTGGGGAGACTGGCCTACAGTATGTTCACTTCGGAACACTTGAACCACTCGGACACTGTATCGCAATAATCTCTCTGTATAAGACATACCTTGGAGAGTGCTCTGTGTGACGATGTTCTCCACCATGTGGGTGAGACTTAGGATAAGAGTATACAACAGGTTATATTCTTCAACCATCTTTTTAGCCAATATCTCGTTACTAAACAACTGCACGCTGATGTGGACAACCCGATTAGCGATAGCCGGCCGATTCTGTCCGTTCACCAACACAAGCGATATCCTGCTATAGTGGTCAATAAAAGCTCTGGTAAACGCCTCCTGTTGAAAAAAGAAAATCAAAACAAATCTTTATATGAGCTGAAAAGCAACAAGCATATTGAGAACTGCTGAAGCAATACACGTCCCCTACAATAAATATGCTCAATTTTGTGCAATCAAAGTTTAACGCATTGTCAGTTTTTGGCATATTAACGCAAATGATAAATTCGCACAATCGTACAAATTTCTATATAAGCAAAGTATAAAAACTCCAATAAGCGCAATAATATTTTAGCGCAATACATTCAGCGTGAAAAGCGCAAAAATAATTTTAGCTCGGAAATATACATGTTTGTTTACAGTATATCATTTAATATTTCTGTGCCACCGGAAATGTTTCAATTGGGATAGGTGAATGTAATTTTCTACCACAATACCCTGTGTTATTCCACTCTCAGACCATTGTATAAACATGCTTACTGTTGGATAAATATATGTTATATACCACTAGTGGATTATGACCTTCCCGACTTTTGATTAGTTGAGAATTTGAACTTTGACCAGAAATCACGATTGTTGACATCGTCAACGATTGTTGACGACGTCACAACTTGGCGGGAATATATGCGAGATGATGCGTTTTCGAGCAAATAATCTGCGGTTCACTCCAAAAATCAACACTGATACTGCGAATTTAATATTGTGGTAGAAACAGGTCACACCACTCCTGGTTATTGGATATGAAATTTATTTCACTCTCATTAATTATTTTCTAAAAGTTACAAAAGACACAAGCTTAAGCGAGTGTCTTTTGTAACTTTTAAAAAATAATTAACTCGAGTGAAATAAATTCCATATCCAACATCCACTTGTTGTGTAACCTCTATATATACTATCTTGAAACTGTAAGACGTGCCTTGTAGTCGTCGTCTGGCAGTAGACTGAGCAGCAGAGTGACCATCCTCTGGGGGAACTCAAACTTGACCATCCAGAAGACCAGCTCCTCTAGTAGGGTCTTGTGGTTTAATGTCTGTGTCAGTCCCGGCATACCAGCTAGCATTCCTGGAGATAAACAAAAATAAAAGATTAGTCTACTCATTCATTTATGATTACTGTATGGCATTTTCAAATCTCAACTAAATCTTCTATCATACAAAAGGCCTTCAAAGATTTTTTTAGCTTGCAATATATGGGCAGGTAAATTGATCTAGACCCATTTCACAGCAACAATTTGATGACTTGCTGTTGCCATAGATAGGTAGTACACTGTCCTTTCCTGATCGTATGTAAAAAAGTTTTCTCCAGGTTCTCAGATTAGCTCCAACAGTAAAACCCATACACGCAAACATCCAGCTGGCTAACAAGAGTGATAAATATAAGTTGAAATATCTATCAATTGTTGCCAGTTCAATTTATTTCTTATTTTGCTCTATTGGATCATCATAAATGGGATAATTGGGAGGGCAGCTGGATTTATATAGAACTGGTGGCAAGGTTAAACAAAAATAAATATTGAAGATTAGTCTACTCATTCATTTATGATTACTGTATGGCATTTTCAAATCTCAACTAAATCTTCTATCATTGTAAAGCCTTCAAATATTATTTTTGCTAATATGGGCAGGTAAATAAATCTAGACCCATTTCACATTCGATTAGTCTAATCATTCATTTACTGTATGGCATTTTCAAATCTCAACTAAATCTTCTATCATATAGAAAAGGCATTCAAAGATTTCTTTAGCTTGCAACATATGCAACAAATAGATCTAGACCCATTTCACAGCAACAATTGGCCTGAGTGTTGCCGTAGATATAGTGCACTTGTCCTTTGACTAATTCAGGAAGCTGGGGGTTAGATTTCCCGATTGGATGTAAAAAAATATAGGATCTCCTGCCGGACCACGCAGGTTTTTTCCATGTTCTCAGATTCGCTCCAGCAGTAAAACCCCTACATGCAAACATCCAGGCCAACAAGAGTGATTAATATATAGAGGAAATTCAATGGTTTCCTGTTAAATATCAAATATATTTCACGAGTATGGCAGATTCTTTTTATATTTTCACAAGAGCGTAGCATGAGTGAAAATATTTTTAAAATTTGCCATACAAGTGAAATATATTTGACATATAATGGGAAACTATTGAATTTTCTTTTTATTACATTTTCAAAATTCCCAAACTCTGATTTTATTTTTAAAATTTGCGGTAACAACTGATCGGGACAGAGTGCCTAAGGCTTATAGAATATTAATACACCACAGAATGAAGTTCTATTTTTTGTTCAAAGTATAGTAAAAATTCAAAAACATATAAATAAAATCCATTAGATATCTATGAATTTCCAAAATACTATAAAGGTTTTTAATTTTCTTACTTTACATGATTTGGTTCTAGAATAACGAAAAAAAAATATTAGTTCCTAAATACAGTTCACAATGATATCGGACCGAAACTTATATCATCACTAGTGATGATATATATAGTGATGATATAAGTTTTTATCAAGTTGATATTTTCTGATATTTCACTGGTAAAAATGAAATAAAAGTTAAAATATCTATAAATTGTTGCAAGTTTTGTTTATTTCTTATTAGGCTCTATTAGATCATCATAAATGCAAGGGGAATAATTGGGAGGGCAGCTGCATTTGTATAGAACTGATGGCAAGGTTAAACCAGATCTGCCTACGATCTATGAAAACATTTTTCAATTTTCATTTTGTGATTTCTATTTTTCTATGGCTGGAAGGGTCTCTGAAATAGTGCCATAACCCGCCAAAATTTAACCCCTAAACCTTAATTGCCAACATAAATCTGGTTATCTCTAAATACTTCCCTCAACCCTGCCAATCCCCCCTAACCCCTGCCAATCTGTTAATTCTTTCCATCCTTGACCCCCCCTCCTCCCTCCCTCCCTGCCAATCATGTAATTCATGGAAGCCTCTTCAAAGTAAGAAACATAATTTATACTTTTTATTCCTTAAGCTAATTCTAAACAAACAGGAAACAAATGCTGTTTTGATCGAAAATCATTTTTTGATAAAAGGATTGAAATGTAAGGTCATTCTTTTTTCAATTGTTTCCTTTTCCACAGAAATTCCTCAGGTCTAGATCTATTTATACTGGTATACCTTTATAAAATATTACAGAAAAAATAAAGGAACTAAATTAAATTACTAATGTAATGTAATTAATGAAGTCTTAACTGAAAGTGATACATTTATAACAAATAATTTAGACAGAAATATTTCCTGTTGGTTGTTCAATGACATGAATACGAAGTTGCATAAAAATTTACCTGGCAAAGAAAATGAAAGTCAATACAGTGGACTCCACTTAATATCACCCCTGTCAATATCACATTACTTTTTATATCATGTTTTCCCCAAGCACCATATAATCTATGTAATTTTATTAGGTTAATATAATGTATTTTGAGGTGAATTCCTCTTAATATCATGTTTATTTAACCAATCACACAAAATATCCAGAAAATTATGTCATTGCCATTGATTTCAGATACAACTTGTACAAAATGTTGCATAGAAAATAAAAAATAACCCCCAAAATGATTTTTAATTAAAATAATGTTATCTATATATTGAAACCTCTTCACATGTACACTGAATAGCTTACTTTTAGTTTTGGAGATTTGAAATGCACTAGATTAAGTGGAAAACATGTTTCTCTTAATGTCACATGCCTGTTTATATCATGTTTTTGTCTGACAAATGCAACATGATATAAAGAGAAGTGCACTGTATTACCAGTATATATTTACCTATATAATCATCAAATACTTTTGGGTACTTCATATTTTCTACTGTGGCTTTAAATTTCTTCTGGCTTTCTGCTTTATATGAAGTTGTATCCTCTTCTGGATTTTCAACTACAAATGGAAAGGAAAACAAAGTTTATATGAGTGGCATGCAGTTTGCAACCTTAAAGCCACTAGTCCTATGCCCGAGACTAGTAAGTTTTGGTACAGACTCGTGAAAATTCATTGAATTTGAATATAATTTGTTATAAAAAACATCGCATTTTGCTTGTGCGAACTAGTGCTTATAATGTTAATGTCATAGACTGGGCATTCAATTAAATACTAGAAAATAAAAACAGCAACCATAATTTTGAATGCCCCATATACTTTGTGTGGTAGGTATACAGTGTAATTAGCCATCAGTAACATTATGATGGTAATTCATCAAACTTATTCTCCCCTGAATTCCAATTTAAACTCTTCCAATCAAAGGTTGGACTAGTTCATAATGATAATTTTGAGGTGAATGTAAGTAAATAGACTCAAAATATATAAATTATATAATTAATTATACAGTGTAACAAATTGGACCAAGTTGTAAGCATTAGCCTGCTATGGTTTTATTCCATAAATTTTAACATCTAAAAAACATGCAATGCCCAAAAATTATCTTGATTGATGCTCCGCATTAATAATCGAAATGAATTTCGAAAATTTTTCAGGAGTCTGAAAAATTATGAAAAAAATCCAGTTTATAACCATGCAAAAATAAGCCTAAAACGAAGTAAACCTGAGCGGTACCTAACAAGAAACGCTTGACAAAAAAATCCAAAGAATTGAAAATAGTTCAGGTTGGGCCCACTTCGACAACAAGCCGAACGTAGAAGACTGTTCGAAATGGACGCGTGTTTACAAATAACGTGTTTCAACTGCTGTCGTACCGGTAACCGCGTCATAATTCATCTTGAATATTGCTGATATCAGTTTATCTTAACTAAATCTATAATTATAATAAGTTATTAGGCTTGATGTTTGCTTCAAGTTTTGCCGAAAGTTACGTATATTGGGCCTTTATAAGCCTGGCCTGGTTATCTGTTACAGACTGGTATATAAATAATATAAATATAAGCTGTGCGCAGAATCTGTTCTGATCTTCAAATAATCCCAGTAACATCTCAAAAGATGTGACGTGTAAATATCTTTTTCCATGAACATGTTTAGTAAAATGTCCACCAAATCTTAAAGAGTAAACAAGTCACATGACCCTCTGACCAAGGATCCACCCCCATCATATGACTTGCTCACCTCTGACCTTATGAACTGATATGACCTGCTAGAGTTCACTATACTGACCTTCTGTCATGTTTTTGTAGATGACAGGGTTTGTGAGAGCCTGCCCCATGACCTTCCTCATGGCTGCCCCCATGTCACTGAGGCTGTGCAGGAACGTTAAGTACTGTTCTGCATCCTGCATGGCCAGCTCTAGAGAGTAGGTCCCCTGCATGTCTTTAAAACAAAAAAATAATCTTAATTTACATACCCCTTTCATAAAATACAGTCTTAATTTATTCACCCCTGGAATTACATTTGAACTTTACCAATTCTGAGGTTGGTGTATTCCATTATGAACATTCAGGGGTGAATGGGTTCAACTTAACACAGAAGCAAGCACTGCTGCACCAGGAAAATCATTTAAGGTATTTTCATACTTGTTGAAATTGTTCTATGAATTACACAAACTCATCATGGACCAATTAATAAGGTTTGATTATAAAATGTTAAGAATTGTTGACGCTATAGTAACGACAAAGATTTTCTATAAATAGTAATGATGACCTTGACTTTGACACCCTGGCTAAAACACAAACTCATTTGAGGTTTTCTCATACTTGACTGATATATGAAGCTTGATCATAATCCTTCAAAGATGTTGTCACTAAGTAACTTGGAACCCTGTGTAATACAAACTTGAGATATTCTTGTATGTGTAAATACCAGGGTTTGAGCTGTCTCTGAGATGGTGTACAATTTACCTGAGTTTGAGCTGTCTCTGAGATGGTGTATGAGTTACCTGAGTTTGAACTGTCTCTGAGATGGAAGTATATGAGTTACCTGGGTTTGAGCTGTCTCTGAGATGGTGTATGAGTTACCTGGGTTTGAGGTGTCTCTGAGATGGTGTATGAGTTATCTGGGTTTGAGCTGTCTCTGAGATGGTGTATGAGTTATCTGGGTGTGAGCTGTCTCTGAAATGGTGTATGAGTTACCTGGGTTTGAGCTGTCTCTGAGATGGTGTATAAGTTACCAGGGTTTGAGTTGTCTCTGAGATGGTGTATAAGTTACCTGGGTTTGAGCTGTCTCTGAGATGGTGTATAAATTTAAGTTACCAGGGTTTGAGCTGTCTCTGAGATGTTGTATGAGTAACCTGGGTTTGAGTTGTCTCTGAGATGGTGTATGAGTTACCTGGGTTTGAGCTGTCTCTGAGATGGTGTATGAGTTACCTGGGTTTGAGCTGTCTCTGAGATGGTGTATGAGTTACCTGGGTTTGAGCTGTCTCTGAGATGGTGTATGAGTTACCTGGGTTTGAGCTGTCTCTGAGATGGTGTATAAGTTACCTGGGTTTGAGCTGTCTCTGAGATGGTGTATAAGCCGGAGGACCACTCTAGGTAGCATGGCCTCAGCGATGGCGAGCAGGTCTGGAGGAGGGGTGGAATGTTGCTTGCCACGGTCTGGTCCATGACGCAAACAAAACCTGCAGAAATTATAAGACAAAACTTGATGTGGGAAAGAAAATGTCTTAACAAATCCCAAATTGGCAAGCAAAATTATGATTATACTGGACCCATCAGAGTTATTTGTGTTTATGGAGCTTATGATTATTATCTAGACCCCTCAAAGAACATGTTTCAATGGTTTATCAATGATTCATTTCATTATCATAATATTTAAGAATTTATTGAAGCTTAATTGATATTTCAGCGAAACCAGTGCATTATACATTTGACTGCTGTGAACTTGAAAATAGATCAAGGTAATTCCTTTGTACAAACTTGTTATTATTGTGCACTAGTCCTTGAAAGTTGTACGTTACTAACAAACTTATAAATATGAGGACGGCAAAATTGGCATGGATAATATGCTCTTAAATTCCATCTTAAATGGCTGTATGATAATCAGTACAAGTTTATTTGAAAAAGGTTTTTCTCAAAAGTGTCTGAATCTTACCTTGCATTAATCTGATAATCAAATAATATACATCTTTAAGTTGCAGTTTTATCCTTTTAACAGGAAAAGTTGTGCAGTATAACATGTCAAAATTGACTCCTGTCTACTCCAAAACCATGTCTATTTCAGTCTTACCATTTTGTCCAGACATTTTCCTTTTTAATAAATATCATACCTCCATACACGCCTGTGCAAACTGGCCAAACAATTTGGTCCCATTTCATTGACAGGGCATTAAAAAATATTCCACTTCCCCTATTAGTTCCATCTCTATGTGACCTATCAAAATCTGTTTCATGAAAATTCATTTAAAGGCCCAATATACGTAACTTTCGGCAAAACTTGAAGTGAAAATCAAGCGTAATAACTTATTATGTTTATAGATTAAGTTAAGATTAACTGATATCAGCAATATTCAAGATGAATTCTTTCATGGTTACCGGTACAGTTGAAACACGCTATTTGTAAACACGCGTCCATTTCGAACAGTCTTCTACATTCGGTTTGTTGTTGAAGTGGGCCCTACCTGAATTATTTTCAATTCTTTGGATTTTTTTGTCCAGAGTTTCTTGTTAGTTACTGCTCGGGTTAACTTCGTTTTAGGCTTATTTTTGCGCGGTTATCAACTGGATTTTTTTTCAGAATTTTTCAGAATCACAAAAATTTTCCTGAAGTTATATATATTGGGCCCTTAAAGGTGCTGATCATGGATATCAAATTAGACTAATTAAAACAATATTTACCCATCTTTATTCATAACACTGACATCACCACAGTCACATGCTCCGCCAGCTTTGCTGCGGAACATGTTGAAGTCATGTCCCTCATGTTGTCCTGCCTGGAAACACTCGGCACACAGCGACATGCATGGCGAGATTCCACACGTCCGACAACGGTACGCCACAAAGTTGGCCGTCCATACCAGTCCACAGATAATGGCGTTGTCATATTGTTTAACTGAAATTTCAAGAGAAAATTCTGCTTTATTACTAAATCAAAGACATGCTACAAAATAAAATGTGTAGGCGATTTCAATGAATAAATATGGATGACGGAAACATGTACACAAATGAAATTCTAACAAGCTATTTCATAGAATTAATATCCCCTGCTTTTTCCCTTTCGAAATATAAGGGGGTAATCATATTGAAGGTAAAATCTGTTGTACATGTACTTCAAGGGGCCATATAACGGCATCAAATAAAGTCTGCAAAAAGTGGCAATCAAACTATCTATGAAATGGCAATAATAAAATTGTTTATATAACCCACTTGTAGGTAAGACAGCGAGGATCTTAACCTGGGGGAGGAGGGGGATAGTTTCAAGATCGTTAAGTAGGTAATTATAAACTAATGTTGTAAAAGACAATAAAGACCTTCCACCATCAATTATTTTGCTGACTTGTCTAAAAGACATCTCAATTTGAAATTAATATCAAAATAACAATTTGAAACAAAAACAAATGTAAAATTGTTTCTGGGATCCATACATTAATTGTCATAAAAAAAGAGGGTCAAGGTCTCTCATTTGAAAAAACTTGGTAGCCCTTTATCCAAGCATGTTACAGGCCCTGTGCCTTTATGTTATTCAGAGAAGAAGTTGCTTAAAGATTTTAACATAATGTGACCCTTGCGACCTTGAAAGTAGGTCAAGGTCATTAATTTTAACAAGCTTGGTATAGTCTTTCATCCCAGCATGTTCTACATGCATAATATCAGCATCCTGAGCCTTTTGGTTATTAATTAAGAAGGTGCTTAAAGGGAAACTTTACACACGGTGCACAACGACGTATGTTGCACAATTAATGGCTATAGGTCATTCTGACCCTTCGTTCGGGTCAAATGACCTACAAATGTACAATGTAAAAACCACTTCTTAAATATTGTTTTTTTTTTTTTTTTAAATTAATTTTGCACAAACACTACATGCACTGTGTTATAATATCACTTAAGATTATTAGTTCCTGCTAGCATCAACTTGGCATTGCGTGAACTTAAGATTTGTTTACAACAATGCAAACATGTACATCATACAGTGATAAATGTAATGGTACAATGATGTATATACATTGTACGTATGCGTATAGGACTCACACAACTAAATAATTTACTATATGTTTTTACTAAGCTTTAGAGCTAATAACTTTAATATTTGAAGTTCAAAACTAGTAACAACTGCCTGGATTCACAGATACATACATGGCAAAGACTTCAAATGACATTTTATCAGAAGCTTCGTGGCATTTTAGCTCGCTACGGGCGTCTGCTTCGGACAACTGGAAATTTACATATCAAACCAGTGAAATGGGACGGGAACACCCTCTGACTTTTGACCCCATATCAATCCGCCATCACATATCAAAATCTACCAAAAGTATACATTTTTGTAAAGTCAAATATCTATAGATTTCATTCAATGCAGAATATGTCAACAATTACCTATTTAGATTATTCAGAATCACTGTACTTAGCCGGAACAAATTTTCAGTAGGGACTACAAACGTATGAAACACTTCGTGATAGGCTGATTTAGTTGTGTGATTCCTTTAAAGGGTCCCAAACCTTTAAGATGTTGAAATAAAGTTAACTATTTGAAAGCATGTACATTTCCGAGTAAAATGGTGAAGTTTGGTTGAAATTGAATAATAAATTATGAAGAAAACACAAGTTATTGCACCTGGTGTACGTTTGCTATTCAGAGTTAGCACCAGATTTTTTTCATTTCTTTTGCATAACATTAACCTCTAGCACCTCAATTAAGCACGCAATTAGCAATTTCATATTTTGCCCACAGATCAAATACGCATACCACTCAACAGTTTTGGAAAAGAAATCTTGTTATTTTACTTTCTGTTAATTTTACAGTCTCTGAAGCAATTAATTTTTTATTCTAAGAAAATTTTATTTAATTTTAACAATTAAACACATTTAGAATTCACACAAAACTCTAAAATTCTACAGAAAACTTGAGTCATAAAGGGTTATTAGATATCCATCTTAACTGTTTATCTATCAATTACACAGACTTACATATAACACTTATAGCTCCCCGGGGTGCGGCCACTTTACAGGGAGAATATTGGGGGTAGGGGAGATGTAATGCCATAAACAGCTTATTGTATGAGTAAACAAAGATTACAAACACATTAAATCAATAAACAAGATGTTGAACAAGGTATATATTGTGACGGGAATAAAGAAATACCTACAATTAACTAAAAATATGGAATTTTAAGTTGGATTAAGCCACAGAAACCTACAAGGGACACATACACATGTATAATTTCATATGTGCATTTTTTATACAAGCCTATTCCATACTAGTTCTAGTTATTGCTTTCTACTGGCTATAAAAAACACATACATTTGTAATTTGTATGGATAAAGAAGCCTAAGAATGACTGGCCAGAGTTGGAACTAGGAAGGGGGGGGGGTGCTGGTTGTGCAGGAAAACACACTAGATTAGATCTCTATTGGATGCTAAAACCTGCTACATATATCAACGAAGTACTTCTAACACACACGCATATCAATTATTACAGGTTATTGAACCAAACTTTATTTAAAACCTGAGTATAAGGGTCAGTCCAACAATATAGGCTTCAACATAGGGCCGTGTTTAGCCAGATTTTAGCTAATTTTGAAGTTTTTTTTTCAAATTAAATATATCTGCATACTGAAAAAATTTGCTAACACTTAATGACAGTGGTTGTCTTTGAAAAAATAAAAAACCGGAAGCACAGAAAAGGTTATAGAGGTCAAGTTCATTGAGCACATGGCTAGTTCTCTTAAAGGACTCACACAACTAAATAATTTACTATATGTTATTACTAAGCTTTAGAGCTAATAACTTTAATATTTGAAGTTCAAAACTAGTAACAACTGCCTGGATTCACATATACATACATGGAAAAGACTTCAAATGACATTTTATCAGAAGTTTCGTGGCATTTTAGCTCGCTACGGGCGTCTGCTTCGGACAACTGGAAATTTACATATCAAACCAGTGAAATGGGACGGGAACACCCTCTGACTTTTGACCCCATATCAATCCGCCATCACATATCAAAATCTACCAAAAGTATACATTTTTGTAAAGTCAAATATCTATAGATTTCATTCAATGCAGAATATGTCAACAATTACCTATTTAGATTATTCAGAATCACTGTACTTAGCCGGAACAAATTTTCGGTAGGGACTACAAACGTATGAAACACTTCGTGATAGGCTGATTTAGTTGTGTGATTCCTATACAGTGTATGCTAGCTATCTCGAAGCACTTCTGCCTATCTCCTTGACATATTGTTCTCTACATTCATTATTAGATAACATTGCATCACAGCATGAACAGGGAGCTCTGGGGAACTCTTGCTTGCTTTGGGATCAGTCTACATGAATTATTAAGCTATTGATCTGGTTGGTCATCATAGGAACTTACCAGGAAAAGTGATAACAATGTTACATAATTACAGTAGTAAAGGTCAGGATGTGAAGAATTTGTGCGTGATCCCTTTGCACCCATAAATACAGGCAAACTTGCCACAATCATACTGTAGGGGAACTTGATGTCTGTGCACGTGCCATTCCATTCATCTCTACACTACACGTTCTGGTGTAGGCGTGCAAGAAACAGAGAAATCGGTCAAGAATCTCTGGAATGTAAAACTCCCACGCCATTAAGGCTCAACATTGCAATAAATATCGTGCATAATATATTTAATCAGTTGTCAATTACATATAATGGAAAAATGAAAAAGAAACATCTAAAATGAGCACCTGTTTTTGTGAATTCGTCAAATGTGGATCCTCCAGAAATCAGCCATCGACACCAATCAATCGAGTCGACATCGTCAATAGATTTGGTTTTTGGGTCGAATAAACTGTCCAAAAGATTATTTAGAGATTGATTATTTCCACCCTTGCGAAAGCACTCTCCTTTATAATAACTTGCAGTATTTCGTTTCCCTCTTTTCATAAGAGCTGTCACTTCGGGTCCTGGTGCAGCCATGTTGATGTTTCCATGGCAGGACGACGGAAAGAAATTATGGCTTCCGCTCTAATTTCAAGTGTTTTTCACACCTGAAAATAGTCTAATAGTTAGCACTGGATACTTCTAAATGACATACATTTTCTTAGAACTTCAATCACGAAATTTCTTCCCCAAAAACTTGGGAATAAGCTGGTATTTACATACCACCATCGGAGCACCTGTAGGGTTGTCACAATTTATCAGATTATAGAGAGGGTCAAGTGAAACGAAACCGCTTCAGTTAAATTAAGAGTGATCTCCCTTTAATCAGTGATATCACGATAACAAACGATGGCGAACAAAACTGCCCAAGATTTATTCGAAGATCTGGAACTTTTTGGTGATGAGGAATTAATTGCATTAGCCATGGGAGCTCCCGGTAAAGAATCATTGTCTGGATGCAAAGAAATAATGTTGACAGCGACAGAATCAGCAATGGTAAGGCCTACTGATACTGACTAGATCACTGCAGAAAAATGGCACAGAGTTATCTCCCTTCCATTGTGAATTTTAGTGAGAAACGGGCTTCCAAATTTGCAATGTATTCCTATATAATTGTTCTTTTTTATGTGTTATTTTATTCATCGCGAAAATAATAGTAGCTGCTAGTGTATACGTATATTTTGATTGATATACTGACTTACGTGTTCTTCTTTATATTACTTAATTGGATATATTTGACAGACAGGTGCCACATGTGGTGCCTTGAAAGCAAATGAAATATCACCCCGGAAACACATTTGACCCCATACCAAATGAAAGGCTGGGCAATTATATTTGAAATATTCAAGACTCTGTCTAAAATAATTAAATTAAGGACAATTCAATCAGATTATTTTTCTTTATTTTAGTTGCTATATGTTTTATTTAATTATTACAACAAGGATTAAAAAAATATTGTTACAGTGCCAGAGGACACACTTAAAAGATATTCCATCAACGATCAATAAGCATGCTTAGAAATATTGTTTTTTTTCAATTAGAACGGTGACAATTTGGAACTTCCTAAGCTTGTTGACTATCAGCATCAAGCATTAATTCTTACAGAAATAAGCTAGACAGACACTGGAAAAACCATGGAGAACTCTTCTTTAATTACAAAGCAAGAATTTAATCGTTGTAATTAATGTGTGTATGTAAACCGGATGAAATGGCTTGAAATTTGTTTTAATTGTATGCATTGTGACTCTGGTATAGATGACTTAATAATATTATAGTCCTGAACCAGAAATAAACTTAACTTAAGAATCTATTCTGTTCAACTAAAAGCTCTATATACCACCTAGCTTCAACGGGTATATTAACATTTTTCAGGGCACCAAATGTAACAAATTGAGAAATAAAAATTGAAGCAAATCTATCAGACTTGGATTTGAAACAGCTAGCTATTAGCAGGGGTTATGTACAGTATCTTAGCTATTTCGACAAATTTAATGTTAAAAATTAATGTGCTTCAATATTATTAGGAATTTTCTTACACAAAATCCGCCAATGTTAGAAATGAACAGCAATATAGGACAAACTATCCATTCAACTTATTCAGCTAATACAAAAGTTTGGTTTGGTATATTTTGTTTTACGTCCTATTAACAACCAGGGTCATTTAAGGAATGTGCCAAGTTTTGGAGGTGGAGGAAAGCTAGAGTACCCGGAGAAAAACCAATGACCTATGGTCAGTACCTGGCAACTGTCCCACATGGGTTTCGAACTTGCAACCCAGAGGTTAACACCTTAACCATTTTGCCACCGTGGCCCCATTAATGAAAATGTAGATGGGGTCTAGATTAAGTGAGAAATGGACACTAGAGATTTTCTGGAAAGACATCAATTTTTTTTATTGTGTGATCTTCTTGGACCTCTCTCTCTGTTCCAACTTCATTACCAACATTTGGCATCACATACATTAAATACAACTACAGTAACACTTCTATGTATTTTTTGTTTTTGTTTGGTAGAGTGATCTGACCCAGGAGAAGTATGTGTTCCAGTATGGTCCACGTCAGGGGGATCCAGGGTTCTTAGAAAACCTAGCAAAATTCCTGTCGTGTCAGTATGGGGACAAAAACATTTCAAGGTTTGTAATTAGATTTCAAATGTGCTTCTAGTTTCATGAACTAAAAGTTAAAATACCTTATTATATTGTTTTTTTATCAAAATGTAATTGATGTCATGATGAGGTTATTTTTTTTCTATTTGAAAAAAAAAGGAAAACAATCATTTCTAGGAATTGTGACTGTAGACCAATGGAGACCTTTTGTTGTAGTGATGACATCATGGTGACCTTTTGTTGTAGTAATAACCTCATTGTGACCTTTTGTTGTAGTAATAACCTCATGGTGACCTTTTGTTGTAGTGATGACATCATGGTGACCTTTTGTTGTAGTAATAACCTCATGGTGACCTTTTGTTGTAGTGATGACATCATGGTGACCCTTTGTTGTAGTAATAACCTCATGGTGACCTTTTGTTGTAGTAATAACCTCATGGTGACCTTTTGTTGTAGAGACAACATTATGGTGACCTTTTGTTGTAGAGATGACCTTATAATGACCTTTTTTTGTAGAGATAACATTATGGTGACCTCTTGTTGTAGTAATAACATCATGGTGACCTTTTGTTTTAGAGACAACATTATGGTGACCTTTTGTTGTAGTACTAACCTCATGGTGACCCTTGTTGTAGAGATGACCTCATGGTGACCTTTTGTTGTAGAGATAACATTATGGTGACCTCTTGTAGTGATAACCTCATGGTGACCCTTTGTTGTTGTAATAACATCATGGTGACCCTTTGTTGTATTGATAACCCAATGGTGTAATTTTGTTGTAGTAATAACCTCATGGTGACCCTTTGTTGTAGTGATAACCCCATGGTGACCTTTTGTTTTAGTGGTAACCTCATGGTGACCTTTTGTTGTAGAGATAACCTTATGTTGACCTTGTTTTGAAGTGATAACCTCCTGGTGACCTTGTGTTGGAGTGATAACCTTATGGTGACCTTTTGTTTTAGTGATAACCTCATGCTGACCTTTTGCTGTAGTGAATACCTCATTGTGACCTTTTGTTGTAGTGATAACCTTATGCTGACCTTTTGTTGTAGAGATAACCTCATGGTGACCTTGTGTTGTAGAGATAATCTCATGGTGACCTTGTGTTGTAGAGATAACCTCATGATGACCTCTTGTTGTAGAGATAACCCCATGGTGACCTCTTGTTGTAGAGATAACCTCACGATGACCTCTTGTTGTAGAGATAACCTCATGGTGACCTCTTGTTGTAGAGATAACCTCATGATGACCTCTTGTTGTAGAGATAACCTCATGGTGACCTTTTGTTGCAGTGAAAACCTCATGGTGACCTTGTGTTGTAGTAATAACCTCATGGTGACCCTTTGTTGTAGTGATAACCTCATGGTGACCTTTTGTTGTAGAGATGACCTCCTGGTGACCTTGTGTTGTTTGATAACCTCCTGGTGACCTTGTGTTATAGTGATAACCTTATAATGACCTTTTGTTGTAGTGATAACCTTATGGTGACCTTTTGTTGTAATTATAACCTCATGGTGACCTTTTGTTGTAGTGAATACCTCATTGTGACCTTTTGTTTTAGTTATAACCTCATTGTGACCTTTTGTTTTAGAGATAACCTTATGGTGACCTCTTGTTGTAGAGATAACCTCATGGTGACCTCTTGTTGTGGAGATACTGTTGTGGAGATAACCTCTTGTTGTAGAGATTACCTTATGGTGACCTTTTGTTGTAGAGATAACCTTATGGTGACTGCGGGTGCTACCCATGGTCTCCACTTGGCAGCCACTGTCCTGTTTAAAGAGGATATTCCAGTCTTTGTGGAAGACCCCACCTACTTTATAGCCATTAAGATGTTAGCGAAGGACCTGGGAAGGACTGTCATACCAGGTACCAGTGATTTTTTCATCCGTTTTTTACAGGGGCCTGTACCTTTTCGATTGGGAAAATACAGCGGTATTTTTCCCCGATTGGGAAAATTTGCTGTTGGTTTTAAATGCAAAAAATAACAATAAGTCAATAACACATATGAAGGGATATTTTCTGAATGGGAAAATATGAGTAAGCCCCAAATCGACCCTAAAAAAAACAACACTGGGTACAAGTATCATAACAGAACTCAGTCAGTCACCCAGTTGCCCTATTTGTGGTGTTCTAAATATTTCAGGGGTACCCAGTGTAGCATGGTATTTTGAATCATGAGGAAATGACCTGGGGTCAAAATACCAAAAAAAAGTCCCCCCCCCCCCTCCATGGGAAAGTGACCCCCCCCCCCCCCCCAGGATTGGGAGGGGGATGGGGGTCACTTTACCATGGCCAACATTTTCTGCCTTCTCAGCACACTTTACCATGGCCAACATTTTCTGCCTTCTCAGCATCCATTGTGACAATATTGATGTCAAGTTGTTATCTGCCAAATTCTTATGTACACCTCATGAAACACTTAAGAAATTTCAAATCTGGTTAGAAATGAATCTAAGAACAAAACTTACATAATTTATGTACATCCTTAATGACTAATTTCAGAATAATGCTGATAATATTTCCATTTAATTTTAATATTATAACACACAGAATCACAAGTTGAATGATACTCAAAACTACAACAGTATCACCTTTTTTTCATTTCTTCCAAAGTTCCCGTTGGAGATGACGGTATAGATACTGACAAACTAGAAGCACTGCTGAAGGAACACAGACCTAAAGCTGGAGATAGGAGTACCTGGAAATGTCCTTTCTGGACCATGCTGTACCTGATGACAGTGTATAACAACCCCAAAGGCAACTGTCCTGCTCCTGGTAATATTGTACTGTTCTTCCATCAAAAGAATGTACTGAGGGATCAGATATTTTTGTGAGGCCCAAATTTCAAGGTTTTCCAACAAAATTAGAAGCCTACTCCAAGAAAAAAAATGCTTTACACAGTGTATCAGACTTATATATGTGTAATTAATATTATTTTGTGGACCTGTGAATTTGTGGATGAAGATAACGGTTCAAATCAATAAAGTTGAAAATCCCATGAAGAATAAGTGATTTCATTGTATACATTTATTACATTTATTATACCCTCATGTTGAGTCTTCGAGGTAATATAATACCTTCCATTATCTACGTACATATATACCCCAAAAAAGTCATCAATCTACTGGCTGCATTTCTCAACTGATTAACACTAAATTTCACCCCAGTGCTCACATACATCATCCCATTTACGAGTTCGCATTTCAACCTTTTACTGTGATAAACTAGGTCACTGTTACTATAAATAGAAATTGACAGAATCCTTAACGTCACCATTCTACAGACTGCAGTTTTCAACTGATTTACACTAAATTTCACCCCAGTGCTCACAAACATTATCCCATTTTCGAGTTTGAATTTTAACCTTTTAAGATGATAACTAGGTCACTGTTACTATAAATAGAAATTGACAGAATCCTTAACGTCACCATTCTACAGACTGCAGTTTTCAACTGATTAACACTAAATTTCACCCCAGTGCTCACAAACATTATCCCATTTTCGAGTTTGAATTTTAACCTTTTAAGATGATAACTAGGTCACTGTTACTATAAATAGAAATTGACAGAATCCTTAACGTCACCATTCTACAGACTGCAGTTTTCAACTGATTTACACTAAATTTCACCCAGTGCTCACAAACATCATCCCCTTTTTCGAGTTTGAATTTTAACCTTTTAAGGTGATAAACTAGGTCACTGTTACTATAAATAGAAATTGACAAAATTTTTAGTGTCACTGCTCTACAGACTGCAGTTTTCAACTGATTAACACTAAATTTCACCCCAGTGCTCACAAACATTATCCCATTTTCGAGTTTGAATTTTAACCTTTTAAGGTGATAACTAGGTTACTGTTACTATAAATAGAAATTGACAGAAATTTCTAAACCTCTAAAACGGATTTCTCTCCTATATAATTCTCACCGTTAAGTTTGCCACCCTCGCATACCGCCATTCGTCAAACCCTTTAAAATACAAAAGTCCTGAATCGCTATTTATTACATTTTTGCCTGTGAAATATAGAAAATTTTCAAACCAATAAAACTTATATTTTCACTGCTGTGATGAGCAGTGAAAATATAAGATTTTGCCGTGAAAATATAAGATTTTGCAGTGAAAATGTAAAGCTTTTTCAGTGTAATGTGAAAAAGTGACCCGCTTTACAGGTTGTAGTTCTCAACTAACTGACACCAAAATTTTCACAAATGTTCACACAGGCATTATATATCTTGTTCAAGTTCGCATTTCATTTTCGTGGTTAAAAACAAGGCGATGGTTACTATAAATAGAATTTTAGTGCTATCATTAAAGTTAAAGCTCAAGAAAACAATTATCTAATGTAATCACTCAGCATTTCCGTTTTCTATTTTGTAATTCTGTATCGTTTACGATGCCTTCTTTTTTGTCTCTTTTTCTACTTCAGTGGATTCTACTTAATATCACCCCTGTTAATATCACATTCTCTTAATGTTACGTTTTTTCCAAACACCAATTTCCCCTCTTTATAATCTATGTAATTTTATTTGGTTGTAATTTTAGTTGAATTCCTCTTTTAACCAATCACATAAAATATCAGCCACAAGGTTTTTTTTTGTTTTTTTGTTCTATTTCCTCAGGAAAATGTAGGAAGCTGGTAGAACTGGCCAGGAAGTATGATGTACTATTATTTACCGAAGATATTTACAACCTGCTTCATTTTGGAGAGGGCCACCCTCCCCCTCGTCTTCTCTCCTATGATGTCAGGTATTTCATTTTTGAAAGGGCCACCCCCCCCCCTCCTCTTCTCTCCTACAATATCAGGTATTTCATTTTAGAGAGGGCCACCCTCCCCCAAGTCTTCTCTCCTACGATGTCAGGTATTTAATTTTGGAGAGGGCCACCCTCCCCCTCGTCTTCTCTCCTACGATGTCAGGTATTTCATTTTAGAGAGGGCCACCCCCCCCCCCCCTCTTCTTCTCTCCTACGATGTCAGGTATTTCATTTTAGAAAGGGCCACCCTCCCCCACGTCTTATCTCCTATGATGTCATGTAGTTTGGCTTATCAACACTTGCTTATAATGTTAATATAAAAAAAAAATTAAAAAAAATTTAATGTTGTGTAAAATTTATTTGTTTTTGGATCAAAGTGTAAATAGAGATATTGATTGTTTTTAAGCTTCACAGTCGTTTTCTCAAATTCATCATCGAAGAGGCCACGGTGGCCGAGCAGTTAAGGTGTCCCAACATTCTTTCACTAGCCCTCCACCTCTGGGTTGCGAGTTCGAAACCCATATGGGACAATTGCAAGGTACTGACCATAACTACAGTAATATAATGATCTTAAAAGAGGTTTGGTTTGTTTTACATCCTTTTAACAGCTAAAGTCATTAAACGATGTGCAAGGATTTGGTGGTGGAGGAAAGCAAGAGTTTGATGTAGAATTTTTTTTTTTATAAACACAAACCAACCTAGGGGTGTATGGCTAGTGGAAGCAGAATGTCAGACACCTTATAACCACTTGGTCCGACCGCAAACCCAGAGATGGAGGGCTAGAGGTAGCAGAATGTCAGATACCTTAACCACTTGGCCAATGTGGCCTCTATTCAAGAAAATTTTCATATTACTTTAAAGAAATAATATCAAAGATATGCTCTGAGTGTTATTGTGAATTTAAAAAAGATGTTTTAGATTAAATGTCAACTGTTTCCTATGATAAACCTTATTGCAATATCTAGATAAGATCAGTAATGCATAGACTTCAAACCGCTATACTCTTTGCCTTGCTCCCCTAAACTAGATCTTGTAATGAGGTTCATCACAGGGAATAGCTGGCACTTACTGTAAACCAACTTATTTTTCGTGTGCAGTTTATTTTCACATTTTTCGCGGGTGATTAAAATTTGCGAAAATTAATTGCCGCGAGATAGTTTCAATCAGAGGTATGCCAACTAAAGAAGTATTGTACGGTACTGTATAAAGGATTTATAACCATATATATATCGCAAAATTAAGTTGCTTCAAAATAGCTGTTTCATATACACATGTATGAAACGCAAAATTAAGTTGCTGCAAAAATAAGTTGGGTTTAGTTACAGTAATTTAAATCTCAAAATAAAGGATTATAATGTTTTAGTGATGACCCTGACTATCTTGGCTGTGTCCTGTCCAACGGAACTTTTTCCAAGATTTTTGCCCCCGGACTCCGACTCGGTTGGATGGAGGGGCGTCCTGGAGTTGTACGATTACTTCAGACAAGGTAGATATAAAACAAAATGCTGTTAAATGTAATAGGTGTTGGGTGTCAAAAGGGATAATTATTTGAAAGTCCTTCAGAACCTGAGTAAAGGAGTATTGTAATTTCCTGTGTATTGCCCGCGGGCTATACAGTTTTTTACATCAGATGATGCCTAGTGCGGGCTATCTACCGGTGCGGACTATCTGTGTTTTTTAAAACCATACTATTAAATAATGCAGGCTATACGGTGTTAAATGTTCCCACTTTTATCAAAATGTACTGTAGATCTACGCTATTTGTAAACAAAATATATCATTGATAAGTTAATATAGAGCTTTGATTATAAAAATAAACTTACATTTACAAAATAAACACAATATTTCCATCATATGTCTCTGATTTCAAAACATTCAAAATAATAAATCACAAAGTCAAATACGAATTACACTTGTACTCACCAGGTAGTAACATTCGACGTATAACCAACGGCCAATCTGGCAGTGCGGGTTATCTACAATTTATTTTACAAAAGCCTCAAAAATGCCTTAATTTACTTCCGGCGGGCTATACCCCGTGTGGGTAATACGCAGAAAATTACAGTATGCATTGGGTTAATGCCAAATAGGGGAAACAGCGTTAACTTTTAAAAACGTTAAATGTCATCAATAGATGAAAAGGAGTTTTATCTTTATTTGAGTAATAATGTAGTTTTGAGTAAAGTTTCTTTGGGCAGATTTTCAAAGGGTTTCATTTTTGTATGTCCTCATCTTACAAATATTTAAAAAAAAAAAAAAAAAAAAATACCAGGTTATGTAAATAAAGAGCATATGAGGTGTTCAGGCCCCTGGGACCTTTTGTTGTTACAGTAACACGGCTTGGAGTGGAGGCAGCTTTAATCACTACACGTCCCGTGTGATGTCATCAGCCCTACAGACTGGACTCCTGTCTCAACACCTTAGTCGGCTCTGCAGTGTATACGGGGTACATGTATTCACTTTCGAAAGAAATTCATTTTTTCAACATTCATGAGGTCATAACAACATTAATGACTTTTTGGATATATTCCAGGAATCACATTTAAGTTTAGTTTAGTTTATTTAAACGAAAATGACACTTTTAGAGTAAATTTTGTTCATTTTCTGTTGGATATGATCCAACTAATGGTATGAATTATAACTAGGAAATTGACATTGACCTACTCTCAAGGTCAAATGGGTCAAATATGTGAAAATCTCTTTAAACGTGTTTGTCTCAATAACCAGAATGCCCAGAGTACTGCTACTTGGATGGTAGGTATATTGAATGAATCACCTCAAACAAATAAGCTTGACCTATTTTCAAGGTCACAGAGGTCAAGGAAGTAAAACTCTTTAAAAAAAAAGCCCAATCAGATTGCAAAAAGCCCAGAGTACTAATTCTTAGTCTGTAGGTTCCTGGCATGAAATTGTGTGAAACCTCCTCAAACAATTGACCTTGACCTACTTTCAAGGCCACAAGGATCAAACATGTAAAAACTTTTTTTTCTCAATAACAAGAATGTCAAGAGTACTGATACTTGGCTAGTAAGTACCCAGCATGAAGTATTAAAAATAACCTCAATCAAATTACCTTGACCTACTTTCAAGGTCACAAGGGTCAAACATGTCTTCTTTTCAATAACGAAAAGGCCTAGAGTATTGATACTTGGCCTGTCGGTTCCTGGCATTAAATAGTATGAACTTTCCTCAAATAATTTGGCCCTTGACCTATTTTCAAGGTCACTGAGTTCAAATATGTGAAACCCCCATTTATAATGAGTTTTTTTCTGAGATAGAAGAATGCTCAGAGTACTTGTACTTAGCTAAAAGGTAGTACTATATAGTTTCCACAAACAAATGACCCTGACCCACATTTCAGGGGTAAAAAAATCTAGGCCTTTTATGTTGATATTTGTTCATTAGCATATGTAAGTACTTTCATTGAGAATATTTTCCAATGATTGCATAAATATTCTGGTGAGCAATACAGGCCCTTTGGGCCTCCTGTTTTAATATCAATAAAATTCTAATGAAATCATAAAAGTATTTTGCAATACATAATGCATAAAATTACAAAAAAACATTCCATGAATACTGTAATTAAAAATAAATATTTACATTTATACCAGACACAATATCTATAAAAAACAAATTAAATAAAAATTAAAAGAGTGCATGTATATTCATTGTGCAAATAAGCTGCTTTCAAAATGCAAAAAAGTCAATAATAAATATGGCAACACCCATGTTTGTAGGTTCATATGATGGTTTTATTGCGGACATACAAATGTCATATCAAGAATTATTTTTTCAAAAACAACAGCTGATCAGGCATTAAATAAATACATACACAGTTAAATGACAGTTAAACTGTAGTTGAAACTAAATTATGTACAAATAATTCTGCTTATATTGCAATTCATAACATTTTTTATCATCTTTTATTTTTCAGGAAAGAATGAATCTTCTTTCTCAAGCGCTGCTTAAATATCTGCCTGACGGGTGTCATTTCAAACAACCAAAGGTATCATATTCTAGACTTTCCAGTTCATGGTTTTGTTAACCTTGGCATCGTCGGAAATCCACAGTATACTTCTCTGACGTTTGCATCCTGTGGGCTAAAATGGGAAGAAACTCTTGTTTTCAAACTCAAATAGTAGCCAGTAATATCGATAGTTTCATCCGTGACTACATACAGCCGGGACATCAAGCGGGGGTATCCCGTTTCATTTGTAGCACTGCCTGTCAACAAAACCTGTCGATTGTGATATAATTGTGTCGATTGTGTTATAATTGTGTCGATTGTGATTAAAATATAAGGTCCTGCTATATATACTGGTTGTGGTCACGGTAAAATGATCTAACGGAGTGTCACGAGAAACGACCATTCTGATTGGTCGAAATCTCCGAATAAACTTCTATTCGGGGAAATGAAGGTTTATACCGATTCTGGCCCACGGGATGCAAACGTCAGAGAAGTGTACCGATTCTTCCAATTCAATAGCTTGCATAGTCTATTATGAAATTTCATCGATAAATGATTTAAAGATACAGTTGAACCTTATTATGTCAAAGTCAGCAAGACCACAAAAAAAAGTTCCAAGTCATCAGAATATTCAAATTAGTTGAGTTCGAATACTAAGTGTGAATAAGTCAGTCCGAGACCGAAAATATTTCAAATTAAACAGGGTGTTCGAGTTATACAATTTCTAGATACCAAGGTTGGACTGTATACTTTTTTTCCAAAAGAGCTTTATTTATTATTATTATAAGAAGAAATATGATAATCAATAAATGGTAACTATGAATATTTAATTTATGATTAACCTGTTTATGTTTATCAAGGGAGATAACTCTGAAATCATCAGTATTTTAATACATATTTTCTCAAAGAAACAAAATCACCAATGAGTATTTACAGAAGTGTATATTTAAGTTTTTAAGTTTTTCTATCATTAACAAAGGTATAGTTAGCTAGATGGTCTCCTTCGATGACATCAAATGTTGTTACATTATATGAGCCTGTGTGTGTGTGATATTCTGCTAACATAACAATGTACCTATATATTTACTAAATTCATATAGTAAGCAGAAGATCACACAAGATAATCATAACAACATTTGATGCAAAAATATGAAGTGTATATAGCAGCTAGAACATCACATAAGTTCATCAGTTTTATTATGCCCCGCCATGAAATGGGGAGGGGGTAATTATAGTGTTACCCATGTCCATCCCGTCGCACCACGTCCCGGCCCATGGTAATGTGACCAGCTGGGGGCTGGGGCATTTATGTCTCACAGACATTTCTAGTTTAATTTTTAATTTGATTACAGGGCGGCTTCTTTGCCTGGGTGACATTACCAGACACAGTTGACGGAGAAGCTTTACTGCGACTAGCCAACAGCAAACACAAGGTCAACTTCATCACAGGTCAAAGGTCAGCACATTGCTTTTCTTTGTTGCGCCATTTTGTTCATTTATAATTAAACATTAGAGCTAATGCAGTCAGGGTAAAACCCGAGATCCCCCTCTTCTCGGTCCACTGTTCGAAGCTTAGGTAGGTGAAGGTTATTCTGATTAATATAAACTTTATCTATTTTACCACAATTGTGAAACAAGTTATCCATCTTGTATTAATCACTCTTGTTGGCCCAAATGTTAGCATGCAATTTAGGGTTTTATTGTGGGTGGGAACCGGAGAACCCAGAGAAAACCCATGTTGTCGGGCAGGTGCCCCCCCCCCCATATCTTTTAACCTCCGGTCAGGAATCAAACCCCCACCGCCCTTGGTGAAGGCAAGTGCGCTTTCTACTGCACCACCTGACCACCCCTAGTTAATTATAAAGCAGAATTAAAATCTGTTCATTGCATGAATGCATATGACCTTGCTGTCTTCCTTTAATTATCAATAATAACTAATAACAGTGTTCCTGTAATGTAAATACAGTCACACCTTTGTCACGCAGTCACCCAAGTGTTTCGAAACGTGACGGCATATAAAACCTAGTAATGCAGGCATACAATCAAACAGATCCTTCATGACATAACATTTAATCGGGTACCAGGGGCTATAATTATATTTAAGAACTTATCATTGTGATAATAATTACATTTTGTACAGACTTGGGCTCATACTAATACAAATATCCCGACCTGGCATATAATTATGATGTCTTTCAATTTTTTTTACAGTACCTCACCCACTGGAAGTTTTAAAAACTGTATTCGTCTGTCAATCAGCTTCTCCAACACAAATCAGATAGACGCAGGAGTGGAACGTCTCTGCAAGGCTCTAAAGGAATATATGTCAGATCTTAAGGGTAGTTAACTCCGAAACGGGCTGCTCAGGATTATATTTAATAAAATTATATATAATTTTAATCTGGAAAAAGTAATAATTTGTGATTTGCCAAATACATTTGTGTATAAATGTTTTTTTCCGTGAATTTTTTTTTTCCATAAAAAAGTATCAGGAATTGATTTATTAGCAAAACTATGATGTCAGGGCAATTTCGGAAGAGTGCGGATACAGTGTATTTTGCCCGCTCAGCGAAGAATTGCCCATATTGGCACAGTGAGCTGATATGTACTAAAAACATGCGTATTAATCAAGTATGAAATTTCCCTGTATTTCATAGTAAGTATAATAAACATTCATTCTAAACAAAGTGCTGCCGAATTAACTATACTGTATATTTTTACTATCTTTTCAAACTGGTTTGGACCTTATTACATATATGTCTGTTGATTCGCTTACCATCTAGTACACTTCATACGTAGGTACATTTGTACTAGTATGATAATGACACTCAGGGTTTGAATTTACTACTCGCGCAGTTGATTTCTGAAATTGCGAGAGAATATTATTGTACTTGCATTTTTCGCTAAGTGGGTATAATACTTGTTGAAAGGTATATATTAAATTATTTCAATTACACGTGTCTAATTTGTAAATTAGACTGATTCAGAATGTGTCATAGTGCTTTCATAATATCCAGACCATAATTGCAAGCAAGTTTCTAATAAATTTTGCAAGTTAAAATTTACCCCACTTGCCACAAAATGTGAGTTGCTACCCCTGACACTGGTCATGATCTGATGAAGGTGACATTGTAGTCATCGAAACGTCACACTTAAATTTTCGACCGGTTCTATTTGGAAGGAATATTTGATCCTGCAGTTACCGGTAATGCATGTAATTAATGGGCATTGTGGTTTTATCAACACAATGTAAAGAATATTTATGTGTATATAAAATACTACATGGACAAGTCTTATGCACTTTGTTAACTAAACAAAATTTTAATTTCCACCTGGAATAATTTGGGCTACTGTAGATGTTGAGTTATTGAAATCAAAATCGGGTAATTCAAGTGACTTCAATTTCGAGCAAAATATTTCAATTTATCTATTGATTTATAGATATTTTTCATACAATGTACAACATGCTAAGTACTTATGGTAACTGAATGTAAGCCCATGCAGTGAAACTGTATAGCACCTCAGATCCTTGTGTATCACGTCTTTAGATTTCGTAAATTTTAAGCGAGACGGGCAACAGTCGGTTGCTGCAACTCCACAAGATGCAAAACTCAACTTCAGGAATTATTATATATATATACATGTATATATTCAGGTCAAATGTACTATGATATTAATTAGTGAAAATGAATCATGTTGAAAATGTAGTGTACGAAATACATTTAAGATATACGATAGTACATATACGTCTATTTCTTACAATAACAAGAAGATATATATTATATACCAAAAATGTTTTTGTAGAAATGTTTATGTAATGTTAATTTTATCCAGATTTATTCAGTGATTGAATATTGATTTTCAATTCATCTTTTATGAATTTTGTTTTTATGCAAGGTTCATGATATATTGAACAGGCTGATGTGCACTAAAAAACATTTTGGCATGCATTAAAAAATCAATGTTTCTTTACTCTGATCTGTACTTATATAATGTTTGATTAATTATTTTGGTTTGGTTTTATTAGATTTATGTGTCCTCATACTTGCCAACTTTTTTTAAATTACCATGGCGGAGATAATGCTTGCTCAGAATTTAAAGTATGAATAATATGTGTGTATCCATACCAAAAGGGAAAATAACACTTTTAAATGGCGTCTTTTGAGCTGTTGTATCAGATGAAATCATCAGATCTGAAAAATAGTAATAGTTATTTAAGCAAATTCATTGGCTGAAAATGCAGAATTTTAAGCTTCCAAATCAGGAGTCTCCCTCCTAAATAGGGAGGGTTGGCAAGTATTTGTCCTTTTAACAGCTAGTTAAGGTCATTTAAGGTCGGTTGGCCTCTTCGTGTATGCGATGTGGATGTTATATATTTGGGAGGAAGCGGTATGTTCTTGTAAGCCTCCTTGCGATAGTCCAGATCTTTTGCCGATTTGCATGTTGAGCTGAGAAATTTATAGACTTTATCATAATTAAATGTCATGAAATGGATACACATGTAAGATCTTTAAATGTATATGTGATAATATTTTTTCTGTTTAGAAAGACAAAAAAACCCTCATATTTGAATGGATACTCATGTTAGATCCTCATGTATATGTGATAATTTTTTTCCTGTTTAGAAAGACAAAAAAAAACCCTTATAATTGATCATAATTTTCTCCTGAACTTCACACATTCCATTTTGGCAAGAGAAAAAAAAAGAGTTTAGGCTCAAAAGGGCAATACAATTCTTGTTCTTCCTCCAGTTACGTGCCTGACACCAATTGGGCATTTTTTACGCAATTCATCACGCGTGTTATAATGAATTATCAAAATCCTGCTTGGAGATTGCATATTCCGTTATCATTCCCATTTGTCCATCCTCATCCGCATTCTTCCATCTGTATATTTATATGTAATGCATATTTTTGGTGATAATTCAAATCTGAAAGATTAATTAACCTTTCTGAAATTTGACATGGCGATATGCTGTGAAATTAATACATGACTTGTGCAGTAGGGGTTCAAACAATATCTAAGGTTAAGGTCAAGGTAACTATCTAAAAATAGACTGTTGGGTAAGGATGATCCATATTTTAGATTATAAATGTTGAATGTTTTTTGTTTGACATGGTTGTGCATTTTGGTTTGTACAATTGTAGTTACAGTATGACCTGTCTAGACTGAAAAATCACAGGACAAGGTGTCCATTTTGTAGATGTTGTAGTATAGGCTTTAGTTAAGAGAGAAATGCCTGGATTTCTCTGTAAGGCTAAAATAGATAGGGTTTCAATTAGACAGGGGCCAGTTTCGACAGGTGTATTATTTTAATGCAATTTTTATGTCCTCTTTGACTTGATTCAGCATAGCGTCATGAGGAAATGTACAATGTAGCATCATCAGTTTCATCACAAATATTCCATGATTGATTATGACGCAGGTGGTTTGGTTTAGCGCTATGAAGCTTTTTGAAACAAAGTTGTCAGGGAAATATCATCAGTCACTAATAGGTGTGATGAATACAGAGAGAGATCAACAATCCTTATAAGATAAGCTAAAGTCCTCTATACCAGACTCAACAATAGATACATACATAAATAATCTACATTAAATACTTCACCCGGTGTATATACATCCACATTGTTTTGGTTTGGTTTGCTTTGGTTTATTTTGTTTTACATCCTATTAACAGCCAGGGTCATTTAAGGACAAAAAAAAATCTTGATTTTTCTAGTGATTTTCAAACTAGCTAGCCGTCCAAATATTTAAGCAGCTCATAGAGTCCTAATTTAACCCTTCGGACAAGGAAACCCCATGCAAATACCTTCAGGTTGAGAATTCTTATGTGTCTTCATCGAACGAAAGTGAAAATTTCACTTAGTGCCTTCTGTCAATTTTAAGATGTGATACTGGTGCCATATTTTGGTTGATGATTTTTATATGTACCTCTGTTCTAGGATGAGCTTTTTTGTACATATATATGACTTATACACAGGATGTCCTTTATAAAGTAAATAAAATCCCAGATATTATTTATACATGTTTTATTCTGTTTGTTCTGTTTTGTGAATAATTGATAATAATTTGTATTGTAAACATTTGCAATTGGAAGAAAAAAAACATTTAAGTAACAAACCAAAAAAATAGAAATGTTATCCCACATCTCTTCAAAGTCATGTTTGCCCTTTCTCAAATCTGGTTCATTTTCATTTTAACAGATTTTATTGACAAATAGATGTTGAATTGTCAAGGGGATTGAGCAACAGGCACAGCCTATGTAAGCCCTCAAATCTGATTACTTCAAGTTCAATGGTGTAGTAATTATAAAGAACACCTGAGAATATTGTTAAAAATATAAGTTCAAAGGTCAAAGCAAAGGCCTATCTGACCTACTTTCAATATTCAGCACTCCACTATTCACAGATGTATACTTGGTGCCAAATCTGGTTGCGTCAGGAGAAATGGTATAGCGTGCCCGTAGAATCATTTTTTTCTCTCCAAAAACTGAGTTCAAAGGTCAAAGCAAAGAAGCACTCCAATGATCACAGATATACTTAATTGAGTGTCAATTTAAGGTCAAAGGTTAAAGAATAACTTTATGGAGGTCTTCTTGGCCTATTTCTTTGTAGTTTTCCAAATCAAATCTGGTTTGTACAAATTAAATAATACAGAAAAAAGAGAATTCCTCAATGAAATCTTAATCCCAAGTCAAAATCGATTAAACCTGTTAGTGTTACTAGTATTGTTGTTAAAGCCATGGAAAGACTCGTACGTGATAGTATAGTGCAACATAATATGACAGCTAAATAATTCATTCAGTGATAATCAGTTTGGATTTCTTCCTGGAAGATCAACATCACTTCAAATGCTTATTGTCTTAGATCATATGACTTGTATGTTGGATACTGGAGGAGAAATTGATGTCGTTTACATGGATTTTATGAAGGCTTTTGATAAGGTACCCCATCGGCGTCTGATACACAAACTTTATAATTATGGCATAAGCCAAAAAACTGTAAAATGGATAAAAACGTCCTAAGTGATCGACATCAAAAAGTAGTGATAAACGGATCTGCGTCAAAATTTCAGAATGTAGTTAGCGGAATTCCCCAGGGTAGTGTATTGGGACCAATATTGTCTGTTCTTTATTTTAATGACATGCCAGAGAACATATTTTCGTCATGTCCTCTATTCGCCCATGATACCAAAGTATACCGTAAGATTAGAAATAACGAGGATAGGGAAATTCTACAGGCAGATTTAGATTATTCAAAAGTGGTCTGATGATTGGCTTTTAAAATTCCATCTAAATAAATGCAAGGTACTGCAACTTAAGGGATCTCAAAAAACAAAAACAAAAAAAAATAACCGGTGTTATCGTCTCGCGAGTCAAAATGGAGAAGTCGTACTGGAACATATTGTCAGTGAAAAGGATCTAGTGTAACGGCGGATGCAAACCTGTATCCAAAACTCAATTAAGAAAGCAAATTCAATCCTAAGAGTCACCAGATGATCTTTTACCTATTTGGATGAGACAATGTTTAGACAGCTTTTCAAAGCACTGGTTAGACCACATCCGTACAAACTCAAGAGACATTCAAATGATGTAAAATGTACAAAGGCGGGCTACTAAAGTCCTACCAGGATTTAAAGAACTTTCATATGCAGAACGATTGAAGAAGCTGAAACTTCCAACACTCAAAACACCACAGGACCAGGGGAGATTTGATAAACGTTTTTAAAATTGTGAACAAAAAAATCGATGAGAGGGTTACATCTAGCATATTTATTTTAGATAATAACGAAAGAACTCGAGGTCATAGACTTAAGTCGTACAAACAACGATGCAATACAAAACTAAGAAAAAACTCGTTCAGATTTAGGGTAGTAGATGCCTGGAACAAGCTACCAGATTATGTCGCAAATGCGGAAATATTGCTAGATGATCACATTAAGGACAATATCTATAATGATTACTGATTAAGTATTTTAATGAGTTTAAATATTTCATGTATAACTTTGCCAGTGACATTTTATTTTGTATATATTGTGATATGGACTTAGAGCTTTAAGCCTGCGTCCATCGTTTTCCATTAAATTCCATTAAATCCATTAAAACATAAAATTTACAAGGTGACATGTGAGAAGTACAAGAGTATTAGATCCGTTGTTCCGGATCTGCTTCAGGACTAACTTAACTAAACCAGCCTATCACAAAGTGTTTCATTACGTTTGTAGTCCCTACCGAAAATTTGCTCCGGCTAAGTACAGTGATTCTGAGCAATTTAAATATGTAATTGTTGACCAATTTAGCATTGAATGAAATCTGTAGATATTTAACTTTACAAAAATATATACTTTTGGTAGATTTTGATATATGATGGCGGATTGATATGGGGTCAAAAGTCAGAGGGTGTTCCCGTCCCATTTCCCTGGTTTGACATGTAAATTTCCGGTTGTCCGAAGCAGACGCCTATAGCGAGCTAATATGCCAGTAAATTCCTCATAAAATGCCGCTTGAAGCCGTTGTCATGTATGTATATGTGAATTTAGGCAGTTGTCACAAGTGTTGATCTTCAAATATATTAAAGTTATTAGCTCGAAAGCTTAGTAATAACATACAGTAAATTATTTAGTTGTGCGAGTCCTTCATCGACGATACCCGTCTAAGTAAATATCTTTTTGTGATCACGTCTTCAAATTGTGAACTGAGGCTTCATTGTCAATAATAACAAGAAGGCATATTGATTAATGAGCATATTCTAAAACGTTCAGCTCCAAATACTTCATGGAAATAAAATATTTCTCAATGAGACCAAAATGACCGGAATAATACTTGTAGAAAATCTTCATCAACCTGCATCTCTTGAATTCCTGTGCCGCAAGTTTGTTTGTCAGCAACCGACATCTAACACGAAAATTTTGATAGATAATATTCAGAGGCTACGCTCATCGTTTAAGTTAACAAAAGAGCCCAGCATCCGACTTTTAAGCCTAACAATTTTTACCGTTATGTGACCACGAGATTCTATTAATGTACACCAAAGGGTTAAACTAGTCTTCTAGCATCATCAACAAATTGGCGCGCCAGAGCTCTCAGTATTGCTATGGCATATTCCAGGGATATGGGTAAAAAAGAAAATCAGAGAATACCAAAGCGTCAACAAAAACATAATCCGAACTCAAAATCGATTAAACTAGGGGCAAAATAGGAACAAAGGAAAGATTTACATGGAGACTCTCGTAAAAGAACAAGAGAATAAGACCAGGTGTTCCGGGAGAGTAAGCGTCATCTGCTTCATCGACGACACCCTCCATGTAAATCTTGGTCAAATCCAAGTAAGCATCAATCCTCAAAATGAAAACCGAGTCATCAAGCAAACTCAAAAAGGTCCATCTTCATATTACACAAATATATACAGAATATTTCTCAATGAGATCAAGATGGCGACCATAAAACTTTCCCATAGTCTTTACAACCTGCATTTCTCGAATGTATTGCATACTTTACGCGTTAATTCCTATAAAAATATACATAAAAATAAAAATAAAGAATTCCTTAAAATGACCATTTCGTGGCATTGAACGTCTTAACATAAACCTCCCACGTATAATTAGTTGGCAATCATATCTTTGGCCATTGTTCACGTACTGTACCAGGGCAAGCAAACAAGATCGATGGGTGTTCTGTTTGAAGAACAACAGACAATTAGTTCGTGGTAAATGAATATTTATTCTTGATTTCAAATACAAAAACAACATAAAAATAGTGAGAAGAAATTTTGCGACAAGTACTACAACACGTTGTAATGTCATTGTCGAGCAACATCATTCATGCAAATCCGAAATAAAAATTACACAAACCGCTCCAAACCCCGTGTAATGCAACGTCGTCACTTTTAATTCTGCATTAATGCTTTTTGTCATTTGGAAAAGTAAATTATTACTAATCTTCACTGGTCGTAAGAAGTATAAGTCGCTTATCTGCGACGCATTTCTTGGTTTTCCCTGTTTTTATCCAAAATCGACACAATCCTGAACCGACAGACTGAGTAAACATTTTAAACAAGAATATATTTTGCAATTGTTTGTCTCCACCACGAATTTGAAATGGTTACACTCTTCAAACATACTTGAATATTATTTTGCACAAAACGTTTCATCCAATATTTTGTTATTGTTTATATAAAATAGAGAAGAGAATCCTTGAACTCGTACGGCAAATAAAATTCAGACAAACTAGAACACTGACAGGTCAGGAAGGGCCCCGTATTGCGGCTGTAGATATCCCCCACATGCCCACACGCCAACCTACTCCCTCCCGCAAAAAAATGTCATTTCTCAAATCATCAAAATTGACACTGGCTAGGACACATTGTCTCATTTCATCATTCAGCAAAGAAACTGTCAACTATTTCACATCACCCGTATCGGATATCACCGATACAGTATGACTTGAATTCTACCCTAATATGACTTTGACCTTTGACCCATTGACCTTAGCATTCAACCTTGTGTTTTATATTTGTTTATTGAACATGTTGACCAAGTTTCATGCAAATCTGGTATTCACCCGTATCGGATATCGCCGATACAGTATGACTTGAATTCTACCCTCATATGACCTTGACCTTTGACCCAGTGACCTTAGCATTCAACCTTGTGTTTTATATTTGTTTATTGAACATGTTGACCAAGTTTCATGCAAATCTGGCAATGAATACCAAAGTTATTATGTAAAAACAAAATTTGTGGACAGACGGACAGACAGACGGACAGACAGACGGACGGACGGACAGACAGACAGAGTGATTACTATAGGGCACCCGTATCTCCGATACGGGGCCCTAATGAAGGCCTATAGTTTACTTCGTTATATGTCAGTTTTCGGAAGGGTTATGCTGACACTATAACGGTATTCAGCTAGACTGACGTGAAGGAATTGTCAAGAAGAAATGAAGTGAACGGATTTAAACAAGATCGAGGCTGTGACGTCAAGATCCTATTGCAGTGGCGCCCTCTATTCCAACGTATTCTGATAGGCATGTATTGCTTCAGCAAGTCTTTTGATGCCTTCTTCGATCTGTTCGGTGTCACAGAAACTTATCGCTAAGCGAATACAATTTCTGAAGCTACCTGTCGGGGAGGTACTGAAATACAATCAAAGACAGTTTTATAATCGTACAGATCATTTCCCCAATTTATGAATTTGAATATAACACTGATTTTATAAGCAGCAATAAATAAGGTCAATATTCTTGCTCGAGAGTATGTGTTTGGAAGACAATGAAATTAAACTGAAACGTTGATATATTTTTATCAAATAAGGATTGCAAGGCAATTTTGTATGCTTCGCAATGAAAACGGTGTTACACTGACACATTTAGTTTTCATTTCACACCGTTATAAATATTGCCGTTCAACACTTATATTTTCGTCCCGAACATTTTATAATCGGTAACAAATTCTTAGGCCCTTGATTGTAGCCATAAAGGACATCCGTTAAATGAGTATCAGTCTGTGATATAAAGTATATAAACCATATATCAGGGCATTGTTGAGTTCGAACACGAGTTATCGTCCCTGTTTCACGCTATACCGGGTTGCCCCATAAAGAATAATTGACAATCTGTACATTTTCTTTTATTAAAAATGAAATAATTCATCCATGGATACCTGAGAACACATACATTTTCAAAATCAAGACACACAAAAATAATGTTTGTTTGATTAACACTTTCATCCTTATATCACCCAATATACACTTCCATACAATATGGGCTCATTATGGTCTGAAGAAGTGGAAGGTTTTGAATCTCGGTATCACTGCCAAAATGTCTGGTGTCAACACCATAGGAACTCACACCAGACAGCTATCTGTCAAAATATGTAAGTCTAGAGTCTGGACCAGAGGAACCGACACCAGACCTCTATCTGTCAAAATGTGTTAGTCTAGTATCAGAACTAGAGGAACTCACACCCGACATTTATCTGTCGAAATTTGAAAGTCTGTTGTCAGGACCAGGGGAACCCACACCAGACCTCTATCTGTCAAAATGTGAAAGTCTGTTGTCATGACCAGAGGAACCCACACCAAACATCTATCTGTCAAAATGTGAAAGTCTGTTGTCATGACCAGAGGAACCCACACCAGACATCTATCTGTCAAAATAGGAAAGTCTGGTGTCAAGACCAGAGGAACCCACACCAGACATATATCTGTCAAAATGTCCAAGTCTAGTGTCGGAACAAGAAGAACACATACCAAACATCTATCTGTCAAATTGTCTAAGTCTGGTGTCAAGACCAGAGGAACCCACACCAGACCTCTATCTATCAAAACGTGTGAGTCTAGTATCAGAACCAGAAGAACCCACACCCGACATTTATTTGTCAAAATATTTAAGTCTGTTGTCTAGACCAGAGGAACCCACACCAGACAGCTATCTGTCAAAATGTGTAAGTCAAGTGTCTGGACCAGGGGAACCCACACCAGCCCTCTATCTGTCAAAATGTGTAAGTCTGGTGTTAGGGCCAGAGGAACCCACACCAGCCCTCTATCTGTCAAAATGTCTAAGTCTAGTATCAGAACCAGAGGAACCCACAACAGACATATATCTGTCAAAATGTGAAAGTCTGTTGTCAGGACCAGGGGAACCTACACCAGACATCTATCTTTCAAAATGTGTAGGTCTAGTGTCTGGACCAGGGCCGGGAGCCCACACCAGACCTCTATCTGTCAAAATGTGTAAGTCTAGTATCAGAACCAGAGGAACCCACACCCGACATTTATCCGTCAAAATGTTTAAGTCTGTTGTCAAGACCAGAGGAACCCACACCAGCCCTCTATCTGTCAAAATGTCTAAGTCTAGTATCAGAACCAGAGGAACCCACAACAGACCTCTATCTGTCAAAATGTGAAAGTCTGTTGTCAGGACCAGGGGAACCTACACCAGACATCTATCTTTCAAAATGTGTAGGTCTAGTGTCTGGACCAGGGCCGGGAGCCCACACCAGACCTCTATCTGTCAAAATGTGTAAGTCTAGTATCAGAACCAGAGGAACCCACACCCGACATTTATCCGTCAAAATGTTTAAGTCTGTTGTCAAGACCAGAGGAACCCACACCAGCCCTCTATCTGTCAAAATGTCTAAGTCTAGTATCAGAACCAGAGGAACCCACAACAGACCTCTATCTGTCAAAATGTGAAAGTCTGTTGTCAGGACCAGGGGAACCTACACCAGACATCTATCTTTCAAAATGTGTAGGTCTAGTGTCTGGACCAGGGCCGGGAGCCCACACCAGACCTCTATCTGTCAAAATGTGTAAGTCTAGTATCAGAACCAGAGGAACCCACACCCGACATTTATCCGTCAAAATGTTTAAGTCTGTTGTCAAGACCAGAGGAACCCACACCAGCCCTCTATCTGTCAAAATGTGAAAGTCTAGTGTCAAGGCCAGAGGAAACTTTAGACTACATCAAGGACGTTTTTCAAAGTATATAGAAAAGATTGAACCCTTAAAGCCCCAATATACGTAACTTTCGGGTAACCTTGAAGCGAAAATCAAGCATAATAGCTTTTTATTATTATAGATTTAGTTAAGATTAACTGATATCAGCAATATTCAAGATGAATTCTTACACAGTTACCGGTACGGCCGCAGTTGAAGCTCAGTATTTGTAAACACACGTTCATTTTGAACTGTCTTGTAATTTCAGCATGTTGTTGAAGTGGGCCTCACCTGAATTATTTTTAATTCTTTAGATATTTTTGTCAAGAGTTTCTTGTCAGTTACCGCTCATGTTTACTTCGTAAACATTCTGAAGTTACGTATATTGGGCCTTTAACGTATTGCCAAGACTTATTGACTTACCTTTCTCCATCAATATAGACGACATTAGTTTTCCTGGCAAACTTGTACAACGTCTGCCCATCCATATTTTCTGGGATTAGTATCCATACGAAAAACCCGCCCTGCAACAGAAACATCATATTTTATGCTTCAGGGCCCATATTGATGAAACCGTTATCATGTTTAGGCTTAGAGTATATTGTTTATCTTCAATTAATGTGATTTCTTCCCAGTTTGATGACAATTTGATATATTGCGTTCTTGGTGTATCTATTCGCCTTTTTTGTCATTTCCGACTTTTACATAAGATATTTGTCTTCAATTTTCATAACATAAAGGCTTGGCTAGGAAAAACATCATTTTTGAATAAGGTAAATGTCTAGAAATTGTACACGTATATGTAATGTTCTTTCGCGTATATTTGAATTTGAGCTTATTTCATGAAAAATCATTTCCATTTGTCTAAAAGGATTTTCTATGCACTCATCCTCGAAAATCGAAGAGTTACGCTCACTTGCACTCTGCAGAGAGCGTAATTGAGCATAACCCTGAGATAAAAGAGGCTGCGATGCATGCAACATGCAGGTAATGAGTATCCTATCAAAGTACAAACTTGAGGCCGGGTGAATTTGCAGCCAGTTGGAAGATACTTCTCCAAAGCGTCGCAAATAAGTTGCATCCTTGTCTGAAATATATAAACCGTGATACGGAATAGAAGATGCATCAGTCTGGAGTGAAAACAAAGGTTAAAGTTTGTCTTGGAACACAATCAGGAATTGAAACTCTGTTGGAGAATTTTAAGATTGTAACTGACCGGTGAATCAACTTCAAAATGCTGAAAACAAGTCAATAAAAAAAGCCCAAGCGTGCCGATTCTGTAAAGGTCGGCTGTCAAATTGTATCGATACTGTACATTTCGCCCAAGAGAACTCTTACTATTACTTTCTGCCGAATCAGTAACGCAAGTTGTCAGGAAGAAAATGTGTTTAGCTATTCTGCCTGCCATTCTGTCTATTTCTACCCCCTCCCCAGTTACATGTTACCCCCACCCCCATCACTACCCCAAGTATCAATAGTTTTATTGGGCAAAGCATCTCAATAATTTGACAGCTGGCATTTACTAAATTGGTGCACTCTGCTTGAGTCTATTATTTTTGGTGGTTTAAAGTCATCACAACAGTCATATACATTTGCAACCATTGCTTGAAAAAGGAAATAGCAATTTTCGAAAGTTTGCAAAATATGATTTCAATTCATGTTTATATTTGAAAAGAAAACATCTCTTAAAAGAACTGCATACATTGATACATTTCAATCACTTTCAATACTAATGATTCTCAGCACTAATGATTTAGATACTAATGATTTTCAGCAATGCAACAATTACTGTGTATTGGCGAGTCCTAAGACTAACCTAAAAAGATAAACATATCTGATGACAGGCTTAATTACTGGCGCATCAAAGGATGCTGATAACTATCTACTGTATCTTCGGTTTAATCTGACTTGAATTCTCAGAGTTCGGGGATTTAGGGAGTAAAACGATCGATGTATTTTTCGATAACCTTCTCGTTTAGTTAGCTCATCGCCGGAAACCCACGTGACACTGACACAAACGTAAAATCAGTGTCACGTGGTCTTCTGAGTCAACGATATTATCTACTAAAACATACCTTATATATACCACGGATTCGGTTAAGGTGAGTTGTCAGGAGTCCCTGCTGAATGGCGGCAGACATCACGATGGACGTGTAATGGTTAAAGCTACCGGTGCAATGTGATGTGTAGCTGTAAGCAAAACAAATTTAAATAAAATCAATTTGATTGAAATGCAGATAAATTGTCGATCATTTACTCTCCCCCTACACAGGATCTGACAACATCACATAAGGGGTCATGTTCTGGGGACCTTTAGTATCAGCCAATCAAATTACCGCTTACAGAATCTTTTATGTGAATGGGTTTTTTTTGGGCGAAGTGGCTTGCATTATCCTATCTGTGCGTTAGTCATTTCGTCACCACAAGCAAACATGCGTGTTGTGACGACATGACTTGTTACAGACTACAGCGTAAACTGTCATAAATTATTCGACATTTCTACTATAATGTGAAGTTAAGAGGAGATAAAGGTCACCAGAACATGACCTAGATGTTGTCAGATCTTTATAAAACGGAGTGAGAATAAGAACACCTTTGCTATAAGTATGCTATTGACAGAAACAAATTAAAGAATAAAGAAGCGTTCACAAAATCACAGTGTAAACTTCAAATCGATTAAATCAGGGGCAAAATATGAACAAAGGCAAAATTTACATGGAGACTCTCGTAAAAGCAAAAGAGAAAAAGACCAGGTGTTCCGGAAGAGTAAGCGTCTTCTGCTTCTTCGACGACACCCGCAATGTAAATCACATGCAAATAAACATCAAGTTCTCAAAACGAGAACCGAGTCATCATTGTCAATCACAACAAGTAAGCAAACTAATAAGCAAACTCAAAAACGTCCATCTCCATATCACACAAAGGTAATGAATATTTCTCGTAGAAAACAAGATGACGACCAAAAGGCTTACCCATTGTCTACGACAACCTGCATCTCTCGAATCCCTGTGCCTTAAGTTTTTTCGTTAGCAGTTGAAAAATCATTTTTAGAAACTGGACAGAAATCGATTGCAAAGTTGTATTTTCAAAGAAGTAAAACGTAACAACCTACCAACAAGCAAGCAGATCCACCAATTCCTTGCGTCCCTCTATCCAGCCAAGTCGGACGCCAGGAGCAAATATCTTTGAGAACGTACCGTTGGAAAGAACACAGCCTGTGTAATTAGGATCGTCACTGAAAAAAATAAGAACCTAGTATTAAAATATCAGTGAATTAAATAGACAAATAGAAACCTTTCTTATGCTGGTCAAAACATGAATGTGCTCGGGCCGAATTTCTAGTAACCTGCTTTAATCGTAAAAATCGGAAGCGTTACTCAGCTTAAAGACTTTCTTGCATACACTTACTCTTCCGGAACATCCGGTCTTATTCTCTTGTACGCTTACAAGGGTCGTTTTTTATATTTTGCCCCTAGTCGAATTGATATGTGTTCGGAACATATTTTTGCTGACGCTTCCGTATTTTTTAGTTTATATATCATCGACAAAAACGTTTTGTTGAATAGAAAACTTCATTTAAACAATTCAAATGCTCAAGCTTTAACTCCCTGCTCAAACCAGTTTTCTTGTAATTCACTTTAATCAAGTCGAATTTTATTCATATATATGCTCATATTTCAGAGGATGTAAATGTTTCATGTATAGTATGTATACTCTCCTCTAATAGTGCGTGCAGACGGTATTAAAATTTCTACCTTTTATCGTAGGCAAGCAGCCTTTGTGGCTGTTGACCTTTCCCAAAGTGAAACAGGTTATAAACGTCATCAGAAAAGAGGAGAACGTCATACTTCCGTGCTAGGTCTATCAGTTTCCTACATTTTTCTGAAAGAAGAAGATGCATAATTAAATGGCTTTGTCAGATATCAAGTAAATTTAGAAACGCTTTACATACCATATCTAAAATTAAAATGTCTTTCGACAGATTTCAGTTCATGACAGAGAATATCTTCACATGTAAAACACCCACATATGTTGTAAAAACTTGGTTTCATATTGTGATATGACTAAAATAATCAAATATTGCTTGTTAAATACACATAACCTCATCACCTAGCTCATTCAAGTCAAATGAACGCACTGTATATGGGTAAATGACAAGAGAACACTGGGCTACAAGATGACCCGTAAACACTGAAGTAATTTATGAGTGTTATACTGAAGTAGTTTATGTATATTATACTGAGGTTGTTTATGTATTGCTTCTTCGTTTTTTTTTGTCAGCTAATGGCTAATGTTGGTAAAAACATTCATAACGTAAACGTACATAATCAACTTGCAATTAATTCATGTGAAACAGGGAATGAAAAATGCACGGCCAGACCGGGATTCGAACCCGGGACTTTCTGAACTCTAGATGGACGCACAACCGATTGAGCTATCTGGTCTCCGACGATCGACCCGGTCTAGATCCGCTACATTCCTCCCTCCTTTAACAAATACTTCGACCCCGAAGCCATCATGATTTACAACCCAGGTTCGGGTATCCCCTTACCAAGTATGCACCCAGTACTTGAAACAAGGTTTGTCACAGGCACCAAATGTAACAGGAGAAGAAAAATGCACGGCCAGACCGGGATTCGAACCCTTCCGAACTCTACCAACCAATTGAGCTATCTGGTCTCCAACCATCGACCCGGTCTAGATCCGCTTCACATGTAACCTCAATAACAAATTTGTGTACCCATCAATACAATGTTAAGAATGTCCAAAATATTCAAATATTCATATTCAAAAACCAGATTTTCTGTAGCGAAATAAAACGTTTCTCTCTCTCTTTTAAAGGTTTCAAAGTTTCAGCCCGGACAAGGTATTGCTTAAAATACTGCACACATTTTGTACATCACATATATTTGTAACGCTTAATAAATACAGGCCCTGTCCTTGCCGACAACATTAGTGAATTTAAGGGATGCATCATTCCTACATGCCTTCTTTAAAAATCGAAAATATATTCAATGAACGTCATAGATATTGGATTTCTCCGAATATAACTACAACATGTGTTATGAATTGCTTTGACACACCGTTCAAAATGTCCATGGCTCATATGTTTTATGGTAAATCATTCAGGATGTCAGCAACACGTGTTGCAATTATACCAGTTGGTTTGCAAAATCTAAGCAGTTTATTGGTAATATTGAATATTATGTATCTGACCTATCAGAACTGTTGTGAGAGATGAGATGATAAGTATCTGCATATCTCATATTACTATTCATGATCATTTTATTATCTGTGAGGTTTTTGTTGCATTGCAGTATACTTTGATAGCATCAGAAAAGAATTATGAAATCCCCAACGAAACCGGAAATGCTACCAGTCAAATGTGTCTCCTGCTCCAGGGACTTCAAAAAGCAGAAATTATATCAAAATGTTGCACCATATACTACATTTCGGTTGGTATATTGTGTTTCAAAAAAGTAATTGTCTCAGTTATTACTTTTTGTTTTTTAAAAAGTAATTTTCTCCGTTGCTACATTCTGTTTCAACAAAGTACTGTATCAGGGGCTACATTCTATATACATGTACAAAATTAAAGTACGCGCCTCCTTTGCTTCATTTTGTTTAAAAAACATAAGTATCTTAGTTGCTTCATTCTATTTTTTAAAACATTACGTGTCTCCGTTTCTACATTCTGTTTAAAAAAGTTAGTGTTTTCGTTGCTATATTCAATTAAAAAAAAGTACGCGTCTCCTTTGCTACATTCTATTAAAAAAAGTACGCATCTCCATTACTACATTCTGTTTCAACAAAGTACGTGTCTCAGTTGCTATATTTTATTTTAAAAAAGTACGCGTCTCCGTTGCTACATTCTGTTTCACAAATGTAAGTGTCTTTATTGCTAAATTCTGTTTAAACAACGTGAGTTTCTCTCTTGGTATACGGTTATAGTTTATTCATCTCTATATGGTATAGATTTATATATGACAATACTGCTGGTCATTCCAATTCAACTGAATACTTGTGCAATCAAATATACCAGGTGCATTTAGCGTTGAATTATTCATTTTGAACTCACCTAGGGTTAGATCGTATATCATTGACAATGAATAATTCAAAATGTGTTATGGAGATATATATTGTTATCGAATTTGTATCCAATCGATATTCATTTTACTACTATACTGATTATGTGCACTACATTAGACCACTTTACAGCATGATTTAGCATATGTTGATGTGAATAGGACAATTGTTCTGATATGAAAGATATATACATGTAGGCGTTGCGTAAGTATCAATGATGTTTTTAGACTGTTCACATTAGTACAGTGAAACCTCTCTATTAAGACCACCTTAGGGACCGCACCAAAGTTGTCTTAATAGCGGGGTGGTCTTCATACCGAGGTTGGCAATCCAGAAAGATTTATCTGAAATCCACTTTTTGACGTTTTCATGGCCCTTTAACTAATATATAGGCTTTAAACACACAGTTATTGTAACTGAATTACCAATTTGACACCAAAATACAGCTTACTGATCTGACACTTGACAGGTGTACACAGTGAAATACACACCAGGTGACTTTGTGTTTGGTCGGTGGTCTGAATAGTGAGGTGAAACTTAATTCAAAAGTGGTATTTTGGACTTTTCAAAACTGGTCTTAATAGCGAGGTTGTCTTAATAGTGAGGTGGTCTTAATTCTGAGGTGGTCTTTAAGCGAGAAATAGTCGCTGTGTTAATATTTTCGTGGTTGTTATTGAACCACAAATTTGAATTAAATACGTGTTTATAAAGGACATCTACAAATGTTTAACCGCGAAATTATCTAACCGACTTAAAAACCACAAAGAAAAGTACCCACCAATAATTGATGTTATACAGTATACCACAGTAGAACCGTGGAAAACTTCAGATTTGCATGAAATCAAAGCGATATGTGGTTAAACATTTACCTGGGGAGGAACATTGACCCGTAGGATTGCCGTAGACTGTCATTGTATACAGCATCGTCCAGAAAGGACATTTCCAAGTGGCCTTGTCTCCGGCTTTTTCCCTGTTTTCTTTTAACAGTTCTTCCAAACGAGCCAAATCTACACCATCTTCACCGGTAGGAACTTTCCAAATGGTTAAAAAAAAAACAGAAAATAAAATTAAATTGATAACATAATATGAAAATAACTTTAAAACAGCAGGTTGGTATTGGAAACCAATAAAGAATACCTAAATGTCAATAAAATAATAATCTTAGCTCAAAATCGATTAAACTAGGGACAAAATATGGGAAGATTTACAAGGAAATTATTGCAAAAGTACAGGAGAGTAAAATCATTTGTTCTGGAAATGTAAGCGTCTTCTATCTCACCGATGATTACAAAAGTAAATGTAGGAAACGTCCCGGTAAATGTCACGTCTTCAAAGTTAATTAGAACTAGAGCTGTAAGCCGATGGCTGACTTATACCCCCCCGCTACCTCTTATTAGAGGTGTCTGACATGTTTTTGAAAAAAACATGATGTAGTACAAGTTGTATATAACATGCATTATATAATGTATTATTTTATATTACTATGTATCACCGCATATCTAAAAAACAAAAACAAAGAAGGCACATTTGGTCTTACATACATTACAGTGTAGATTTCATATCAACAATGTGGATGCATATGTATGTTTCAACTTATGAAACTCACTGAATGAATAAAGAAAGTATTTTAACCTGTGTATAGTAATCCTCAACATTACTTACTGCGAAGTTTCATTGAAAATGACCCAGTAGTTTAGAAGAAGTTGTCCAGACATCATGTTATTACGGAAACCTGTGTATAGTCACCTCATTACCATGGAAACCAAAATTTTGACAAACGAAACCCTGTATGCAAATCTATACATGGTCCCCAACAATACTGCCAAGTTTCACTGAAATTGATCCAGTAGTTTAGGAAGTTGTCCGGACAACACATTATAATGGAAACCTGTGTATAGTGACCTGGTTACCATGGCAACCAAAATTTTGACAAACAAAACTCTGCATGCACATCTACACATGGTCCCCAACAATACTGCCAAGTTTCATTAAACTCGATCCAGTGGTTTATAGGAAGTTGTCCGGACAACACGTTATTACGGAAACCTGTGTATAGTGACCTGGTTACCATGGCAACCAAAATTTTGACAAACGAAACTCTGCATGCACATCTACACATGGTCCCCAACAATACTGCCAAGTTTTATTGAAATCGATCCAGTAGTTTAGGAGGAGTTGTCCGGACAACATTTTATTATGGAAACCTGTGTATAGTGACCTGGTTACCATGGCAACCAAAATTTTGACAAACGCAACCCTGCATGCACATCTACACATGGTCCCCAACAATACTGCCAAGTTTTATTGAAATCGATCCAGTAGTTTAGGAGGAGTTGTCCGGACAACATTTTATTATGGAAACCTGTGTATAGTGACCTGGTTACCATTGCAACCAAAATTTTGACAAACGAAACCCTGCATGCACATCTACACATGGTCCCCAACAATACTGCCAAGTTTTATTGAAATCGATCCAGTAGTTTAGGAGGAGTTGTCCGGACAACATTTTTCTACGGACAGACAGACGGACAGACAAGCTGATTCCAGTATACCCCCCCTAACTTCGTTGCGGGGGGGGGGGGGGGGTATAATTAAGGGATCATTCTCAGTTATAACAAATACGCATACTAATGAGCATAATCAAAAATGTCCAACCTTATATCATATCATATCATAAATTGAGAATAATTCTCAATAAATCATGATATACGAAGTTTTGAATACCATGATACATATTTATCGTCAGCTGTTCTAAATGTTGTTTTGAATATATTGAGTTACTGGCAATACTGAATGTTAAATTCCATCCGGTAGGATAATGTTTACAATACAATTACACATTCATGAAGTCCTTTGAAACGACTACCCAAGGTTAACCTGTAATTTGAAAGATATGATCGCAACTAATTTTCTGATTATCAGTTATTCATGAAAGCAGCAAGTATTGCTTCATTTGAGAGAGGATCGATACGGTAAATCTTTCTCAGAGAGTTTCATTGAGAAACCTTTGAAGTCCTGGCAGCTTAACATCTCTCGAATATTGAAAGTAAGGTTTAGTTTAAGAACATGAATTTGAGAGATGCAGGTTGATGAAGACTAGGAGCAAGTTTTATGGTTGCCATCTTGGTCTCTTGAGAAATGTTTTATCTTTGCATGATATAAAGGTGGCTTGTTTTTGATATCCTCACTAGTATGTTTACCTGCTGTGATAGAGAATGATGACACGGTTCTTACGTGAGGTTGACTTGAATGTGACCAAGACTTTTAAGTCGATTGCGGTCGATGGAACAGAAGACGCTTACTCTTCCGGAACAAACGATTCTATTCTATTGTACTTTTTTCGAGGGTCTACATGTAAATCTTTCCTTTCTCGTATTTTGCCCCTTGTTTAACTATTTTGAGTTTGGATTTTAGTTTAATTGATGCTTCAGTAACCTCTGAGTTTTTCCCAAAACATTTGTTAAGTTTGTTAATACAACTTCTTCCTCTAATGAACTTACTTGTTAAGTCGACAATAGAAACTGTGTTTTAAGTTAAATACCAATAGTATCTTGAGTATGTAATTGAAAAAAATCGAACATTTTCTATTTCTTCTGGATACGTGGATGTTTTTCTGATTATCAGAAAGCTGCATGTCGTGCTCACAACTCAATACTTTACCTGGTATAACATTCTTGCCCAAATCATCCCTCAGAATTTTGAAGGCTAGGTGAAAAGTGGGATCCTCAACAAAAATTGGCATGTTCTGGCTGAAAAGAATACTTGCAGTCACGTGTAGGCCGTGGGTGGCACCGGCAGTCACCATTAGGCTGTCGCTACGACGAAAATTGTATAATTAGTATAGATATACACTTATAAATACGAAGAACTTTCAATATCCTCTCCTGAAACGACGTTTGGTCATATTCTTTAAGGATGTTGTCAATTTTCATTGTTTTGATGTAGTCATACTACATTTTGATGACGTCAATAATAAAATCATTTTTTGTGAAAGTACCCCTGAATCTGGGTTTTATTTTTGTACATTGTGAACCCCCACGCAACGCAAAGCGCCGGCGGGGTTTGATCGTTTAACAATATATGCATTTTCAGTGCATATCCAGGGGTAAAAGCCTTCTGCGGATCGCTGTTGCATCCTTTCTGCAAAAATATGGCTGATGCAGCAGCGTAATCATTTGTAAGAAAAAAGAGTCCATCATTAAAGTGAATTTTCGCAGGGTATAGATCAAATCATAAGTATTAACTTGAATCTATTTTTGATGTTATGGGATTATAACACAAAAAACTGGAGTGTACTCTCATCATAAACCGCTTAACATTTTTTGTGTTATACATGTACCTATACATTAAAATAGATTCAAGTTAATCCTTAAATACTTTATGGTTTCTTTTTAAAAGTTTTGCTTTTGCACCTGTATATACATTGTACTTCTTGCAATATGAAATGTATGTTTATTTTTACTTCTACATGTATGTAAATTGTGTGACACTACATGTAGTATTTAAAGTTGTTTCAATTTCAAAAATACTCAATAAAAATACACCAATATGTAAAAATATTGATTGATGAAATGACATTAACTGCGGCTTGTACCATCTGGCTCAGAGAAGGTAATTACAACATTGTTTTGATTCACACGTGCAGTTAGATATATGCATTTGCGTTCTGTAGGGAAGAAATACATTGACGATAGTGCATGAAACACGTATTCCAAACAAGTTTATACATCGTCAATGTATTTAATTATAATCAATACGTCGTGTTTGTTTGACTGGTAGTGATATATTTCTAAATGATTTCAGAGTATTCATGCTTTGTTGTATGTGTTTTTTGAAAATTGGTTAACTTCAAAGAATATAAGTGCAACCATGCATAAAAATTTCCTTTATATAGAAGACTATCAGGGAACATTAGCAATACACCATCGTTAATTTTTGTTTTTATTTTCCTGACTATGGGTGTTTATTCCGGTATTGCTATACACATAAATAATGCCACTGACAGCTGCAAGTCTGTTTAAAACAGCATATTTGAACTATCAAAACTAGATGTGTCAGGGCGACATTAACTCCCTCAATCAAAAAGGGATCAATAGAGCTGATCTATAATAGGACTAATCATAATTTTTACTTGGTTGACCATCAATGATGTCCAACTCTTAATAAAAGCTGCGAATGAGCATATAATACACTGTTGTTGTTTGATTTTTTTTTTTTGGGGGGGGGGGGGGGTTCTTTTACATTTTCCTATTCCAAAGTTAAAAAATATACAAAAGAAGCAAAATACAATGACAGTATTACTAGATAATGCAAATGCCATTGTGTGCAAAAGTGCAGATATAGGCAAATATATTTTCTATGAAAGACAAGTTTGTCATTTTGTTACTTTATCCGTTGTTAACATTTTTCATGAAAACCAAAGTGTAACTAAAGAACTTTTGGTTAGTTGTGACCTAGACGGATTGCAATCAAAAGCCACACATTCTTTTTTCGGTGCAAAAGTATCAAGACCAAAATTCTCCAATAACAACTTTTCTATAATTTAATCATTATATCTATCATTAAAATTCCATACAAAGATAGAAGTTTTTGAAAATGCTTATTAGTATGCCTTGCGATTGAAAGTTACTCTATGTAATTTGTTGCCTTTAGTTTTTTTCATTTTGAGTTCGGATTATGGTTTTGTTAACGCTTTGCTATTCTCTGGTTGTTTTACAAGTAGATACCAAATTAAAGTTTAATGTCTTTATCCGTTAAAGATTAATTAAGCTGAAACGAATTTGTGACGACCTGATGGCAAAGGGTAACACGTAGCTATTTCAAGCCAGGGGCATAAAAAGTGGTCGACCAAAACAAATTCAAAATTTCTTTTCAGTATACAACTTCATACAAGTTCAAATTTTCTCAATCTGATCAAAATGCAGATATTTGTTCTCACAAGGACCTAACATCATAATAGGTCATGTTCTGCTGACTATCGCCTCTTTACTTCAGTATCCAGTAGAATTTTCTAATTGAAGTCATTTCGTCAGAATTATCTTGATGAAACGAAATGACTTCACACACAGACAGGATTTTGTGATCTTTTTCGCCTCAAAACAATCATATTTCACATTCTGAAAGTAGTAATTTGATTGGCTAATGCAAAAGGTCACCAGGACGTGACAATCTATTAGATGTTGTCAGAGCTTGACGCAGCAGAGCGAAGTTGAAGAAACGGCGCGAATATCAAGTTATGATTTTAATCAGATTGAAATTCTCTATCCGTAAGAGCGTAAGTGAAAGGAAAAGAATGAAAATTGCTGAATGAAAGAATAACGGACAAGGACAACCCTATATGCTTAAATCATTTTTGGCGGATGTATATTGATATTTTTGGTCTTGTTTTCAAATTTCATTTCTGTCGATAACTTCATCTGTATCAGCAAAGTAAAATATACATAAGCAATACAATTGCAAGAGCATGTACGGATTTTATTCGAAACGAAAATCAAAACAGGTACACGTTCAGAAGAATAAAAATCAAATAAGATACTTATAGACTCACCTTTCAACATCATCGTCATACTCTTTGCTTAAAAACCCTGCAAGATCGTTTCGAAACACCGGATCTCCCTGTTGTGGTCCATATTGGAAAATGAACTGTTCTTGTTCAGGGTCCTTCTGCAATATTTGTCATCAGTTACGAAAATAAATAAGAGAATACCGAACCGTTAACAAAATCATAATCCGAAATCACAATCGATTCAACCAGAGGCAAAATATGAACAAATATTTACATGGAGATCCTTGTAAACGTACAAGAGAATAAGACCAGGTATTCCGAGAGAGTAAGCGTCTTCTGCTCCATCGACGACGCCCGCCATATAGATCTTTGTCACATCCAAGTAAACATCAAGTTCTCAAAATGAGAACCGAGTATCTTTGTCAGTTATAACAAGTAAACACACTAATGAGCATACTCAAAAACGTCCATCTACATATCACTTAATATACAGATTTAAATGTATTTTTGTTTTCAATGGAGATAATACCGGAAACTTTTCAATGCCAAATATATTTCGTTCCGAAGATAATTGTTATACTGATATACTTCAATGCTAAACATATTTCGTTTGAAAACCTATCAAAGCCTTAACACTGTTTGATGTTTAAAAGAACAAATAAATGGATAATAGATCGAAATAAAATTACATTTTTTAGATACATAATTATACATGTATATGAAAAGCAGTTTGATTAAAATGCAGATACATTCCGTTACATAAGGATCTGAAAACATCACATAGGTCAGGTTGTTGTGACATGAATAACCTCTTTATTTCCCACTATGTTCGCTTTAATTATGGTTGGCGCTGGTATAATTCAGCAAGTCATTTCGTCACAACACATATATTGGTTTGTTGTGGATGAAATGACTTGTAAGCGTTTTCGCCCACCAACATTTACTTCTAATATTCTGGAGGAAATAATAAAATTAGCTAATACCAAAGTTCCCAAGAACATGAGTCGTTATGGGATTTTGAAAGATCCTATGTAAGGGTAAATTGATATAGCGACAATTAGGATCTGCCTTGTAATCAGATTGATAAGAGATTAAGAAATAACGCCAGCACAAACGAAAATTATTGATTTCATCGTACCCCACCCCCTCGTATAAGTACACTAGAACATAGGGCCGTTGATAGAAAAAAATCGGAGAAAACCAAAGCGTCAACAAAACCATAAATCGAAGTCAAAATCCATTAAACTTGGGACAAAATAGAAACGAAAGAAAGATTTACATGGAGACTCTCGTAAAAGCACAAAAGAATAAGATCAGGTGTAGAACGTAACATAAACAAACTAACCAAACCAAACAAAACCAATAATTTGATTTGTCAATATGTTTTGTATGAATCTCCGCATAATGCTATGGAAGTTAACAATTTCTTCTTTAAACTAGTTAAACGATATTTACCACTGCTTCTGCTGTTGCTTTTATCACAATGTCTTTACATCCTCTCATAGTGGAAGGCCCTGGAGCTCCGACAGAAAAGGAAATTATATCAGCCTGTCCCTGGAAGGAATGCTCCTCAAACATACCCTTCGAAGCCATCTTTCCTTTTGCTGAGACAAGAGATGCGCGAGCGAGCTCTAGAAACTGTGAAGGGCGTTAATATTGGATGAGGCCACCTAGTGCTAGAGCTGGCTCAGCCATCTGTGACTCTTTAGAATAAACAAAATCATTTTTCAGGCATGATCGTTAAATATGTCAATAGTATTTATTAATATATACGTATGTTGTTGCCCAGGTAGTAGAATTATGTAGGCTTGATAGTTAATAAACTGAAAGGATAAAACAAATGTAAGATAATAAAATAGACAACCAATATTTTATTGCTTCACCTTCAATTATAAAAACCTGACTACATGTAGATAAGTATTTTGTGGTCACTGTGCTTTCAAACCGGTGTCAAAGGTTACTCAACCATGAAAGGTACCATGACACAGAGTGAATGATGACGTAACACACACACATGGTGCACCGGTAATAGATAGGGTATGCCTAACACATGAAGTAAACCGCACCATACAGCTGTTTCGTCCTCGAAAAGTGTTGAATTGCAAAACGCACGTACAGAATATTTTTTTCGACATATCCTGTTAAACATTTAACGGCTGATGGAGGGTCAGGGGAGGTTCAACGCCAACAACATGTTGCTATGCAGTTCGGCTCGTCATCCTTACGCGAGTCTGCAAGTCCCGTCCCGCCATTGCTGCGTCAGTGAGGCAATGGAGGCTTGTCTTATTTTACATATGAGGCTTGGTTAACACTAGTTTAGCATGAAAGTTGACATCATATACATTGACAGCATGTGAAATGTTTCGTCAGCGCTGACGTTATAGAGATGAATCTATTTCGGGGGTGGCAGGGTCATAGTCAGAAGAAAGGGGGGGGGGGAGTGGTTACGAATATGGTTGATTGTCGTCACTGGGGTTTTAAACGCCGTAAAATGTGGGGATAAAAACCTTCACTGGATCGCAACATAAGATTGTTTCATTTATGTTTTTGGTATAACGAACATGATTATTTTCAGAGGTTGTTGGTTTGTTGCTTGGTTGTTTTTAGGTCCTATTAACAGCCAGGGTAATTTAATGACGGCCTCCCATTGTATACGATGTGGGTGTGTGTGGGTTGAGAGTATGTGCATTTGAGAAGACTGCAGTATGTTCGTGTAAGCCTTTTTGCGATAGTTATCGAAGGCTCCCAGCAGAACACCCCAACTGGTCACATTATACTAACAAAGGGCGAACCAGTCGTTCCACTCTCATTATGCTGAGCGGCAGGCAGGGCGTGATAACTACCATATGTATATTGAATTCCTCGAATAACAGTTGTTCACTCTGACCGGAAATAGTTTGTCTGTTTCAACCCTACAGCCGAAATTTATAAAAACAAGATAATTCAACGAATTACAGTCCCCCACCGGGTTGTTATCTCCAGATCCAATAGCAATGAGTGTGAATCTCGAGATGCAATAAGGTCATGTATTTTCTTCAATGTATTGAAATGTGAAGATGTAGTTTACAGAGACCCGGTTCTATACAGGAACCATCCCATTCTCACTAAATACATGTACACTGTAGGTATACTCTATAAATGATCTCTATATAAAGGACACAAGTCTATGAAGGACACCTTTAGTTTTTCTATTGGGTATCCTTTATAGACAGGTTTTACTGCAATAGACATGAAATTGTAATAATAATCACCTTTAGTTTTTCTATTGGGTATCCTTTATAGACAGGTTTTACTGCAATAGACATGAAATTGTAATAATAATAACAAGATGTTGTTTGTTATGCTTACATTGAATTCAACAGTACTGTATATTGATTAAATGGTGATCTGAGAAGAACACAGGTTTGTTTGTCACTGGGAATAATTTGGATGAGAAGACCAAGTCAAGAATTCCTCCAAGGCAATGGGTAGGCGTGGTCAGTTGTTGGTGAAGTTTACAAGATTTTTGAAGGCTGTCCATCTTTGCGAAGTCCATGTTGAAATCTCCAACAACAAGAATGTTTGTACACTTATGTAACTTTGCTTGTGTTGTGCATAGCTTGAATAACTGTCGAAATAAATGTCACAGTGACCCAGTTTTGGTACACGACACACCATCTTCCCACGGGGAACCATACTACCAAGTATTAAGTTCTAGTGCTTTATAGTGTAGGAGATAGAGCCCGGACAAGGTATTTGTGTAACGTAGGTAAGAGGTCAAAATATAGGTCACTGTGACCCGGTTTTGTTACGCGACACACCGCCTTCCCATAGGGAACTATACTACCAAGTACAAAGTTATAATCCTTAATAGTGTAGGAGATAGAGCCCGGACAAACTTTTACTTTAATGTAGGTCACAGGTCAAAATATAGCAAAATAAAGGTCACAGTGACCCAGTTTTGGTACGCGACACACCGCCTTCCCACAGAGAACTATACTACCAAGTATAAAGTTCTAATCCTTAATAGTGTAGGAGATAGAACCTGGACAAATTTTTCTTTCTTTAATGTAGGTCAGAGGTCAAAATATAGGTCACAGTGACCCGGTTTTGGTACGCGACACACCACCTTCCCACGGGGAACCATACTACCAAGTATTAAGTTCTAGTGCTTTATAGTGTAGGAGATAGAGCCCGGACAAGCTTTTTCTTTAATGTAGGTCAGAGGTCAAAATAAAGGTCACAGTGACCCGGTTTTTGTACGCGACACACCGCCTTCCCAACAGGAACCATACTACCAAGTATTAAGTTCTAGTCCTTTATAGTGTAGGAGATAGAGCCCGGACAAACTTTTACTTTATTGTAGGTCAGAGGTCAAAATATAGCAAAATAAAGGTCACATTGACCCGGTTTTTGTACGCGACACACTGCCTTCCCACAGAAAACAATACTACTAAGTATTAAGTTCTAGTGCTTTATAGTGTAGGAGATAGAGCCCGGACAAGCTTTTTCTTTAATGTAGGTCAGAGGTCAAAATATAGGTCACTGTGACCCGGTTTTTATACGCGACACACCGCCTTCCCACAAGGAACAATACTACCAAGTATTAAGTTCTAGTGCTTTATAGTGTAGGAGATAGAGCCCGGACAAACTTTTACTTTAATGTAGGTCAAAGGTCAAAATATAGGTCACAGTGACCCGGTTTTTGTATGCGACACACCGCCTTCCCACAGGGAACCCACACACTTAGTATGAAGTTCCAGTGTCTTATAGTATGGGAGATAGAGCCAGGACAAATAGTGTGCGGAAGGACGGACGGACGGACGGACGGACGGACACAACGCAAACCTATAGTCCCCCCGGATTCCGGTGGGGGACTAAAAAACACAGTAAAATGATGACTTAATATAACTTATACATAGTCTACCACTGGTTAAACATTGCATTTGTACAGCAGTATTCGACTTCAATTTCGTGTCGGCATGCTTTGTGGAGGCAAGGTTGAATAATATTTGAAGTTTAACAACGTTTAGGGACTGGTGAATACGAATTTCAGAAAAAAATGTCCTTCATAAAAAGTATTGATCAAGGTGATGAGGTTAATGTATTTCTCTCATATCTCTTCATGTTGGATTGAGTTTGCTCACGTAAGAAAGCTATGTAATAAAATCTTTCTTTCATAGCATATCATGCGACGCGACGTCATAATGGCTCAACAATGACGTGACGTCACGAATACGATAAACTCTGATGCCGGAAAGAGAAAACCACGGCGTGATGAAATTTGAAACCCCCTCGGGAGGAATAGTTTCCATAGTCATTTATTTTTGTCTAGATTGCAACGTCCGTCTGTCTGCATTTAGGTTAAGAATAATGGTTATTCTCAGTTCTAGATAATTAAGTATGCCACACCAGCTATACTTGCCTTGTGTATGTGACTATGGATACATAGATGTTACACAACAGGTGGTTGTTGGATATGGAATTTATTTCACTCGAGTTTGTTTTTAAAGTTACAAAAGACACGAGAGTTAGCGAGTGTGTTTTGTGACTTTTAAAAAATAATTAACGAGATTGAAATAAATTCCATATCCAATAACCACGAGTCGTGTGACCTGTTTTTGCCACAATGATATTAAGTCGCAGTTACAGTGTTATTTTTGGAGCGGACTATTTGCGTGAAAAACACATCACATCTTCCGCCAAGTTGTGACGACATCAACAATCGCACAATCCGCACGTGTAATTGAACAACGCGATTCCAGTGTGTAACGTCATCCTTCTCAACCAATCAAATGTCCGGAAGGTCATATACCACAAGTGGCATATAACATATATGGATCCAACAGTCAGCACGTTTAGACAATGGTCTGAGAATGGAATAACACAGGGCATTGTTTTAGAAATGATGCTTGTCCCATACTATGCTTCGGATGCTGCTTCTGACCTACATTTTCTGCCTTACTGCCCAAGGATTTCTTTATTCATGTCACGTAAATTAAGGTTTTTTCCTTTTACCTTTTGTAATGTTATCATATGGAGAGCAGAGATGATACAGTCAGAGCGAGTGGTTACCCGTTTCTGTAAAAGGAGCGTGACCGGACCAGTTTATAGGGTTTCAAACTACATGTACACCCGACTTGCTACCCTCAGCAACCCAGGTTCTACGGGTATATTTACTTCTTTCGTTTGTGGAGAAAATACTCGACTATGGGTGTAGAATAAACAGTGTTAATTATACAACAATAGATACGAATGACACAATAACAAATATTAACAATGATATTTTCAACATCCTAGACCCCCACCGACACAACCCAACTAACCCTAATTGCCTAACATTTCCTACCCGGATATTTTCCTACGTGTAGGAATTCAATGCGCAGAAACTCCCTTCGCTAGAAGGTCACTTAATTTTCTTATTGGGTAATACAATAATTACTTCAATACTATTCGGGGAAGACCAGGAAGTATCAACACATCCCTTGTATCATCCCTTGGTATGGGGAAGCCTTGTAGAAAAGTTTACCTTCTACCTAACAGTCAGGAACAAACTGTTACACTGGGTTCCCCCCTAATCCGGAATGAAAGTGTAAACTGTTCTCCAATAGCAATGGAACAATTGTATACTGTAGCAACTTTTCATATTGCCATTGGAAGTGTTTTTTTTTGTTTCGTATAAATAAAACAGTGCCGTTGTAAAACCGTTAGATTTGGAAAATTCATGGAATCTTGGTGAAGCATATAAAAGCATACTCACATTACGTGTTCCGTTAACAGCGTGAAGTGGTTTGATAACAACGATTTCTGCTTTTCATGTTGACGACATTTTATTGCCCAAAAGGAACGTGTTTCCACATACTTTACCGTGTCACGGTTACAAACAGTAATCTATTAACCTTTGAAACTAGGTGTCACTTGACTTTCGGAACATTTGTCTTACTACTTAGGTAGTTTTACTGTCTGCTTATGTATCCCGTTAAACATGTTACAAACCTGCAGTTAAATATTCATAACCTGACTAGGAAGTGTTAATGACTGAACACGCTTACACATCACTTTCCTCCAAAAGACGCTGTGCTATTATACTCTAGATCAGTATTTAAACGTACTAACTGTTAGATAAATACATGTATAACTTATATACCATGGTATATGACCTGTAGAGTTTTTAATCGGTCGGGAAGATGAAGTTTAGCAAGGACGACTCTGCTGTTGCTATGTCCGCTATTTAAGAACAATGACTGCCAGTAAATGCTGATGACTTTTTAAGATTTTGCAATGGACAAAAGAGCTTATTAAGGCAATTAAAAGTAGATTATACTTACAAATTTGATCGGTGTATAATTGAATTAGTGTCAGACAAAATTGCTCAATGGCTCTATACCATTTCAACGCCATACCGGTGCGTGTCCAGATCTTGAAACCTGAATAATTTATGTCAAAATGCTCGAAATGTATAATTCTCCCAGCGTCCAGTTATCGCTATTTGGAGGGACCTTGTAAGCCTGAACTTTTACTATAAACGCCAACCCTAGAACTTTCATAAGAAACGTCAGTGACTCATGCTATTGGATAAAGTCAATTTGATAAATAAAAAAAATCAGAGAATACCAAAGCGTCAACAAAACCATAATCCGAACTCAAAATCGATTAAACCAGGGACAAAATAGGAACAAAGGAAAGATTTACATGGAGACACTCGTAAAAGCACAAGATAATAAGACCAGGTGTTCCGGAATAGTAAACGTCTTCTCCTTCATCGACGACACCCGCCATGTAAATCTTGGTTACATCCAAGTATGCATCAATCCTCAGAATGAGAACCGAGTCATCATTGTATTGCGAATCCCTGTGCCGTAAGCTTGTTCGTCAGCAGTCGACATCTATCACAAAAATCGCGATATTCAGAGCAAGCCCTAGAATAACGAATCAACTGCGACATGTAAACACCATAGGATGGAAAAGCAGGAATGTTACTATCAAGAAAGGGAAAGTTCACGATCGGAAAATCGAAATCGTCACGTTTATCATACAGCTTAGGAGTAAGTTGCCCGTGTTGGTCATAGTTTAAGTAAAGATCGAGGTAAGAAGCTGATGTAGGAGAGTATGTTGTGTATTTAATCTCAAGTTCAGTAGGGTATATACGATCGACTAGGTCAGCAAACTTCTTGTTGTTTATAGACAACACATCGTCGATATACCTGAAAGTGAAATTGAAAGATTTGGCAAGGTTTTTGTTACCCGTGATCCTGATAAACCCCTCGACAAATTCAGCCTCGTATGAAAACAAAAAACAAGTCAGCCAAAAGTGGTGCACAGTTAGTGCCCATTGGAAAGCCAACAGTTTGTTGGAAAATCTTTCCTCCGAACTCAAAAAAGATATTGTCAACCAGAAATTCAATCATTCGTACTATATCTTCCTCATTATATTTCAATCTAGCTTTTGTTGTGTTTTTCACAAAGTATGCTCCAAGATAGCTTAATAACATATTTGGTATCATAATTGTAAATTTATCCACTATACAATGATATCAGTTATTTGAAAATTGACATTTACCTGTTAGAGTATCCCCGTCAATCAATCTGGTTTTATGCAAGGAGGTCCAGTATCACTATCCGTTTTGATAATGACTAATCCTTTATGGGGTTATGGTTTATTTTCATATATCTACATATGAGGAAAATATGAAAGCAATTGATGTGTGGGCCAAATATTGACCCTCCTATGCTATATGTATTTGGATATGTATGGATGTTTTCAGAATGGAATAAAACGGGTTTTTTTCAAATGGATAAAGTAACATTTCTGTAATTAATTCTTCAACTCAGAAAAGCAAAAAAAGATATTCTCATTTTTCATCGATTTTGCAGTTTTAAGCCTTATCTAAGATAGTCTACCTACTGAAAAAATATCATTGGTTTCGAAAATTCTCAGGGAGTTATCTACCTTCCTTCAACAACCAAGCGATATATGACTTTATATATGAATTATTTTTGGAGAGGACTTAAATAGGCTATGTCTGTTGCCCGATCCATTTGTTTTTTTTTTTTTGACAATAAAATTTAATGAAATTGAAATTTGATCGCGTAGCGGGAGGCAATATTCGGAAGATTTTCTTACGCCTTGCTAATTTTTGATACTCAAAGCTTAAATAAATATTTCTTCCCCTTGTTTTCTTTTAACTTTACACGTAATGGCTTATGCAAGTAACTGTCTCCTATTTGGTTATGCCAAATGGATTATTCGGTAGATCCTTGTTGGATGGTATGTTGTGCAAGTTTCAGTTGATCGTGCCAGTTCTAAAGAAATGTTGTCTTGCTTGTTTTGGGGGGTTTTACGGCATCTCCTTGTATTTCAAGTTACTACTTGTTTCTCTTTATTATTAGGTCACCTGAGACAAAGTCTCAAGTGACCTATTCTAATCGCCTTTTGTCCGTCGTCGTCCGTCGTCCGTCGTCCGTCGTGCGTCGTGCGTCGTGCGTCGTGCGTCCGTAAACTTTTTACATTTTCGACTTCTTCTCCAAAACCGCTGAACTAAATTCAATGAAATTTTACAGGAAGCTTCCATGGCTGAGGGTGAACCAAAATTGTGAATTATATGGTCCCCACCCCCCAGGGGCATGCGGGGTGGGGCCAAAAAGGGTAAAATTGACTAAAACTTCAAAAATCTTCTCCTCTACTCTCAGATATGGTAGAATCAAATACTCTTCATAGATGGAAGGGTCTTAAGGTGCTTTACCAAAATTGTGAATTTCATGACCCTGGGGTCTCATGTTTGCCCCTGGGGAGGGGGTAAACTTTACTATAGTTTATATAGGGAAATCACATTTTTGACTATTATTTGTTGGATTTGTATTGGAATTCATTCTTACTTGTATCAAATTATCAGCATGGGATGACACTTTGATGGTATGTGCATGTTGGCCCTAGTTGACCCCCAGGGGCTGGTGGGCGGGGCCAAAAAGGGTCAAATTGACAAAAATTTCAAAAATCTTCTCTACTCTCAGATATGGTAGAATCAAATACTCTTCATAGATGGAAGGGTCTTAAGGTGCTTTACCAAAATTGTGAATTTCATGACCCTGGGGTCTCATGTTTGCCCCTGGGAAGGGGGTAAACTGTACTATAGTTTATATAGGGAAATCACATTTTTGACTATTATTTGTTGGATTTGTATTGGAATTCATTCTAACTTGTATCAAATTATCAGCATGGGATGACACTTTGATGGTATGTGCATGTTGGCCCTAGTTGACCCCCAGGGGCTGATGGGCGGGGCCAAAAAGGGTCAAATTGACAAACATTTCAAAAATCTTCTTCTCTACTCTTAGATATGGCAGAATCAAATACTCTTCATAGATGGAAGGGTCTTAAGGTGCTTTACCAAAATTGTGAATTTCATGACCCTGGGGTCTCATGTTTGCCCCTGGGAAGGGGGTAAACTTTACTATAGTTTATATAGGGAAATCACATTTTTGACTATTTTTTGTTGGATTTGTATTGGAATTCATTCTAACTTGTATAAAATTATCAGTATGGGATGACACTTTGATGGTATGTACATGTTGGCCCTAGTTGAACCCCAGGGGCTGGTGGGCGGGGCCAAAAAGGGTCAAATTGACAAAAATTTCAAAAATCTTCTTCTCTACTCTCAGATATGGTAGAATCAAATACTCTTCATAGATGGAAGGGTCTTAAGGTGCTTTACCAAAATTGTGAATTTCATGACCCTGGGGTCTCATGTTTGCCCCTGGGGAGGGGGTAAACTTTACTATAGTTTATATAGGGAAATCACATTTTTGACTATTATTTGTTGGATTTGTATTGGAATTCATTCTTACTTGTATCAAATTATCAGCATGGGATGACACTTTGATGGTATGTGCATGTTGGCCCTAGTTGACCCCCAGGGGCCTGCGGGGCAGGGCCAAAAAGGGTAAAATTTACAAAAATTTCAAAAATCTTCTTCTCTACTCTTAGATATGGTAGAATCAAATACTTTTCATAGATGGAAGGGTCTTAAGGTGCTTTACCAAAATTGTAAATTTTATGACCCTGGGATCTCATGTTTGCCCCTGGGAAGGGGGTAAACTTTACTATAGTTTATATAGGGAAATCACATTTTTGACTATTATTTGTTGGATTTGTATTGGAATTCATTCTTACTTGTATCAAATTATCAGCATGGGATGACACTTTGATGGTATGTACATGTTGGCCCTAGTTGACCCCCAGGGGCTGGAGGGCGGGGCCAAAAAGGGTCAAATTGACAAAAATTTCAAAAATCTTCTTCTCTTCTCCCAGATATGCTGGAATCAAATACTCTTCATAGATGGATTGGTTTTAAGGTTCTTTACCAAAATTGTGAATTTCATGACTCTGGGGTCTTGCATCTCCCGCTGTGGAGGGCGTTAAGTTTACTATAGTATATTGGCAGAAAAAAACATTTTTTTGCATTATTTGTTTAATTGCCTTAAGAAATGATGCAAATTTGGTTGAAATTATCAATATGACATGACTTTTGAGTAGTACGCACATATTGACACTGACTGACCCCCAGGTGCCTGAGGGGTGGGGCCTAAAAGGGTCAAATTGACATAATTTCAAAAATTCATTTTTTCCACTCCCAGATATGCTACAATGTATTGTTATAAATATTCATCTCAACATTCCCATATTTCTCTTTCATATCAAACATCAGGTGACCGTTAAGGCCCATGGGCCTCTTGTTTTCTAAAAGGATGCTAAGTGGAGATCGTACAGCTCCCTCTAGCGTGGTTACTGGGGTTTCAGTTCTTAGATCTACACCCTTGCGAGTCTGTATATCCTGAGTCTCTTCATATTTTATAAGTTATTTCAAACTGGTTTGCATCAATTCCTCCTTTGTAATGGATTCCTTTTTATCTACACGTATGGCAGTCGCAGTAGCCATTGCAAAATCTCAAAGACAATTCCAGCACTCTTCGGAAATTCTACTACCTCGTATGCATGCGCCAGTAAAACCATGCTGTGAACCACGACAAAGTTCAATGTAAATCTTGTTCATATTTTGCCCCTGGTTCAATCGATTTTGAGTTCGGATTATGATTTTGTTAACGCTTCGGTATTCTTTAATTTATTTTCGATAGTCCTCAGACTTCATCCACACAAGACGGGACCGTCTTCTTAGCTGTTGCCATGGGCACAGCCATTTTGGAACATGCCGTTTACACCATGTGTTCCTCTAAACATGCATTCGAAGGAGTAGATTTACGAAGATCACCGGAAATTTCCCCCGAGATTTTACGATCGTGTAAGGTAGCTCAGAAAATCGTATAAGGCGTAAATGTCTGCAGGACAGGCAACTGTATTATGGAGATCCAATGTGACTTTTTGGAAGATTCTTGTGTCACGGGAAGAAATGAACCATAGTAAAGCCAAAAAAAGAATCTTTAAATTGAACTATTTATTTAAACTTAATGAATAACAAGTTATCTATAAAATATAACTACCAATCCCACCTAATACAATTGCAACAACAGTGCTCACAATTCCTCACTGAAGAGAAATAAATACGAGAAGTCATTAATCCAAAATAATAGAGTAAGATATCGAGATATCGGAAATGAATCAGTGTTGGTTACATTTAAATCAAAATGAAAAATAGCAGAAGCGGGTGTTAAAATTGGCTGTCAAAATTTAATTAAAATACTCATAGAAAATATCGAGATTGAGGCTTTAACAAATGGTTCATCAAGATAATAACATACATTCAGTAAAACCGGCAATTTTTTTTTTATTATTATTTTTTTTTGCATAATTGATGAATGCATTTAATAATGTACACGTCTGATAAATCAAAAATTTTCTCGCAGTATATTTTTTCTCATTTGTAGTTTTGAAGTTCATGGCACAACAGAAAATGCAAAATATTATTTTGTGGATGTGCTTGCTTTGTGCTATCGTTAAACAAAATACTAATTTGGCTTAATAAATGGTTTTAGGTAAAGCTTCTTTATGACAATTGTATTCAATTTCCTTCCAACGGTGGGGTCAACATTTATGGAGATTTAATATTGACATCGGACCACGCTTGAATTTTCAAAATATGTTAAATACAAAAAGGTATGGGTATGAGAAGCTTACATCTGGAAAAGTTATTTTTGTAGGTATACAGCATGTATATGTGGAAAGTTTTTAGAGAAGTATAAAAGTTAGACTGTGATTAGAACCATAAACAATTATGTTGACAATGTCGGATTTGTTTGGTTTTTTTTGAGAAATTCGCATATTTTTCTATTTAAAGGTGTCACTACGCTTACTTTGTGTATGTCAATATAACATAGTTGGTATCACAATAACTGCAAATTTACACACTATACATTGATATCAGTTATTTGAAAATTGACAGTCACCTGTGACAAATATCAAGCATTTTGTTGGAGTAACCATGACACTCAATCTGGTGTTATGCAAGGAGGTCCAGTATGACTATCCATAGTGATAATGACTTATCCTTTATGTTGTTATGGTATATTTTCATATATCTTCATATGAGGAAAATATGAAAAAATTGATGTGGGAGGCCAAATATTGACCTCACTTTTGTTCTATGTATTTGGATATGTATGGATGATTGCAGAATAGACTAAAATGTTGGTTCTTTTTCAGATGAATAAAGTAACATTTATGTAATTAATTCTTTAACTCAGAAAAGCAAAAAAAAAAAAAAAAAAATTCTCATTTTTCATTGATTTTTCAGTTTTATCTAAGATAGTCTACCCACTGAAAGAGATCTAATTGGTTTCGAAAATTCTCAAGGAGTTATCTACCTTCCTTCAACATGAAGATATACATGCCAGTCATATTAGCGAATGCTTTTTTAATTGCATATACATTCCCTTCAAACTCAAAATGAACATAGGCATTTCTTTCTTTTGCATATAATGATTTTAAACTTCCTCATTCACAAAAGAAACCTTATAAAAGAGAAAATATGTAATAATTCAAATCGTTGTTCCTTGAGATGTAATTTAAACCGCTAGAGAGATAGCAATATTTATGCAAGGCCTGGCTGTAAATGTTAGCTATACAGGACGTTTGTACTCAACACGAAAGGCATTGGTCGGCTGATTTTTCTGAAAGACGGTGTAGTTTATTGTTCAGGTAGGGACAATAACTAGACCGAGACATTTTGATCTTTTTTTCTGTTTTGCATTAGGGGCCCACAAAAGGATATTTTCAAATGTAATTATTAACTAATAGGTTGTAATAATTAAATCGTCATTATGTTTTGCTAAACTTATTATTATCGTTATTATCGTAACTTATTATAAATTATCGTAAAGTTAAGACATTTATAAATTTAAAACCCGTTCTAAAATGGAATTTATCAAGCCTGTTTGACCCCGTTTGTAATAAAAATGTTTCAATGCGTATACAATATCCTTATAAGATTACATACACTAATTCAGGACAAAAAGAATTTACTGTAAAAAAACCTAGGTATATAACACGTGTTTAGGATAGCCAACTCGGGTGTTTTTGACATTGGAAATACCATGAGCTCATGATCATGATGTAGCATATGTACTCATTACGTGTTGCTATTATAATAAGCTCCTGTATAACCACACATCCATCTATATCAACGTCGAATTGGAATTTACTTTTTGATTTCGTAATAACTTGATCATATATTTACCGGTTGATGCAAGACGAAACATTATTTCGAATGATAAAACGTGTCAGTAAAGTTGTTAAAAGTCGTTTCGAGGAGGGGTACTGTGCTTCATTGATGTGGAATTGTGCATTGTAAAGCTGACATAGGAACAGTGCTTCCCCTGAAACACTTATCCTGAGGTATGTATGATAATCGTCAGTTATTTGTTTAGTAGTAATAATAATAAATATTATATCATTATTACAGTTAGTATAAGAAAACATGTCTATGCATTCAATAGTGTAGATAGTAAGGTAAGTATTGGAACTGCTTGTTATTTTTGTAGAAAACACGGAACAGAATGCTGTTTAATGCTTAGTTAGAGAATAATAATTAATATGTATGATAAAGTTGGTATATACGCTCGATAGTATCGATGGTTACATAATGTCATTCTATTATTATATAAACTAAAGTAATATACATGTACAAATGTACTCAGCATTATCGATAATGATGAATGTATTACATTAACCTAAACACTCAACATTTTCGATGGTTAAGTACAATCAGTAATAAAATACACACAGTATAATATATACATTTACTTATATTTTTGGCATGATTTCTCATTTGTGTTATGAACAATACTTTGACATAATTGTAAAACCAATGTATAGTTTGGTTCATTTGATTTAATGTCCTTTTAACAGTTCTTTGTGTGTTGTTATGTCAGAAAATGTGTATGTTGTTGTAATTGCAGTCGGTGAATGCACAGGTCATATTCATACTTTATAGTGCTATCTTACTGAAATGCCGAAAGAATCCACCACATTATTTCGGCAAAAGATCCGGAATACTGCGAGAAGGCTTACACAAACATACCACACTTCCCAAGTACACACACACTTAACACCTGCTTCCACATCACATACACCGGGAGGTCGTCCTTAAATTACTCTGGCTGTTAACAGGACGGCAAAACAATCTACCAACCAACCACCCAACCTCTGTGTCATAGTTACCATATGGCTTTCAATGGGACGTTAACACATTTAAACCAAACCAAACCAAATTGTTGCCATTAAGTTGGGAAAAGCAACTGTCATCTAAAGGATTTTGGTATCCCCCGGCCTTGTGACAGAACCCATTTCCTTCTTCATTTCATTTCAACAAATTTTATTGCATATACTGATACAATGGGGTCAGACAGCAGGCGTGCCCTACAGAAGTTTTTTTCCTTAACTTCCTTCTTCATCTGAGCTTTCAACGTTTCAGCGTAACTTTGAGTGTTGCCAATCAAGATGTCAGGAAATAGGACGTAGGATTAATTGTAGACTTAAATGTTCCTTCTTGATTAACCCTTGCACTAACAGCGAGTCTATGTTTATGTTATGGACTAATGTACATATATGTACATATATTTGACCACAGACTGTAAAAGGTATTAAGATATAATCAGGATAATCTTTGACCTTAACACAATCTTCTTATATTAAGATAAGTCCTGCCATTTTAAATTCCAAAATCAAAAGCTAGAAAGTCTTTCCACGTTTACTATAATTGAACAGGAATAGAATTTCAAATAGAGAAAACGTGCTCTTGATAATAAGATATCTCTTGTAATAGGTTACTTGTGTAAGAAAACAAGTACTCGTTGAGTTATTTACTAAGTAAAACTGTAAACGCAGTAGTTATAGACAGGTGGTACATGTGAACGGATGGTCCCTGATTCAAGAATACATCTTTCAATACTCATTAACAATTTTCGAAATAGCATGTATAATAGCGCATATTGTAGCAGCATTTAGCTAGAAATGACGTTACTTCACAAATTCATTTGGTATGATAAAAAAATGTTATTGTTTTCAAATGTATTAGAATTATTGTATATTTTATATTACCTGTCTTTGTTAAAGTATCAAAATTGTTGTTCAATCGTTTAAAAAGAAAAACCAAACTGAAATAATATCAATCATGCAGCATATGATTTATATAATATTGTCGATATATTTTGGATTACATGAAATGATATATTGCTACTTTTGTATATTCTGTCCCACATATACTCTGCATATACATCCATTTTTAAGTCCCTACCATGAAACGGAGGGGTGGGGGGGGTCATATAGTGATATGCATGTCCGTCGCGTCCCGTCCCATGGTAATGTAACCAGCTTATTTAAATAACTACTGATCCGCTTATCATCAAACTTTGCAAACGTAATAAGCATGAATAAATTATTTCATTTGGGGGAAAGGGGCATTTGTGTCTCACAGACATTTGTAGTTTTTTTTTAATTTGTCATTGTTTTTCTGTTTATGCAAGCTTTTTAATGATTGTTCAAAGGTATAACTAGTTAGCATATCAATGTTAGTATAGTTTGTTTGTCGTTACATCCTTTTTTATTTTGATAAGAATTTTGTTAATGCTGTAGGCAGCCTTTTGCATATTTCGACGTTATGTCGCTTATCTCGACATCGGTTATTTTGTCCCAATGTGCTATCGTTAATCTCGACATTTTGTTGTTATCTAATAATTTATTTAAAGTTTCATGCTTCTTCTTAATTTTCTTCTTTCCTCATTGAGATATATTATGCAAATTAATGTTATATAAAGATGGACTTTTTCGAGTCGTGTTCATTAGTGTGCTTACTTGTTGTGATTGACAATGATGAATCGGTTTACATCGTCGGTGCTGTCGATGAAGCAGAAGACACTTACTCTTCCGGAACACCTGGGCGCGTATCTATGAAATCGTTCTCATGTTCAGACATGGATTCTCTGCTCAAGCCAGCTTTCATGAAACTCGCCAATAGTATGTCAACCATCAAAATGTCAATTGTAAATGTGGAAATTAGCATTTTCCTTCATTGATATTTATTTCCCAACAAATACCTTGACAAAATATGAGTTTTTAACTAAATTATAGCCAGAACAAGAAATCAATGTTGTGCACAAATTCAATGCTTGAGCGGTTTCATGAATACGGGCACTGGTTTATTTCACTGGTACTTTTACAAGGGTTCCCATTTAAATGTTTCCTTTTCCAAATTGTGACCCTATTTTATCAATTTTGAGTTCAGACTATGGTTTTGTTGTCGCTTCAGTGTTCTCTATTGTTTTATCCTATATTCAGTTTATCTTACAAACATTAGTATATCTATGAATAATCAAGTAACTTTGTACCAGTCGTACTTATTGCCCTACGATATACCCTGGTGGTACCCATAGACTTCATACGTAGGGATTAATGTCGGTCATGTGGCGTAGGGTTTAAACCAATAGCATGGATGTTTTATTATATCGTGACAGAAGTAAGTAAAGCTTATCAGCGTGTATAACGGCTTAACATTTTTTAAAGTGATATAAAGAAAAGAAACACATTTTGACAATAAATATTGTTGTTGTTTACATTGTTTTGGTTTTTTTTAAACATTTCTCATTAGTTTTCCTCAATGTATGATCGACTTACGCATTAAAAAATCGTAGGTAAAGCTGATCATACTTTACTACTTAAGACAGTTTTAAATAGGGTTCGATGTATTGTATAGAGAAATAGACACGTAATATACATATACAAACGAAAGACAACGCAATGCCAATGATATGCTATTGCCTACATGCGCACATTAAGTTCGTATGGGGCAATGTTCTTTGTTAGCTGATTAATCACCCAAAGTTCTAAAGTCATAAACTGGGACTTTGTATAATTAGGAAGCATAATTAGTGGCGTTTTGGTTTTGTTAGCGCTTCCATATTCTCTATTTTCTTTATTAAGGGACGATAAATCCAGGCCTTGTTATAACCAATATATATATATATATATCTAAATGATAAAATGTATTTCATTTAGCATTATCGTTCTCTTTTGTTTGGTTGATTAAACATGTATGTGAAAGGTTTTAGTGCTATACAACTTACCATTAATGTCATTAAAAGATTCGTATTCATTCATATATCTGGTTAGAAATACATTGATTATCTTTATTTTAAACATGTTACAATTTATTATACAAGATGAGAAAAATGTCTTTTGTCTTTTTTATGCGAACATGCTTGAAATGGTCTGATATGAAACAAAATATCGAATATTAACGAAATTAACCGATGCTTTTAATGACTTTATTCAAACTTATCACTTAATGCTATTTTATTTAAAAAGGAGTTTGACAATATTAAATTACTTTAGTGCTAAATAAAGGTTGTGTTATATAATATAATACTTATTTATGTTGACGACTGATTTGAATTTAAAAAAAAACTAAAGGCAAATGTGACACTAATCCGTTTAGGTTGTTGAAACGTTTGGTTAAGTTTAATTTGTGTAATTGGCGTCCTATCAACTGCTTAGCTAATTTATGAATATGACTCCATGTGCGTTGTGTAAGCAGGCAGGTGTGCTGAAGATCGAGTATGTTGGGGTATGTGTGCTGCATACAGGGTATATATTGGGGTATGTTTGCTAGACAGGGAATGTTGGTATATGTTTGCTGAAGACAGTGTATGTTGGCGTCTGGGTGCTTAAGACAATATATGTTGGCGTATGTTAGCTGAAGACATGGAATGTTGGTGTATGTGTGCTGAGGACAAGGAATATAGGGGTATTTGCACTGAAGACAAAATATGTTAGCGTATGTTTGCTAAAGACAGGGAATTTTGATGATTTAGCGATGACGACAGAGTATATTGGTGTATGTGTGCTGAAAACGGGGAAAGTTGGCTTATGTGTGATGCATACAAGGTCTGTTGGTGTATGTGTGCTTGAGACAGGGTGTATTGGCTTATGTGTGATGAAAATTGGGTATATTGGTGTATGAGTGCTGCAGACAGGATATGTTGGCGTATAAGTGCTGAAGACAGGGTATGATAATGTAAATACCTTCTCGTGATGTGATAGTGCCGATCTGGTGAAATGCTATGACGAAGGCTCGCAGCACTGCATTTCGCCCGGTCACTTTTTACTGAAAACGGGTTAACCATTTGGTGCATTTCAACTAAATGAAGATAATAATATCTACATTTTTTACCTTTATTTGATAGAAATGACAGCTTGTAATAAATAGTTTCTTTGATAAAAGAATAGAGACAACTTAACATCATCTTATTTGTATAAAAAAACAGCATAGACTCAAACACTGTATCTTTTTTTTTCTAATGCAAGCTTTTTTCGGGCCCTTATGATGTATGGCTAATGAAAGCAACTTCTCACATCTTAAAAGGTTACTTTTTGAGAACATTAAATTCGATTCCTTTTAGAATGCAATAAGTGTAACTTCATTTGTAACATATTATTTGAGTACTCTTCATTATTTGTAATCATAAAGCATCGCTAACGTCAAATTTAATGCTAGAACGATTCCAATACATAAACAGGCCGACTTGAGCAATCGTTGATATTATCGAAATACAGATTTTAAAAATGCTTGACTTTTTTATTTGACATTTTATTTGAAAGAGGGAGTGTATCCGTTATTTATATATATTTTAATCATCCTCATTTCTTGTATGCATATAAGCGGGCACTTAAAGGCCCAGTATACGTAACTTTCGGCAAAACTTGAAGCGAAAATCAAGCCTAGTAACTTATTATCTTTATAGATTTAGTTAAGATTAACTGCTATCAGCAGTATTCAAGATGAAATCTTGCGCGGTTACAGGTACAGCAGCAGTTGAAACACGGTATTTGTAAACACGTGTCCATTTCGAACCGTCTTCTACCTACGGCTTTGTTGTTGAAGTGGGCCCCACCTGAACTATTTTCAATTCTTTTGATTTTTTTGTCAACAGTTTCTTGTTAGTTACCGCTCAGTTTTACTTCGTTTTAGGCTTATTTTTGCATAGTTATCAACTGGATTTTTTTTTCATAATTTTACAGAATCCCGAAAAATTTCCTTAAGTTACGTATATTGGGCCTTTAAAACTGTCATACCAAGCCTTGCCTGTTTATACGAAAATATTTGTTAGTTACCTGGGTAGTTATTTGAGATATCTAGCAAAAAAAATATATAAATATTTATATAGAAATGGCGAAATTTAAGAATCACCAATTTATGCATGAACACGTTATTCTAATTTCAGACGTATACCTTTAATGTAGCTGTTGGCAACGGTGATACCTATCTAAACTACAAAACACACGATGTCGGATACAGCTACAGAAAATGGAGGTATGCTAACCTACTTTGGTGTCAAATTTTGCTCTTTGTCAGTTGACATTTCATACCCTGAATATTTACGCGATATAAATACAAATTGCCTTTACACAAAGGGTGCTGAATTACCATCGTTCAGCTTTTTTAATGTCCACTAGTGTTTGTTTGGCGACTGATAGGCTAACATGTTTTTTGAAATAGATATAATTTCATTTGTACAGCAAATTCATATTTATAAAAAAAAGATTATGTATTTTTATACATAAGCCAGATGATGTGTCAAGCATACAACGGTCACATAATTCCTAAAATCATGAATTTATCCAATTTCGTACTTTGAAACTAAATCAGTTCAGATGATATGTTTGAATAGCATTAACGTTAACTTTACCGTGCATTTCATATTTGATCGTGTCATGTAAGCCACACATTGAATCATGTATAACAGGTTTCCATTCGCCTTAGGATAACTATGCTACAATGTATCCCATTAAGTTGTTAAGATCTTCAAATTTTGCATTTCTTTTTCTTGATATTTTATCTCTGCAGATTAACTAACTAATTTGTCTTTATCGGTATTTTACGAATTCCAAACTCATTTTCTGTATCTTTAACGACAACCAAACTCATTTGCGTGACATATTAATGACAGTCAATATCACTAAAATGTATTTTAGTCACATCGACCGCTTCACGGACCTTCATAGAAACATAATTTCAAAATATTTTTTTTTCATCATATTATGCATTGTTGTGAAATTTTAGTTTCCATTCATTTCCTCGATGCACTGAGTCGTGTGGTAGTGGTGACGTAATGACATAATGTTTTACAGTTGCTGCAGTTGCAGATGATAAAGGAAAGGATGGAACCATAACGGATATCGTTATTACTGAAAAGGAAAATGGCGATACTAAACAACAAAATGGTGATGCTACACAACAAAATGGCGAGGCTAAGCAACAAAATGGCGAGGCTAAACAACAAAATGGCGATGCCAAGCAACGACATGGCGAGGCTAAACAACAAAATTCTGGTAGCAAGCAACAGAACGACGACACTTCTAGTTCTGATGCAGATAAGCCAGAAGAAAAGAAAGAAGATGCACCGTCAGTTGGCGTCTTTGAAATTGTATGTACATTGTACTTTGGTAATCAATACAAAGTTGATAGTTGTCCTCGGCGTTCACTGCGCAATTTACATGGGTTTTGACGAAACCCTATATGCAATAACAATCACATCTGCTGTAATATCCTAATATATGGTGTTGTCAATTATTTCCTCTTTGCCCTTTTCGAAATCAAAAGGACTATTTTCTAGTTTATAGACGATTTAAACAATAACGACATGAGGATAGGATAGGTAGCTTCAATTTTGTTTTGGGGGTGGGGATTTAGCTGATCACATTTTGAGTTAATATAATCGAAAGCAGATAAATGGAAAATAATAAGAACAATTAAAAAAAAACAGTAGTCTCTGTGGTATATTGATTGCATTTTCTGTTTGATTAAGTGAGTGCATTGGCCAAATGAACAATGCGACATGCTAAAATACTCTCCGTTTACAGTTTCCGCCATGACAGTAACTGACTCTCTGTGTTAAGTGTAAAGAAACGTACGTTACGATCAGTTTTTATCAGTCTCTGACTTCATTATCAATGTTGTGTAACAAATATTGTTTCATTGTACGATTGTAATATTTTCACATTATTCAAGTAATCGAAATCGAAACATCCTTTATAAAAACACCACCAACAAGAAGAGAACAATTAACTTCTAAGTATGCCATTGGCCCCGACCAGACTTAGCATTTGATATTCGACTAACCCTACTCGACTATTTTCATAACTCGAAGGTTTGCTTGGTTCCACCGACTTCCAGATACCGAGGTTCGACTGCATTTATGAAAATTGTTAAACCATCAGCATCGCATTTATATAAACAGTTAACCTGAAAATGCTTTTTTTTTACTTCAGTTCAAATTTGCTGACAAGTTGGACGTCCTAATGATGATAGTTGGTGCTTTCGGGGCTGTTGTTCACGGTCTGGCATTGCCCGGTCTTATCATTGTGTTCGGAGAGATGACCGACTCATTCGTGGACTCGGGAAAATATTCCGGGATCCTCACTGATATAGCAGTATTTCTCACGAGTGTAGGGATCACTCGCGATGACGCACTGAAGTCGCCTAACCTACTGTTGTACGTATAGTTGTTCATTATCGATATCCAGGATTTACGCTCACCCATGCTCTCTACACCCCTGGAATATGTCATAGCAAAACTGAAGGCAAGCTCAGGTAAAAAAAAAACTGAACAATCGCTATGTATATCTGTCTTTTGAAGATTCCAAGCCTGTCAATATTTATCATTATGTGACCAAAATAGTCTTGTGATGTACATCAAAAGGTCCACTTAGTCTCCTTTCATCAACAAGGTGGCGCCCACTGGAGCTTTCAGTTTTGCCATGACATGTAGAGAGCATAGGTGAGAGTAACCCCTGGGTGTCGAGGAAGATAGTTGTTATGAATAGATTATATTTCTGCAATAAGTCCTTTAAGTAAAGTTTCCTCATATATGATTCATCGGATAAACTTACCAGAAGTAGGTGAGCATTTTGGTTACCCACAAAAAGGTACTACACCTACCCCTGACGTGAGTTCATTGGTCAAACTTTTGATTATTATGTCACATGACATTGCATTGCAACGACACCATCTATTTAATGCCCTCATCAATATCGATGACTTTCTCATTTCCTGCGGAAACATGTGGTTTATGGATAAAATATGGACGTTGTGGGTGAAATAAAAACGCCATTCTGATTGAAATGCATATCTATTGTCGATCTGACAACATCCCATAATGAGTCATGTTCTGGTGAACTTTTGCATCTTCAAATCAAATATTCGCCGCAAATATGCGAATATTTGTGTCCGAAGAAGCTTGCATAACAATATCTATCATTTCGTCACAATAAGCTAATGTGCCATGTTGTGCCGAAAATGACTTGCTAAAAATGCAGCGTCAACTGACACCAATTAGACTATTTTACTGACGTGTGAAGTAAAGAGGCGACAAAGGTCACGAGAACATGACCTTTTATGGGATGTTGTCAGATCCTTATGTAACGGAGTTAGAGTATAGATATGTATTTTAATCAAATTGCACAAATGTGTGAGCTGATCATCATAATATTTGTAGTTTAATTCAGCTCATTAGATAAATAATATTTGGTAGTTATAGCTATCTTGTCTTTGAAAAATTGAAAACTAACTAACTTAATTTAGCGGATTGGTCGAGTGGTTTACACTCCGGCCTTCCATGCAGGCGGCCGGGGTTTGATCCCCGTAATCGTCATACGTATGGAACATTCAGAGAAAATGTTTTTCTCCTGCCTACACAACTCCAACAACCCAGGTGGAGTATAAAATGGTCTGGGGTGGGTGTTGCAGTATCTTTGCTGTAGCATTCAAGTGAGGTGCACTCTAAAACATGCCGTTGTAAACACGGTCCCACTACAAACACAACACAATTCATGTCGAACACACACATACATACACACACATATGGAGATATTAGCCAGGTGGTATAGGGCAAGTAGTTAGCGCCTGATAAGGTAGCTCCTGCGAACTCCTCAGAATTGTATGTGATAAAACTGTATGTGTTAATTGTATTGATTGTATGAGAATTGTATAACTATGTACTGTAAGGCGCTTTAGAGTGGCTTATGTTAGCTAAATAGGGCGCTATATCAAAGGTGTATATTATTATTATCATTTAATTTTAAAAAAATTTGTAAAGCGTGCTTAAATATAAATAAACACAATTACTCGATTTGGAACATCTTTATATATTGCTGTAACTATGGTGATCTGAGAGTCAAGCTATTGTCATCTATTTCTATTTTCGACAATGAATACCACCCTTGTTTAATGAATTATTCTTTTTGTAGTTAAACTTCGTATATTGAGGTTTTTTGCGAGTTTTACTTTCTTAAGTGCAGATTGCAATTTCTTTTTGAAACTGTTTTTTTTAACATAATTGTAAAAGGAGCGGGTGTAGCTTGGACATAGTGTTAAATAGGTCTCCTTCATTCAGCTGACTGACATTTCGTCTTAAGTTTAGTTAGTATAGCTGAAGATGTTCACACTGGAGACCTGGGTCCGATTCCTGGTCCAGGTTCTCAACAGGAATGTATGGTTCATTCAACAGGAATGTATGATTCATTCAACAGGAATGTATGATTCATTCAACAGGAATGTGTGGTTCATTCAAAAGGAATGTATGAATAATTATTTTCCCTGTACTTTCACATACTATTTCTACATTGTAGACCCTACCTAAATAACATAAGTGCAAGCTTTAGTACGGTGGACATTACAGTGATACAAAGACAAGTAGACAATGACTTTCTCAAAGAGATGGAAACATTTGCACTTTATTACGTTGGTAAGTACAAACATACAAGTATGATCCTGCATTACGGTGGTATATCGTTATCAGTTCTTTTGTATTGTCAATTTTGAAATAACATTTGGAATTCTGTAATAGACTCTGGTTAGCCCCTAGCATCACTGAAGAGTTCTAGGAGGACGAAACAGCTGTAAGATGCAGTTTAGTTCCTTTTTTCGGCATGCTGTATCTATTACTAAATTTAAAAGGTGCATCTTATGTGTGTGTTTCGTCATCTTTAATGATAGGGGCTGGTTAATTGTTTTGTAGACCCGATGTTTGCTGGAGCCTCCATATTTATCTCATTTGAGTAGGGGCATGATTCATCATAAACACTTCTTTCGAAGTAAACGATTTGAAATTAAACAGTATACATTTTTTTTCAATTCATAAGACAAAGAGGTTTTACGAACCTAAGCCTTCTGCTTCTGCATTCGTTAAGAAAATGTCGATTTCCACCGTTTCGCTCATAGCATCACTAACGAGTCCAAGGGGGACGAGACAGCTGCTAGATGCAGTTTGGTTCCTTTTTTCGGCATACTGTATCTATTACTAAATTGAAAATGTGCAGATTGTGTGTGTGTATATGCAATATTGATTTACCTTTTATTTGGCAATATAAATATCAAATTGAGTATCATTTGCTTTTTTTTTAAATCGTATTTCATTTATTTCTAATTTCGCTTGAAATTATTTGATTTGGTCTATTGATATTCACTTTACATGATGATGGGAAGTTTTGCTGTTTTATTTTTCAGGTATCGCAGGTGGTGTAATGATTTTCGCATACTTTCAAGTCACGTTTTGGATGCTGTCATCTGAACGTCAAATCCACAGAATCCGAAAGGCGTTCTTTCGGAACGTCATGCGACAGGATATAGGCTGGTTTGACACGCACGAGACGGGCGAGCTGAACACTAGGCTCACAGAGTGAGTATGGATCAAATTTGTATACGCACGTAACAAATCCTTGGACGGTCAGATCGAGGCTCCAACCGGGGAACCTTGATGGAAGTTCTAACAATAAAGCTCCTATTCAAAGTAGTTGCCATCGAAGACAACGTTATTTACAACCAATTGCATAGTTGCTAATATTCATTTAGGTTTCACAATCATTTCGTGATCCGCAAAATGAAACCAAAGCGAATATGTATAATCGCTGATTTTTCGCGAGTGTTTTAATTTTACTATATTTCTAAATGCATCAAAATTCGCGAACATTGGCACCTCGTGAACACTTTTTATAGTGTACCAATATCATCTTGGTTTTACAATTATGTTGTGACAAGCAAAAATTAAATCATCGCGAATGAGATTCAGACAGAATATTGCGGAAGTTTACACACTGAACAATTTCACAACTTAACAGTAACTTTGAGTATCCAATTGCCAAGCTGTCATAATGTACGTGGAAGAAGGGTTGGCCGAAGCAAAGCAAACGAAACCTGTTCAACCAGACTTGTGGTCGAACCAGAACCCTCCGAATTCTAAACTGACGTTTTACAAATTAAGCTATTTGCTCACCAACGATCATTCTAGTCCGTTTCTACAACCGTCAATTTTCGTTTATCACTGACGAGTCCTAGAAGGACGAAACGACTGTGTGTAATGTAACAAAATGTAATATTGAATGACATATATATTACAACCTACGATATGATATTATATAATGCATGTATATCATTTTCATGTAAGGACTCACTGACAGGTAAAATTGGCAACGTTTTCCAGGTTTATCAACATTTTTTTATTGATTGCGTTGCATAATGAAACATACTTTTAGATGAATTAATGAACGACGAGGTTCTCCTTGGAATTTATATGAAAAATCCAATGTGGAAATTCTGTAAGAATAATGCATATCTTTATAATATTTGCTTAATTTTTTTATTTTTAGCGATATAAATCAGATTCACGAAGGCATGGGTGATAAAGTTAGTACATTTCTCCAGTGGTTCTCGTCTGCAATTGCGAGCTTTGTCATAGGCTTTGTATATGGATGGCAGCTTACACTTGTCATGTTGGCAGTGGCGCCGCTTCTCGGCGTGGCGGCGGGCGCTATGTCTAAGGTAGGTAACTCCTGGCGTACTTATTCTATGCTAAACATGTCGAAAGCAAAAAGTATTTATAAAACGTCAAATGTATAAGAACATATTTGTCAAGTATTAATGTTGTCTTAGATGGTTGAAAGGTATTGGCAAATGGGCATGGTTGTTGTTGTTGATAAAACACAGATACTTAAATGTCTGTTAGCTGTCGTTAAAGATACCGAAAAGCAGTTTTGAAGTCGTAAAATACTGATGGAGACAACTAAGTCTGTGAAGACACAATCTAAAGAAAAAGCTAATGATAGATTTTAATATCATTATAACTGAATGGGATATAATATAGCTTAGTTATACTTATTATGAATAGTAAAATAAAGCAATTGCTATACATATAAAAAGTGTCACATATATGTTTGAACAGATTATGGCAACCATGTCGACAAAGGAACTGAGTGCGTATGCTAAAGCAGGTGCGGTGGCTGAGGAGGTTCTGAGCTCAATCAGGACCGTGGTGGCCTTCGGGGGTGAACGTAAGGAGTGTCAAAGGTGAGTACAGGGTCATCCCTACCCTGTACCATATAAGGTCAACAATACCATATATGGTAATATTTGTCATCTCTTCCATGTATCATATAAGGTCAACAATATCATATATGGTAATGATTGTCATCCCTACCATGTATCATATAAGGTCAACACTACCATATATGGTAATAATTGTCATCCCTTCCATGTATCATATAAGGTCAACACTACCATATATGGTAATAATTGTCATCCCTACCATGTATCATATAAGGTCAACACTACCATATATGGTAATAATTGCCATCCCTACCATGTATCATATAAGGCCAACACTACCAAATATGGTAATAATTGCCATCCCTACCATGTATCATATAAGGTCAACACTACCATATATGGTAATAATTGTCATCCCTACCATGTATCATATAAGGTCAACACTACCATATATGGTAATAATTGCCATCCCTACCATGTATCATATAAGGTCAACACTACCATATATGGTAATAATTGTCATCCCTACCATGTATCATATAAGGTCAAAAATACCATACATGGAAATAATTGTCATCATATATTAAAGGTCAGTTTTTTAGTCGTAATCATAAGATGTATTTAATGTCATAGACTATAGAGAAATATTCTAAAATAAAATTGAAGTAAATATTTGATTTCTGTACCACACAACGTGAGTTCTGAGTATGGTAATACAGTGTACAACACACTGGCTTGCCATTTAGCTTGCCCTGCGTCCATGGTCCGTCCGCCGTCCGGTTGTCCGTAAGCAATTCTTGTTATCGCTATTTCTTGTAAAGAACTAAACGAATCTTATTCAAATTTCATACATATGTTTTCCTTGATGCTTTGTTGTGCTCTTTTGATTTTTGGACTGATCTAAAAACATAATGGCTGGAAGGCGGCCATCTTTGATTTTGACATGAACATTTGTTAGCGCTGTTTTTTGTGTGGTACTCAAATTTCATATGCAGGTTCCTCTTAATCCTTATAGTGCGTTATTTTGTATTTTGGACTGGTCACAAAAATACTCATAGGCTACCATCTTGTTATTAGTGCCTTTTCGAGAGGAACACTCAACTTTTATATACAGTGACTAGAATTAAAAACTTGAAGGAGAAAAGAAGGGAAAGAAGGAACAAGATCCAACATTTATGCAGTTTAATCATTTTTTTCCGGTATAATAAATTAAAAAATGCAGCATGTGTGCGTGATACGTCATACTTTACCAACAACGGATGAAGATTATGTGTGCTGGGCGCCAAGATCTCTCTGATTTACAATAAGTTATCTTTTTTTAATATTGGATAATGATTATATTTAACATAATTAATACTTAATAATGCATTTATATTATCTACCTGTACAGGTACAACAAGCACTTAGGAGAGGCACGTGACATTGGTGTGACGAAGTCTTTGAGTAACGGTTTGTCATTTGGTGTGACGTACATGTTAATTTTCCTGACTGACTCCCTCGGGTTCTGGTATGGTGCAAAACTGACTCGGGATCAGCCTGATCTTTACACCCCCGGAAAGATACTCATTGTAAGTAAAGTTTTAATAAAGTATTTATGTTATATAAGTATAATTTAATTTTGTTTGAAACACTTCTTTCATGATTTTGTTGATTAAGTCTATCAAGCGATAGACCAAAAAATAAGGGACATGTTTTGATGACGTCATACACAAAGTACTACTTCTTACATAAAAAAAACAATTAAAAATATCGTCTGTGTTTTTGCTACACCGCTGCACTGTCACAATGACATGTCGTTTGACAAATGTGACCCAAATAAGATGTTACCCATATCCGGCCACTGCTCCTAATGCAGCTCAAATAATTGCGTCCCGGACTCGTCCTGCTGAAACGTATTCAATGAATAATGTAAACACGATCACAAACCGACCTTCGCATGCCGTGGCATTTTCATCATCCAAAATATGTCGTGTCGTTTCATTTAGAACTGTGTGGTCCCTGTTTCACCAATCAAAATTTGTTATAGATATCTTGGAGATAAGTTGTTCCGCCAACGGGGAGGATTCTGATATTTATTTTTTTTTCATTGTTTGATTTTTATGAAAATTATTTTTAGATACTATCAGAAATTACAAATACAGTGGTGCTATCGGTTTTTTTATAGGACAACAAACATGGTCTCCACACTTTTTTTTATAGTTTGCAATAATTTGCTATGTGATGGTGGACGTCAGGGTTCGGCACTATCACCCTATATATTTCCAATATTACTTAAACTCGATAAAATGGCATTTATTTGTTTCATGGCAGCCACAACACTACTGCAACTCCAATCTTATCACACAACAAAATGGCTGCCATTTCCTACATTCTGATTGGTCAAAGTTTAGATTTTGCCGTATTCTGATGAACATTTGTATATAGGTGTTGTTCGACATGAGGAACAGGACGATGACATCCATTTTCAAATCTGACAAAATGGCCGCCCTAGTGAGGCGACTAATGTGGGAAAATTCGACTGCAAACATCAAGTACGACTGCGGGGCGGAGGGTGGGGGGGGGGACTTCTGTTACGGGGGACTATAACAAGCAATACTTGTTGAAATTATAGTCAATAATAATATTTCAATTTATTATTATTGAGTGTTCTTCTTCCCCAACCTGTGTTGCTGTAGGAAATATACATCATCTTATCTCACCTAAATTGTTTTGTTTTCCAGGTATTTTTCAGCATTGTTATTGGAGCCTTTGCAATGGGCAATGCCATGCCTAATCTCCAAGCTTTGTCTACTGCTAGAGGAGCGGCGTATATGGTGTATAAGCTTATCGCACTGGCAAGTAGTATTTCCTCTTCTTGATCATATACTAAAAAAACAGAGAATACCTAATAGATACATTATTCCAAAGCATTAACTAAACTGCCTTAAAGTTGGTCTTGTTCCTTCATTTCCCTCCTTTTCTCTTTCGCATGATTTTAATTGTAATCACTGTATATATAATTTGAGAGAAAGAAAAAATTAGAGAAAACCAAAGCGCCAACAAAACCATAATCCAAACACAAAGTCGATTTAACTAAAATCAAAATATGCATTAAGGAAAGATTTACATTGAAACCCTCGTAAAACTACAAGAGAATAAGACCAGGTGTCTAAAGAGAAAGAGTCTTCTTTATTGACGACACCCGTCATGTAATTTAAGGTCAGATTCAATCCAATGTCATATGTAGATGTAGTATTGCAAATTTTATATTCTGAATGTATGTTCTTGAACATTATTCAACCAATTCAGAAATATTCAATGTACGATTTACTTATTTGTATGTTCACTCGCTAAATGTTTAAAATGCTTGAGATATCGATGCTTTCGAAATTGACAGGATCCTACCATAGACAGTAGTTCAGAGGAAGGCAAGAAGCCCGGTAGTGTCGAGGGCACTGTCAAATTCCAGAAGGTAAAATTTAGGTACCCAGCACGTGAGGATGTCGTTGTGCTTAATGGCCTTGACCTTGCTGTGAACAAAGGTCAGACGGTTGCCTTGGTCGGGTCTAGTGGATGTGGAAAGAGTACCGTAGTACAGCTTCTGCAGCGGTTCTACGACCCACAGGAGGGACAGGTCAGTGATTTAGTATACAGAAATACCTCGTTATCTCGAATTCGTATAACTCGAAGACTTTGTTTAATTCGAAGTATGTTTGGGCCCCAACCAAGCTTTACACTAGCATTCAAACTAACGCAATTCGAATAATCGGATAACTCGAAGTTTCCTATGGTTCCGTTGACTTCGAGATAGTGAGGTTCTATTGTACTATTTAGCTGGTTAAATGATAATTAGCTTTACAAAATTCTGTATTGAAAGGCCCAATATACGTAACTTCAGGGAAAGTGTTCATGATTCTGAAAAATTCTGAAAAAAACCCAGTTGATAACCATGGAAAAATAAGCCTAAAACGAAATAAACCTGAGCGGTAACTAACAAGAAACTCTGGACAAAAAAATCCAAAGAATTGAAAATAATTCAGGTGGGGCCCACTTTAACAACAAACCGAAGGTAGAAGACGGTTCGAAATGGACTGGTGTTTATAAATAGCGTATTTCAACTGATGCTGTACCGGTAACCGCGAAAGAATTTATCTTGAATATTGCTGAAATCAGTTAATCTTAGCTAAATCTGTAAATATAATAAATTATTAGGCTTGATTTTCGCTTCAAGTTTTGCCGAAAGTTACGTATATTGGGACTTAATATGTGTAAGTTAATTACATTAAGATTGGTTGTCATACATTGGACATTCATTGCTATGTTAGGTACACTGACTTATTTACATATACATTCAGTATTTAGATTAGTCAATGTATTGCTGCACACCAATGAATATAAAAACATATGACAACCGAAACTTCTAGTTAAGAATTGGTTGTCATATATTTGACATCCATGTGTGTGTAAAATTGGCTAACAACGTTTTCATTCAGTATATAGGTAAGTCACTTTATATTACACACCAATGAATGTCAAACCTATGACAACCATTGCGTTTATTAAATGTTTATGTTAATCATACAGTTGATGCAGAAGTATTCATACAGTATTTATCAAAATATAATTCATATAAGTCAATCCAGACATAGAAACAACCACCATTAGACAGTTGAGCAGTTTACGTAATAATGTAATAAGTATGTCCATGTCACAATGTCCAAGTGGATGTTCGAAAAATTAATTTGATCCAGCAGATTAATGTGTCTTTGTGTCTAGGAAAAAATGAATATCAAACAATGATAAAATTTGATACAGGTTCTAGTTTGAATATGTATACATTCATAGTGATAACATATGGACAGGACAAGACAGACAATTTATGAGGTTTACAAACGTCGGCCTGTATACATATTAATATTAATGTCAATTTGTGTTAATGTTTAAATACATAATACTTCCTATTTACTGATAATAATAATTTCAAATTGATGTCAACAAATTAAAAGAGTGTATCTAACTAGAGCCGTTCGGAAAAAATTGAGAATACCGAAGCGTCAACACTTCTGTTACTGAACATAAACATCAATCTCTTGTCGTATTCTTTATCACGCAAATTCATAGATATTAACTTTCCCTTTTTAATAGATATACATGTATATATATATGAATATTCCTTTTCGTTATCATATATTGCTTGTTTTTTTTTATTATTAAATGTCTGTTTGGTTGTGACTATATATTTATACAGAAAATTATTTTACGTGTGTTTTGTAGGATTTACTTGAAATAGGCTATAGCCGTTATATCAATACATTATTTTTGTAATTTTAGGTCATGATAGATAATGTCGACATTACGGAACTGAATGTCAAATGGTTACGACAGCACATCGGCATAGTAAGTCAGGAACCGATACTGTTCGCCACAACCATTGCCGAAAATATCCGATACGGAAAGGAGGGCGTCAGTGATCGCGAGATCGAGGATGCTGCCAAGATGGCCAACGCCCACAATTTCATCATGGATCTCCCGGATGTGAGTGACAACGTTTGAAGCGATTATTGATGATGACGTAATACACACAGTTGCTACATCTTTTAAATCTAGTAATAGATAAAATGAATCAAACTGCGTCTTACAGCTGTTTCGACCTCCTAGGAATCTTCAGTTTTTGTTTTTGTTTTTTAATTTTGCACATAAAAGTATTACCTGGTTTACATGTATCTTTTGTATGAAGTTAATTTTGCATTTAAGGATTAACCTTTGATTTTGTTTAGTTTATGAGATCATAAATCCAATGGAGCACGAGGTAAATTGCGTAAACGCGAAGCGTTTACGTTAAATTTACCGACTGCTCCATTGGATTTATGATCTCATAAACTAAACAAAATCAAAGGTTAATTCTTATATTTACAGTATTTTCCTGTAAATGGTTCATAATTTTTCTGTTCAATTTAGCCCCATCTGCAGACATTATTTCATTTCAAAACTTACAAACGTGAAAACAGTTCAATAAATGTAACAGCATGAAATTTGCATAAGCTGTAGCTAGCTCCCCCATGTCAATTGTTGATGACGTCATGCAATTGTGATTCGAACGGGATAATTTGCATAGCTCCGCCCTCATGTATTGTTGTCGACGTCATAGAAATTTTGCACGTTCTCAAGTATAGTTATTGGAAAATAACACTAGTTTGCAGTACAATGGTTATCGAGTGAATATCAGTGTAGACTGTAAATATTCAATTATGTCTTTCTGTTCTCTATATTGTCCTATTAGATGTACCTTTTGTAGGCAGTTTCATGTATGCGTTCTTGTTCTTTTTGTTTGGAGGGATTTGTCATTTGGGTGTTGTTTTGTTTTCTTGTTTTTGTGGGTTTTTTTTTCGTGTTTGTGGTTGATAATATTTATTAATCAAGATAAGTTTGAAATTATATAATATAGGTTATGGCCAATATAGTGTTTTATACAATGATTTATTGTAACGCATGCACAAACTTTTGGAAACTTATTCAGATGTTTAAATAACCTTGCGATTGTTCCATAACGAACCTGTTAATACCATACACACAATAATGTATTTCAGAAATACGAGACACTGGTTGGAGAACGTGGAGCTCAGCTAAGTGGCGGTCAGAAGCAGCGAGTGGCTATCGCACGTGCCTTGGTCAGGGATCCACGTATTCTCCTTCTGGACGAAGCAACCTCGGCTCTGGACACTGAGAGCGAGGCTGTTGTACAAGAAGCTCTCGATAAGGTAAGGTCTGATTATCGTTGGTTATACGTCATGTTAAAAGCTAAAGTCATTTGAGGTCAGTTGTCTATAAAGTGAGATAGAAAGGGAAAAGATGAGAATTGTTAAACCATTTTTGTTTCATCTCATCTCTTGACTATTCACCACACAGTAATTAACTTACAAATGACGAAGTTTATTAGATTACAGAAAAAGTATATCTCTCTTTCTTGATTTGGACATTTTTCGACCGGTTTTGTTTCTGAGTCGTCTCCTAGGCTTCACCTTTTGTTTAATATCACAGATGTGTCCTAGAGGGACAAAATATTTTTATTGTCAATTTAATTCATTACTCGGCTCGATTGTGTCTAACTTAAAATTATCATCGTGTGTGTCTTTTGTACCAAACTCAGAATGCATGTGTAGCTTAAAAGCTGAATAAAACATCATGTATATTTACTTTTCCTCGTTGTATATTTTAATAGTCTTAAATACCACTGTCAGGCCTTGCCCGGCAATTCCACATGGTGGATATAGATTTGTAGAATACCATTTCTCGTCAACAACACCATAATCAGGACTCAACATCAATTAAACCAGAGGCAAAATATGAACAAAGGAAAGATTAACACAGAGACTCTTTAAAAAAATAAATAAGACCAGGTGTTCAAGAAAGGTGAGCGTCTACTACCTCATCGACGTCATTAGCCATGTAAATTAATATAAGGTCACATCAAAGTTAAGGTCATGGCCCCTAGCATCACCGAAGAGTCCTAGGAGGACGAAAAAAGCTGTATGATGCAGTATAATTAATCTTTTATCAACCTAAACTAATATCAATCTAATCTGTATGATACAGTTTAAACTTTTTTCGGCATACTTTATCTATTATTAAATTTAAAAGGTGCAGCATGTGTGTGTTACGTCATATTTTATCAACCTAAACTAATCTTAATTTCGATTATAATTTTCACCAGGCTCGAGCAGGCCGGACAACTATAGTAGTTGCCCACCGACTGTCTACAATCAAAACTGCCGACATCATCGCTGGTTTTAAAGATGGCGTCATAGCCGAGACAGGAACTCATGATCAGTTGATGCAGAAGGGCGGTATCTACAGCTCGCTTGTCAAACTTCAGGTAGGAGCTTCTGGTCATTTTAATAGATTCCAATGCTTAATCAATGGATGCTGTAACAAACATTGCTATTGATGATAGCCTTAAAAAAAGCCTGGCAGGGATTTATGTAAGTTATATTTACATTTGATAGAATTAGTCTGCTTTATTTAGTTACATTTTACATCAAACAGTTTTTTAACATCACATCAAGTGTTGAAAACAATAAATCAATGACGTCACAATAGAGACTGATGACGTCACAGTGACAAATGTTGATACAGTTCCAGAACTTCACAATGCATTACAATGAAAGGATGCAGAGCAAATGTAAATATTAAGATTATAAGTTTCGTTTTTATATAAAAGACAGGTTGTATAGGCAACATGTACAAGTTCTATGTTATAACGTTTTAACTGATGCAAATTTAATCTCACGTGTCTTTTTGCAGTTTTGTTTTGTAAAGCTTTTTAACTACTTAATTATTTTTCTCTTCACTTTCAGACAAAGAGCTCAGGTGATATCTATATCTTATTCGACCTTGTTAACAACCCCCCTTTTATCAAATCATTATTTTTAAAATATCTCATATAAGACAAGACTATAATAGTGTGATGATTTGACTGTTACAATACTGTTAATACATTAACATTTATTATTAGATATTATTAGATATTAAAACTGGAATTTTAATTTCATAGTGCAACACATATTTAAAGGTTGTTAAAATTAGTATTCCCTTCATACTGCGACTGATATCCATCAGTCGACTATTCTTGTTGATGTTTTAGTCCCCGAGGTTTGCTGGAGCTTCCATAGCCAAACTTATCTCATTTGAGTAGTGGCGCGGTACATAATATACATATTTTCATAGAACACGATTTGGAATAATACAGAACTAGTTTAATTTTACTTCTAAATTATACTTTAAAGGGGTTTTACTCACCTGACCCTTATGCTTCTACAATAGTTTAGAAATTTTTTATTCTTAACTTTTGGCTCCTAGAAACAGCTGTGTGATGCAGTTTAATTCATTTTTTCGGCATAATATATCTATTACTAAATTTGAAAGGTGCAGCATATATGTGTGTTACGTCATCTCTCAAACGATGCCTTAACTAATCATCTAAGAATATATACTAGTATTTGCAGTAATATGCTTCATCACAGCTCACAAATAATAACAAAAGAACGCTTCAGAGCTGCACGACAGAAGTGAATCTATAGAATTCAAATAATTCCAAACACTGCACTATATAAAGATATTCGATAAGTAATGCTATTTTAAAACAGTTCAAGTTGTGTAAATTCTGTATTTATTTAAAATAGGTGGCGATGACGCCGAGAAAACGAAAGTTACTGAAAGTAAGATTCATCACACGGTAGGCGGAATAGATGCAGTGGCTACAAAGGAGGATGAAAAGGAAGAAGCAAGTGTCATATTGACGAACGTTTAAATCTGTTTCATGCTAGCATTTTCTTTTAAAATGTTCTCTAAGAGATAATGACCGATATTTCAGGATCCCCGTAACTCCATTTCTCTGGTTATGGCTGTAGCCTTGATAAAAAAGTGTTTAACAATATGAATGTAGCTTTGAAATAAGTAAAATATTTTGACAATGTTGTATCTAAATTCGATCGTGTTTGCTTAAATGTTCCAACAAGTATATTTATCACTAAATTGCCCAATAGTTCGTAATAAAATAAATTAAAATAGTATACATGTATGTATGACCATTTTATATCCGTCAATAAAAAACTTCCAGTTTTACAAAGCCGTTTTCCCCCCGATATGATTTTAAACGTTTCAATACGGCATTGAATGTAAGGTTGTATATTTTTTTTAACTCCACAGGAAGAAAGTAAAAAGAAGGCGTCGTTTGTAAGAATTATGCGCATGAATTCCCCTGAATGGTTTTACATGATCATCGGCTGTATTGGGAGCATCATGTTTGGAGCCGTCCAGCCGGCTTTTGCAGTCCTTTTTGCTGGAATCCTGGAGGTTGGTATCATCCGGTTACACTTAATATGTTTCTATTATGTTTGACCTTCGGCAAATTCGAAAAGCAGCTATAGTGACTAGTCATAGTACGATCGAAATAATATTAGTCATATGTATTGCGCATGTGAATAGAAATAACAAGCACACAGAGCGCATGTCTGGCTTCCATGGTTAAACCTGGTGGTCGTCTACGTATGCGTGGTTATTTGAAATCAAAGCAGGGTTGGTTGTCGTTGACCCCCATTTGGAAACACATTAAATGTATAAACTCGACTATAGTAAATGGTCGATGATCGAACTCGTCCCATGTGTTGTCGGTTTTCGGGATTTACTTTGATATTATCTATATCAAACTCATTTCTTCTTTTTCTATATATATATATATATACAATTGTTGTCCCCTATTCTGGTCAACGTGTAGGAGTGAATTGGTCAATTTTTGATGATATGTTGATTAGAAGTGTTCAACATAAACCACGAAACATTAAAAAAATTCAAATACACCGAAACGTTCAGATGTAACAGAATGTCCTTCACGTTCATAATAAATGCTATGCAATAAGGGCATAACACAAGTATGAACGCTATAGCATTATGATATTTAAACAAAAAATGTTTAAATCCATATATGAGACATTACAGCCAAACTAACTTGGATGTACTAAAGCAATCTTCAATTGATAACAATGAAAAATTATGGAATACGGTAAACGTACATGTTTTCGCGGTAATCTGATTTTAGCGCATTTATGGCTAAAAGTAATGCACTAAAATATGATTGTGCTAATTGTTTTTATATGGTTTTTATATAGTAATCTGATGCGCGAATTTAGCATTGCGCTAATATGCCAAATACAGACAATGCGCTAAAATTGGATTGCACCAAATTGGGTACGTGTACAGTATTCAGTTTAAAAAAACAAAATGGGCACCGTTTCTGGTGCTGAACGGGGACATCTTCTGGGCACGACTCACATCGTGTTTTCAAGTAAATCTCCTGTGACGTATCTGTAATGTTGTTTTTGTGTTTATGCAGGCCTTTGCGTCATCAGATGTTGAATACCAGAAAAGAGAAATTGCAAAGTTTGTCGCCATATTAGTAGGGATTGCAGTAGGGAGCTTTATTGCTCTTACTCTCCAAGTAAGTATTAACATTAAGTTTAGAATAAAAAGATATCGGATATACAATTGTACAGTGAAAAGTCCACCTCGCTATTAAGGCCACTTTATTTCAGTCCCAAAAAATGACTTCAATATATCTTTGTGTTTAAGGCTTGACTATTAATACCATCTCACTATTAAGACCACTTCGCTATTAAGACCAGTTTTGAAGAGTCCCAAATACCACTTTTGCATTACGTTTCACCTCACTACTCAGACCACCGACCAAACTCAAAATAAACTGGTGTATATTCCATTGTACACCTGTCAAGTGTCAGATCAGTAAGCTGTGTTTTGGTGTCAAATTGGCTAATCAGTTGCAATTATTGTGTGTTTAATATTACAAAGCCTTTTATATTAAGTAATGGACCATGACAATGTGTCAAAAAATGGTTTTCAGAGAAATCGATCTGCATGGTCACCATCGGTATTTAGACCACCCCGTTGTTAAGATCACTTTGGTGCGGTCTCTATGGTGGTCTTAATAGAGAGGTTTCACTGTACATCAATTCATTCTTATTAGCTCACCTGGTCCAAAGGACCAAGGTGAGCTTATGCGATACCGTGGCGTCCGTCGTCCGTCGTCCGTCCGTCGTCCGTCGTTCGTCAACAATTGACTTCTTCTTTATAACCACTGATCGGAATTTGACCAAATTTGATCAGAAGCATCCCTATGGGGTGGGGACTCAAAATTGTACAAATGGTTGGGCTGACCCCCCAGGGGCCTGGGGGGGCGGGGCCAAAAGGGGTCAATTTGGCTATTTGATATAAACGACTTCTTCTCTGAAACCGAGCAATGTATATTGCTCATATTTGGCTGGTAGTATTACTATGGGTTGGGGATTCAAAATTGTACAAATGGTGGGGCTGACCCCCCAGGGGCCTGGGGGGCGGGGCCAAAAGGGTAAGTTGGCTATATTGATATAAACGACTTCTTCTCTGAAACCCAGTAATATATATCGCTCATATTTGGCTGGTAGCATCACTATTGAGTGGGGATTCAAAATTGTACAAATGGTGGGGCTGACCCCCAAGGGGCCTGGGGGGCGGGGTCGAAAGGGGTCAATTTGGCTATAATGATAAAAATGACTTCTTCTCTGAAACCAAGCAATGGATATTATTCATATTTGCCTGGTATCATCACTATGGGATTAGGATTCAAAATTATATGATTATGATCACGGAGGGGCCTGAGGGGTGGGGCCAAAAGGGGCACATTAGACAATATTGGTATAAATGATCTCTTTCCTGAAACTAAGCAATGTATGACATCTATATTCTAGTGGTAGAATCCAAAGGTTGCTTGAATTCAAATTTATACAAATGTTTTGGTAACCTCGATCACAATCATGGATTTAGATATGACCCCAGGGTCTGCCACGCCCTTGCAACTTGACTCCTGACTCATAACTTTTAAACGGCTGAGATCCCCACCCCAAAACTATATATACAATTGCTGGGCATTAAGAGACAATCACAATTATGTTTTTATATTTGACTCCAGGGTCTGCCACGCCCTTGAAACTTGAATCCTGAGTCATAACTTTTAAATGGTTGAGATCCCCACCCCAAAACTACATATACAATTACTAGGAATTAAGAGATAATCACAATCATGGTTTTTGATTTGGCCCTGGGGTCTGCCACACCCTTTTAATTTGACCCCTGAGTCATAACTTTTAAACGGTTGAGATCCCCACCCCAAAACTATATATACAATTACTGGGCATTAAGAGATGATCACAATCATGGTTTTTGATTTGGCCCTGGGGTCTGCCACACCCTTTTAATTTGACCCCTGAGTCATAACTTTTAAACGGTTGAGATCCCCACCCCAAAACTATATATACAATTGCTGGGCATTATCAGATGATCACAATCATGGTTTATGTTTTGACCCCAGGGTTTGCCACGCCCTTGTAAATTGACTTCGGAGTCATAACTTTTAAACAGTTGAGATCCCCACCCCAAAACTATATATACAATTGCTCGGCATTAAGAGACAATCACAATTATGTTTTTATATTTGACTCCAGGGTCTGCCACGCCCTTGAAACTTGAATCCTGAGTCATAACTTTTAAATGGTTGAGATCCCCACCCCAAAACTACATATACAATTACTAGGAATTAAGAGATAATCACAATCATGGTTTTTGATTTGGCCCTGGGGTCTGCCACACCCTTTTAATTTGACCCCTGAGTCATAACTTTTAAACGGTTGAGATCCCCACCCCAAAACTATATATACAATTACTGGGCATTAAGAGATGATCACAATCATGGTTTTTGATTTGGCCCTGGGGTCTGCCACACCCTTTTAATTTGACCCCTGAGTCATAACTTTTAAACGGTTGAGATCCCCACCCCAAAACTATATATACAATTGCTGGGCATTATCAGATGATCACAATCATGGTTTATGTTTTGACCCCAGGGTTTGCCACGCCCTTGTAAATTGACTTCGGAGTCATAACTTTTAAACAGTTGAGATCCCCACCCCAAAACTATATATACAATTGCTCGGCATTAAGAGACAATCACAATCATGATTTCATATTTGATCCAAGGGTCTGCCACACCCTTGCAAATTGACTACTGAGTCGTAACTTTTGAATGGTCGAGATCCCCACCCCGAAACTATACATACAATTACTGGGCATTAAGAGATGATCACAATCATGGTTTTTGATTTGGCCCTGGGGTCTGCCACACACTTTTAATTTGACCCCTGAGTCATAACTTTTACACGGTTGAGATCCCCCACCCCAAAACTATACATACAATTACTGGGCATAAAGAGATGATCACAATCATGGTTTTTGATTTGGCCCTGGGGTTTGCGACACACTTTTAATTAGCTCACCTGGTCCAAAGGACCAGGGTGAGCTTATGCCATACCGTGGCGTCCGTCCGTCGTCCGTCGTCCGTCGTCCGTCCGTCAACAATTGACTTCTTCTTAATAACCACTTGTTGGAATTCAACCAAATTTGGTCAGAAGCATTCCTATTGGGTGGGGACTCAAAATTGTACAAATGGTTGGGCTGGCCCCCCAGGGGCCTGGGGGCGGGGTCAAAAGGGGTCAATTTGGCTATATTGATAAAAAACATCTTCTTTTCTGAAACCGTACAATGTATATCACTCATCTATATTTTTCATCTTTCCTAACATTCATTAAAAAAAATTAAAATCTTAAGGAAATTCCTTTACAAAAAACACTAATTTTATAATATCATTTAAGTTCTTATTCTTAGCAGGATAGTGTAATAATGTATATTGAAAGGCAGTTTTCCATTGGATCCATGTGTCCAACTTGTTGATGGTTATGGATGACAGATCTAGAGATGAGATTCTTACGGTCACATCCACCAACAGCTGGAAACAATGGAGCTTTTTACGATGCCTTTCCTGTATTAAATGATATATGTAAAGCATTATCTTGTGAGTTTCTGTCTGTTATGTGTGAAAGTTATTATCAGTCTATTTTAATTAATATTTCAGTTACAGAATTCCTTATTTTAGCGCTACATTTATAGCCCTAAATTTAGCCCTATTTCTTTTTCAAAAAGTGTTGGACAGCCTGCTGTATGTATGTTCCAGCTGGGGCAATTAATATAACATTTTGGGTTGAAGTTTCTTTTTGTTCGCCGTTTTCATTTCCATACAAATAAAACAAGTTCATTGAAATCTTTTTGTGTATTGTATTCATTCATTTGATCATTAGCTGTCTAAAGTCAGCTTTAAACCAAATTCTTACAACCTTCTTGTGATAAATCTCCTTGGAGGTAAACGAAATATAAATACAAAGACTTCCAATTCTACATTGTCTTGAATAAAAACACTGAGACAGTATTGATAAATATTTTATAGACATAAACATAAGCTACTAAGCCCAGGCAAGCTGACACTCGGTCTCTGATCGAGTTCAAAAACACAAACTAACTCTAGATATTATTGTCATTAACAAAGAATTACCATATTGGGTCTGTAGTGAGCAGTAATGGAGGGCTATCAAGTTTATTCAAATGAATGACCTTGATCATTAAAGGTTACAGGGGTCAAAATGGCTTCAATCTTCAAACAACTTCTTATCATTAACAAGAAAGCTCAGTTATTCAAAAGATGATTCACTTCTTGATGTCCAATTTGAGGTATAAATACTGGCAGGTTTTGCAAAAAATTAGAAATCAAATGATTAAGCTAATCATAAGCTTTTGAACAAACTGGATCCTAAAATTAGTCAATATTAGTAATATTAAGTCTGTAACAAGCAGGAATGTATGGCTATCTAATTTCTTTAAATAAATAACCATGACTTTCATACTAGGTCACAGGTGTCAAATAGGCTAAAAAAAAACATAAATATCTTGTTGTTATTACCAAGAAACCTGATATTAAACCTGTAGCAAGCTGGGATGCAGGCCGGGGCTACCAAGTTTGTTCAAACGAATACATAGACCTTCATTCACGGGGATCAAACAGGTTAAAGGGTCGCGGCGCCAAATACGGGAACCAGAAAATTCTTTAACATCTGTTTCCAAAAAAATCAAGGATTTTGTGCATGTATACCCGGTAGCATGTTTGGAAAAATGATATCCTATTTTGTTGGACTATGTATTGGAGCCTTTTTCTTTATCTATTCTTTTATCAGATATCAACATTTTAGTTTAACTGGCAGGTCTCAAACTGAAAATGTGTACATAAAATATTTTGAACCAGGTGAGCGATACAGGCCCTCTGGGCCTCTTGTTTTAATCAATATAATAAATACAATGTTTAGATTAGTGGCGCTAATTGATATTGCCTGCAAATCATAATAAATAATTTCATAGTGATGATCTGATGATGGGCGTTGCGTTACCCTGGAATATCGTAATAAGAATTGTATTATCAAATTAAATTGTTGGTAAATAAGACCGACATATGAAAAGGAAACCATATTTTAAAAGTTTGAACTGTGAAAAGCAGATTTTCTAGAAACATTTATATAACAAAACAAGCAGAATCATTCTAAGATTGGCAAACATATGTTGAGTTTAGACAGGGTTTGGAAGATACCTTTATTCAGATTTGTTTATTACTTTTCTTTTGTTACTTTTTTTAGTTTTTTCTTCTGAATTTTAGATTAAAAGAAAACAGTTTTATGAATTTAACTATAATCGTTTTATAGGGATACATGTTTGGTAAGTCAGGAGAACAACTAACCATGAGACTGCGAAGTTTGAGTTTCAAAGCCATGCTAAGACAGGTACGAATGTTTTTACTATACAAACAAACATCGATTAATTTCATTGTATTAAGAAAGGCTTACGGAAACAAATGTACATTAATTAAATATAACATACATCTTAACAAGTTCTTGAATTCTGTTTACATATATTATCATATATTATATGGACAATATTATTCTGTTTATTCTTATTGTTAAGAGTAAATCAAACGTAATTTTACACACATCCACGAGATGTTTATATCGATTTTGAGATTGGATTATGATTTCGTTAACGCTTTGATATTCTCTTATTTATATTCAAATTGGATTCTAATTATTTTGCACTATAATTGTTGGATTTTGAAAATATTGATAGTGATAGAAATTATCAGATATGAATAACATATTAAAACATGTGGACTTGTAGGAAATAGCGTACTTTGACGACCATAAGAACAACACCGGAGCTTTAACTACTAGACTTGCCACTGAGGCATCAGATGTCAGAGGAGTAAGTATCCTTTCTTTGTAATCTTTCTGTATCTTTGTGTGATATGAAGATGGACGTTTTTGAAATTGCTTACAGTGGCGTACAGTTGTAGCTAGGGCTGTTTGAAGTGTACGCAGATATGGTGCCGAAGAAAGCACCCGAAGCGCTATGAGGGGGTGGGTACGTTCCCCTGCCGGATGTGGGATTTTCAGGTGTCTCCCAGGCAAAAATGCTTTCCTGAAGGTTTTTGGGGCATTTTAACCTGTTCTAGTGCGACGGCAGTTGCAACATTTCCATTAAAGTCCACTTCGGGTTTTTCTAGGAAAATTATGTGTACGCAAATGCGTACCCGCGTATAGGAAGCTACGACCCTGGTTTATAAGTGTGCTTACTTGTTGTGATTGATAATGATCAATTTGAGGATTGATGCTTACATGGATGTAACCAAGATTTACATGGCGGGTGTCGTCGATGAAGCAGAAGACGCTTACTCTTCCGGAACACCTGGTCTTATTTTCTTGTACTTTTACGAGGGTCTCTATGTAAATCTTTCCTTTGTTCATATTTTGCCACCAGTTAATCGATTTTGAGTTCAGATTATGGTTTTATTGTCGCTTTGGTATTTTTTATTTCTATTTGTTATCTTAAACTGATATCAGCAATATCAAAGATGAATTCTTACGCGGCTACCGCTACAGCATGCGTCCATTTTGAAATGTCTTCTAACTCCGGCTTGTTTTTGAAGTGGGCCACACCTGAATTATTTTCAATTCTTTGGATTTTTCTGAAGTTTCTTGTTCATAGTTCGTTTTAGCCTTATTTTTGAATGGTCATCAACTATATTTTTTTTCATAATTTTTCTGAATCACGAAAAATTTCCTAATGTTACGTATATTAGGCCTTTAATGAAGATACTGAAATCGGAAATCAAAAGAATGTTCGTAATATTTCTCTTAACAATGGTAGTATTGAAACGAATTATATTTAAACGTGAAACCTAATTAATATTGCTTGCTATATCGGCTTATACCATAGCATATCATTTAACTGTTTTACTTAAAACTTTTCTCGTTCTCTCGATCTTGCATCGGAAAATATCTATTCATGAAACTATAGGCCTTTTTTATTTGTAAGTGAAAGTCAATGCGCAATTTAATAGAATACATTATAGCTTTAATCGTTTTAATCAACAGAGCGTAACTCCAAGCATAATTATGTACATGAAAATATTACACAATAATTAACCGATTAGTACCATGACAAATCCGAAAATCAATCAAAAAAACTTCTACATATTCGCAATCCAATCAGAACCCGGGAAGTTCACATACATTGTTTGGAGGATTAAAACCTTTTATATTGACGAAAAAAGCACTGCATTATCGGACAGGATCGGCTTATATGTATATGGTGGATGCAGGATAAATTGCTGTTTGTCTTCGTTTGAAAAATACTTGATATTATTAATAAAACAATAATAAAAGCATTTACATCTACTGATAATTCAATCTATAAATGATATTTGATAATTCCTTTCTTTTCAGTCATCGGGAGCCAGGCTGGGTAAACTTCTAGAAAATATAGCCAATATGGGAACAGCTCTTATCATATCATTTATATATGGATGGCAGCTCACCCTGGTCATCATAGCGTTCATACCGATCATAGCTGTAGCTGGCGCTCTGGAGTTTCAGCTTCTCTCGGGAGTAGCTGGCAAGAACAAAGAGGCGCTAGAGGGCGCTGGCAAGGTAGCAACCGAGGGCATCGGAAACATCCGAACGGTAGCAAGCTTAACCAAAGAGGAGACGTTTTTCAGGCTGTACGTGGCAGGTCTAAAGACACCGTTCATTGCGGCGAAAAGGAAGGCTCATTTGATAGGGGTGGCGTTTTCATTCTCCCAGTCTGTGGTTTACTTTCTCCACGCCGCGGCGTTTTACTATGGAGCCTACCTAGTGAGGGAAGGAGAGATGGACTTCGATGACGTGTTCAAGTAAGTTTAACAATATATTGTTATATAATTATCAAAAATAGTTGATGACTTGCCTGTCCTATTCCCAATCCATTTTTGTAATAGTATCGTCTCTCGTACTGCATGACGTATATACATTTTGATAGGAAGAGTAAATAAATATATATTTTCAACATGTATATTCTTTCAAGAATGTTTTAATGAATTATCATTTGTAAACGGAGATACAAATCATATTATTTATCTTTCGAATTCCTATGAAGCTTTTATAACACATTCCTGAAAACAGCACATATAGTAATGAAATATGCACAACAACATTGTTATTTGAAATTCCATACAGAGAAACAAAAGTAAACATAAATACATTTCAAAATGTCAATGGTTATAAATGTAATCCTTTAGAAGGCTTGGCCTGCAACAAATACATAGAAAGGACAACATCCCATTTTGTAAATATCTCCGAGAGCTAAGGTTCCTCTCCCTTGCATTCATCTACCCTGTAGATGAACGCAAGTAAAACGACCCTTGGCTAGCGAAACTGTGTCACAAAGAGCTTTTTAGAGGAATTCTTTTTTGCGTCAGTAACTTGTACATTGGGATCTTTAAGATCTATAAATCTAAAGATTTTGTTTACAGCAGTTTCTTGTACATTTGGATCTTTAAGATCAACTCTTAAGATTTTGTCTGAAGCAGATTCTTGTACTTTGGGATATTTTAGATCAACTCTAAAGATTTTGTTTACAGGGTATTCGCTGCTGTCGTATTCGGCGCCATGGCTATGGGAAATGCAAGTGCATTTGCACCGGATGTATCAAAGGCACAAGTAGCCGCTGGTCACATTTTCACATTGCTGGACAGAACACCACTTATAGATACAGAATCGGAGGACGGCATAAAACCAAATGATGTAAGTAAACAAAATGTTGTCATCAACTTTCTATATTATCCTCGTAATTGGGTCAAACTGTAATTCATTTTACCGCTAAAACTGGCCGACTTTAGTAATCAGAAATGTGTATGCGCGCTTAATCACCCTGTATAGTTTGCGGAAATTATTTGCTATTTACTGCTTTTCATTTTACCACCAATAAAAACTTAGTATCAGGCCCCAGTTCGACGAACTTAACTTCACTTAAGACAATACCTTTACTTTAAAAATTCTCGTAAAAAAGCGTAACAAAATTTACGGGACAAATTTAAAGTAAGGGACTTTACCTTAACTTCTGTAATTCTTTCGAAAAGTGTTCTTCATTTTAGTGAATCCCTAAACTTAAAACACATTCGTTAAACTTGGACCTGATACTGAGGGTTAAATGAAAGAAGTCTTTCTGAAGTACACAGTCAAAGGATTATAAATCATTTACAATTACAAATTTTGAAATTCAGTTTTTCATTTCCTCGAAAAAAATGCTAATATATAACTATGGAAATTACAGGGGAAATTCGACAGCAAGGTTACATTTAAAAACGTGGAGTTCCGTTATCCTACCCGACCTGATATCCAGGTGCTTCAGGGACTGAACCTGACGGTTGAGCCAGGCCAGACTCTGGCATTGGTGGGGACAAGTGGGTGTGGCAAGAGTACTACGGTACAGCTCATAGAGAGGTTCTACGATCCCGAGGACGGATCAGTGGTAAGTTTGTATTTCGAGTTAGGGGACCACAAGGTGGAGGAAACATGGATGAATTGAAAATTGTAAGAAATAATCGAAAATCAAAAACCTGTTGTTTTGGCTATCGAGACGCATGCCTTGGTCAAAGCAATATGAATAATTAGGTAATGTCACCCCGCAATTTGTAATTCAAACGCAATTTGTAATAAAAAAAAATGTTTTCATACTATAATGATATTTGTTTATAAAATGAAAGAAAATCTTAGTTATTACATTTTACGTTGATACTTATCAACGCGATTTGTAATAATGCATTTTATAATAACAACGTAATTTGTAATTCTTTTTTTTTTTAATATTCAATGTTATTTGTTTATTAAAAGAAAGAAAATCTAAAAAAAAAGGACGAATTTTTACTGAATTTTGTAAGCATAATTAATAATTTTTTATTAATTTTATTACATTTTACGTTACGGAATTCGGATTACGGTTTTATTGACGCTATGGTATATTTTGTTGTTTTTTTTTGCTTTTGCTTAAATGTGATCACATTAAATATATATTATTACAAAAGAAATGCATATATTTGATTACCCGGTAGCTGTTATGTAAACTGTAACGCACACATTGATCTACCCAATTGACACTACAACATGAAAATGTTTTTACTTGGATATGAAAATTTTTAAAGAAGTCCGATGTAAACAAACTACAGATGCAGTATGTTTTAATTAGATTCCATATATATTCTTGTACTAATATTGCATATTTACTTATGTTGTAACCAAGTCAAACGAAATACCATTGCGGTTAAGACAGCGTTAGCCCGAGGTCAAAATTTTAGATTTTACCAGGTCGGTATAACACTGTATTGATCGAATCAAAGGTCCTTAATTTTGTATTAGATTTTAAACTTGTTTGCAAAAGACTTAAATTGAATTATGTCTGTCTTGAAGTCCTGAGGTTAATAGTTGCATACATGGGTACTTTAACGTCACAATAATTAGACGTCACAAATGCAATATTGACTCTGTGTTTCCAAACAGAGAAACATCAGGTCGATATCACAAAATATGGACCTCCATGTGACCATATTTTAGCCAATGATAATTGAGGTAAGTCAGACCACATCTAATATATAAATATAATGGACACATTGCTTCATTTTTGCTTCCAGATACTCGACAGACACGATGTTAAAGACATGAATATCCATTGGTTACGGTCCCAGATTGGTATTGTGTCTCAGGAGCCGGTTCTGTTTGACTCCAGCATTGCTGAGAACATTGCCTATGGCGATAACGATCGTGTTGTCCCCATGCCAGAGATTATAGAGGCTGCTCGCAAGGCCAACATTCATCAGTTTATCGATGCTCTACCAAATGTAAGTAATGTTTCCAGTATCGGTTCTCCTAACACAAGTTTTCTGCAACCCTAGGATACGTCGTGACAGAAACGTTAAAGCACGTGGTTCGGTATTTTATTGGTTTTGGTTGAACAAAAACCTCCGATCAATGGCTGGATTGATGCATGGTCTTTGAAGATAACACAGAGGAATCCCCGACATCAAAGCTTGTCGATGTTACCGTTTTGCTGCTGTATAATTCCTAGGTGTTTTTTTGATAAGCACAGTATCATTCAAAATGTGGTTCGTACAGTAGCACGGCATATTGCAGGGATATAGGAAACATCTGTAATTTTAGAAATGTCGTTGGTATGCAATGTAGAAGACCAATCAGTTTAATTATCAAACGTGCATCTCAGTTTCAACCACATATTATACCTAGTGTACTTGTCATTTGTGAGTACTTTTGTATTAAAAATACACTCTTTGTGACAAAACATATTTGGGAAAACTATCTTAATTTACAAGATGGATAAGCTGTTCCAGACAGCAAGTGTGCATGTCCCTGCAATCATTACAAAATTACAAACGCAGCTCTGTTTAAAAATGATAAAAACCTCCTTGTGTTGTTCACTATCCGAAATCTGCCAACTACAAATGTACGTCAATGTACCTCAAGAATAAGTTAACAAGAACATTGATGTATTTATCTTTATTTGGACCCTTATATAGATTAAGTTGTTTTCTAAAATTCCTATTTAATTGTTTTGTTTTTTGAGATAATGTACATTTTTTAGTTTACTTCATTTTCCCGGCATTCTGTATTTATTACTAAATCTAAAAGGTGCAGCTTGTGTGTGTGTGTGTTACGTCACCTTTCCAGATGAAAACATTAGGACGTTATTTATGACAGTACATCATTCACAGGGTTATGATACCAATGTTGGATCCAAGGGGACACAACTCAGTGGTGGACAGAAACAACGAGTTGCTATTGCACGTGCTCTTATCAGAAATCCTAAGATACTGTTGCTGGACGAGGCCACCTCTGCTCTGGATACTGAAAGTGAAAAGGTACAGTATAAAAGTCACATCAACTTTTTCTGAAATTTAGTAATAATAAATAATAACGATTAACACCTTTTAAATGTGACAATCTGAATAGAATTCATTAGTAGCATTTTGAAATTATACAATTTTCTTTATATTTTTTCTTCAGATTTGATTGAATAATAGAGTGAAGTAAAATGTAACGCATCTTCTTCTACATCTACAATATTTTAGACAATTTCGATTCCCACATTTTGGCACTCACGAGTCCTAGAAGGACGAAACAGCAAGTCAAACTTCCTCGGTATCCTGTATTTATTACTAGAATTTTCTGCAGCTAAAGTATTTTGAACAATTTCGATTCCCGCATTTTGGCACTCACGAGTCCTAGAAGGACGAAACAGCAAGTCAAACTTCCTCGGTATCCTGTATTTATTACTAGAATTTTCTGCAGCTAAAGTATTTTGAACAATTTCGATTCCCGCATTTTGGCACTCACGAGTCATAGAAGGTCGAAACAGCTAATAAAATTTTCGCGGTATCTATTACTAGATTTAACAGGTGCAGCACATGTGTGCGTACATCTGTTAGATTTGTATAAACCGAAAAGTCAGAAGATAAACAAAATATGATGACTGTTACAGAGATATGTTTTGTATGATTATTTACTTATTTATTATTTTTGTTTATTTTGTGTATTGATCGCTCTCTGTTATAGTGGCGAATGTGTCATTATAATTAACATTTGCGAACGATGATATATATTTAAAAAAAATAAATGTGGTGATAAAATTTTGTATTTGGGAAAAAAGAAATTTTATTATCAGAAGGTGTTAATTTCCGGTTATACAGTAGGTTTAATTTAGTTTCGTTAAGAACAATTTATTATTATACTTCATTACGTAATGCTTAATAAAACACGTACTTGAGAGTTTCTTTTAACTACGCCACCCTATAATATAACAGTTCGGCTTTCTACAATTTCAAAATGAATTGATTTGATAAAATGATTTCTAGACTTTTTCTCGGAATAGGCCATTGTAGTCTTACATTTGTTAAAAGAAAACAAAACTTATATTTAGCTCTAGTTCTCAGATTGTAATGACGTGTTGCCTCAACGTTATACGAAATTATTTTTTTCACCACTGAGATCACAATATCGATTTCTGTTCACATTAAATAATGTTCATCATCTTTGTAAAGTTTCTACGTAACTTTACACATAGACAAAATCAACACTCCTAGTCGATTCAGTGCTGTTATACAGTATATATGCCATTCTTGTAGTATTTGTATTCACTAAAACATACTGTTATACTGTATAGTTGCTTTTATTCGCGGGGAATATAATTTCGCTATATTCGCGGTAAAATAAAATTCCCCAAAATGAAATACCTATGAAATACACATGTAACACCCTGTTAACACTACTGCAAAAGTGGAACTATTCGCGGTGTGGAAATTTTCGCTTATTTCGCTGACATTAAATCTCCGGGAATATATCCAGACGCGAACATATTCAACACTACGCACAATCTACAGTATATATTAGTATTATATGGACTGAAAGCGTGAACATTTGAAGGCTGACTTAGCGAAAACTTTCACGCGCGAAAATATTGGCTAATCCCGGTAGAGCGCGGAAGTTAATACCCCTGAATAAGTCCCAAGAAGAAAAACGCGAAATATTTTCCTTAAGAAATTGAACAACTTATTATACAGTTGCACGTTAATACTTATTTTCAACTTCCGGTTTGCATAGGTTGTACAGGAAGCGTTGGACAAGGCAAGAGAGGGCCGGACATGTATCGTCATTGCTCATCGGTTGTCCACAATCCGTAACGCTGATAAAATCTGCGTGATTAGGGCTGGCAAGGTGATGGAGGAGGGTCGCCATGGAGACCTGATGTCCAAACAAGGCATCTACTTCAAACTCAACAATGCACAATCTGGAAATGGTTAACTTCAAGAATCAAATCTTGGCACTTCATAAACTATGAGTCATACATCCACCATCTTGCCAATTCGATATATGTAGTAGAGTGAAACGGAGTTTATCTCAAACTCGATAATATGCCCATTCTGACTTCTCATCTGTAATGTACAAGTGCTCTGCTGAGTTCCAATTACGTGCTTAAGAGCCGAATACGTGAAATAACTTGTTAATAAGTTGAGGAACGAATTCTCCAAACGGCCTTGTATTTTCAGCATTATCGATTGGTTAAACTAATATTGTAGCTTTTGTATTGTATATATATTGTCATTGTGGATCGCATTGGAAAATTTGAATATTATCCAAACTCAATTTCGATGTTATATATATAAAGATGACGTAACACAGACATGTGCTACACCTTTTAAATTTAGTAATAGATGTATAGAACTGAATAAGCATTACAATTTATTAATACGACATTCAATTCGAAATGTTAGAACGCATCGAGAGGCGAAGTTTTTCGTCTTGTGTGATACGCTACATTTTGTGGATTTTGACAATGAATTTCATTCCGGTGGCTTGTGGGTCGTATGGTTGTATATATTTCTCTTTGGTATATCAAGGCAATTATATCAACATTTTTCATAGGAAAAACGATTACAGTATTAAAGAATTGTACAAAACATACTTGAAGGGCATCTTCATTATTAACCCGTAAATCATTTTCCTAAATATTTTGTTTTCATAGATTGAGGCAGGTCATGTGCCATCATTGATAGGGCCAAAAATAATATGTGTGTTTCCGGTTCTCAAGTATTTTCAATTTACAATAAATATGGTTTATTTCCTCGCAATATTGGAATGTTGCCCTGTTAGCATGCAAACACATGGTGCGATGGTAAGGAATTGTTGTTAAAAATCAAAATAAACTATTTTGATAAAAACAAATGTTTTGCCTGCCTACCTGGAATAAATGTTTTGTAGGAACAGGAAACACACATATATTCTATTTTGGCCTAATGTCATAAATAAGTCAGTGCAACAAACGCATACACCTTATTATCATAAGGATTTCTTCTTGCACATACATTTTTCATTCCGTTTTTCTTGGGTTTGTTTAGTGTGTATGTTTTTAAGTGAACATTTTTCATCTCTTAATATGTCACATTCAGCTTCATATAATTCATTTATACAAGTCTTTCACTAAACGGAACATAGATGGGATGAAATCCTAAAAGAGTTATTCCTCACCTTGATACCCCAGGAGTACATGTAACGGTCTCGTTTGCTCTTTTCATTGCCGTCATAGCAAAGTTGAAGGCACTTCGAGAGCTGTGTGATAGGATGTCGAGTTAAAAACTGACGAATCACTAGGCTAATACAGTACCAGTCCTTTAAATAGGGGTAGCAACTGTCTTCAAAGCCTGTAAATATTTTATATATGTCGCAAAACCAAACATTTACTGGAAAAGTCACACCAGGGCTTTTGTTTGCAATGAATACTACGTGGCTCCTGACAATAGTTTTGTGAAAAATAATCGAAATCGGTCAGAGGGCTAAGAAATATCTAGCGAGATGGCATAAATCGTCAACGAGATGAAATAGACTCTGACTAGATTCGAAAATTACCCACTAGTTTCAAGTCTGTCTTTAAGTTGCTTTTGTATTCCCAAAGCAAACATGGCCATTTACAAATATCCCTCCACGGCTTCAGTTTTACTGACATATTCTTAAAGCAGGCAAATGTATAACTGAAACTGGCAACCACCTAATCGCCAAGACTATCCTGGACTCCATAGCAACAGTAGGTATATTGATATGTTATTCTCCATTTTATTTGGACGTTAGTTAGTCCCGGTAAACAGAAATACATTAAATTACTATATATCTAAACAGTATTTAAAATCATAGCTTACTTGCCAAATACCGATGTCTTATATGTACATCCTTATTACTAATCAATTTCATAATCAACGACGTAGAAAAGAAATACGAAGCCCTTTTAACTGTTTAAAACATTTTTGATATTTTTTCATAATAAAACTGCATTGCATTTAATTGAATGTTTTTGTTTTGTTTTAATTTCTATTTTATGAATTGAAGTAAAAAAAGAAGGAATATCGCACACCAATAAGCAAACTCAAAAACGTCCATCTTCATATCACACAAAAATACAGAATAGTTCTCGATGATATCAAGATGGCGACCATAAAACTTGCCCAAAGTCTTCATCAACCTGCATTTCAAGAATCCCTGTGCCGTAAATGTGTTCGTCAGCAGTTGACATCTATCACGAAAATCTCGAAATTCAGAGCAAAGCCTAGGATAACGAATCAACTGCGACATGTAAGCACCATAAGATGGAGAAGAATGGATGTTACTATCAAGAAAAGGAAAGTTCACCATCAGAAAATCGAAATCGTCACGTTTATCATACAGCTTAGTAGTATGTTGCTCGTGTTGATCATAGTTAAATCAAAGATCGAGGTAAGAAGCTGATGTAGGAGAGTTTGTTGTGTCTTTAATCTCAAGTTCAGTAGGGTATATACGATCGACCAGGTCGGAAAACTTCTTGTTGTTTATAGACAACACGTCGTCGATATACCTGAAAGTGAAATAGAAAGATTTGGCAAGGTTTTTTTAACCGTCCTGATAAGCCCTTCGACAAATTCAGCCTCGTATGAAAAAAAAACAAATTAGCCAAAAATGGGTCAAAGTTAGTGCCCATTGAAATGCCAACAGGCTGTTGGAAAATCGTTCCTCCGAACTCAACAAAGATATTGTCAACCAGGAATTCAATCATTCGTACTGTATCTTATTCAGTATATTTCAACCTAGCTTTTGTTGTGTTTTTCACAAAGTATGCTTTCAAGATAGCACACAACCATGTATTTGCATCGCCGTTCACCATTCTTGGAAAAGAAAGCTCTCATAATGAGGGACCGAAGAAGAAATTAATCATCAACACATGGACACATAATATACCACACCAATATGTGTTACAATTACAGCCAAATCATCAAAAATTAGCACAAAATTACCAAAGTGTTAAAACCAGGACATAAACTACATCTTAATCTCTAAGGCGTAATTTCAAAGGTTTTAAAACAGACAAACTATACCACTGCGTCAACACCACGGCATAATTCATCAAGGTTCAACAAGGACAAATTATAAAACACCGTCAACACAATGACAAAATTCATCAAGGTTTAAAACAGGACAAGATCGAGGTCCATGGGCCGTTCGTTCATCTGACTATCTATAAATGTTATGTTGCCAATTACGAAATTGTTTAAATATATTATCATATTTGACACATGAGACCTTGTATGAGTGTCAATGAACGAACTTGGTATCCCTTCATCCCAGCATGCTGCCAATAAAACAGCAGTACTTGGGACCTGAGAAGACGTGTTTGAACGATTTTAAGAAACTTGACCCATGCGAGCTTGAAAGTAGGTCATGGTCAATCATTTGAGCAACTTGGTAGCCCTTTATCCAAGCATATGCTACAGGTCAAATATCAGTACCATAGGCTTTTTGGTTAAAGAGAAGATATTTCTTATATATTTTCAGACATGTAACCCGTGACCTTAAAGTATGTCAAGGTCATTCATTTGAAACAACTTGGTAGCCCTTCATCCAAGCATGCTACAGGCCATGTATCAGTACCCTAGGAATTTCGGTTTTTGAGAAGTTTTTTGAAGGTTTTGATCCCTGTGACCTTGAACGTAGATCAAGGTAATTCATTGGAACGAACTTGGAAGTTCTTCATTTCGGCATGCTACGGATGAAACCAAGTAGGTTAAGGTCATCCATGGTTACACTGTTAGTAGCCCTTCATCCCAGCATAATATCAGTTCCCTGGGCTTTCTGGTTATTGAGAAGTTGTTTAAAAGGAATGTTTTTGCATAGCGGACGACAAACAACGACCGTTGGCTATAGGTCTTCCTGGCCCTTTTGGGTCAGATGACATAACAAGCTATACCGCAGCTTCAACACCAGGACAGAAAGGTTTTAAAAGCGATAACAATACCAGGATATACCAATTTGAATTTTGAGTACATATAAATGTACCTCTAGACTGGCTACCAGCCCCTAAGTTTCTATAGAGTAAGAGAATTTCGCTCCTTTATTTTACTCTTAGCTTATCTCCCACTTGTTTCATACTGAGGAATCAGACAATCAAGTGAACAAAATTATTTGACTTATTTTTTTCAATATCTGTATACTATTCTAGAGAGGAAGTCAGTCTTATGTTCTGTATTGAGGTGGTTAGAGTGGAGTGGCCAACTAACTTTGTTACTATTAATAACTTTTTATTGGTTTCAATTTTATACCACAACAATTTATTCTATTTCATACAAAACATCAAACACACGTGATTTCATACTTTTACCAAGAGCTGTCTGCATAACAAACAAGATCTGAACAATATTCTAAAACCCCCTTTTCAGGTCTGACAGATGAAATCCCCAAACACAAAGAGGCTTATAATGCCCAGCAACCAATAATCATTGTGAAACACTGTACGTGTAGATTTTGTGGCCGACTACAGCTAATAATTAGGCCTTATACTTGAATAACATCCCCTTTTACACCAAGAAATCATTATTACAGAGATGCTGAACGCTGTTAACTTTCTATATGTCTATTTAAGCTGTACTGGATAGTCATTAAGATTTGCAAGAATTTTTACGCTGCTATGTTTGTGACTGCATCAAATTCGCAAAAAAATAACATCTTATGGAATTTTTAGGATGGTGGACACATCATGTATATTTCACAATTATTTTGTGATCAACAAAGATAAATCTCTGCAAATAAGTTTGTGGCAGAAAATCAAGAAATACATTACACACACGAAATTTAACTAAGTTCTATCGGTATTCAGTATTTTTTTTTTTTAATTTTTTGTCAAAACTTCACAAACAGGAAATGTATTTATAAAGTTTATAAAAGTAGTTTTTTGATCTTATCATTCAATAATCATTTAAACACTAACAGTTTTATTTGTATTTCATGAATGAAAAGAAATTAACATTTATTATTACTCTATATTAACAGTGATGATACAACATATCTATCATACTGATACAAATTAATATGATAAAGGCAAAGCATTCAAAGAGCGTAGCTTTAATAAATCTCTGATATTTAATTAGAATCATTCATGTACTGGTTCAAAAAGAGAAACAAATTCCATAACTTAAAGAGTTGGTAAGTCGATAAAAAAACAGCTTCTGAAGCAACGACAGAGATAAATACAACAGACATCAGCTGACAATTGTTTTCAACATTCAGGAAATAATTGATGAAGGTCTAGTGTGACGTAACGTAATTGTGTGATGTAACGTAATTGAGTGACGTGTTTCCAGTTTCCCTACTGAAGGGCAGCTCTACTTCAGGACGAAAAAAATTAAAGGCAAAGAGTAGCAAGCAAGGGGAAATAACTCTAAGATGAGCCATTTTTTACTGTTTCTTGCTTTTTGTCCAGGTTCACCCCATGAAAATGATATATACAAAAAATGAAATGTAGATAACACTACACAATTTGATTGTTGCAAGTATAATGCATGTGGCTCCATTACTCCTATTACATAAGAGGTGGCTGGTTGACCTTTTCTCAATCGGATATTATTTTAATGACTGTTACAGTATGTGAAATTTGTCAAAAGAATCTCGTCAACTAAAACGTCTTAACATTGTTGAAGTAATGGCTTCACATGAAATAATTAGTTTTGATGTATTCTATAAATTCTCTGTCTTTTTCATTTACACACAGTAGAACAACAGTTGGTCCTTTAGAGACAGCAGATATGTAATTCAACAAAAGGATCAGTTAGCAGCTTTTATTTTACAACCATGTGCATATATACAGTTTCTCTGATTGACGAGATGGATTCAAGTCACTTTGAGGTAAAACTTTTATCAAGATTTTCTTGCTTTGGGTTCCGCCTCTCCCCTACAAGTGAGGGGCCCGGCCCCTGCATAAAACTTTCATTAAGTATCCATATGCATACACTTTTTTAGTTAATAAGATGAAGCTGAGCCACTACAGATTGAACTTCGATCACAATTGTCTTGCTTTGGCTCAAATCTTCTCTATGTAAAAGGCAGTGTCATGCACAAAACTTTCATTTATATTAAACTATATTCAAACACTTATTTCTAGTTGATAAGATGTACCTGAGCTACTTGAGACTGAAATTTCAATCAATATTTTTTAGTTTTGACTCTGCCTTTCTTCTCCATGTGAAAGACCCGGGCCACCGTAAAACTGTCTTTTAGAAATTGTTTTCAAACACTTTTTCTAGTTAATAAGATCGATCGAAGCCACTTAAGATTGAAACATCAAACAAAGTTTCCTTGTTTTAGCTTTTGCTTCTCTCCTACATATAAAAGACCCAAGCCATGCCCCAAAATTTCCTTAAGAAACTGTTTTCATACACCTTTTTTTCTGGTTGATGAGCTGGATCTAAGCCATTGAAGACTGAAACATTTATCAGAGTTTCCTTGCTATGGCTTCTGCCTCTCATCTCCATGTCGGGGCCCAGGCCATACATGAAATTCAGTTCTCCCACGAAATATGGATGCAAAACATCAAGGAACGGGAGCGTTGGCTTTCCGCAACGCAAGACACCCCGTCACCAAATCATTAGGCATCAGTTTTAATCGAGAGTACTCTTCCGCTGTACTGTACCGGAGCTTGGTTTCAGGGTCCCGATAAAATGCCTGAAATTTAAATTTAAACATATTTTATATCTTTAACGCATCCCCCCCCCCCCTGAAAACACATTTGGTCTCGTCTTAATCAAAGGTTGGAATAGTTCACTGTGAAATTTCAGGGGTGAATCGGACTAGAGTCAATATCAACAAAAGTATGATCTGTTAAAGCAACTAATTAGACATTCTTTAAATCATGAATTCTATGGAATTTATATTTTTGATTATTTTTTATTAATGTACTGGAAATTTACATATAAATACATTTGACATAAGAAGTCACAAAAATGTGATTTCTTGTCTCACATGTTTTTAATGTTTTTTCCTACAGAATGAGTTATTGAACAGAACGCCTCAACACATTTAAATGAGTACTAATTCCAAACATCTAAAACGATATTCAGACGTAATGATTTGTCATAATTTGAACATTTGTCTTTGCCCCTGGATTATAAGTGTGTAACAAACTTATATTTCCACAGTATTTACAATTTTACTAAAAGTGCAAAATTTTATCGATGGATGGCTGAAATTTCTAAATTACATATATCCAAAGAACAGTATATGCAATAATCAATCTACGTCCCAAGTCCAGTAGGTCTAGACCACTCATAAAATTATGATGGGACTCATAGAAATTCTGGAAATACTTCAATTTAACATTGTGGGGCCCATTGTTTTTGGTAATATGTACAAAATGGACCCATGAAAATAAATTATTATAGGATCACTGTATGATATGTATGTGAATATCGACTTTACTTACTGGTAGTCCTGAGATGTCAGAGTATTTTTTGGCTGGTTTAAAGGAAGGAGGTGCCTCAATAGATCCATCTGAAAATTTAGTAATTTAAGTACATGTAGAGGCTTTTAATACAGTTCAACAAAAAAGTCATTGAATCACAGGCCGATATATACCTGTCATCTGAATAGTACAAAGGAGTATCTCCCAATTTCAAAGTTGGTAAATTTTAATGTTTTGCGACTGAACACTAGCATTCAAACTCGTGTAACTTGAATACTCATTAAGTTGAAGATTTCCCATGGTACCGTCAACTTCGAGATAAAGAGGTTCGACTATAAATATACTTACAAGTCACATCATCTGGTTTCCATGGTAATAATTTTTCTGCAGCAACAATTTGTTTTAAGTTTTTCCAAACTCTTGTTCTCTTACTTGAAGCAGCTCCCTTACTTGAATGCTGTGTAAAATCAAATAAAACAAGTGATCAGGCCAAAAATAAAATAGTATTTGTTTCTCCTTCGCCTATCGATCCCAAAAATATCTGCCTACTCAATATTTTAAAGGCCCAATATACGTAACTTTAGGCAAAACTTGAAGCGAAAATCAAGCCTAATTAATATACAAGATGAATTCTTACGCGGTTACCGGTTCAACAGCAGTTGAAACTCAGTATTTGTAAACATGCCTCCATTTTAAACTGTCGTCAAACTTCGGCTTGTTGTTGAAGTTGGCCACACCTGAATTATTGTCAATTCTTTTGATTTTTCTGTCAAGAGTTTCTTGTTAGTTACTGCTCTAGCTTACTTCGTTTTAGAGTTATTTTTGCATGCTTATCAACTTGATATTTTTTCATAAATTTTTAGAATCCCGAACAGATTTGTTTTTTCAACTTTCCCCATTACAAATGTACATATGTATTAAGTAAACATGTTTGAGTACACATACCACAAAATTTGGATCTTTGAAAACAGGAATTTTATCAGTTGTCTCCCCTGACAAAGTAGATGGACTTTCGGCTGCAGTTTCTCCCGATACAAACACTTCTTCTGTAGTTTCCTGTGGAGCCAACACGCCTGAGGAGGGCTGGCCAACAAATAATCAAAAAGTTTTACATCTTAATTAATCAAAGCGGAATACATCAATAAACAAATATATCTGTACTGAAGTAGCAACTGCAGGAGTACAATTGTTTTTGGTACTTGGTTGTTGTATATTCAACTTGTACAGATAACAGAAAATTGAAAAGGTGAAGTTTAAAGTGATTTTGGTCATTTATCAAGGCAAATAAATACCTCAATTGGCGCATCACAGTCTTGTTTGCAATTTAGTGCTTCCCCCGAACCTGATATATTTTTAGATAAAAGATTTTTTTCATAATAAGTACTTTCCAGATGGTGTCAGATCGTTTTGGTAACAGGTCGTTTCGGTGACAAGTCGTTTCGGGATGTTTTTTGGTCGTTTCCGGAGTTATCAAAAGTCGTTTCGGGAGATAACAATAATAATTTCGGGATGATTTCAGGACATGTTGTTTTCAAAATTAAGAGTAATTTTGGGAGATATCAAAAGTCATGTTGTTTTCATAATTTTTCGTGGATAGTCTTATATATACTTGTTGTTTGATATAAAAATAAAATCCAGCATTTGTTGTTATCTTGTTTTTGTAGCAGAGATTTACAGGCACATGTACAGATAAATATAGATGATTATTTGCAGAAAATGCAGAAAGTGAAAATACAATGATACCAATCAAAGGACTTTTAAAATCGATATTGATTTATTGATATTGATCACTGTTGATTAATTAACCACACAGGTGATTGTGAACATGAGTTTTTATCTCAAAAATAGATATAAAACTTGTAAGTAACAGACAAATAATGTATTTCATACCAGCTAGTATAAACATTATAATACTTACTCTCCTAAATGGATAAAACTCTATAATTAGTTAAACTTCATTTTAAGTCTTAAGTCTGTTCCTCACTAGGATTTCTGACGAAAAAAATCTCGTCACACGTTCAGTTTTTCCCATCTAGGCCTATATATTTAAAAGGGGATTAGGCCTATGTATCTTGTTTAATCAAATAACAGCATACTGTCAATCAAAGAAAGCTCCCCAAGTGTGACACTAATTGCCAGCAACAATTTTTAACAGTGTGCGAAAGTAATTCATGAAATACCATTGACAATAGGTCTATGGACATTTCAAATTGCATAGACCCAACAAACATTCCGTAGACTGAATTTTTATATCCTTGTCAATGCACAGCTTTAAACAGAGTGATCTTCCCTCCTTCAACTGGTGTTTGATTAGAAATTGATTTGCAACAACAAATTCAGCCAAACAAATCAGGAAATGAACAATATGCAAGAGAAATGCAACTGATATGATTTATTCAAACAGTTTTGATACTTTTCGACATTCATGAGCAATTAAATTGCTTAGACATCAGGTCTAATGTACTAGCATTTTGCATAGACCAACAGGTTTTCCCATGGCCTCGGTCTATCATTACTTTCGCACATTGTTCAATTAGGCTTGACCAACCAACGGCAAGTATGCCATATCCATATAGATTATAATATAATTACCAATCAAGACTAAGAGGCCACCATATTATTGTGTATTGTATCACATAAACCGTGATGTCATTCCAAATGGGTTCCGAAGTTATTTTTACATTTAGGATAGGCCTAAACTAGAAAGAGCACATTGTAACTTGTTATTGAGTTTTCAGTGATTTTTTTACATTTTCATTTAAAGTGCCCATGCCCTTTTTCATTGGGAATTTTGTTGCGCGAAAAGTTCAAATTGGGAATTTTACGACGATGAACCTACCATAATATGCTAAGCTACTAGAGTATACCATCAGACAGTTATTTCATTTGTGTGCTAATATAATACATAAACAAACAAATTCATGATAAAGATTTTTATTGAACAGTATACTGTCTGTCACAGTAACTGCACTCATATTTCAAACGAACCTGTGTCCGTTCATCACTGGCTTCTAGCTATAGGTGCACTTTCATTGACTGTGACTCGTCATGACGATATTCGGCAAGTTCGGGTTCCTCAGGCACTGGCTTTATGCAATTGTTTGACGTTTCAAATTTATCTTCAATGTTTTGCAAGTCGTCAAAGTATCACATGAACCACTCACGCCGATCGCAACAGACTCATGATCATTCTCTAACAAAACATCAGTCTCACTCTCACTAGTAACTGTAACGTTAGGACTAGGTTCACATACCGTGCTGGACAGTTTCTGCCGATTAAAGTGCTGGTCAATTAGCAAAAGGCATTGTAAGTCACTTTTTTTTTATTTTCTCCGTGTAATACTTGGAGTTGTGAGAGATTTTGTCTCGGTGACCTTGACTCGTTGCGGTGGTCTTGGTCTTAGAGAAGCTTAGTATTTACGAAGTAGTATTATTTGAAGCGTTTTGGTGACCGAGATGTATGAAAGCGTGTATTCGTGTGGAAGCGACAGATTATAAACAAACACGCTATGAATAAATCTGAAATATTTTATTGCTTCCGATGACGTTAAAACACAGACATTTAAGGTAATTTTTTTAATCTTTCATTGAACTATTTTACAAGCCAATTGGGAAAAAAAGGGTCAGATTGGGAAAAAATCCACGAAGGGAAAGTACCGAAAGTCGGCACTTTAACAGGGGTAAAAAAAATCACTGGTTTTATATGTCATTTACAAATTACAGTAACTCCTGAAACGACTTTGGTAAGTCCTGAAGTCGTTCCAGGAGTCTCCCAAAACGACTTGTTACCGAAACCTCTTGTTACCGAAACGACTAGCATTCTTCCAGATTATTTATTAATTAATTATTAATTATATAATTATATGGGTAATGTGTGTGATGAGTCCAATATCAATATGATTCTAAGACATTATCTTTATTTTAAGGATCATACAATTTTTGATGTACATATACACTGCTTCGTGAAATAATGCAGAATTTCTAAATAAGATGTTTACAGTTTAACTAGATTCGTCAAAACTGGTTACTCAGATCAATCAAACACTGTGTAGAGGCTATCTGCTTGCTAATTACCAAAAAATATATTCATAAACTAGCTATGTTTTACATTGTGATTATATGTATGCACCAGGAAATCTGCGATATTATATCATGTCACCTCAATGAAATACATGTATTGTTGTAAGGGGCCATAACAATCAGTAATTATTTTCGTCAAAATAGGAGACTTCCATTGACATGACAGACATCTCTAATCTACAAGCCGAAACGATCAAACTGCCGATCAGTAAAACATGTTTGGTGGTTATTTGTAACAACAGAAACATTGGAGATTACCTACCGTCGTTGGTCGTTTTTTCTTCGCTGGTGTTGTTGCTGGGCTTGTGTTTTTACTCTTCGTTGGTTTTCTGTTTCTTGTTGACGCCATCTTTGTTAATTTAACGGAAGTAGTAGTGCAAGGGACGTAACCGCGTAAAATAGACACAGGGACCTTGCAATTTGCAACTGACGGCGCGCAAGGTCCATAGCCTATATCGATATATTGACCATCAATCGAACCAATTTAGTCCCTGTTGTTCTACCTGATTGATATTTTTTTTTTCAAACCCCAAAACCAATCTGGTTTAAAATTACTTCCAAACTTTCTTTTGTGTGATATCAATGAATAGCCATACCACATAAAAAAATAAAGTAATAACTATAACAGGGACGTATATGTGAGACATATACGTCCCTGATTATAATAATAAACAAAACATTCAATCGGTAGATATTTCTGATTAATTTATTTTAATAAATGAAAACATATTTATAATCATATAGAAAAAAATATCCCATTTTAACAAAACCCGATAATTACGTGAAAAATAGCTAGATTAAATTTTACATCATTTATATTAACAAGAAATTTTCATTTAAAGTCGGCTAGATGTCTCTTTGTAATCTCCAAATATAAAGGAGATGTATCAGCGTTTCTATATAGCGATATCTATACAGGTCAGGTTTTTTTTTATCCGAGACCAATCATACATATATCTTCGATTCGTGCCCTCAATTTTACTATGACAATATCCCATAGCATCTGTATATTCGAGTTGTGATTCGTTGAACATTGACACATTTGAAGGGGAAAATTGACGATTTCGAAAATTTAAGAAATAGAAAAATTGGATTATAACCAATAGAAAGATAAGATTGCGTGTTAACCTGACTCAAAATGTTTTTTTAGAAGGAAAGAAAAAACTGACAAAAGTATTTGACACATATGGTTTGTATGAACATGTACATATATATGAAGACTCGATCGCAATATATCTAGTATCTTGGTCAATTCTGAAATGAAAAACCCTTGTCCAGGTTTCTTCAACGTTCCGGCCTTACCTAAGGAAATTCCTGACTTACGATGAGATGCCTATCTCCACTACTTATGTATGCAATGGCTTTCCTATGAATATTTTTTAAGTTACAGAACGTTGATGAACTACATATGTATATATATCTAAAGGCCTGCAAGCAGTCGGGTGGAATTTCAAATGATGTTTTTGTTATATCTAGAATAAATAATGGCTACCTATATTGTTTTATAAAAACAATGTCTTTATTTTTGGTGCAATATAACATGTAATGTTCCATCGCAAAACAACATTAATCAATAATAGTTTATATTACAAATTAATATCGCGGCAATTCAATTTTGAAAACATGTACTATATATAAGTATGTCGTATGAAAATGTCTACTATTTTGAAACTAGCCAAAATGACATAATACTTATAAGATTATGGATTATACAAAAGATATACAGATATATAATATACGTACCCGAATCTTCGTCAATTTAAGGGTTCTAGCTGGTACCTCAAGAATTTCACTGCCAGTTACCTCCCCTGAAATGTTCGGCCTATACGGTTTCTAATCGGAGGCCTAGGTCTATCTAGCTGTGGTTTGAGTATAGATATGGTTGAGTTGTTTTCTTATTGTATCAATACACTGTCATTATTTTCAATTTTGATGCTTGACATTTACCAAGGTATTTGTTTTTTTTTTCTCCAGCTTTGTTTTTTTAGAAGAAAACAAAAATCATTTCAGGTATTTTATATTGAGTCAAGTGATATTCATGAATATTTCCAACAAAATATATAAAATAAAAACAATAACCAAACAAACGGTATTCAATTGTTCTCGTGTGACGACTATAACATGTGGTGCTATATAGTGTGACGTGCAGGCGGTCACCCATCCAACTACTGACCTCGCTCATCGTTGCTTTACTATATCTTGAGCGGGTTATGCCATCCTCGATATCTAGAGGCTACGATCACCTACGCTCATCATCGATATCAAGGGATTACGATCACCTACGCTCATCCTCGATATCTATGGGTTACGATCACCTACATTTACGCTCATCCTCGATATCCAGGGGTTACGCTCACCTACGCTCATCTTCGATATCCAGGGGTTACGATCACCTACATGTACGCTCATCCTCGATATCCAGGGGTTACGCTCACCTACGCTCATCTTCGATATCAAGGGGTTACGCTCACCTACGCTCATCCTCGATATCTAGGGGTTACGATCACCTACATGTACGCTCATCCTCGATATCCAGGGGTTACGCTCACCTATACTATCTTCACCCCTGGAATATGTCATGGCAAAATTTAAGGCTCTGTATGCGCCACTTTGTTGTTGAGACAAGAAGACTGGTTCGACCCTTTGATGCAGAAAAATCTCGTGGTCACATAACGGTAAGAATTGAAAGGCTTTGAAATCGGTTCCAGCCCCATTGATATCTTTAAAGAACAGGCATGCAATCTAGCGATTGGTCAGGTTTTCTTTACCTGAGCGTGCCTTCAGATTTGCCATGACATATTTCAGGGATGTAGAGAGCGTAGATGATCGTAACTCCTGGATATCGAGAATGTGGTTATGCCGCATGACAGGAAAAGCTATATAGCTAGCCGCTAGTTAGACAGTATATCCCCTCATATACCTAGCTAGACATTTACACTATGAACACATGATAAGATGTACAACAATGAAATGAAAAATAATACTGACCTCATGAAATAAGAGTCGAGAACAAAACAACGGCATGGGTTTGGTGCAGTTTTTGTTTTTACCACAGGTGCCTGAGATTTTGATAAAGCTAGTTTTGAACCTAAACTAAGTTGTCTGTGGTCATTTAATACTTGTGTTGGGTTAAGATCAATTTTCGATAAAAAAAAACGCAAACTAATGACAATGTTATTAGAAAATTGATCTAAATCCCCCAAAATATCCAAAAAACAAAACACCACTAAAAGCCTCAGTTTCGGTCCAAACAAAGTTAAACATGTTATATAAACGTCTTATAGGATGATCGTCTATCCACAATCCAATCATCTATTACGTCCAGTCAACTTTCCCGATAAATCTTCAAGAATTAGATGTGATTGGCGAGATTAATGGTCGCATTGTACATTCTGCGATAAACGAACGCACTTGGACAGACCACGACTGATAATAGTAAGAGTCCACTAGTACTACACCATATCGCATATCCTAAGGTACAAAGGTTTGTTATCAACTTATTGATCTAAACAATGCAAACTAGCAAAATCCTTTGTTTTTTTAAGTTTCGGTCAGGCACGTTTATTGTCCCTCCCATCCATTTTCACACGCTGAATGTCCCCGAGATTAGCCTCGATTTCGATCTGAGCTGTCGTTTTCTTTTCTAGTTCACCTGGTTGGAACGGTTTAACCGGAAACGTAAAATCTCGGGTATACACAATTCTATTTACTTTGTTTATCGTTTTGCAACTTCTTTAACTAGAAAAATGTGCAACTATGATGTGAATCCAACGCTGTCCTGTGTTAATAATGTCATCTTCTAAAATGTTGCATTCATGCCGCACTCATGGAAGGAACACACACAGCTCTACAGACACTTCCGTAGCACAACAAAAATTATGACAAGTAGACTAACAATACTGTATAACTTCGATAATTTAGCGGTCAACCATCTCGCAAACTTCCGATCGCGATCATCAACACCAAAGATGCCTAGACATGATAGATTTGTGGAGGAAGGGCAGATGTCGCACGGAGGCAGCTGGTATCTATTACAAGTGCAAGCTTTCAGGTCTCGGGACGGATCTTCGCAGAGAGGAATGAAACAGCAAGTACAGTCTATTTCAGAATAACAACATGGCCGCTCCACCACTTGTCTGCATGTTGTCTGTCTGGTATAACCACTCAGAAATCCAAGAATTGTTGTGTAAACCTTCCGAAGTCCTTTGCCGCTTATACTGAGGTCAAATTCACACCCGCATTTGGAAGAGAAGAAGACGAGGCAGATGGCTTGAGGAATTTCTTCAAGGGCATAAGTGATTAGAACTTCATTAAACCCATGCAGTAAACGAAATCCCTTATATTTCGCTGTGATGTCCGGAATAGTTTCCCCAATTATATCGGCAACTTGTATCACTGCGAAGATGGTCCCGAAAATTGTAAACACAAGGTAATAGTTTTCCGACGCGTCGCAGTTGTATGTTACTCCTACTTTGGTATGTTTCCCAAAAACACCCTTTAATTCCGAAGCAGTATCTATGACGTCAGATACATCTTCAGGCAGAAAATCAGAATATTCCATCCAATCCAGCACAGTGTCGCAGATTACAAGTGCTATCGACATAAGCCGCTTGAAAACCTGCAAACAGCGAGAAACTGGATCCTTAAGTTTCGGAACACCGGGCTCAGCTGACTTATCAGGGTCCCCTCTAGTCATGTTCTGTGTCGGCGGCTGGACTGTATAAATGTGACCGTTGCCATCGTTATAAAGATGCTGCTGCTGCTGTTGCCAGGGTGGCATGTTCTGTTGTTGGCCCTGTAGCCATAGTTGTTGCTGTTGCTGCCACTGTTGTTGGTGTTGCTGGTGCTGCTGCCATAGCAAATACTGCTGACTTTGGTTGGTTTGAAATTGCTGATGACTCGTTTGCACTTGATTTTCTTGACCCTTTCGAACGCCCTGCATATTTTGTCCTTGAATCTCTTGAAAGTGTTGTTGCATTTGGGGAATTACTTGGCCGTTGACCTCTCCCTGAATTCCAGAATGGTCTTGAAATTCTGAATGCTCCATGGCGTGCTGATTTACGTCGCCATTTCTGCGAAACTCTGCCGCGTTAACGTTTCGCCCATTCGGTACATTAACACAGTGTCCACTATCGTCGACGTTTTCATCATCTTCGGTCTGGGCATACGGGTCATCTTGTCTTTGATCCCCAACTATCCAACGGGCGGGCTGGATTTGAGAAAACTTTCGACCTTGCTGTTTCATGTGACGGGTTGGACGATTCGGTGTTACATTGTGGCCTAGTTCTTCTGTGTCATCGTTTTCAAAAACAGGATTTCTTCTGACGAAGCATGTTTCGGCAAGACCGGAATCCCCATTCATCTTCCTACCGTAATCCATTACTCTACTTGTGTCTGTATCGTTGAAAGGCGGCCTACGAGCATCATCTTTCTCAGCGTTCGCTGTATTTCCTTTACGGTTACGACCTCCCATCTTATTCAGTTGTCAGTCTATCAATGATAGGTGTACACGAAGAAATGAATTCTGTTACAAGTGTCGATATATCTTATATAAAGAAGATAATGCGAACACTTATAACACCCGTAGTATTTAAGGTCAAGCTTATAAATAAAACATTTCTGTGGTTACCGTCCGCACTACACGATGGAACATAAATGTACATACTGGGTAGAATACAAAAGTAAAATTAAAATCATATTGAAATGTGTACTAAAATTGAAAATAAGATAACGCAAAACCGTCACGGAAAAGGCGTTGTCGGATTCTTCATAAAATCTACAGATTTCTTGATGCATAAACATTTTGTATATATAAATGACAAGATGTTTTAGGAATCTTTACGTCATAAGCCTGAACCTTAAACCATGATATTGTTGCGCTCTAACTAAATGAACTATCCGTAACCTGGACAAGTCTATCGTCGGAAACCCACGGTACACTGCTCTGGCGTTTGTGTCACAAACGCCAGAGCAGTGTACCGTGGGTTTCCGACGATGGGACAAGTCGGGCTATCTTGATACCTAAAATAAAACCAAAGAGAGATTACTGACTGTACGTTAAATTTCAACGGAACTCTCTAGTGTTTTTTTCTGCGGTGTGACAATAATCCTTAGATGTGGAACAAATTAACATTCGCGTACTCTTGATTGTTTGTGGTTGATGAATATTTAAAGGCCCAATAAACGTAACTTTCGACAAAACTTGAAGCGAAAATCAAGCCTAATAACTTATTATGTTTACAGATTTAGCTAAGATTAACTGATATCAGCAATATTCAAGATTTATTCTTTCGCGGTTACCGGTACAGCATCAGTTGAAACACGCTATTTGTAAACACGAGTCCATCGGTTTGTTGTTAAAGTGGGCCCCACCTGAATTATTTTCAATTCTTTGGATTTTTTTGTCCAGAGTTTCTTGTTAGTTACCGCTCAGGTTTATTTCGTTTTAGGCTTATTTCTGCATGGTGATCAACTGGATTTTTTTTTCAGAAGCACGAAAAAATTTCCCTGAAGTTACGTATATTGGGCCTTTAAATTTCGTTTATTATTGTTTGTCGTTGCGTATACAGATTTTAGATCTTACAGGGAAAAGCTACTTTTGTGTATAATACGGAGTTGGCTCTGTCTTCTTCGGAACTCATCTGACAGAATATTTCACAATTTTAATTATCCCTTAATTCCCATTTTTCTCCAGCTTTCCAAAAATAATTCTTGGTATGTATTTCTTAAGAAAAATCTGGAGGAATTCTGTTTTCGCCAAATTTACGGAACATGTACATTGTCTCCTTTGAAGAATGGTTGAAACTTGAAAAATAAGTAAAAAACTTTTATATAGTTTTTGTCACGGGAAACGAAAATCATAAATTGCTAGTACCTATTTTATTGATATAATCTCTAAACTCCAAGTTTTTAAACAAACCAAACTTATACCAGTAGCCAACACAAGATTAATAAAATATTTCATATAGTTGGCCTATTGTTGTTCTCTTTTGTATCATTTTAAGTAAAACCGTACAACCTTGAAAGATTGCACATCTACAATACCTGGAATACATATATTTAAATCTTGAAAGTTCACGGGAAAGGTCATGTTAAGTGGATATTCTCTATTTACCAACTGTTAGATAATAAGCGTCTATTCGACGGTAAAGATAAAAAGTTTAAGTTAAAAAGACATTTTTGACATTGACTGATACGACAAGAGATTTCTTACGCTCTGCTCAGACTTGTACTGAATGTAAATTATATCGTGTTTGACCTAGTAACTCTGTTGGGTAGGTGACATCTTTGGTAGCCAGTGGTTACGTATGCGCTCACTTACGTTCTCTACGTGTACAATCTGATTAAAATACAGATCCTCACTATTACTATCGTGTGTAGGATCTGACAGCGACCATGGCCAGTAGTATAGAAGGTCATGTGCAGATGACCTTTGTATTCACCAATCAGATCGCTGCTTATATAAATTACCAGATTCTGAAAGTGAAAAGCTAATTTCGATTTGTTTCTACAAAAAGTAGAAAGTAGCGAGAAACCCGAACGACCGTACATGTATACAAAAATGGTGGCGCCCAGTTCAGCAGTCTTTACGCCAAGGACGTATAGACATTATCTGTTTGACTTGTAGTTTTTCGTTCGTCCGAACAGAAATAACAACTGAAGGTAAAAAAATTATCATAAAATATACTAATAAAATTGTTATATAACGCCCTAAATGATTTTCTCATCTTCGCTTCGATCCGCCGCCATTTTTGTTCGTCTACCAAACACCATTTACAAGGTTCATTTTGATTGGCTGATCATTTCCTAGATATGGAAATAATAAAGGTCATCTGCACATGACCTTCTACTGGTCGCTGTCAGATCCTACACACGATAGTAATAGTGAGGATCTGTATTTTAATCAGATTGAGTAGCAGAAATTAGATTCTTACAATTCGCATGCGTTAATCGGTGGAAACCCCAAGCTAGAGCGTCTTAATTATCAGACGTTTAATTAGGAATGCCACTAGTTATTTTGAAATTATTTATTCTATGAATACACTGTACATAATTATAACAAAATCCGAACTTCATAGTCCATAAGAATATCCACTCGATATTTGGGTAAAAATGATGAAAAAAATTTTTTTCGCGGGATGCGAACTACGTATACTTTTTCCAGTGTTTACACTTCACTTTTTGATAGTCTAACATTACTTAATTTAAACAGAGACGTATAAAGCGTTATATACGTCTCTGATTTAAATGAATTGAAAGAAATCTAGTATGAGCACAAAATCCATAGAAAAGACGAAATTATTAGAGAGAGCACCTGTGTATTTTAATTTCTATAATATGAGATAAACTTTATGAATAATTATGAATTGTGGGAGGAAACCGAAGTACCCGGAGAAACCCCACTTGATCGGGCAGTTGCTCCCTTAATTGTTCACGTCCGGTCGGAGAATCGAAACCCTGGCAGCCTTTGTGAAGGGCAAGAGCGCTATCCACTGCACCCAACCACCAAAAAAACAAGGAACTTTGTATTACTATTATTATTAAATGAATAAATCATATTTGCGCACACCCTTTTGGATAAGTACAGATTTTTTTTTTTTTGGGGGGGGGGTCTGAACTGCATTTTATATCAATATTAAAAATGATGGCTAATGCTATTTATGAGTGATTTTAAGTGAATCTAGCAGCTTTGACCAAATGGGGACATCTTCAAATAATATCTTCCGAATTTGTAATCCAAAATGTATGAAAGTTTGCAGAAATATTAAAAATAGTATTTTCTTTTAAGTTATGAAAATAAATGTTCTCAAACTTAATATTTTAACTCGGGAAATTAATTTCTGATGCCTCTTATTTTTGAATGGGAACATTTTTTTCACCATTTTTTTGCAGTGTTTTGAAATATTAGCGATGAAAAAGAAATGGGTTTTTCTGTCTAAAACCGTCATAAAAAATGGGAATAGCGAGCTTAATTTTTTGTCTCTTTACTATTTAGGTTGTTTTTTACAATTTCGGGTTCAAACATAAAAATTGCTCCAATTACACTAAATATATGAAAAAAATACCAAAATCATATTATTTTATAATTTGTTGCATACTATTTTATAATATTGAACATTAAATTGCTGTACAGCAAAAATAAGCTTGTTATAATTAAAAATGGCGAAACACTGATTTTTTTAAGAGATCAATCTAGCATAAAAAGGTGACATTTCGGCTTTTCGCGAAGTGCAAAAAACACACAGAAAAACGCATTTTCGAAATGGCCACCAAATTGGTATTTTTTTTTTTTTAAATTCATGTAAAAAAGTTCTAAAAATATTGGATGACACCTTTATTTTTGACACAATTTTCAGATGCATATATATGCTATTTAAGTTGATCAAAATTTCTTCTATATAACAAAATATCTTTAAGCGAGATTAATACGAGACTTCGTCGTCGGAAACCCACGGTACCATTCTCTGACGTCAGGGAATTCGAATTTTAATTACCGTGGGTTTAAATTTCCGATCCGCGACGATGACGAGACTTGAGCGTGACTGAAACCTCAGAAAAATGTTAATTTATCTGTGAAATATATGAGAGCTTGACATAATTAGAATTATTCAATTATTATCGGTATGTTTGGTTGTTGAATTATTTAATTATGTCTCTAGGGACAGGCCTTGTTTTTGAAATATGCAATTAGGCCTAATTTGCACGTCCCTGTGCACACGTCGCCCCCAAAAATCATCCAATGAAAAGAGAGCATTTCATACGCTGCCGTAGTTCACGTGAGGCACATGACTTCCGATGTCAACATGGACTCGAGTGGTTATGTTATCAGGATACTTTGGACGGTGATAAGTCTATCGTCACCTGTGTTATCAGCTGCAGATCCGTGTGTACAGAAGGGACCGTGTAAATGTGAAACAAAGCAATTAACTGTGGATCTGACTCCACTGTCTACGCCGACCCCGAGGTACGACAGATTCCCGCGAGTAGGCCCAAACTGAAAGTGTAACATTATTGAGTAATGCATATTTCCTTGTATCAGAGTTATATAGTACAACAACATACGACTATATAATGCTTTACAGATTATGTGTTTCAAGCTGAAATAAAGCTCCGCTTTGCGTATTGCTAGATTTACTAACGCTGACACAGGTGCTACGCACGGTTTTGTTTTCGGACAGAGTTGGCCACTATATAGCGTGTTCTAGTTTTTGACACGCCGCCTGTTCCCAAAATGAAATGGAAACGACTAGATTCAAATCAAGTGAACAGACGTAACGTTACTCTTTATATTTGGACCATTGTCGTGTTAGCTGAAAACCTCAAAGGCATCTTAAAATCGTTTTAATGAATATATATAATAATCAATAACAGGAAAGTATATTTCTACCACAATGCCCCGAATTATTCCACTCTCGGACCATTGTATAAACATGCAAACTGTTATAATAATAATAATAATGTTTATTCAGGCAAAGGCATAGTAAAATTACACAGTACAAATATCGCATTTCATAAGCAATTGGATCACAATTATAATCAGTAATAAATTAAATTATTGTGGGTTTCTTAAAATTATTAATTTAAAACATAAAATATCACAGAAGAATTTTCACAAACCTTGACATATCACAGTTTAAATTTGTATCGCATGAAATTAAATTACACTGTGATTGCAAATCTTCTAAGTAAAAAAGTTGAAAATTTTAGAGATGTCAATTAAAAAAGTAGAGGAAAATTTGTAAAACCAGATGAAAATGCCTTTGGCCTTGGATTACCCATAAAGCCTATAAAATAGGCTTATTTCCAATGGGGTCCATTAAAGGAGTAATCATGTTGGATAAATATATGTTATATACCACTATAGTGGAATATGACCTTCCAGACTTTTCATTGGTTGAGAAGTTGAACTTTGACCGGAAATCACAATTGTTGATGTCATCATCGATTGTCGACAACGTCACAACTTAGCGGGAAAATATGCGAGATGATGTTTTTTCGCGCAAATAGTCTGCGGTTCACTTCAAAAATCAACTCTGACGCTGCCGATTAAATATTATGATAGAAACAGGTCACAGGACTCGTGGTTATTGGATATAGAATTGATTTCACTCTCGCTAAAGCTTGTGTCTTTTGTAACTTTTAAAAAATAATTAACTTCAGTGAAATAAATCCATATCCAACATCCACTCGTTGTGTAACCTCAATATATACAGTGTTACTTCCACGGTCATATATACATTAATATTGCAGATCTAGACTGGGTCGATCTTCGGCGACCATGCAGATAGCTCAATTGGTTGAGCGTCTGTCTAGAGTTCGGAAGGTCCCGGCCTCGAACCCCTTTTTGGCCGTGCATTTTCCCTCTCCTGTTACATTTGGTGCCTGTGACAGTGTTTGTTTGAATGGTTGCATATCTGTTTCAATATATAGCGTGTAATTTGGTAGACAGCAGGCAGTCTGTAAAAATGAGATGTGTGGCTATAAAAAAAATGTGTGCAAATTATCTACGATTGTCCATAAAACCAAAAGTGGCATATATATATATCACTGCAGTAGAGAAGTCATTGAAAAAAAAATGGAAGAAAAAAGGTTGAAAAAAAAACAGATCCAGTCATAAGTGTCTTAATTATAACCTTACTATGAAAAATCACAGATAGTTGCAGGGCCTATCCCTACTGACCTAATATCTGTTTACTAAATATTCTCATAATGTATTGCAATTACAACATTTGCATAAAACAGTATTTCTAATATACATAATAAAACACATTATGGATATGAATGTGTTTTATGAAATTTCTTCAATTTTTTTTATTTATTTTTCGTTTGCGATCCTCCAGATTTCAAGCCAGTGATGATACATACACCTATATATACAGTCCATGTATACCTACTGGCCAGAGGTGTGGAGACGGCTCCGTGACAGATGTAGCTGTGAGTACGAGTAATTTTGCTGTTTTTGATATGCATTTATAGAGTCTGGTATGTATATAGACAGACCCATACCCAATTGAAAATAGTTGCAGTATCGTTTCGGGTGCCTTTATTAGAATTTACCAACTTGTTTTTTTTTATTCAAAACTAACACTTTTAATTCTCAATGTGTTGTTTATTATTTGTTTGTCTTGAAGATAACACTTAAGTCTTTGTAAAAAATGATTTTTTTTTTCTTTTTATTTTTGGCAATAAAAATGAAAACACTGATGCTATTTTCCCAACTTGAAAAAAGTCCACAATATACATTTTTTTCTTCAATTTTATGACTATAGGCCCCATTCCCAAAATACCTTCTATAATCCCTAAAAATCATCTTTAGAATGGTATGTTATGTGATTGCAATATTATTTATTATTTTATCTTAAATTGAAATCAAGTGCTGACTATCAGAAGCTGAGTGGTAGACTCATTTACCCCTGAAATTTCATAATGCACTATTCCAACCTTTGTATTGGAAGAGTTCAGATTCGTCTTCTGGGGTGTGTGAAGTAATAAGATATCATTCTGCTGCGACTAACTATCCATCTTTGGGTCTCTAGTTTGAGGCCTACATGTACTGTCCACAGGTCGAATGTTTTTAACTCTTTCCGTACCGTGATTCCGGTCCTGATTCCGTACCGGAAGTCATTATAAGGCTCACCCCCAGACGTTTGGCCAAAATGATGGTTCTTTGTTGTGTTTGCTTAGTGGACATTATGCCGAAATAATGCAGATAAATGTAAACCAATGCTCTTTTCGGTTCTTCTAAAGTTAGAAGACATACAGAGCTTTATTTTCGCAGCAAATATGTTCGTCAGATGTGGTACCGCTATGTATAGCTACAGCATTCGCCGCCATGATGTTTACATGGTTGATGACACTTCGCAGTATCTCGCGGGAAATTCAATCTACATATATATGTAAATGGGTCACATGATAGAAAATGTGTACTTTACGCCTATCAAATTGTTTGTTATAAACTGACGCAGTCGATTTTGTGTAAAATGTTGTTAGTCAACTCATCTGTCGGCTGCCGTACCCAGCTAATCAAAAAGTATGTAAGGTCAAGTAGCTTGTCGTTTGTATACGACAACGGGGAGGAGACGTCACGTTTTTTTGTCATCTGTATACGACAACAGGGAGGAGACGTCACATTTTTTTGTCGTCTGTATACGACAAAGGGGAGGAGACGTCACGTTTTTTTGTCGGTACGGAAAGAGTTAATGGCCATGTACAAGTAGGATTATATCTGTGTCCAGGGCCCAGTTGTTCAAAGGATAGTTGGCTTAGTCATTATTTAATGATATTTTTCAAACTTAAATAGTTATGTCAGTATACACTGGTAAAATCTTAAAAGTTTGCATGTCAATTGACACTGTTAGTGACTTGACATCTGCAAAGTTATAACTCAGTCTATGGTTTCATTTTAAAGTTGAAGGATAATTAAAATTTGCGCTAATCACTGATTAATCTAAATACCATTTGAACATCAGGGCCCAGATGTTCAAAAGGTGATTAGCATAATCACTATTTAACGACATTTTTATGCCCCCACCATGAAATGGGGACATATTGTATATAGTGTTACTTATGTATACAGTGTTTTTCCTGGCTATATAACTGGGAACGCCAAACGACCCCATTCCCAATGCGTTTTAGTGTTATTTTTTCCCAAAGTCAACTAAAAAATTCCCAATTATTATAATGACCTTTCAAAATCCGGGAAAAAAGGACAGGCACATGATGTTATAATGAATAAAAAATCACTAAAAGAAATATCAGTGAGTGAGTGAGTCACTCAGACTCACCATGTAACTCACAGTTCTTTGTTTTCATTGTTTACCATATCATAAAGCTAAATGATACACTGTGCACTGTAAAATCGGTTAGCATGGAACATTTAATGAGTGTGTTTGGATTTATTTTTTTCCCAATTTATTACCTGTTCGCGCTACTTTTTTTCCCAATTTGGCAAATTGAATTTTTCCCAAAACACCCAGGAAAAACACTGTTATATTTGTATAAAATGTAAACCGTCAGTTGAAATTTTTTTTATAAACGTTGATTGTATATATATACAATATAAACCGTCAATTGGAAAAATTTGCCAATTAAGCCACTAACTTTTTTTTTCTGAGGCTTGTGTATGTTATTTCAAGTGAAGTTTTGGCCTAAAATCATAACCAACATATTTCCAGCTTAAAGTTTGTTAAAGAACAGACCATTCCATAGACAACTATTTAAGGATTAACTTTCTATTTTGTTTAGGTTATCGGTAGGATAACTACAATGGAAAACAGGTAAATTCAATAACCGGCAAAGCCGGTTATGTATAATTTACTCGTTTTCCCTTGTAGTTATCCCCCGATAACCTAAACAAAATAGAAAGTGTATCCTTATATTTACAGTATCTTTCTGTGAAATGTTTATAACTATTTTGTTCATTATAGTCCAATCTTCGGACTCAAATTTCATTTCAAAACTAATAAACGTGGGAATGGCAGTTCTGCCCACATGTATTGTTGTCGACGTCATAGAAATTTGTCACATGTTTGAGTACAGTAATGTGAATGCGGTGATAATGACAGTCTGTTGAGCAATGGTTATCGAGTGAATGTCAGTGTAGACTGTTAATATATATATGTAAATCTTGATTTTCCTGTCACATTCAAGTTTTCAGGGTCAGCCCATTCATCTCTATGTCACGTATTTGACCCTTAAATTACCAAATATACACTGGGCAGGTTCATTTTGAAAATATAGAGGTTAATGAGTTACAAAGCAATAAAAAGAGAAAGAAGATGATGTTTTTTATTTCTTTGGTTTTGTTGATATACAGATTTGCCAAGAACAAACTGCTGATCACAGTGCCTCTTTCACTGTGGGTTCACAGGCAAGTGCTAAATTTTCTGGTAGTCCTGACGACGGTTCTCTCCAGATTGAATACTCAGCAACAACAGGAGGTGTAACAAGGTATATATTTATGTACAACATGTGTTGGAAACATAAAATATCTTTGCCTTTTCATGTATCAAAATAAATCCATGAAGTATTTATTTGATCCAGACACACCAGTTATGGTCATTACACACACCATGCAGTAACTATGAGATCATTTGATCCAGATACATCTGTTATGATCATTACACACAACCCTGCTGTAACTAAGAAATCATTTGATCCAGACACATCTGTTATGATCATTACACACACCCTGCAATAACTAAGAGATCATTTGAGATCCAGACACACCTGTTATGATCATTACACACAACCCTGCAGTAACTAAGAAATCATTTGACCCAGACACATCTGTTATGATCATTACACACACCCTGCAATAACTAAGAAATCATTTCATCCAGATACACATGTTATGGTCATTAAACACACCCTGCGGTAACTAGGGGAAACTTTGAACCAGACACACCTGTTATGATAATGAAACCCACCCTGCAGTAACTAAGAAATCATTTGATCCAGACACACCTGTTATGATCATTACACCCACCTGCAGTAACCATGAGATCATTTGATCCAGACACACCTGTTATGATCATTACACCCACCTGCAGTAACTATGAGATCATTTGATCCAGACACACCTGTTATGATCATTACACCCACCTTGCAGTAACTAAAAAGAGATCATTTGATCCTGATACACCTGTTATGGTCATTACACACACCCTGCAGTAACTATGAGATCATTTGATCCAGACACACCTGTTATGATCATTACACCCACCTTGCAGTAACTAAAAAGAGATCATTTGATCCAGACACACCTGTTATGATCATTACACCCACCTGCAGTAACTATGAGATCATTTGATCCAGACACACCTGTTATGATCATTACACCCACCTTGCAGTAACTAAACAGAGATCATTTGATCCAGATACACCTGTTATGGTCATTACACACACCCTGCAGTAACTAGGGGATAATTTGATCCAGACACACCTGTTATGATCATTTCACACACCCTGCAGTAACTAGGGGATAATTTGATCCAGACACACCTGTTATGATCATTATACACACCCTGCTATAACTAGGGGATAATTTGATCCAGACACACCTGTTATGATCATTACACCCACCTTGCAGTAACTAAAAAGAGATCATTTGATCCAGACACACCTGTTATGATCATTACACCCACCTGCAGTAACTATGAGATCATTTGATCCAGACACACCTGTTATGATCATTGCACCCACCTTGCAGTAACTAAACAGAGATCATTTGATCCAGATACACCTGTTATGGTCATTACACACACCCTGCAGTAACTAGGGGATAATTTGATCCAGACACACCTGTTATGATCATTACACACACCCTGCAGTAACTAGGGGATAATTTGATCCAGACACACCTGTTATGATCATTACACACACCCTGCTATAACTAGGGGATAATTTGATCCAGACACACCTGTTATGATCATTACACACACCCTGCAGTAACTAGGGGATCATTTGAGATCCAGACACATCTGTTATGATCATTACACACACCCTCCAATAACTAAGAGATCATTTGATCCAGACACATCTGTTATGATCATTACACACACCCTCCAATAACTAAGAGATCATTTGATCCAGACACATCTGTTATGATCATTACACACACCCTGCAGTAACTAAGAGATCATTTGATCCAGATACACTTGTTATGATCATCTAGTGTGGAAGGGAATATGAGGATGTCTCCTCCGGAAAAAAATAAATATATCCAAATAGTCTGAAATGAGTTTTGGTATATTCTGAGTGCTTAATTTGTACCATTTCATCTCCTTAAATAAGTTATACATCAGAATACAAATATTACAGTTCTTTACTTCATTCTTTAGATAAATGACACAAGATTTCTGGATGGGTTCTGTCGACATTTTATTCCATGCAACCATAGAAATGTACAGGAAAACCCTCTAAATTGAAACAAAGACATGCTTTCACTCACAGACACATACATGTACTATTATAGACCTATACGAAATAAAGGGAAAGAACTCCTTCAATACTTTCTACTATAATTTATTATATAGTGCAAATTACGTAACATAGAAAAGGTACAATAAATGTTATTTTACTTTCTATATGATAATATCTATATAAATGACATTTCTTGATGTATTTATCCAACCATAATACATACAGACTGGTTCCGTTTTCATATAAATGTGTTATACGAACTTTGGGAAATAAATGCATAATTTAACGAAATAGAAAACTCGCCTAGTCCACAGGACTAATATACAAAGCATATTTACTAGTCTGATAAATCAGACTTTTTACTAATCTCAGTCTAACAGACTTATGTTAGTTTATACCCTTTTGGCTTTTTGAAAATATTTATGTAACACAACCAGAAGTATATTTATACATAATTGTATATACATGTTATACAAATTATGTCTTACAGGACTGGAATTGTGTCTGTTGTGTGCTCGGACGAGGAAGGAAGCTTTTCATATCTCTCTTTGGCTGATAAAACTACATATGTAAGTACTAGAGAATATCTTTTAAAGGCCCAATATATGAAGCTTTCGGCAAAACTTGAAGGGAAAATCAAGTCTAATAACTTTTTTATATTTATAGATTAAGTTACAGTTGTGGGATCGCACAACGTTACACGATGTGCAGTGTGGGCACGATGGGCTAATGGTGTATGCACGATGTGCGAATGATGCGATCCTGGGCGATTATTCTAACGCACATATGGGCGCACAATAAACTAAAATTGTGCGATGACAATTGTGGTTGATGTAAAATGAGAAATGGCTTAACACTTATATAACGGTCGCTCGGTACTGGCTGTGGTAGTGGATCGCCAGACAAGGGACAGGGAATACTCTGGCATGCTATTTACCTGTTCTGTTACCTTGGAGCTGAACCCGCACTTGACTGTCTCCTGGTCACTGTAATACTGGTTAATGCATATTGTGAAATTAACATAATCTCAATAAATATGATGCGAATTTATATAGTTTTTCGACTAGACGGTTCCATATTTTGTTTCATTCCATAATATTTATCGATCAATTGTACCAAATCGTGTGTGTTTGCGATGAGAAATGCACGATCTTTACATCGCCCCATTGTGCGCACCATGGGCAAACAGTGTGTGCATGATGAATGCACAATACACACATGCATTTTTTGATGTGTTACCACAACTGTAGGATTAACTGATATCAGCAATATTCAAGGTTAATTCTTACACGGTTACCGGTAAAGCAGCAGTTGAAACTCGGTATTTGTAAAAATGCGTCCATTTTGAACTGCATGTCTTCTAACTTCGGCTTGTTTTTGAAGTGGGCCCCACCTGAATTATTTTGAATTCCTTGGATTTTTCTGTCAAGAGTTTCTTGTTAGTATTACCGCTCAGGTTTACTTTGTTTTAGGCTTATCATCTTGACTATAGCAAGTTCAATGACTTGAGTGTTTGGGATTGTGTAATTCAAGATTATTGAACGTGTAAGATTTTGTTGATCATGTTATAATCATAATTGCACAAAAAATTATGAAACACAATATTAAATGTGTAAACAGCTGACTCAATATATAGGTGAACATTTCACATTGTAGTATTAATACTTACTGATAAGAAAAAAAACGAGTTCATCAATTATTGATTTATCTTTCAGAATTTGCAGTTAAAAACCAAATATGCATGTGCTGCCAGTTCTGGTAGGCTAAGTGGCGGCTCTGTGTTGCTTATTATGTAAGTATCCAGATTTTGTGTAAGGCATCCTCAGTACAGGTCTTATCAAGTTTTTTTATCAAGTCAGAAATGTTTATTTTTTGTGATAAAAAAATTGGAAAGTGTGTTTTTTTGTTGTGGGATAAATGTTGCTTTGATTAAGCAAGTTTTTTCTTACAGAAGTATGATCTAATATTAAATTGCAGTTTATAAGGAGGCATACACACTGCTGGAACTATTTGCAAAAATGTTAAATCGCCGCTGTTTTATGAAAAAAGTATTAAACCATTTGGAAGTTACAAATGTATATTAAAGTTGTTGTCCACGAGAAGTACATACAGTCTCATACAATGATTTTTTGATTTAATTCAGTTGAACACTAGAAGAAGTCCTCCAAGTCTCATACAATTATATGACTTTGTTTTTTTGTAACAGATTCTTCGTGTTACTTATCGTGTACATTGTTGGAGGAATACTGTTTATGCGATACGTGCGAAAAGCGCAAGGTATAGAAACAAGAGGCCCAGGGGCCTCAACGGTCATCTGACTATAAAGATCTATATCATTTGTGTTTGTTTTTGCCAAGTTGTTCAAAGATATCTACATACATGTTTATAACCCCTGTGACCTTGAAAGTATAAGTGAAGGTCTATATGAGGAATCTTTGCACCAATCTGTCCCAGGTACCCATTGGCCAAATATCAGCACCTAGGGCCTTTTGGTAAGCGAGAAGACGTTTGTTAAAAGATTTTTACATGTTTTACCCTTGCGACCTTGAAAGTAGGTCAAGGTCATTCATACAAGGAAACTTTGTAGCACTCCATTAGAGGTACCTACTGGCTAAATATCAACACCCAGGGCCTTTAAGTTGTTGAGGAGAAGATTGTTAAAGGTATTTTTACATGTTTGACCCCTATGACCTTGAAAGTAGGTTGAGGTCCATTGTATGAGAAAAGTTTGTAGCACTCTATCCCAGGTACCTACTAGCCAAATACCATATTACTCTGGGGGATTTGGTAAGCGAGAAGAAGATTGTTAAAAGATTTTACATATTTGACCTCTGTGACCTTGAAAGTGGGTCAAGATCATTCATATGAGGAAACTTGATAGCACACTATGCCAGGTACCTACCAGCCAAATATCAGCACCCAGGGCCTTTTGGTTAATGAGAAGAAGATTGTTAAAGATTTTTACATATTTGACCCCTGTGACCTTGAAAGTGGGTCAAGATCATTCATATGAGGAAACTTGATAGCACACTATGCCAAGTACCTACCAGCCAAATATCAGCACCCAGGGCCTTTTGGTTATTGAGAAGAAGATTGTTAAAGATTTTTACATATTTGACCCCTGTGACCTTGAAAGTAGGTCAAGGTCATTCATATGCGGAAACTTTGTAGCACTCCATGCCAGGTACCTACTGGCCAAATATCAGGACCCTGGGGCTTATGGAACTTGAGAAGAAGATTCTTAAAACTTTTTACCCATTATAGCCCCAGTGAACCTTTGACCCCGTCCAGCGCTTAAAGTTGAACTTTGACCTAAACACAATATATCAGGAAAAGATTTGCATTGCCAGTCTACATATAATATATGCAAGTATCATCGGTCTAGATCATTCGGTTCATTAGATAATGTTGTGTAGATATTTTAACATATTTGACCCATGTGACCTTGAAAGTAGGTCAAGGTCATTTATATGAGAAAACTTTAGAGTACTCCATCCCTGGTACCTACTGGCCAAATATCAGAACCCTGGGCCTTATGGAACTTGAGAAGAAGATTCTTAAAGCTTTTTACCTATTATAACCCATGTTAACCTTTGACCCCGTCCAGCACTCAAAGTTGACCTTTGACCTAAACACAATATATTAGAAAAAGATTCGCATTGCTGGTCTACATATCATACAAAAATATCATTGCTCTAGATCATTTAGTTCTTTAGATAATGTTGTGTAGATTTTTTAACATATTTGACCCCTGTGACCTTGAAAGTAGGTCAAGGTCATTTATATGAGGAAACTTTAGAACACTCTATCCCAGGTTCCTACTGGCCAAATATCAGAACCCTGGGCCTTATGGAACTTGAGAAGAAGATTCTTAAAGCTTTTTACCTATTATAACCCATGTTAACCTTTGACCCCGTCCAGCACTCAAAGTTGACCTTTGACCTAAACACAATATATTAGAAAAAGATTCGCATTGCTGGTCTACATATCATACAAAAATATCATTGCTCTAGATCATTTAGTTCTTTAGATAATGTTGTGTAGATTTTTTAACATATTTGACCCCTGTGACCTTGAAAGTAGGTCAAGGTCATTTATATGAGGAAACTTTAGAACACTCTATCCCAGGTTCCTACTGGCCAAATATCAGAACCCTGGGCCTTATGGAACTTGAGAAGAAGATTCTTAAAGCTTTTTACCTATTATAACCCATGTTAACCTTTGACCCCGTCCAGCACTCAAAGTTGACCTTTGACCTAAACACAATATATTAGAAAAAGATTCGCATTGCTGGTCTACATATCATACAAAAATATCATTGCTCTAGATCATTTAGTTCTTTAGATAATGTTGTGTAGATTTTTTAACATATTTGACCCCTGTGACCTTGAAAGTAGGTCAAGGTCATTTATATGAGGAAACTTTAGAACACTCTATCCCAGGTACCTACTGGCCAAATATGATCACCCATAGCCTATTGGTTAGTGAGGAAAAGATTGTCAAACGCTTTTTTACATATTTGACCCCTGTGACCTTGAAAGTTAGTCAAGGTCATCGATATGAGGAAACTTTGTAGCACTCTATCCCAGGTGCCTACTGGCCAAATATCATTACCCTAGACCTTTTGGTTACTGAGAAGAAGATTGTTAAAGGTTTTTACATATTTGACCCCTGTGACCTTGAAAACAGGTCAAGGTCATTGAAATGAGGAAACTTTGTAGCACTCAATCCCAGGTGCCTACTGGCCAAATATCAGCACCTAGAGCCTTTTGGTTACTAAGAAGAAGATTGTTAAAGGAAAAGTTTACGGACGGCGGACGGCGGACGGCGGACGGCGGACGGCGCACGACGACGGACGAAGCATGATGGCAATAGGTCATCTTGACCCTTTGGGTCAGATGACCTAATGATTCCAAACCGGGAAATGTGGATGGAGTTACCTCTCTTGATCAAGGTAAAACTCTTTTTCTATGTGACATCTTTCTATGTGACATCTAACCTTATACAATCCACTCCTCTTTATATCATGTTGCATTTGTCAGACAAAAACAAGATATTAACATGCAGGAATGTGACATTAAAAGAGACATGTTTTTCCACTAAATCTAGTGTTTTTCCAATCTCCGTAACTAAAAGTAAGCTATTTAAAGTACATATGAAGATGTTTCAATATATAAATAACATTATTTTGATTAAAACTCATTTTTGGGTTTATTTTTTATTTGCTATGCAATATTTTGTACAAATTGTATCTAAAATCAATGGAAAAGACATCATTTTCTGGATATTTTATGTGATTGGTTAAGAAAAACATGATAATAGGAGGAATTCACCTCAATATACATGATATTAACCAAATAAAATTACATAGTTTATATAGAGAGGAAAATGGTGCTTGGGAAAAACATGATATAAAGAGGAATGTGTTATTAACAGGGGTGATATTAAGTGGAGTCCACTGTATTGATCTCTGAACACCATATATGTAAAATTCTTTTTTTTTAATAAGATGTCTAACCTAAATGTATCTGTGAACAGTGAATACAATATACATATGTGTATCTGTCCACTTATATGTGTTTATCATCCAATTATACACAATGATGGCTGCAGCAGCTGGGAGGTGAACTTTTGGTTTGGTATGATATATAGAACCTTTTACGCTATACTTGATACAAAAGCAAAGGTCAATGGCACTGACTACCATACTCTTCCATAGTTTTTGTACAATTGGTCGGAAGTTTGTTGTACAACTTTGTCCTGATTAGAGTCATCCTCAAAATCCAGTAGTTACACTCGCCTATAACGCTCTCTACACCCCTGGGATATGTCACAGCAAAACTGAAGGCACGCTCAGGTAAACAAAACAGACCAATCGCTAGCCTGATGCCTGTCTTTTGAAGATGACAAAGGAGCTGCAACCGACTACAAAGCCTGTCAAGTTTTGTCGTTATGTGACCACAAAATTCTTTTGATGTACATCAACGGGGAGAACCGGTATTCTTGCCTCACCAACAAGATGGCGCACACAGAGCCTTCAGTTTTGCCATGACATATTCCAGGGGTGTAAAGAGTGTAGGTGAGTGTAACCCCTGGATATCGAGGATGGAGTTGAGTTTATTATTTATCAATCATGTATCACCTCAGCATGTCATCAGACTTTATTTTGTTACATTAAGCCAAATAGTGTAAACCCAAGTTTTTACCACTGCTGCTAGGCTAACTTTGATTTCAGCAATTCAATTCTAGTTAACAGCGATAAAATTCAGCGAAACAGACCTATTGAATTTACCACTTTACACAACAGTTTCATGAATTGTGCTTAATTATCATCATTTGTGGGAATTTACATCAATTTGTTTTGATCGCAAAAATTAACGAAAATGAATAGCACACAAAAGAGAATTGGTTTACAGTATACGATACTGGTATGTGCATGACTTGTCCCAATCTGATTGAAATGCGGATACAATGACCCTCTGTTACTCTCTGTATAGATAGGATCTGAGAACATCCCATTAGGGGTCACGTTCTGGTGAACTTTTGCATCAGTCGCTTCCAGAATTTTGAAGTGAATGTTTGCTTAATTCTTTCTGTGTGTTTAGTCATTTCGTCGCAACAAGCGAACATTCATGAATATAAATAAAAACAAACTATATTTATTTTACAACAATTATGAAACAAGTTATACAACTTATATTAATCACTCTTGTTGGCCCGGATGTTAGCACGCGAGGGGTCTTATTGTGGAAGGAAACCGGAGTACCCGGAGAAAACTCACGTGGTCGGCCAGGTGACCCGATACCTTTTCACGTCCAGTCGGGGAATCAAACCCCGGCCACCTTGTTGAAAGGCATGTGCGCTATCCACTGCACCACCCGACCACCCTTAACATATATGATGTGACAAAATGATTTGTTGCAGATGTCAGTGTCAACTGTCATCAATAAGTCAATTCTACTAAAGAGTGAATTAAAGAGATTACACAGGTCACCAGAACATAACCTCTTATGGGACGTTGTCAGATCCTTGTAAAATGGTGTGAGAACAAGGATCTGTATTTTGATCAGCTTGGATTCTTCCCCATGGTGACCATTGCTTCTTGTTTTTTCTTTAACAGGACGGAGTATTGTTTGTTTCACGAGGATGCAAGACAGACTCTTCGTATTCCCAGATCTGATGAGTCCGAGAATGTGGTGGTATGGCAGATAAATAATTACTGTTGAATTTGTGATATATTTGCATGAAATGGTTAAAAGCATTGAAATATGTATCATGGATATTCAGGGGTTACACTCATCTACACTTGCTTCACCTCTGAAATATGTCCTAGCAAAACTGAAGACACATTAGAATTAGGCCAAAAAACCTAAGCAATCATTAGGCTTGTACCTGTCCTTTGAAGATTACAAAGGAGAGACATTCAACTCTAAAGCCTGTCAATTTTTACCGTTATGTGACTGCAGAATTCTTCACCCTCGATCATCACCAGGTTGGTGTACCACAGAGCCTTAAGTTTTGCTATGCCATATTCTAGGGGAGCAGAGAGCTTACATATATGTAGGTGAGTTTAACCACTTAGTATTAAGAATGTGCTAAATGTTTATGGTGTGTATCTAAATTATGTATGTCATCAATTTTAAGACCATGTCAAGACCCAAGATGCAACGAAAATTGTAACATTTTTCGAAATTTTTACATTTTTCATTGCATCAGACCCAGAACAAAAATAAGGTTACAAAGATTCATGAATGTGAAAAATGATTTAGATTGTATAAGAGTATGGATGTTTTTTTCTGCAAAAGTTTTCATCGTTTGTGAAATGAAATGAAACAGTTTCTTTTTTGCATATTTTTGTGTATGTCTGCAGCATTGAAAAATGTTTCTATTTCAAACAATTTTGGAAAGTCAAAATTGAAATTTTTAACATTGTGAAGCATATTTTTTGACAAATTCCATGAAATTTTATTCTGTGTTGAAAATGTTATTTTAGAGCTTTTCCCAATACAACGTTCTGCTTAATTATAATTTCGCTAATTAAAGTTTCTATATAATGCATTCTACAGCAAATACTTTGAGTGTGCCAATGCATCGTTGAGGTTATCTGGTTGTATTTGGTTATGTGCAAAAAATTGAGTGCGCCAGAAGAAAAACATTTATAGAAGACAAAACAAAAACAAAAGGAACCCCCAAATGTCTATGCAAACATCATCAAGATCATCAGGAAGTGCTACGTATTTTATCGGCAAATTTAAGTTTGACTAAGTGAGACTTAAGAAGGACAGGAATCGCAATTGTTTTCTCCAAAGCAAATACTAGATGTACATTTAAAAACATACAAGTTACAAATTTTAGATAACTAATATTAATATCAGAGTTGAGTTAAAATCATAGGATCCATTGTATCATTAAATGTCAATTTCAACTACATTTTTGTAACTTTATATAAGATTTAGAATGATTTGTAGTAAGTTCTATGGAACATTCAACTGTATATATTTATACTATAAAATTTACGAAAACAAAATTATGGTTGTACATGTAATCATTGTTAGTGTATGTCGAATGTATGAGAAGTTAGTTAGTTATATTGATGCGAAAACTCGTAATTATGATGTACATTATACTATGTAGAATGTTAAATTTCAAGAAAATGAGAAGTTGACTGTATTCATTCAAGATATCCCTGGTGAATTACAAATGAAGTGCATGGTGCAGTGAGTGTGTATTTTGCGTAAAAAGTAAAATGAAGAATTTCGTAGAACACAAGAATATTATTTTTAAAAAGTGATACTGTATATATATATATGTTTGATGAAAATGATATATAATTTGTCCTTGTATGTGTATATAAGCATTGTCAGTGTTAAATTAAGGAAACAATTTTAAAACTCCTTGAAGATATCATTTATGTCTACTAGTTAGATTTTCATATCATAACAGCTAAGTGGCCCACGAAAACTGCTCAATGAGAAAGAATAAAATTTATAATTTATAGGTACATGTATATATATATGTGGCATTTATCCATAATATTGAAATTTAAGTGTAATAATTATTTTACGATAATTATGTAACATTAAACATGTGATCTGGCAGTTATTGGCTCAGATGCATGGTGATGTGCAAGAGGTCTTAGGGTCGGAACCAACTGAAATACCCGAAGAAGACCCATGTGATCAGGGAACCATACCAAGGATACCTTGGGGGTAGATACGCTTACCATAGTACCGTCTGACCAAAGATGACGTAACACACACATGTACTGTACCTTTTACATTTAGTAATAGATACAAAAATGATACGAAAAATTTGAATTAAACTGCACCATATTCCTCCAAAGACACTTCAGTGATCGATGCTAGGGGCCAAAAGGAAGGAATCCAAAATTTCTAACTTATGTAGAAGCAGAAGGGTCAGGTGCGTAAAACCTTCCAAAGGTGGGAGTCCAAAATTTCTAAACTTATGTAGAAGCAGAAGGGTCAGGTGCGTAAAACCCTATTAATTTCTGAATTTAGAAGTAAAATTAAACTAGTTCTGTATATGTTATGTTTGCATTCCATTGCCGTGACAATCAAACATCGTCAACTTATTTGTTAACCCCTGTAGTTTCATAATGAACTGTTTCATCCTTTGAATTGGAAGAGTTCAAATGTGTCAAGGGTGAATGAGTTAATATTGCTGGTAATGTCACATATCCAACTTCATTGGTTAATGCCTTATTCCATCTTACAGTATCATTTCAACATATCTGGTAATTGAAATCTTCAGTTAGTTTTATAACCGAAACTAGGAAGGTTGCTGGGGCATGGAAGCACTACTGTGTAAATACCAGCCAAATTACAATGGCAAATACATGTATGTGTACAATACTATAAAAATCAATGTCCCAATTATGAACTTCATGGAGATATAACACAGTTATCTACAGAAAGTTACTGACAGATTGAAAGAAACAGAAACATTGTCTAAGCTGAAAGAGACTCGTGCCAGTATCTGTATTGAATTGATGAGAGCAAATTATTAACGCCATGAAATCCTGAAAAATTCTAAAAGATTATTATGTTGTTTCATGTTTATGCCTGTGAAATTTCAAATTTGCTTTTAAGAAATGCTTTCTATTCTATCATTATAAATATGCTACTCATAGTAAGATTAGATCTGTTGTATTATGTCAAGCAATATTTTATTATTGAAATTAGCGACATTATGATTTTGATTTCACTGAAGTAAGTTTGTATTTTTATTATGTAGACAACAGGTATTTGGCAATTGATTAAACTCACTCTAAAAGACTTCACAATCTGTTCATATGAGATGGATGTTTTGTTGCAAATTCTAATTTCGCTGTTTAATCAAAATTTCTACCTCCACTTCAACCAACATTGAATTTAAGAACCGATAAATGTATTATTAGATGAAACAACTGGGGTTGTGAGCTTTTGATTTTGTTGTGAGCTCAGTGTATAGATCTTGTAAATAAATGATGCAGTGGTATATAGGAGATTACAATGATGCCTTTGATCACTTGAAATATTGCTTAAATGAAACTTTGTTAGACCCTTCTGTAGTTTGTTACAGGAATATTATTTTCACGATCTGACTATACCAGTAATATCTTGATGATTAGAATTCTTGATCTGACTTAACCAGGGATATTTTGATGATTAGAATTCACGACCTTAATATACCAGGAATATTTTGATGACAAGAATTCACGATCTGAATATACCAGGAATATTTTGATGATTAGAATTCACGATCTGACTTTACCAGGAATATTTTGTTGATTAGAATTCACGATCTGACTGTACCAGGGATATTTTGATGATTAGAATTCACAATCTGACTTTACCAGGAATATTTTGATGATTAGAATTCACGATCTGACTTTACCAGGAATATTTTGTGATGATTAGAATTCATGATCTGATTATACCAGCAATATTTTGATGATTAGAATTCACGATCTGATGTACTATACCAGAAATAAAGATCTATTTTATACCGTTTATTTTTTATAGCGCATCTCACTAGCGTTATGCTAGCTCTATATGCATGTATAGCAAATATGTATATTATCTTTATCATTTATTTTGATTTTTGCTTTCGAATCAATATACTTTTTCAGAGAAACCGAATTAAAAAAAAGGTATGACTAAGACTGATCTTTAATTGATTGCAAATTAACTTTTAAAATGAAAAAATGCATTGCATATTTTCACGATTGTAAATGTTTAACAAGAATTGTACTGGAGCTAGATGCTAGTTTTTCATGGAAAAGCGCCTAAATGTACATAACTGCGAAGTTGAATGCACAATGTAATTAATTGTACTGGGGTTTTATTAGTTTAATTATCGTTTCATTTTTATTTTAACGTTTATACTTTAAGTTGTACTGTTTTTATGCAGATAATACCTGTCCCTGGGGTCTCATGTTTGCCCCTTGGGAGGGGGTAAACTTTACTATAGTGTATATAGGGAAATCACATTTTTGACTATTATTTGTTGGATTTGTATTGGAATTCATTCTAACTTGTATCAAATTATCAGCATGGGATGACACTTTGATGGTATGTACATGTTGGCCCTAGTTGACCCCCAGGGGCTGGAGGGCGGGACCAAAAAGGGTCAAATTGACAAAAATTTCAAAAATTTTCTTCTCTTCTCCCAGATATGCTGGAATCAAATACTCTTCATAGATGGATTGGTTTTAAGGTTCTTTACCAAAATTGTGAATTTCATGACTCTGGGGTCTTGCATCTCCCGCTGTGGAGGGGGTTAAGTTTACTATAGTATATTGGCAGAAAAAAACATTTTTTTGCATTATTTGTTTAATTGCCATAAGAAATGATGCAAATTTGGTTGAAATTATCAATATGACATGACTTTTGAGTAGTACGCACATATTGACACTGACTGACCCCCAGGTGCCTGAGGGGTGGGGCCTAAAAGGGTCAAATTGGCATAATTTCAAAAATTCATTTTTTCCACTCCCAGATATGCTACAATGTATTGTTATAAATATTCATCTCAACATTCCCATATTTCTCTTTCATATCAAACATCAGGTGACCGTTAAGGCCCATGGGCCTCTTGTTTTCACAAAATATAATTTAGCTATCAGATGACATGTTTCCAATGGATTTTTTTTGGTCATGTCAACGTCACTTTATTGAAAAAGTAGGCAACAATATTTACAGGTCGGCCATTTGCAATAGCCCGTACGTTTACAATGAGCATTTTGTTTAAATCGAATCTAACATAAAGCAAAATGGATAGCAATGCATTTTTGAAACTAGGAAGAAACCAGCCATGGAATAAAACGTAATATAGATGGTTTTTTTTTTATTTTGAGAAACCCTGATGGGAAAATATTTGTAACAAGCCGGCCTTCGCCTATACAATTACTAATCTCGCTCGACGTTGCTAAACTATTCTAAGCGGGTTCCTTAGCTTGCCGGCAAAACAGCATTCTCTTAATTAGCTTAGCCAGGCATTACATATTGTGACCTTAAGAATATGAATGGAACAGTCATTTGGTTTGTTGGTGAACGTGTTTCACAACCTGCTGACGAGAGTCTGTGTTCGGCTGACGTTTGGGGATATATTTAAAGAAAGTCCACCTACTAGGCCCTTGGAGATAGAAAAGTCCTATGCCCATTAAATTCACGCTCCAAGGCAGTGAAGTTTCTTGGATGCGGACAGGCTGTATCAGATTCTACAACTAAAGTTTACGGACACGTCCTTGTAGTTATCCCCGCCAACCTCCATTGGAAACGTGTCGTTAAACAGCTATACTTTGCATACGTCACAGAATCGTCTAATAGAAACGGATTTCCCCCGAAGGGTAGCATCGTCCGTGCCCCACGTGACATTGTGTGACACAAACGGTAGAACGTTGTCACGTGGTTTCTAACGATGCAGAGGTAGAACCAACTGGAGTATAAAAATGAGATCAGCAAAAATATTGTTAGTTTTTATACAATTTAGTGAAAAAGATTGTTTAGTATCAAGATTTGCCTTCATTTTCTACACCGGGTTATCATAGAATAGGTTTATAATATAAAAAAGATGTTGTTTTTAGGTTTTATTAGTTTAATTATCGTTTCATTTTTATTTTAACGTTTATACTTTAAGTTGTACTGTTTTTATGCAGATAATACCTGTTCCTAAAGAATTTCGTTCCTAAACTTAACGGTTGTGCTGATTTTCTAATTGGTTCTCTGGTCCTTTTTATCCACTTTTTTTGTCATAGCCAATTGTGATTGTTTGTCGAATCATCCATATCATAACTGTTGTCCCAACGTATTGTGTATTATATGATTATGTTTGAGGTGTAATACATTCATAGATTCGATCGCCATCACCATATACTGTATAGTTGCTTTTATTCGCGGGGATTTAATTTCGCTATATTCGCGGTCAAATGAAAATCCGCGAAACTAAAAACCCGTGGAATGTAACACCTTGTTAAGACTAACTACAACGAGAGAACAAATAACCGCGGCAGAGTGCGACATTTTATACCGGTGAATAAGTCCCAATAAGAAAAACGTGAAATTTCCTCCCCGTGAAAATAAACAACCATACAGTAATTATGCTAGTTACAGAAAACAAGTTTACACCATTTCTATTCCAGGATTAAGTTTACACCATTTCTATTTCAGGATTAAGTTTACACCATTTCTATTCCAGGATTAAGTTTACACCATTTCTATTCCAGGATTAAGTTTACACCATTTCTATTTCAGGACTACACGTTCAGGTTTACTTAAAATTGTTGTCCACGTATCAAACAAAACCAAAAATGTCTGCATGTGGTGAAGCCAAGTGTTAAATAAAGTGTGCGAGTTCGTTTCTTGTGTGAAAATATTAAATGAATTACTCAAATGAATTGTTGAATATATACATATACAGTTTGTGTTGAATATATACATATACAGTTTGTATTATATCAATCAATCAATCAATAAAATATTTTATTACAGTGTCACACATTTTAACAAGTTATTACATTTTGTACAATCAATTTAAAATGCCCAGCCATACCGGCTTATGAGACACTAAAACATATTCAATATAAAAATGTCTACCCCTGTTGTTTGATAAAATCGATAGAAATTCACTTTAGTAAAATGTACATAGTCTTCACAGATTTGCATGTTTTCTTCAACTGAACATTTTATATATAATAGATGCTAAATATTTGCTGTCAGCAAGATTCATAACTCGCACTAATTTTTCCAAGTTATTTATATTATAGAAATCTTCACATAAATTGCTCATTTGTAAAAACAATTGATATCTTATGTCTGAATAAAATTCACATTCAATTAAAAAATGCATTTCATCTTCTAACATATTTGACTTACAATATTTACATATCCTTTGGTCAAGTGGGACTTTAGGAGTACAGTATCGCCCGGTTTCTACTGCCAATGGCAGGTTACCACATCTAAAGGAACTTAGGATTCTGCGATGGGGTCTCGGTATAGATACATTCGAGACATACTTTTCTGTAAAAAGCTGAGACTTGTATAATCTATAAGTTCGTAATTTATTACAATTGTCACCTCTCCTTTCGCTCCACAGGTCTTTGTACCACTGCGATGTATCACGTTCAATTAAAATGTCTCTAATACAATTAAAAGAATTACGTGCATTAATTCCACTGGTGAGTTCATTTACATACTTTGTTACCTTAGTGTCTAATGACCTACCATATCTAATCGACCAATTATATACTTTATTAACCAGTCTGTTGTTTGGTATAGTTTTCACTTTTAACCAGTAACGTATAACTTCTATTCGTTGTTTGGTCTCTGTAGAATACCATCCCATGTCTCCTCTTAAGGCCGAGATGGTGGCGTTTTTCCCAACGCACATAAAGTACCGTAACGCTCTGTTCTGCACTGTAACAATTTTGGAATATTTTGACATTCCCCATATGGCCACTCCGTAGTACAAAATTGGTTCCACTAACGACTTATATAGCTTAGTAAATACAACACTTGACATTCCTCCGGCGTATGAACTTTTTGAAATTAGTGCACTTAATGCACTTAATTATAAGAAGAATTTCCGCGCCGCTGTAGGTGAATCACTAGAGAATGGCTTTGTAGTTCTCTACTCAATGTTAACCTCCCCTGAGTTTCGTTTTGCATATCCCTTGTTGTATACAGACTTACAATGTACATGCACTCAGACTTGGAAGCTTTGATGGTTAGAGCAGCCGAATTGTGAAAGGTTCTTTCTTCGAATTCCGGTTCGGTCCAATGTTTTTCATTCTCTGTCGTTGATACATATGTACCTGTAGTATGTTTGTTCATACATGTACATACTTTTGGGTCTGCATTGAATTGGTTTGTACATTTGTGTATATTTATTGAATTTTTTCATAGATCTGTGTTTAATTCCTTTTTTTAAATGCACATCAAATACCCCTGTGATATTTGCAGATTCCTTCCGGGCGATTTTTGAACAGTATGTTTCAACAAATGTTAATTATTCCAATTACCCAGTCGCAAATATGTTTACCAAAATTTGAATGGTTCCTACGGAAAACCTCAAAAAAATTGTATTATATAAAATAAAAAACACACTTATTGTTCAAATACGATAAGTATTTTATTCTTGAAACATGAAAGAATTGTTTCATAATCATATAAACATTCCATTTTAGAAAAGTGTGATTATTTATGAAGAGAAACCCAGTAAAAACGCCGCCTGTCGAAGAAAACAAGTTTTGCTCTTATTTTTGCATGATATTTTTTTTATATAGAAACGTTTGTTTTTTATTTCGTGCACCGTTAATCTTTTTTGATGTTTTAACTTTATGTTACTCTTTGTTTTATCCACAAATCTCAAGGTTCGTTAATCCGCACTATATTGTAATATGACCACATTGTTTATATAATACAACTACGAAACAAAGTAATACAAAGTAAACCTTTTATATCGTCTATGAAAGGCAAACTATTCCACGAGGCCGTAGCCATTTAAAAAAAAATAATGGTTGAATCAAATATTATTTGATGCAAAATAAACGCATAGACTATGGTTGTGATGATATCCGCGAGTTGTTAAAAAAAAAACATGTGGGTCGATCGCCTAAGAAAAATGACAAAACAAATTACGGAAATCTACAACTTATTATAAGCATGAAGTTTCAAAACGTATAATATATGAAAAACATCAGTACACTACGTTGCTTACAACATATACTGTATAAAGTCATATAGTGTTTCCATTTGCATTTCATTTGTTTTACAATATCAAAAATGATTTTTCACACGAGATTAATTGTTTTTATACAGCTTATAATGTCGACTTCTTGAATTTGGTTCGTTATCACGTCTGATTATGTGTAAATCGAAAGTTTCATTCTGTTTCTGTAATAGCCCCGTTAAAATACAAGGATATCGTATTATGTATGTTGTATTTATTTTTTGAGAAAGGCAACGTTGATATATTTGTTTTCGAAAGTTCAACTAAACATGTGATCAACTCAATATTATTAGGGGTCAATATTTTCTTAGAAATGCAACTTTGTAACTTATACAGATAAAATATACAGACTTCTATAAATTGTGATGTAATTTTTGTAACATGATAATAAATATTTTTGTATCGAGAATGTTTTGTTTTGAGTGTTGCTTGTAAGAGTGTGCATATATTGTCATCTTTAATTAATAAATGCTGAATTGCTTGATATATTTTCACTCGCTATTTTCAAATTATTTGTGGTAAATTTAAGGCCCAAAATACGTAACTTCAGGATAAAAAAATCCAGTTTATAACCATTCAAAAATAAGCCTAAAAAGAAGTAAAAATGAGCAGTAACTAAGAAACTTAACAGAAAAGTCCAAAGAATTAAGAATAATTCAGGTGTGGCCCACCTCAACAACAAGCCGAAATTAGAAGAGAGTTCAAAATTGACGCGTTTACAAATACTGAGTTTCAACTGCTGCTGTACCGGTAACCGCGTAAGAATTCATCTTGGATATTGCTGATACCAGTTAATCTTAACTAAATCTATAAATATCGTCTGTCCACAAATTCAGCTCCTGACTGATAACCTAAAGACCTTTGGACACGAATTTTTATAATTTCATATTTCACCCTTATTTGATTTATTGGCCGTTTTATGTGAAATTTGGTAAAAATGTGTCAGTTCAGAACGATACTTAATGAGGTCTATTAGCAAGGCCATAAGGTTACAATCTGATTAAAATACAGATCATTTTTCTCACTCCGTTTTACAAGGATCTGACAACATCCCATAAGAGGTCACGTCCAGATGACCTTTGTCGCCTCTTTACCTAACACTAAAATAATTTTCCAACGACCTGTCATCTTGCAGCAAACCATTTCGTCACATTATTTCGCACGATGTTTTTGGTGACGAAATGACTAAACGGAAAATAGTGTCTATGCAAGCTTTGTCGCCTCAAACTTTCACTGTCAAGATTCTGCCAGTAGTAATTTGATTGGCTAATACGAAAGGTCATCGGGACATGACCCTCTATGGGATTATCTCAGATCTTAACGCAGCAGAGAGAAGTTTACGGAACGGCGCGGAGATCAAGATATGATTTTAATCAGATTGATAAGGTTAAAAATGATCAAATTTTCACAGATGAAATTTTTGTGGTGACATTATGAAGCAAAGTACCCCAGTTTTCATGTCGTATATATGCTATTGACTTTGTTGTGACCTAGATTTACATGTCGCGTGTCGTTCATGAAGCAGACGACACTTCCAGGCGACATATTACCAGGCGTTCCGGAACACCTGGTAATATGCTTTTGTATTTTTCTAATGTCTCCGTAAAGATTTTCCTTTGTTAACGTGTTGTCCCTAGTGATTTTGATTTTGAGTTCCGATTATTGTTTTGTTGACGCTTTGGTATTCTCTTATATTTTTCTCCCCAAAACACTGCGTGTTTTAATATTCCCAACTCAATGAACTTACCATATAGAACTTGGTTAGCATTTACGCATAACTAAATTTAATGTATAAAAAACCAAGACAGACTTGTTAATCATGCCTTTTTACAAAGCGAAATTTAACCAAGTCGAATGAAAACATAAGAACTGAAAATAATTAATATACATGTATTTCAACAGAGATAAATTACACTCCTTTTCTGAAAGAAAATGATAGTGTCAGAGCAGTTCTTTGCAAGCTCATCACATAGGAATCCAATTCGGTGGGTAATAGTCCATTTTGTTATACCGCTCCGATAGCCAGGACTTCGGTTTCGGGTAATCTTTGAAGTACACGGTTTTCCCACCTGCTAGGTATGCACTCCACCATCCAAATGTTCCGGAAGATATAACACTGTGTTTGCACTGCGCAAGTATAGCCATGTCCAAATATGGAATACCAGTTTCACTTATAACAACGTCATCGACAAGCAGATTTTCTTTCGCCCAGTTTACTGAGTCACTAACAACAACAAACAAGACGTTCTCGATTTCATACCGGAAGTACTCAAACACCTTCCGGAAGTATTTTAGGTCGGCAACGTTATAGCCTCGCTGTAATTCACGCGGTATGTTCATATCTCCTCGTCGCACGTGCACCCCAATCAGTGTCCTGTTTCCAGGGTGGAATTTATTTATGACCATTTGTGCTCTTCTAACAATGTCGTCTGTAAACTGGAACAATTTTCGCACTTTTCGTCTGATATGGTGAAAGTATTTCCAGGATTGAAAGTAACCGTTCAGTGTTAGGTTTTTGGAATGAGTTAAATTGTGAATTCGACAGTCGTATATGCCTGAATGACGTTCCTCGAATGAAATGTCATTTCTCATAGATACGTGTTGAAAGTATTTTTGAGATTGAAAAGCTGAAAATAATAAAGATTTTCGACGAAAGAACGGTGTAAATCCATGCTGGGCAGCAATACCAAGTAAGGAAGCATATTTAAACATCTGGTTACCAAGGCGACCGTTCACATTTACCGTCATGTAACGGTAATTGTGCAGTTCTGATAATGTGTCTTTAGAAGTAGACTTATAAAACATACACTTCGGCAATTCAAATTGTGTTTGGTTTTCATTTGAAATTGGTTTCTGCTGCAATCGAGAAGGTTGATTACCTTGTTGTCCTTGGGCCTTGAAGAATGATATATATTTCCAATCTTCAGAGTACAGGGCCCTGACTAAAATTATGTTCACTACCACCGCTAGCATTATACATGTAACCAGAAATATTTTGGCCCGATTCCTCGTCCGAACACACCATTGTTGTAAATGTGTCACCTTCATCGCAATTGCTGTCCGAACATTGTTAATACTGCCGTAAACAGTGGCTGTCGTAAAACTTAACGATGTCATTGATTCACAGACCATGGAATTCAAAAATCTGTTAATCCTTTTGGGAAATCATGAAATTAATCTTGCAATATACAATAATCAGATCGCTACGGTACACAAGGCTCGGCCTGTCGATAGTGTTGATCGTCTGTTGTATAATGGAAATAAGCGGAGAAGAAACCACTCCAATTATAAAATGTAGGGTCCAGTTTTTCCCATTCACTGTCTTGTGTATACTATTCCACGCTGTTGGTTGCATCGGACTTGCAAATACCTCAAGGTAATCCGTCCATATTTACTTACATAGACAACAATTTGTATGTTAAAAATATCACATTATATTGTGTTTGTGTATTGAAGATACCTGCCGTCATACGACCCATTGCTTTGAAGGCGTTGGGTGCATATGAGTCAAGCTCAATACCGAATTCAATGTAAATTTTCAACGAATGATCTTTTTTCTGAATGAAACAGATTAGCACATTATACGTTTGTATTTAAATTAAACAAATCATCTGATCATTGAACGTATGGAAAATGTTGCATTCCGTTCAATTATTTTAAAAAATATTCGCACCTGAATATTTTTACTAAATGCATTACTATCCTAACAAAGCTTTGTATGAAACGTCTCTGAATTTAAATATCCTTCATTAAAGCTTTACCATACACAATACATGGATGTTTTAGATAGGGCTGTATGATTGTGATTTGTACAATACACGCATACTGCAGACGAGTCCACATGTATTGAACTGTACCCAATCGATACTTATCTACTATAAGATCTATTTTAACATTTTGTATTGCATTTGCCTACATGTATATGCCATTAGTAAACCAAATTGTATTCATACAATGTACACTACAAATAACAGTGATAAGGTCAGTACATAGATACATGAGTAAATAAATGCGTGATAGAATCAATTTCAAACGAATAGCAAAGAATAAAAGACTATAGATGCTTTATATGTGCCTGTTTTAATGACTATACCAAGCACTACATGTTTATCTTTTTGAATTCGATGACGTCAGTTAAATGGTAAACGGCAAAGTAAATGCACCATTAGCTGCGTTATATGAATTCAATTTGGTGGTAGATAGTGCAAAATGAATATGTATCTGACACCCAAATTGTATTTATATTGCCTGTAAACTGCCATTTGGTAATAGTTCAATACTTAAAACAATAGTGTCGAAGGTATGCACCGTTAATGAAAACAATGCAAACATGTTCGAACTGGTGTTATGTCTGAAATTTACAACATTTTTTCAACACGCTTTAGCGTACACATATTGTGCAATGAATGAAACAGTGTGTAGTAAACTGTATATATCACTATATAGCATAAGGCAAATGCATTTGCCCTGGCCAAAAGTGCATAGTCATTACTGCCTAATCCATGTTAAACAAATGAACATTTGAAGGACGTGGTCATTCAACCATCATAACTTTATACTGTTAATAAGGTGTAATCTTTCACTAAAGTCAGTCGTTGGATTTAATAGGACTCCACTCAATACTTTTGATAATTATATGCACTCCTCCTTATTCTTTTTGAAAGCGAGAAACATTTCACTTCTTTGTTTGTTTGTGTGAAAAATGTACGAGGAAATCACTGTAGGGATTAATTCGTTTGGTTTTATTTAATTATTTGTAACGTCCTATTAACAAAACAAAACAAAAATCAGAGAATACTAAAGCGTCAACAAAACTATAATCCGAACTCAAAATTGATTAAACCAGGGGCAAACTAGGAACAAAGGAAATATTTACATGGATACCTCTTGTAAAAGCACAAGAGAATAAGACTAGGTGTTCCGGAAGAGTAAGTTAGGATAATATAAGGACGGCCTCCCGGTGGATGCGTGTGTTGAGTTGCCGTGCATTTTGGTGCATATGTTCGTATAAACCTTCTTGCGATATTCAAATGCCCATTCCCATGAAACCATTTTGTACTCAAGCCAAAGGTCTTGTTCTGGCTATGAATTATTTGAAAAACATTATTTTACAAAGCTAACATAAATATGAGAATTATCATGTTTCAGAAGAAATAAAATGCAATTCGGTGGGTAATAATCAATTTTGTTATACTGCTCCGAAAGGCAGGAATTCGGTTTCGGGTAATCTTTGAAATACACGGTTTTCCCACCTGCTAGGTATGCACTCCACCATCCAAATGTCCCGGAAGATATAACACTGTGCTGACACTGCGCAAGTATAGCCAGGTCCAAATATGGAATACCAGTTTCATTAAAAACAACGTCGTCAGCAAACAGATTTTCTTTCACCCAGCTGACTGTGACACTAACAACAACAAACAAGACGTTCTCGATTTCATACCGGAAGTACACAAACACTTTCCGGAGGTATGGGAGGTCAGCAACTTTATAGCCGCGTTCTAAGCGGCGCGGTCATATCTCCTCGTCGCACGTGCATACATGTACCAATCAGTGTCCTAATTCTGGGATGAAATTTGTTTATGACCATTTTTGCTCTTCTAGCAATGTCATCTGTAAACTGAAACAATTTTCGCACTTTTCGTCTGATGTGGTGGGAATATTTCTAGGATTGAAAGTATCCTTTCAGTGTGACGTTTTTCGAATGAGTTAGGTTGTGAATTCGACAGTCGTACATTCATTTTTGAATGAAACGCCATTTCTTATAAATCCGTGATGGAATTTTTTTGGAAATTTGAAAGCTCGAAATATAACGATTTTCGAAGTAAGAACGGTATAAATCCATGTTGAGTAGCAATATCAAGTAATGACGCATATTCAAACATTTGGTTACCAAGGCGACCTTTCAAATTCACCGTCCTGAAACGGAAACTGTGGATTTCTAAAAAAAATATCTTCATAACAAGACTCATAAAATATACACTCTGGCAATTCTAATGGTGTTTGATTTCCCTTTCAATTTGGTTCCTGCTGAAATCGAAAATGTTGATTACCTTGCTGTTTTGCGACCTTGAGGAATGGTTTATATTTCCAATCGTCAGAGTACAGGGCCCTGACTAGAATGATGTTCACTTCCACCGATAACAGGATACAGGTTACTAGAAAGGTTTTGGCTCGATTCCTCGTCCGAATACAACATTGATGTACATAGGATATACCTTCATTATGAATGCTTTCAAAGCATTATGAACTCGATGAAATGGAGTATCACAGTACGTGATACTCCACTTGGAGGACTGTACTATACCAGAAGAAGAAGAAGAAGAAGAAGAAAAATTCCTGTCTTGCTTTAAAAGGTGGATCTCGTACAACGGTTACAACGTCACTGATTCACAGACCATAGAATTCAGAAATCTTTTGACTCTTTTTTTATGAATTTTGTCTTGTGCAATAATCAAAACGCTACAATACATACATAATGCTCGCCTCGACCAAAGTGTTCAATCAGCTGCTGTAAAACGAAACTACGCGGACCCGAAATAACTCACACATGCAAGATGTTTTTCCCTTGTCACTGTCCTCATTTCTTATTCTATTCCACGTTGTTGGTTGCATTGGACTTACAAATATTCCAGAGAAATCCGTCTGTATTTACTTACAAATACGAAAATTTGATTAATGAAAATATAATTAATATGTTACATTTATGACACTTAACTGTACCTTTCGTCATGATATATTGCGTCAAATCCGTTCTAGGAATATCAGTTAAACTTAAACCGAATTCAAGATGAAAATACTGTTATGGTGACACATATCGATAAAGGAGTAAGATTAAAACATAGCTTTTGAGACATACTTTTATTTTGAAAAAAATATCGATTGAAGACTTTGTAGAAGATGAAATATTGTTATTGTGAACCAAAAGGAGGAAAGACCTAGTAGAAGATGCAAAAGACTACTATTGTGACCCGTTCGAGTGAAGGTTTTGTACCGAATATCTAATGAAGACTTCGTAGAAGATGAGAAATACAATTATAATGACCCATCGATTGAGAATCACAACAGTGAAGGGAACTATATCCTGTAGATGATCCAGCACTGCATAATAATGATCATGCGGTAATATATTTCCACTTACATTATGATACAATGTATGAACACAAGACTGACCTGATACCCCTGGTATATAGTGTGTATGTCTGACATACAATTACCGGCTAACCGTATCAGTGGTTTTCATTTCTCTAATACGTGTATAGGATACCGGTGCCCACATAACGAACGACCTCACCGATATCGGCTGTCTGTTCATATGATTTCACTTGACCTAAGAAGCCACATTATGTTAACGTTGCACCGACATGATAACGGCTCTACCCGTCTATCTCCTCTTATCACCAATGATGTTTAAACTGGGGTCTAATAAAGGGAAATTTCTCAGGTTTTACATTATTGTAAAATCACATGTATACGCAGAAAAATGATCGTCTCTAGCATCTGTTGTCAGAACGTAATGCTAATGGTACAATATAAATCAAGTATAAGCTTTGTGTTGAATCCATCAAGCAAAGTTCAAACGTGTTAAGATATAAAGGTGGATGACCGGTTGATTTTTGTATTGATCATTAACATGTTAAACAAAAAGAGTGTAATGCAATTCAAATAAATTATTCTTATGTACAAATCATGCATTTTCATATCTATTTAAATGATTGGCAAACTATTTGAGCTGGAAATAAGTTCGACATAATTATTTTTTAAGCTGACAAATCTTTATACTATCAAGTGACAGCTAGAATAGTATCTGTAAATGTAGTCATATGACTAGGATGATAACTACTTACATACAATTGTAAATGTCAAACATGTCAACAAGGGGATTATTAAGACGTGTTTCTTACGTGGCAGTATTCTGCCTATTTATCTCGGGAACTGTATCACAGACATGTACGAAATTGACAAGTTGTTCCTGCACAACAGATTCTGGATTCGTGGTAGATTTAACTCCCCTAGGGAATACTGATACAACACCAAGGTAAGATCGACTATGGCGGATGAGGAAACAAGTTGTAAGAGGACATACGTCATGTATAAGCTTCGAGTCAAAACGATTACTGTATTTCCTTGAATTGTTTGAAAGACTGAGTTCCCTGATTTGCAAAACTTGATTTTCTGTGAATGATATGCATGGCTATGCACAGCGTGAAATTGCAATTGTAAGCAAGTCCATTACAAAGTACATTTTGAAAGTGTGTTTGCTACATGTATATAAGGGCTATGCGATTGCAATGCAATGATGCGTGTGCATTTCTTATCGGTCTGGTTTACTTCAAATCCCAATTAAACTGCGACGTGAAATGTTCAATGACATTTAACTTGTATTGATCACCGTAGAACATGATAACGGATTTTTTTCGCCTCATTATACATACAAAACAGGTGATATACTGTATACAGTGGACCCGCGATAATCCGGACGCCGATGGCCCGGAAATCTCACAATCCGGACGGAAATGCATGGGAACTGATTTCCGTCACGTTATCTTTACTTATCAGTCCTGGAATTCGGTCGGATTCCGTTTCTGGAACCCCATTTTGAGAACGGAGTACTTTCCATTAGCAAAATTCCTGCAATAATCCGGACGATTTTTTTTCGTCCACACAGATAGAAAAGAGCAAAATGTCGATGCAAATCACCTGTGACTGCCTTCGCGACACTTTCACGATAATCTACTGCAGTATTTCCCTTTGCATTTCATTTAGATCAATTAATTTTATCCACGCTACAAAACACATTTTATTCCTTAGTCTAAGTAATAAACTTTATTGCAAACATCCATATAAAACTTGCTATTTAATGACGATTGCTGTATTTATTTTGTTTGCTTTCCACCACACTTAAAAATGTACACTTTTTCTGTTTGTGCCGCCTAGATGCGTCTTCACCTAGGTGACGTGAGACAAAACAGTGTGTTATTGTTGATACACTCAATTTACAAAAAAAAAACCCAAATGTAATCTGTTCCCTCTGTTTTCATTTTCTCCATCTTGAAGTACATGTGATGAACACATGTTCTCACGCAGTGTGATGTTTCTGATTGGTTGTGGTAGTTTGTCTGGTTATAGTACACGATTGTATGTATCTTTTATCGTAAGATTTAAAACAGGACACGGCCTTTGTCATACAAAAAAGTACATATACAATGAAACCAAATTCACTCGAACTTTCATTACCTGATCATTGTCTATATCAACATTGAAACCCAAGTAATTATTTGAACTTGATGCCTCAGTTCCCACTTTGAGACCATTAGAAAATACCAAAGCGTCAATAAAACCATAATCAGAACTCAGAGCGATTAAACTAGATGGAAAATAGGAACAAAGGAAATATTTACACGGAGAACCGCGTGTCAGTTCAAGAGAATAAGACCAAGTGTTTCGGAAGAGTAAGCGTCTTCTGCTTCATCGACGACACCCGCCATGAACATCTTACTTGGCTGTGACCAAGATTTACCTGGTGAGTGTTGTCGATGAAGCAAAAGAAGCTACCCCGTCCGGAACACCTGGTGTTATTCTTTTTGTACATGTTTTGGGGTTAATGTTGTTAATATTTTGCCCTTGGTTTAATCGATTTACCGTACGTTTACATACAATGAAACTTACCCCAACTCTCATCACCTGACAATGTATGACTGACAACCTATACCAGCCACATACAACTGTACAACGAAAGCAAATTGCTCAACCTCTCATAACCTGATCATTGTAATGTATAATTTGGAAACTATATAACTCACTTACAATGACACCCAACCTACTCGAACGCTCATCATTGCAAAAAAACATAGACGTCAGGTTATGTCTCGTCATCTCAAAATAATATTTCATCATAAAAATGAATTGACAAAAAGCATTTCATGCCCGTTTATTAGGAAACTCACATCATCACCACAACACTTGATTGTAACCGTTAAAAGAAAACAAGGAAGCCAATAAGATATGAGACAAACTAAAATGATGATGATTTCATATAACTAATATACCGTTGTTTATTTCAGATTCCAGGATGTCCCCGACTCCAAGGGTAAGACCGACGTTTATTCATGGAACCCCTGTCAAGAATTCACGGAGGGAACGTGTGTAAATCAAGCAGTAAGGACCTCCTTTATTGTTCGTCAAGCACTTAATACATGTACATATCATACAAGAAAATAAATATCAAAGTAAAACTATATTCATATACTACAAAACTACAGCCTGTCCATGTAAGTAGGGAGCCATACATGAAATCAGACGGACTGTTTTATGCTTCTGCAATAAGATGTGCATTGATGTAGTTGCCTTCGGCTCAGTCGGTAGAGTACTACACTGGCGTACAAACGGTCGCGGGTTAGAACACCAACGACGGCACTATTCGCGTTCTATTACACTTCACTTTTTTCGCTTGCTGTATCCATGTGAGTCTCCGCTGGTGTCTTGCTTCATTCCCGAGGGTTGTTTTGACCCTGATTACCACAGGTAGCTTTTTTGGGTGGTAGCACAATTTGTATTTTTCACAACTTAATCGTCGGTACTCTTATCTAAACTCATTGTTGTTAATTTGTTTATTTAAAAGTCTTTACCTATCTCTACTTGTGGTTCATTAAAAATATTTTCTACCCTAAACATCATCTGCGAATTCTAGAAGTGAAAAGCAGATGTATGGTGCAGTGTTAACCTTTTTAGTCCCATGTTGTATTAATCATCATATGAAAAATGCACAGTTTACCTCGATCGTTACTTAAACTATGACCAACACGGGCAACTTGCTGATAAACGTGAATTCTAGAAGTGAAAAGCAGATGTATGGTGCAGTGTTAACCTTTTTAGTCCCATGTTGTATTAATCATCATATGAAAAATGCACAGTTTACCTCGATCGTTACTTAAACTATGACCAACACGGGCAACTTGCTGATAAACGTGACGATTTCAATTTTCCGATCTTGAACTTTCCCTTTCTTGATAGTAACATTCATGCTTCTCCATCCTATGGTGTTAACATGTCGCAGTTGATTCATTAATCTAAGGCTTGCCCTGATTATCGAGATTTTCGTGATTGAATTTAAACTGTTAACGGACAAACTTACGGCACAGGGATTCGGGAGATGCAGGTTAATGAAGACTATGGACAAGTTTTGTGGTTGCCATCGTTCTCATCTAGAAATATTCTGTATCTTTTTTGTAATATCAAGATGAACGTTTATGAGTTTGCGTATTTGTGTGCTTACTTGTTGTGATTGACAATGTTGACTCTGTTCTCATTTTGAGGATTAATACTAACTTGGATCAGACCAAGATTAACATGTCGGGAGTTGTCGATGAAACATAAGACGCTTACTCTTCCGGTAAAGTTGGTTTTATTCTCTTGTTTTTATGAGGGTCGCCATGTAAATATTTCCTTTGTTCCTATTTTGCCTCTTGCTAAATCGATTTTGGTTCGGATTATGGTTTTTTTGACGTTTTGGTATGCCCTGATTTTTTTTCTATATGCATGTCTTAAATTTCTGTTAAATGATGACTTGTCAGTATTATATATTGGTGATAATTACTAGTATATTAATTTTCTGTCACGATACGTACGTCTTAGACGTGCATGAATCTATGAGGTCAGGATGAAAAAGGTCTCTTCCATTTATCGTCCCAAAACAAGCAGGTCTAGTTTCATCAGACATTGCTTTTGTGTTTTGCCTATATTAAAAAATCAACTAATTTTGTCTGGGTCAACAGTTGATATTGAAAAGTATAATTATTGCAGGGTTTGCTCACAGTATCGCAATTATCGTGAAAGCCGTTGGCTGCCGGCGAACAAACTTACGGAACAGGGATAAGAAGACAATAAACGAATTTAATGCTCACCATCTTGATCTCATTCGGAATATTCAATATTCTTGTATGCTATAAACTTGTTTTGAATATGCTAACCAGCATGATATCTTTTTGTGATTGAGTATGATAGCTCGAATATCACTTTGAGGACGTCACAGTTACTTGGATTGGTGACCTAGATTTGCATGACGTGTCGTCGTTGAAGTAGATGCTACTCTTCCGGGACACCTGGTCTTATTCTCTTATACTTTTCTGTGTAAATCTTTCCTTTGTTCACATTTTGCTTTGATTGTTATATATTTTGAGTTTGGGATATAGATTTGTTGACTTGGTAATCTCTGGTTATTTTTCCTTTACGTAGGCTTGTAAGGTGACGCCGTCAGGAATGATCACCCAATACCTCGGCATAGGGACCCAGGACACTGCCAAATTCATGTACGATGACGACCAAAAGCTCACGATCCAGTACACAACCGAAAACGTGTAAGTAGACACTAAACTACTTCAATACTGATCCCGAATTTTATCTTGAGTTCAAAACGTTTAATAAAAAAAGGAGTACAAAAAAATGCAGGTAACTCAATTTGGGATTTATTTATAAGAAAGAACACTTTAATAAGTACTTTTTGTCAGATATTTTAGGCATTTGTTTCTTAAATTATATCACCAATGATTTCCTTAATCTTTGTTAATTGATAAATTATCCATCTTGTATAAGCGTTGATGGCAAATAGGATATGGTACTCCAAATGCACATCAACATCATTAAGAGCGAACTTGATGAACTTGGGACGAAATTAATGCTATAACTACAGGGATCCTAGCGCTTAATCTTGTCCTTGTAACAAATTCTTTTAAAAATCGAGATTAAAAGAATCTTTCACCCCTCTTGGGGTGAGACAGGGGACTCTCAACCCGAGGGGTAAGATTCTTAAGTTGCCAAACACGAGGCTTGCCGAGTGTTTAGCAGCTCAAGAATCTTACCCCGAGGGTTGAGATCTCCTGTCTCACTACCAAGGAGGTGTATGATTATTTTTCTCCTACCCTGTTACTCTCATGTATTGTATATCTAATATTGACGTTACATCAATGCAAGACAATGTTGAGGTGATGTGATTGACGTGACGTTGTTATGTCATTGTATTGTTGCAACGTCATATAATTGTTGAGAGCTTGTCTCAACCTAGGGTGAGATAAGAAAATCTCATACCGGTAAAAATGAGGATATCCCTGTCCAGGTAAGAGAAAAGGATATGTACTACCCTAATTCATATCGGTTGGTTTAAGTAATCGTCAAATGGAGGTACATTGATCAATTATTTCATCCACGAACAGCCTGTCGGGATTAATCTGTGATTTGGATCTTCTGACAAATATTGCTTCTCTTTGAAATGTTGACTAGAAACGATAAATATAGAATGAATACGTTTAATTAGGAATATATATATATGAAGATGACGTTTGGGAGGGGCCCTGAAAATGCGATTAACGTTTAGGAGGGCCCTGAAGATGCGATTAACGTTTGGAAGGGGCCATTAAGTACATTGTCCATGGCCATAAGTTATGTCACAAAGTTAAGTCCCATATACTTTATTGTATTTCCATAATTTGTTTTAAACATAAAAAAAATATAATCATACAATAACAACCCGGCTGATTTCAATAAATTTTGTTTTGTTAAAGCTATACTTGTTGGAGTTTCCCAAACATTATTTTTAGTGCAAATATAGTCTGTATGCTTTGTTGTTGAGGTGTTTTTAAGGCGAAATGAAATCTGAGAACTGAATATCTCCCCTGACGTCAACGGTAGTTTCATAGAAAGTTTGACGTCGCAAATAAGTTCTAATTTCAAACAGCTCTGTAACATAGCAGAATGAATACAACAAAACACAGGAATATGTTTTCAAAACTTTACTACAATCTGAAGAACACCAGTGTATACTTAAGTAAGTTGATTAAAATCGGTCATACTGTTTTGTTTTCAAAATTAGTGGAAATTCACTAACATCTGTCGGCAATTATTAGGTGCGACATTATCTTTATCCAGACACTGTAAATTCATATTTATCTACAATATTAAATATTTATCTTCTGATAACTTTTTATAGCTAGCCTATATAGACGGCGGAAATCTCGATTCAAATAGCTTATTTTCTCAGATAGTTTCATTCCATTTCCTTTTCAATCAAACGGTTTTATTATATTCGTTCCGTTTCTTTTAGGCCCTGTTTTATTTCGTTTCATTCCGCTTTTGTATTATTTCATTCCGTTTGTCAACTCAAACACTGTCACTCCTGTGGTACCTTTGTAACATTAGGATATTAAGAAAACCCTGACGCGGTTGTGATATAACTGACAACTATCTCACGCGAGGCGACTTTCCCTTGATAGGTAATTAATGGCAGTTTGTTACTAATTTTGTAAATGAGAATGCAACTATGATATATCGAAAAAAAGAGATGACGATAATTATGACAAATAAAGACATGCATTATAATAGCATTGAAGCTATCGTTAGCTAATGTTAATTAGGTTCATAAGATATGCGTGCAGTGGATCTCGATCGAATCGACCGCCGGCGACCAGATAATTCATTTGGTTGGGCATGTGTCTAGAGTTCGGAAGGATCTGCGTTAGAATTTCATTCTACCGTCACGTTTATGTTTCCTCTACTGTTACATTTTCCGCCCAACGAAATGTATACAAACGGGAGGTGGTATAGAATATTGTGTGTCTTCAGAGTCGAAGACTTTGTCATAAGAGCGAGATATTTAGCGGTTCTAGAACATTTCGATCAGATATCCAAATTGGTGAAAAGCTAGTCGCTCTCGGGTTCGAACCCCAGTCAGCCTGTTCATAACCCCTCTCCTGCTTCATTGGTTATGTATAGCCTTTAACCTGAGCTTGTGAATTTCTCTTACTTTAAAAAGGACAACTGCGGTTAACATTATCTGCTCAGAAGGAGACGAAGGTTCAGTGACTGCTTACGGACTAGACCAGGATGGCGGAGTGAAAGAATACGTAAGTGATTATTCCTTGAAATCTCGAATAATGATACTGATACTATTCTCTACTACTACTATTAGTCGTGATATAAATTTCATACACCATTGAATTTAAAATAAAGTTTTCATTATTCCAAGTATTTGTATTTCAGTGCAAATATGTTACGTCATTGATGTCAATTGATTGCTTTAGGGGACAAACAAGGCAATGCACAGAAAAGTAATTCAGCCATTTGGTTGTTTTGACTTTTTAACCGATTGACGTGACGAAACAACAAAAACAGAAATCTGAGACACTGTACTTGTTTCGTAACGTCACATAGGGAACTACTTTTTTCGCGTTTTTGCCATCCTATTAATGGCCTTGGTTCTGTCCCCTGGCGCCAAGACATACAAAAGTACCAGTCTTAAACAAATGGTTGTTGATACTTCTTGCTTGACACACAGCATTATAGGGGTGGAACGACTGGTTTACCCCGTTGTCAGTATAATGTCACCGGGTGTGGTGTTCTTCTGGGATGAGTCTTATTTCGTTTTATTTCGTTTTCTTATTGGAGCCTTTTCCATTAAAACCGGAAAAGTCAGTCAAGTTTTGACCTATTTCTAGGATCTAAGATAAAAGTTGTTATCTAGTATATGCTCTTATAACAATCATCTACATTGAACTCTATTAAGATAAGATAGGGTAAGTCATATTATGGTTCAGGAATATCTTAAGTCCTCTATACAAGACTCACAATAGATACATAAATAAAATACATTAATTACTTTATCCGGTATACATGTACAGTACGTGCCAAAAGTATTCGGTCATATTTTTACTTTGTATTTCATGCATTGTGCAAAAAAATCAATAATCCCTGAAGACTTTGTTCTTCAAAGGAAATTATTAAAATTTCACATGCATGCGGAGAATTATTTGTCGATTCCCCCAATTAAACATGACTTTCCGTTGGTAACGACTAATTGGTCATTTTCCATAACTCGTAAACATTTTACACCTTTTTGTGTGCATAAGCTTTGCTGGTCATTTGTCTGATGAAGGTGACAGGGTTTCACGTCGTTTTATTCATCGGAACGACCTATAAAACATTAATTGGTCGTGTAAAATAATCTTTACATAAATCATACTTTCTCCTGAGGAAAATGTTTACAAATAGTTGAGGATCAAAACGTGTTAAATATATAGTAAAATAAGACGTGGCCGAATATTTTTGGCACCGTACTGTACAACATATCTATGTTATTATATTTTCATCGCATTTGGAAAAAAAATTCTTGATATTTTTTAGCTTAAATTGCTAACACTACATGTTGCTGTAGTTCATTCCAAATCGTTACTGTTCTGATCGAAAAATAGTTTTTTTATTAGCATGGTAATTGATATTTTAGGTAATATTCTTTGTGTGTGTCCTCTTCAGCTATGGCGATCGGATGCATCTTTCCAAAGTGATATGGCTTTAAACAATCATTATTTATTTTAGCACTTTGAATTGAAAACGTCATATGCCTGCCCGAGTCACCCATCTAATTCAGCAGTATCAATTGGAACATACCTGTGTATAGGGTAGGTACAATGATTTTGAATGTTTAAAGGCCAAATATACGTTACTTCAGGGAAATTTCCGTGATTCTGAAAAAATCTGAAAAATGTCCAGTTGATAATCATGCAAAAATAATCCTAAAACGAAGTAAACCTGAGCGGTAACTAACAAGAAACTCTTGACAAAAAAATCCAGAGAATTGAAAATAATTCAGGTTGGGCCTACTTCAACAACAAACCGAAGATAGAAGACGGTTCGAAATGGACGCGTGTTTACAAATAGCGTGTTTCAACTGCTGCTGTACCGGTAACAGCGAAAGAATTCATCTTGAATATTGCTGATAACAGTAAATCTGAACTAAATCTATAAATATAATACGTTATTAGGCTTGATTTTCGCTTTAATTTTTTGTCGAAAGTAACGTATATGGGGCCTTTAAGGTTTTATTTGATTTGTGGTCAATTAATGACACAGAGAATATGTTGTTTTTTTCACTTTAATGAACTTTGTTGTATTCGGTCGGAGACGTGACTTGGGCAAATCTTTGTTCTTTAAAATCAAATTCTTGAGAATAACCACAATTATTCTTTGGTTATACGGTATATCACGAAAAAAAGGTTGTACTTTGGATACATTCACGAAGCGGTTTAAGCTAAAGAGTGCAGTAATTTGTGTGTGCGAATGTGACGTTAACATAAATAACTTGGTTGTCTTAATACCAATAAATATTTACAAAGTACAAAGTAAAACAGAAAAAAAAGACTACTTATACAATGAAATCAGCTTATTATAGCACTTGACATAAATTGGCTATTCCTGTAAAAAGCGATTTTTCATTTGATAAAATTAGGCATTACACAGCCGAGTTAATAAACAGGTACAAAATTTAAGTATTTTTTTTTTTTTTCAGATTTGGTTCGCTGCTTATTGTTTACATAATAGGAGGTGTATTATTCCAAAGTTTTGTGAGGAAAGAGACTGGAAAGCTCAGAATCCCAAATTATACCTTGTGGACTGCAGTTCCGGCGTTAATTAAGGTATGGTGTATATGTATGCTACTATGTTCTGACAAACCCAATTTTTTTCAAAAGAAAAACACACAAAAGAAATCCAATCGGAACATGTCGGGGGAAATCTCCGTTAATCTTCGGAAATATATACTAAATTTCCGAAAATTACCGGAAATATCCCCGAAGTGTTGCGATTGAACAGAAATCCAATTCCATATATTTATGATACAACTGTAGATGATTTTTCAATAACAAACATTTCCTAAAGGGAACAAACTCTTACAGTATTCATACTTGGTTTGCCCCAGTCAAATAAAAAGCCTACATTGATTGTTCAAATATTTACTATAGGGTAAGCTTTTCGAGATTAAATGGATTGAGATTTAAGATTAAGAATCGGCAAAGCCTCTCGTTACACAAGGGTGACATATTTCTATTTATCAGTGGCAGGGAAATCCCTAACATATGTACATAAATTTGGTAAAAAATATATTGATTACTTAAAGGATTGTACAAAAGACACGCGCGAGAATAGCACCTTTAAAGAACCAATTCATGAAATTAACTGCACCATACAGTTGTTAAAATGGGATTTTGAAATAGTATTTCTTCAACGCAACTATATATAAGTGAAACAGTTACATTGCAATTGATAGCCATATTAAATGTCAAATCGACTCGTCACATAGGTCTATGAACGCTATATTTTCAGAACATAGATTTGAACAATTGTTTATACACAAAATTGTCGACGTGGTACGAAATATTAATAAATTCTAGGTTCATATTATAAATTCCATTCATGAAATTTTACAAATCTCTTTGATGTCAATGTTTCATGTGTGTTTTGTGGCAGTTGAATTTTAATATTCATCCTTTAAGCTCTCAATCTATATCGTTATTTAAGATGTTACAACTGATCTGGAACGTTATAGCCTTAAACAACATTGTTGCTGACGAAATTAATTTTTGATCAATGATAAGTTATTTATTCAGACTGATGTTAGCTATTTAATATTGATTTGTTTCAGGATGGTGTGATGTTTACGGTAACGCGGGGGAAGAAGAAGGTGGCATACGACAGAATATAGACATCGAATTCCATTTCCAACTAACAAACAAGGAAAAATTAAAAGGAAAGTGCAGTCGAGTTAACATTTCGCTAGCCTGATATTTAAGGTTTTTTTTTATTCTATTTTGTTGTTTACTGGTGTGTAAACTGATTTTGTATACAGACATTTTAAATGACGCGCATCAAAATATTTGAATTCATACGCAGCTTACAAAAATAACAAGCGTCATATATTGAACGTTGTACGCACTGACGAAACAACCGACAACTGATGGAATACAAAAATAGCTGATTCCAATTTAGCGGGAAAGGTTGTCAACTTCACGAAGTAAACATAATGTAGTCCACAATAACATTGTTTGTTACCGATAGAAATTGAAGATATTTTATTTTTCATCATTATATTGCTTTCATTTGCTTATTAAAGTTTTAAAAACCAGTTCATTCAAAGTTTTAATTAAAGGTAACAAATTAACAATGCGCATTCACACTGGTCCGGCTTGTAACCCTACGCGCTGGACTAACGTTTACCAAAGGGTTAACGTCAAAATCGTTGGTACATGTTGTACCATATAGAGAAAACCCACCGGAAATGGAAATATTACAGTATGAACGTTTCTGTTTGAATTTTATCATGCAATTTTTTATTGAGTGACATTAAATGCGCATTGTAGCGATCTCACTGTTGGTCTGTACTGTTTTCTACCACAATACGCTGTCATTCCACTGGCGGACCAGTGTAAACGTGCTGATTGTTGGATATATATATGTTATATTGAAATAGTGGTTTATGACCTTCCGGAAATTTGATTGGTTGATAAGTTGAACTTTGACCGGAAATCACGTGGTTCTATGCCACGTGCGGATTGTTTACGTCGTCATCGATTGTTGAAGTCGTCACAAACTGGCGGGAATATATACGAGATGATATGTTTTCGCGGGTATAGTCCGTGGTTTACTCCAGAAATAAAACACTGCCACTGCGACTTAATATTATTGTGGTAGAAACAGATCACACGACTCGTGGTTATTGGGTTTATTTCAGAATCATGAATTATTTTTTTCAAGTTTTACTTGCTGACTGAATTAACTCGATTGAAATAAATTCAAGACCCAACATATCTGTACAAAAGACAGACAATTGTGTGGTTTATTTTGTATATAAAGACTCTTAGTAATTCCAAGCTGACGAAAATGTTGACCAACATTGATATGTATGTACAGGAGCTGTCGTATTAAACTTCAAAATTATTATCAAAAAACACAATATTGATTTCCAATTGTCCTATAAGCAGAGCATATGCTAAGGTTTCTGTTGAATAAGAGCTTGTTTGAGTTGATTTGAGAGGAAACAATTTCTTTTATTTTTGTGAGTGAAAAATATTCAGCATACCCAAACAACCAGTTGATCGTGATATTTTTTTCATGATACCTTGAATATTATGGTTTATGAATGCATGCATGCTCTTTTGAAATTATTTATTAACATTTCTTATAATCTATCTTTGATTTTTTTTTTCACTTTTGTTTCATAGAAGTTAAATTGTCATAGGTATTCTGAGATGATCACGTTCAGTTCTCATCACTACACATGCAAATAATGTTTTCAACATATCGTCTTACCTTGTTTTCTCCAAATGATTACATGAATTTGTTGTCATCTATAATTATGTAAAATTTAATCACAAAAGTCTTTTAACGGGTTCCAATTTTCAACCAGGTTACATTTGTATATGAACACGTGGAAATAAGTTATTATTATTTGTGTTATACTATATTTATGGAATTGAAAGAATGTGGTGTTGAAAATAAACACATGGTGATAGTATCATTGTACCTACCAGGTGTAGTTTTCTCATACTATTTGCTTGTAAAGGTAATCATGGAAAAAATATGAAGCTGTCTCTTTGTTTCGACATCCACATTTTTGAACTTCTCAAATATGTTTCAATTACCATTGGTAAGATACTGCAACAAATGTCACATTTGTTCTTGTTAGATTCACATAAATCGTATCACGCTGAAAATCTTACATATGGTTGCTGGATTTAGGTACACAAGACTTTCTAATTCATTGATGATATCGCAACTGTCACATCTGTGAAACAGATTTCGTTGGCTAGGAAGAAACTTTCGCGATATGAAATGCATGATATTTTTTCTTCAAGACTACTGAGTATTGTCATTCTGATATAATATTTGGACAATACAAACCAAAGAAATTGAAATGAATGCAACCGTGAAGTAAACTTGTGACGCTTTTACTGATTAAATGCATATTGCCGGTCATTAGATGTTCTGTAATCACGTCGACCCATCAAACATTCGGCTGCAATTGTTTTCCTTCCATAATAAAACAAAATCCAGGGAAAGATCACCACAAAACAAAAGTGATTTGTTGTGCTTAGCTAATGATTAACGTCTTATTAAAAGCTATGGTCATTTAAGGGCGTTTCAGGTATTGGTGGAGGTTACGGAGGAAAAAAACCGGACCTACGGTAAATATCTGGCGACTGTCCAATGTAGGCCTCGAACTCACGAGCCATTGGTCGAGGGACAGTGGTAGCAGAATGTCAGGCATTGTAACCAATGTGGCAACCGTGGCCCCCAACGTATTCGGAAGACGCTAAGACGCTGTCATTCCGATTATCTTAAAATCGCTTTCAGCGATATTGAGTTTTGGCTTGTCATATCAAAAGAGTTATTTTTCTAGCAAGTAACTACTATTTTATTTTACTGTCAAACTCTTGAATGATTATATTACACAAAAACGGAGAAAAAGATAGTTGATTTTTTGATAATTTGAAAAATATTAATCAATGTAATACTGAAGACAGATGAAGCAGAGGTTTTGTAGTAAGCAAGGGAAAAGATTACGTCCTTAAACTCGAAATCATCACCATAGTCGCAAGTCATTGACAACATCTTGAAGGTCATCAATTGATACTACATGGTATATTTCAAGAGAAAGGACCATCCTTTTGACAAATGAAACACTGTCTAGTGATTGACTTTAACCTAATATTGGTGTTTCCAGTCGCACTCCCCAGCCTGGTCAGATTTAAACATTTTAACAATATCGCCATACATCTATTTCAATCTGCAAATTTACAATTAATTTGATGATATTAATGTTTACCAAGGTTGATTCGAGGCAACATAAGGGATCTCTGTTTTTTCAATATCGTCTTCCCCACTCATCCCCACTAGTAGTTTTCCTAAAGCCACAAGTGTGTATGACCTTGGCTACCTTCAGTTTAAAAATAAATCACTAAGCCACGAGTTTCAAACGTGCGCACTTTCCTGATAGATTATACCATGGTTATGTTGACACAACTCTATGTACTTAATTTTGAAATGTACAAAACTACGGCTCTGTGTAACACGTAGATCCCACTGATAATTCTTTGTGTCACTTAATCCCCTTCAATTAAAACATTGAATCCCGAGCCGTGATATTATTATTTGACGTTCCACAACTTCACCCCTTATATTCAATTTAACGAAAATAGTCCAATGGGCTCATAACGGATAGTGTCACTTAGCAACACGTGGTTGCCCTTGGTATTCCTGGGTCTATTCGGCTTTTCACATATTCCCTCGTACGGATGCATACTTATATATGTTTGTCTCTCATGGTTGTTTTTCGTTACCGGACATAGCGTACAATGTTTATTTTCGCTATAGTATACCTTATCATATGCATCAGTGCGTTCACAAAAATTAGAGAAGCGTTACCAAAATCATTATCCGAACTCAAAATCTATTAAACCAGAGGCAAAATATGAACAAAGGAAAGATTAACATGGAGTCCCTTGAAAAAGTACAAGAGATCAAGACAAGGTGTTCAGGAATAGTAAGCGTCTGCGGCATATAAAGCAAAATAAACCATCAGTATACCTAGTGCTACCATAGGGACTATTATTGTCAAATTCTTCTCCAATCCCATATATAGTCTTTCTTTCCCCCAAGGCCCTCCCTCTTACATGTAGATACCACAGTGTAATATCGTTACCACAGTTGTTACATATTGTCCTTTTAAACCTATTTGTTTCAACATGTTGTTTCTGTCGAAGTTCATACGATAAAGAACCAATAAGCCAAAGTTCTGCAAATTTTATGATACTATTAGGACATGCTGGATAATTCTAATCTATTAATATCAAATGTATATAACACGAACCCTTAGACACCAAAGACAACCATTAGTAAGGTACAATTCAATCTGATTTTTCCAATCCTAAAAAATTGGAATTACATTTTCGAATGATCGTTACACAAACTCACCTTTGCACGCAATGATATTGCGTCCTGTATATTCACCTGGTAGAATTCCTCTTTATAAGAAGGTGCTTTTTCCGTAACTACTTCATTCGTGCGCGGAAAGCAGCGACCCTCTGGACACTTCATGTACAAAGCATTTCTACAGACAGACACCAGTATGTCGATATCGACGACAGTTGTGAAATTGAACAATGGAATTAATATGCCGTCGTTTGGACTTGGGACATGGCAGGTAATTAAACCGATATTATATTTACACAATGCAATGTTTAAAAATGTTTGCTTATTAATATTTTTGCTACGTGTAGCATGTGTCGTGTATAAAACTGCAACATAGATATGATAATATGAAGTACAATTATTTTCCAGTTTTTACCTGCAGACAAAATTTGTTATCTCGAAGTCGGCGGGACCGTGAGAAAACTTCGAAATATCCGATTATTCTATTTAATCGAGTTCCAGAAGGTTTGACTGTATGGCATTTCACCGTAATATGGTACATGTGTCGTGTTTGTGTTTGAAATCTACTTTCTAATCTTATTTGTAATTGATCTCTGTAATCACCACAAATTTTGTATCAAATGTTAACCTTTTAAATATCATGTTAAGATGACGAGGCTTTTCAATTGGTAACAAATTTTGGCACAGGAACTAAAAACCGAAGGAATCATTTTCGCACCCTGTAGCGCAGCCGTATACAGTGTATTATACGAATTAAAAACTGAATTCTTTTTTCAGAATATAACTTAAATCATTTAAGAAATAAAAAACCTCTTTAATTATATAAATACATAACTGCCTGGAACAGGTGGTTAGACGTTTTAAACAAAACAAAACGTAATCAACAATATTGAATATATTGTTTGTTTTTATTTATATATAATCGTGATACATTATAACTGCTTTACATAATCAGATAATTCGATTCCTCCGATGTGTCTTGAGCTGTGCAAGCTTACAATACATCGTCCTGCTCAGATATCCGTTGAAACATTCGTTTCAATCACAGTAGACATACTTAATACGGGTACCTGTAAAATACGAAACGAAATTGAAACGAAACGAGATAAAACCTTACGAAACGAAGCCATTTACCATAATCAGCGTGAAATTATTTCCTATTTAATGTTACTGTTAGCGACTTTCTTGATCGGCTTCAAAATCTGATCCAATAAGAAAAAATACTTTTATGATTCTGAATTTTTCTTTGGCACTGTAGGAAAAAAATGACTTAACGAGAAAATACATTTATTCAACTAAACAATATGCATAGGTAAGTGTTGAGCACGTTTAAAAAGGGATTTTTATAAGATATACACATACAAGCTTTCAAAACAATGTGTTACAGAAACATGACTTATACCAAGTGACATAAACTATGCGATAGAGTTTCTGAATAGATAGATATAAGTTACAAGACTCTGAAAATATCTGAAGCACAGGTAAGTATTGCACAATGTAAAAACCGGGAGGCCGTCATTAAATTACCCTGGTTGTTAATAGGACGTTAAAACAATCAACCAACAGACCAACCTAAAAATATTGTTTAAATGATATAAATGCACGTATTTGACAGAAGGAATCTATTTCATACACGCAACTTAAATCATGAAAAGCTTTTGCTGTGCAACAGACGAATAACTCTGTAATAGTTTTCTTGTTGGTGTTAAGTTTCAAAAACCAGATATCTGGCCTGTCGGCGGGTGCACTAAATTGACAAATGTTTTTTTTTTTCTATTGATGCATACACGCATTAGCAAAGGAATCAGTAATTGTGCAATTGATAATAATCACCAAAGCATTGTCAGCTTGCAAAGAAAATTGTTGTTGGATACCACTCATTCTAGCAGACTCACTGCATGCTCTGCTTATCTGACCTAATCCTGTCGAACACTCGCTGCTCCCTAGAAATCGATAAACCTCACTTACTAGGTCAACAAATTGAATGAAAGGGCAAGTTGAATACTAACGTTGATAGGCAAGTTCAGTATACTAAGATGACAAGTAGATATGGAGGTCGTGCTTATGTCTGACAATCGATGGAAACTCCCACAGAACATAAAAACTATGTCAGGTAAAGCTTAAAATACTTCACACCGTTACATGTACAGTAGACATCAAAAATCGGAATGCATTTATAACAACAGCATTTATAACTAAAACGTCCCTGAACGTAACATCTGACCGTTGTCAACGGAACAAACATACATGTATCAATATCTACAACGAATACAACGCTGAATAATGGAATCAAAATGCCATTGTTCGGACTTGGGACGTGGCAGGTAGGTTCAAGGTAACTGCTAAATTCTTGATCTTTAAACAACACAGTTAAGTGCATATATACTAGACTGGTTTGTTTGAGATGATCACTTTAATTTTAGATAAGTTAAATGCAAATTGGCAGATTTTGATTTTTTTTTTATTAATCACGATTTTGGCTGTTTTGTTTGAGATAAAAATGATCCCTTAAATTTCAGATAAGGTAGCTGCAAATTGGGCAGAATGTTTAAATCGCGTCCTTGACTGTTTTGTTGGAGATGCAAATGGTCACTTGAATTTCAGATAAGGTAGATGCAAATTGGGCAGAATGTTGAAATGTGTTTATTATGTACCGTGTCAATAAGTAAGTACAACATCGGTGTTTTGGCTGTTTGTTTTAAATTTGCGGCAGCCTATAAGATAATTATCTTAACCTAGCTTTAAATGTACAGCCATATTTCCTATTAAGTTAATTCTGTAAAATACACAATGGCAGAATACTAATTTGTTTGAATTTAAATATTTGCTTCTTCTAGAGTAAACCAGAGGAGGTCAAAACGGCCGTCACCACCGCCCTGGACGCCGGGTACCGCCTTATTGACACAGCGTACAATTATCTAAACGAAGACTCCATAGGCGAAGCCCTCAGCGAGAAACTGAAAGGCGGAAAGGTGAAGAGAGAGGACCTATTTATAGCCACCAAGGTCAGTAGGGGAAATTTCATTTCATTTCAACAGATTTAATTGACAGAAAGATGGAAAATATTGTAAAGAGGATTGAATATATCAGGCTATATATACCTATATAAATTAATTCCTTCGGCACCTTAATATGGCACAATTCAAAAAAGTTAACTGAATCAACAGATAGTGAAACGAAGTAAACACAATCAAAGGTGGTAAAATATTTTTTTTTTAAAGAGCGTTAGGAATAAAGACACTAATACATATGAAACAAGACCCGCTGCTAAGCTTCAATTCTGGGAGGTAGAACGACTTTAATAATAATAATATGCTCTCCATTTTAAGATATTAACGAACCACATTGTCATGAAAAAGACAGGCATGTTCTATTGTATACTTTAAATGTGCATATGATGTGCTTCTTGCGGCGATTTTCATACTGAAAGATGACGTAACACACATATGGGGCACCTTTTAAATTGAGTAATAGATACAGTATGCAGAAAACATGAATTAAGTACACCGTACAGCTGTTTTGTCCTCCTTGGACACTTCAGTGATGCTAGAGGCCAAAAGGTGGGAATCAAAAATGTCTGAACTAATGTAGAAGCAGAAGGGTCAGGTGCGTAAAACTGTTTACATTTATGAAGCATATCACTGAATTATAACATTGCGCTGTTTGCTTTCTACATCAGCGATTTTGAGGAGGCCAATTCAGCGTTGCGCTTATCTTTTTGAAATTCAATCATGAGATTAAAAGTTGTGCGCATAAAACATTTACGTTATTGTATTATACGAGTACAAGATTAAACATGAATTTGACCGACCCGATTAAAACCAACCAAGAGGTATAAAATAAGGCCAAGTGTTTTTGAACTCGTTACGGAATTCAAAGCGATATTTGTTTACTCACTACTGAAAAAGAGCAAAAATCAAACGCGGTTGACAACAGAAGACATTTATTTCTACAGAGTCGATAACCCCGAATTATTTTTTGTTAGTAAGTCCACAAAGGGGTAGATATAGAGGTAACACAACGAGTAGTTGTTGGATATGGAATTTATTTCATTCAAGTTAGTTAGTCATTTTCAGCTCGTCTCTTTTGTAACTTTTAAATAATAATTAACGAGAGTAAAACAAATTCGAGCTTTAGCGAGTGTCTTTTGTAACTTTTAAAAAATAATCAACGAGAGGGAAATTAAATTCCATACCCAAAAACCACGAGTTGTGTGACCTGTTTCTACCACACGAATGTTAAGTCGAAAGAGACAGTGTTGTTTTCTGGAATGAATCGCGGACTGTTGGCGCAAAAACAAGTCTTCTCTTATATATTTTCGCCAAGTTATGACGACGTCAACAATCGATCACGACGTGAACAATCAGCACGTGGCGTTGAACCACGTGATTTCTTAACCAAACGAAATTTCAGAAGGTCATATACCAGGAGTGGCATATAACATATATTCAACAGCAGTCAGCACGTTTATACGATGGTCTGAGAGCGGAATAACACAGGGTATTGTGGTATAAACATCTAAAATATGCAGTCCAAGTATGGCTGGCTGAGACCAAAAAAAGTGCTTAACGCGCACAACTTGTTGGTAGAGCCTTTTTAAAGGGTAGATCCCGTTAGCAGGACTCTAGATAATCTCCAATTGGAATATAGTGGTTCTATCAACTTATAACGCGATTCACTTCCCCCAATGCTTGATATCAATTATCAGGTGAATTACTGTAAGCGTATTTATGTTGGCACACACAAATATAAATCTAATTCGAACAGATAAGTGCCATGATGATTTAGCGCACTCTCAATATTTGAAGTAGACAGCGATATAAAGTGAAAATGTAAATAGTGCAGTCATAGTTTAGTGGAATTCCTTTCAGCACAAACATCAATAAAATACGAATACCGCTAGCATTTGTAGCACGTTTAGTCGAATATTGAGTTTTGCTTAAAGTAAGTGGGATTTGCACATTGACAAGTAAAAAATTCTTCAATAGCTGACTAGTGGTTGGAACGTAAGATACTAGTATAATACATAACCTTGATGTTAATTACGCTACCATCACTGAAAGATAGGGGAGATAACTACCACCAAAAAACATAGACATTACTAGTGTCATCGATATGCACGGAAAAGGAAAGCTTCCTTTGCAGGGACAGGTATTGAAATTATTCAGATCTAGTTTATTTTTACTTCTAAATTCATATATTAAAGGGGTTTAGTTTTACGCACCTGACCCTTCTGCTTCTACATTTATTTAGTTTAGTTATTTTGGATTTCCATCTTTTCGCCCCTAGCATCACTAAAGAGTCAATGGAGGACGAAACAGATATGTGATACAGTTTAATTATTTTTTTTTTTGGCATATTGTATCTAATACTAAATTAAAAAGGTGCAGCTTTTGTGTGTGTTACAATATCTCAAGGTACTGTTTTCATGTTTTCACGGGAAAAAATTATTTTGTGCATATTTTGACAAATTTCATTGATTTCAAATTCCAATTCAGATTTTATGTACAATTAAATATTTAATCTTGCACTTTGAATGTATTTGATACTAAAATGAATGGTATTCTTGTTTACAGCTAGGGAATATCTATACCCGGCCATCTGATGTGCAGTTCTCCATTTCGGAAAGTCTCAGGAAATTAAAGCTCTCGTACGTTGACCTCTTCCTGATACACATTCCAATAGTGCTGAAGGTAAGTTAAGTTTTCGGAGGTTTAACATTTAAAGTGTTTACATAACACGTTTTAAATTCTTTGAAATGGGATTTTGTTTATTCCTTTACATGTATGTATTTGGATGTAACCGTTTTGCATTTATACCGGCATGAAAATTTTTTAAAAAACGCCTGTCAATTCATACTTTTTTACATTTTAACTATAAAACAGTTTTTTCATTTCGTTTAATATTTCTTGAAAACTTTTGTAATTAATTGCATATGTTTTTGTGTCGTCCTTTAAACGACGTTGACGGAACAGCCCTGATTTGAGTCAAATTGGCGCCAATAATTAACCGTAGTCAATTGAGCGTTTAAAGCTGGGGTGTTCTCCGTGTTATCCTAAGCGCAGCGACAAGCCTCGCATTGAGCAAGATCAATATATTACGTCATAAGTAATTCTAGTGAATGAATGTATTCATACTGTATTCATGATGTATTCATAGTCTAGTGTTTGTTGTTTTCAGTTGGAATATTCGTGTAGAGAAGATACAATCGGAATGTAAATATATGCATATAAACGGAGCAGTTCGTGTAGTTTGTACGAAATATAAAATTCTGACTTTGTAAATAAGCTGACAAAGCATACTTCTTTGGTTCAGTTGGTAGAGCCGTGGATTTTCACACCAGAGATGTGCATTCGATTACCTCCGGGCATTTAGACAGAATTGTATACTGTTGTCTGTCACATTATGCTCATGTTTATTTTATTTTCTCCCTTTTTACTTGGTCAAGATTTCTCTGTACCCGCTAGGGTATAACAAATAGCATGAATTGACGACAATGTACTGACGTCACGACATCAATAAAATGACGTCACGACATCAATACCATCACACCAAGTCAACAATTCAATAATTCGTCACCTCAATATTGTGTTGCATTGATACTTCCGTAAAAATATAAAATGACGGGAGAAAATAATCACATCCTACCTTGATGTGTCAGAGAAATTTCCAGCTCTCGGGGTGAATTTCTTAATTGTCTAATCCTCGGCAGAGCCTCGCGTTAAACAACCAAGAATATCACCACTTTAGTTTTCTCTGTCGTACCTTCAAGGTAGGAGAAGATTATGATTATACTAATCTTTCACAAAATCTTTCACGAAAACGGATGTTTAATTAAATAGTTTACGGTCAATTCTGCATTCCTATGAAATCAGCTGTCTCATATTTTCAGATCATACCTATATATCCATGCATTTTGATTTTTAAGTCAAATTTTGCCTAAAATCATATTTTAAGACAAACTTTTTTTCCTTTGCAGCCATAACAGCTAGGAGCGTATTGCTGCATTTGAAATGTGCAAGGAACTTTTAATGCCCATGCATACTCTTCTTTTTTGTTGGCAAGAAAAGTTTTATATAATATCAGATTTTCAACAAAACAAAACAATTGTTTAAGTTAAAATGTGCCTTCTTTCTTTTATTTTAGAAACAGGCCGACCAAAATAATGTATTTCCCTTCAAAGATGGCCAACTCGATCATGATGGTCCGGTTGACTTTGAAGGAGTCTGGAAAGTAAGTTATACGGTTTCGTTGGGTCTAATCTATAACTATTACATTATGGAGTGGATCCTTTGATCAAATTGTGACTTTCTGAACTGATGGTTGGTTATTTGATACATTTTAAAAGCATTTACATTACGATTCACTTTATAAGCGTTACATTAAGATTCATGTTCAAAGTCGTTCAATTAAGATTCATTTCCAAAGCGGTTAAATCAAGATTCGCTTTATAAGCGGTTACTTTACGATTAACTTTATAAGCCGTTACACTAATAGTCACTTTAAAAGCGGTTACATTAAGATTCACTTTATAAGCGGTTACATTAAGATGCAATTTATAAGTGTTAAATAAGATTCATGTTCAAAGTAGTTCAATTACGATTCATTTCAAAGGCGGTTAATTCAAGATTCGCTTGATAAGCGGTTACACTACGAATAACTTTATAAGCGATTACACTAATAGTCACTTTAAATACGGTTACATTAATACTCACTTTATAAGCGGTTACATAAAGATTCAATTTATAAGTGTTACATTAAAGGCCCAATACACGTAACTGTCGGCAAAACTTGAAGCAAAAATCAAGCCTGATAACTTATTATATTTATAGATTTAGTTAAGATTAACTGATATCAGCAATATCCAAGATGAATTCTTTCGTGGTTACCGGTACAGCAGCATTTGAAACACGCTATTTGTAAACACGCGTCAATTTCGTACCGTCTTCTACCTTCGGTTTGTTGTTGAAGTGGGCCCCAACTGAATTATTTTCAATGTTTTGGATTTTTTTGTCAAGAGTTTCTTGTTAGTTATCGCTCAGATTTACTTCGTTTCAGCCTTATTTTTGCATGGTTATCAACTGATTTTTTTCAGAATTTTTCAGAATCACTGAAAATTTCCCTGAAGTTACGTATATTGGGCCTTTAAGATTAACTTTAGAAGCGGTTAAATTAAGATTAACTTTATAAGCGGTTACGTAGAAAAAATATTCAGTGTTTTGGTCATCAAGACTATGGTTCATATGGGTAATATACGCTTCGCAATTCTCGTGTGTAATATATGTTGTCTTCACAGGAGATGGAAAAGCTTGTTGACCAGGGGAAAGTAAAGAGCATAGGAGTATCTAACTTCAATGTCGCACAAGTGGAACGTATTATAAAATGTGCACGCATCAAACCAGTAGTGAATCAGGTGGGTGAATAATAAGTGTTTTGTTAATTAATCTTAGGAAACAGAGTATATAAATATTTTAAAATGAGAGTAATACATGTATGTATGGCCTAAGCAAATGCATATCATAGACTTGGGATGACCAGTCATCTGCCAGGTTAAACATGAAATATAAGTCACCAACATGTAGTACTCTCAATCATGTCTGTCAGTAGGTCACCTTAACATGTACTCTGTCTAGACTACCGGGTTAAGTCTATACATAAATACCGGTAGAGTTGTAATGTTCATCAGTCGGATCACGGACTTGGTAGAAACATTTCCGCAAATAAAACATCTACACAACAATCTGGATTTGGAAGTTATTCTTCAACAACACCTTCAAACTTTACACGGGTTTATATTGGCATCATTTTTCTGACACAGAAACTCTACTTCATGGAAAATTGTAAATGACAAAAATAATTTCTTTACACATGAACATGCTTTCCCTGTATATATTATATTTTTATTTTATTATTTGAATATTCTAAATTACTATAATGTACGGGATTTTATTCAATTTTTAAAATGACCAAATTTTGACACAATGATGTTTCGATAAAATCAGATTCTAAATCGTGCTTTCACGATAGAAATGTACAACAAAAACATTATTTCAATTAGGTTATAGTTACAACATAATTCATATTTTTACAAGATTATTTAGGGGGGCGGGGACGGGAATATGTGTCATAGGATATATGCTGAAACAAACATTACCCTTTCCAATATTTCCTCGGCGAGTTTGTTTTAATGTTGATAACATAAACCAAATATAACATATATAAAACCAATATTCTTATTATGTCCTCCATATTAGCGACCATATTGAAATAGTTTTTCGCGAACGCAGCGTTCAGTGAGCGCAAAACGTTCGCCAATAAAACGCTCGCGAACGTTCTCGCTACCGAACGCACCACAGATTGCCAAACACAACGCCATTCAAATGTTGATTTTATATTGACGTCACAGGTTGAGTGCCACGCCTACTTCCCCCAGAACAAACTAGAAGCTGCTTTGAAGAAACATAACATTGTGCTAATGGCGTATAGTCCAATCGGATCCCCTGGCAGTGCTGCATTCACTACGTAAGTTTGTATGCTAACAGCTTAGCATCCGTTACTGAAATGGAAATAATCTGTGTCCCTATCTGCATCTTTTAAAGGCCCAATATACGTAACTTTCGGCAAAAATTGAAGAGAAAAAATCAAGTCTAATAACTTATTGTATTTATAGATTTAGTTAAGATTAACTGATATCGGCAATATTCAAGATGAATTCTTACAAGGTTACCGGTACAGCAGCAGTTGAAACTCGGTATTTGTAAACACGCGTCCATTTTGAACTGTCATCTAACTTCGGTTTGTTGTTGAAGTGGGCCCCACCTGATTTTTCTCCAATTCTTTGAATTTTTCTGTAAAGAGTTTCTTGTAAGTTACCGCTCAGGTTTACTTCGTTTTAGTCTTATTTTTGCATGGTAATCAGCTGGATTCTTTCCAGAATTTTTCAGAATCATGAACAATTTCCTGAAGTTACGTATATTGGGCCTTTAAATATGTCATGAAAAATGCCGATGAGATAAAAAGTCTAGTTTGATTTTTATGTTTTATGGTCGCCGAATTTTTCTCATTGAGAAATAGTTTGTATCATTGTGTAATATGAAGATGGACGTTTTTGAGTATGCTCATTAGTGTGGTTACTTTTAATTGATAATGATAACTCGATTTTCAATCTAAAGACTTGACGTTTAGTTCAATTTAACGGATCGTTACACCACGGGGGTCGTCGTTGAAGCAGAATACGTTTACTCTTCCAGAACACTTGGACGTATTCTCTTATACTTTTGCAATTTCGCCATGTAAATCTTTCCTTTGTTCATATCTTATCCCTGGTTTAATCGATTTTAAATAATGTTTTTTTTCACGCTTCAGTATTCTCTAATTAGTTGTAGAAGCGCATTAAAAGCATATATCGGTAAGAAAAATAAATCGGCTTTGAATACGGATTTGGTTCGTCTGCAATTTTAAAACTTATGTTTCATCCTAACGATCGCCTAGGTGTTTCAACCTGATGCTCTATAACTACAGTGAAACCTCAGAATTAAGACCACCTCGCTAATAAGACCACTTCATTTTAGTCCCGTAAAAAACTTCAATATATCTTTGTATTTCAAGCTTCACTATTAAGACAACATTACTACTCAGACCACCGACAAAACACAAAGTCATCCGGTGTGTTATTCCACTGTGTAAACCTGTCAAGTGTCAGATCAGTAAGCTATATTTTGGAGTCAAATTGGCTAATAAGTTACAACTACTGTGTGTTTAACATTATGAAGCCTATATATTAGTTAATGGACCATGAAAACATGTCAAAAGAGAAATTGATCTGCATGGTCACAATCTGTATTCAGACCATCCCGCTTTTAAGACCACTTTGGTGCAGTCCCTAAGGTGGTTTTAATATAGAGAGGTTTCATTGTATCTACATGCGAACCTTTATCTTTGCTATAACACATTATAGAGGTACTGAGCGCGAATGGAGAAAAAACCATGGATATCGAGGATTCATATTGATTCAAATTTGTTATATTTTTATACAGGCGTAACTTTTTTAATTGTGTAACATTTTCATGATTTGATATACCTACAGGGTCCCAGGCGAGCCTCCGGCACCTGTGTTACTTAAAGATCCCGTGGTAGCAAAGCTAGCAACCAAATACAAGAAGTCCCCTGCTCAGGTATACTTTAATAGCTGTATGATGCAGTGTTATTCATTTTGTACGGCATAAAAAATATCTATAACTAAATGTACCCACTTTTTGGCCCCTAGTACCACGGACGAGTCCTAGAAGTACGAAACAGCTGTATGATGCAGTGTAATTTCATATTTTCGACATACTGTATCTTTTACTAAATGTACCCACATTTTGTCCCCCGGCACTGTCGGGTTATAGCAGGTCGAAACAGCATTATGATAAAGTATAAGATTTTCCTTCATTTTTTCAGATTTTGATCAGAAACCTGATCCAGAGGAATTTGGTTGTCATACCAAAGAGTGTAACCCCTAGTAGGATACAGGAGAACGGAAACGTGAGGAAACACACAAAACAATTGACCAAAACAAAAACAAAAAGCGTCAACAACACCATAATCCAAACTCAATATTGATTAAACTAGGGGCAAATTAGGAACACGATTTGCGAAAATGAAATTCAATAAGACCACGTGTTCGGAAGAGATAACATCTTCTGAATCATCGATAATATCTGCCATGTAAATCTAGGTCACAACAGCTTATTCTAAAAATATTGCTATTTATTTTCAAATATTAGGGGTTCATCCAAAACCCCTACACGTTATATAATCGTAGATTACGGGCAATGACGTAAGCATGTTTGATATTTGTAAAATTAATGTTAAAATGGAGATTATTTGCATAGAGATGTGTTTCCTTCCTAATAGGGTAATAGATATAAATTAAATGTATAAAACAACACGATACATAGAAATGTGGTTACACTTTCAAAAATGACTAATTACTACGTAGACTATGACTAAGGACTCGTAAATAACTGAATTTTGTTTTCGAACGTTAGTGTGTCTTTAACTGTGGGACTACTCGACAAAAATTATTTTTATCAATTTTTACGAAAAGCTGTGAAAAATACAAATCGCCAAACAGTCTAATACCTTTCACTAATAATCCAAAACGATGAATTGTTGACATGAATTTGTGATTGCACTTTAACATTTGCTAAATGATATAGTATGCCAAGAATAAATTGAAAACTTCAGCAGTCATAATTTTCACTTTTCATATATTTCAGGTTTTCGATTTCAAGCTTTCCCCCGAAGATATGGCCGCCATTGCAGCCATAAACAAGGGACATCGACTGTTGAAATTCCACATGTAAGTGATAACTAAAATGAAACACATACCAAAACACGTAACGGATATAAACTCAATGAATGCCTTCAGCCGGAACAATTTTCAGTTGAATTATTGGTTATAATTTAGAATGTTCCTCAGCCAGGCGACACCCCAATGAGTATTAGTCCCCTACCGGCGAAACCAGAGGGGACAGTTAGTTTACCTGTCCTCTGTTCGTCCGTCCGTCCGTCCGTCCGTCAGTCTGCCTGTTTGTCACCTTATTTTGGGGTTTCTGTTCATTATCACTGCAACATGCGCACATATTGAACTGAAATTTAGTATACAGATACACCATGGAGATATTTTGGTCAATTTCTAATATGCTTACGTTGAATGATGTTTTATAGAGTTACGGCCCCTGGAGAAAATGTCCGGTAATTTAGTTTCCATTCATTATCACTGCAGCGTGTGCATTAATTGAACTGAAACATAGTACATAGATGCATCATTGGGATATCTAGGTCAAGTTTTAATATAGTTACGTTGAATGATGTTTTACAGGGTTACGGCCCTCGGAAAAAATGTCCGATAATTTAGTTTCTGTTCATTATCTCTGCAACGTGTGCACTTTTTGAAGTGAAATGTGATATACATATCATCTGTCAGGTGCATCATTGGGGTATCTAGGTCAAGTTCTAATATGGTTACGTTGAATGATTTTTTTTTTTAGAGTTACGGCCCTTGGAATTAGAACATGTCCGTTTCCGTTTTTTTATCTCTTCAACGTGTGCACATATATTGAAGTGAAATTTGGTATACAGATACATCATGGCGATATCTAAGTCTATTACCTGTAATTTGTCACTGCATGCATCTTAATAGCTCACGGGGGCCTGTAGTAGACATGTCATATATTGCTTCAGCAATGCTCAGTATGCTTATTTTCCTCTCTTTGTGACATATAATACGAAATGTATAGATTAAGCATTGAAACTTTTCAGGCAAGAACTGTACCACTGACTAACTTTGTCGTTGAAATAACGGTTTGAGAAACAATATTAAATACTAATTACATAATAATCAGTACATAGATGTCTGATTGTTACATAGATTTATGACGTCATGTAACTTTTTAAATGTTGTGAAGCAAAATCGATGCACAACATTGCATGCACATTTATTTTTTGAACTACATTGTTCGTGAGAACAAATAATTTATGAAGTGTGGAGCGCATATACATAACATCACTCATCATGTTTTTTATTTACTTTCAGGATGACCAGTGCACCTGATTTCCCATTCAACGATCCCATATAAATCTAGAAAAAAGCAATGGGTTTTCTGCATCAGCAATTTGCTGTTTACCTAGTGCAATATGACATCACCTCTATGTCTATATCAGGCGTGTTTTTCATAGGCGTTTTAGTGAAACAATTTCAACATCCAATCTAATTTAAATAAAAGTATATTTTTATATTTTCGTCTAGTGTCAGAATTCTCGTGTTTTTCTTTCATCAACATTGGCCCATCGGAAACATCTCTTCCCAACAATCATGTGATCATTATCACATGACAATCACATGATCCAGAGCATGCTATTATTACTCACGGTACAAACATCACATTATACAAGTTGTTAACGCATTATCAAACGAATGTGTTTCAATGACAAATCATTGCACAGTAAATGTGATTTAAAATGTTGAGATAAAATAAATCTGTCATTAACATATTAACGTTGATATAATATTCACAAAATGACGTACAACTGGTTGTTTTACTAAAGATATATTATTATTGTAGATAATATTTTTTGCAAAAATAAACGAATAGTATGATTGTCTATGAAAATCGTTATTTAATTTTTGCATTAACGCTGCTTTCGTTGGGGTATCTTGACTACTAGGATTATTTTATATTTTATATTCGTTATGAATTCGTTATATTCATATGGGCGAATTGATCGTCGTACGCATGGAATATTCAGAGAAAGTGTCTTTCTCCAGCCCACACAACTCCAACAACCCAGGTGGAGTATAAAATGGTCTAGGATGTGTTGCAGTATCTGTGCTGTAGCATTCAAGTGAGGTGGCACTATATATAAAAGATGCCATTGGAAGCACGGTATCACTACAAACAGAACACCATTCATCCCCAACACACAAGCATGCAAACACACACATATGGAGATATTAGCCATGCAGTATAGGACAAGTAGTTAGTGCCTTATAAGGCAGCTCCTGCGAACTTCTAAGAATTGTATATAAACTATATGTGCTTATTGGATTGATTGTATAAGAATTGTATATCTATTTGCTGTAAAGCGCTTTAGAGTGGCTAATGCGAGCTAGATAGGGCGCTATATCACAAAACTTACAGAGAATACCAAAGCGTCAACAAAACCATAATCCGAACTCAAAATCGATTAAACTAGGGGCAAAATAGGAACAAAGAAAAAATTTACATGGAAACTCTCGTAAAGCACAAGACAATAAGACCAGGTGTTCCGGAAGAGTAAGCGTCTTCTGCTTCATCGACGACACCCGCCATGTAAATCTTTGCCACATCCAAGTAAACATCAATCCTCAAAATGAGAACCGAGTCATCATTGTCATCACAACAAGTAAACACAATAACAAGCAATCTCAAAAACGTCCATCTTCATATCACACAAAGATACAGAATATTTCTCGATGATATCAAGATGGCGACCATCAAACTTGCCAATAGACTCCATCAACCTGCATTTCTCGAATCCTTGTAGCGCAAGTTTGTTCGTCAGCAGTTGACATCTATCACGAAAATCGCGATATAAGAGCAAGCCCTAGAATAACGAATCAACTGCGACATGTAAACACCATAAGATGGAGAAGCAGGGATGTTACTATCAAGAAAGGGAAAGTTCACGATCGGAAAATCGAAATTGTCACGTTTATCATACAGCTTAGTAGTAAGTTGCCCGTGTTGGTCATAGTTTAAGTAAAGATCGAGGTAAGAAGCTGATGTAGGAGAGTCTGTTGTGTCTTTAATCTCAAGTTCAGTAGGGTATATACACTGTACGATCGACTACGTCAGCAAACTTCTTGTTGTTTATAGACAACACATCGTCGATGTACCTGAAAGTGAAATTGAACGATTTGGCAAGGTTTTTGTTACCCGTCCTGATAAGCCCCTCGACAAATTTAGCCTCGTATGAAAACAAAAACAAGTCAGCCAAAAGGGGTGCACAGTTAGTGCCCATTGCAATGCCAACAGTTTGTTGGATAATAAGGCAATGAACATTGATAAAAAGCAGAATAAAAAAAAGACAAAACTGTGAAAAAAAAAGCAGACATACTGTACCTTTTATCCCTCTTATGAGCCTAGTTTTTTTATTCATCTAAAATTCAACACAATGCAAGAAGTTAAAAAGTTATTGAAACATCCCATTTCACTAACATATCTTAAAATAGTGATGTGTTGTTCGGAAATATACATAAACAACTAAAACCGGAGTGCACTCTAAGTCGGTTTATGATGAGAGTACACTCTTTTTTTTGTATTATAACCCCATAACATAAAAAATAGAATCAAGTTTATCCTTTGAATTTAATCTATACGCTGCGAAAATTCACTTTATTGATGGACTCTTTTCCCTTACCAATTAATACGCTGCTGCATCTACCAATCAAAAACGACCTTTTAAACGGCGACGTCATTTTTTACGTTATGGGCTGATAATGTATGATAAACCAAAGACAAAGCTTGATTAAAACAAAATTAAATTATACCGGTATACAGAAAACTCAAGTTAAGGATGAGACATCTCTGTCTTGAATCCTCGGAACACTCAATACCAGAAAAACGAGATAAAAATTGTAATCTTCTGATAAATTACTTAGAATAAAATAATCCTTCCTTCGTTGGAGGTGAGACAGGGGAATCTCACACCGAGGGGTAATAGTCTTAAGTTGCCAAACAAGAGGCTTGCCGAGAGTTTGGCAACTTCAGAATCTTACCCCGAGTGTTGAGATTTCCTGTCCAATTACCAAGGAGGTGAATGATTATTTTTCTCATACCCTGTTAAACCTCATGTATATTTAATATTGACGTTTCATCAATGCAAGACAATGTTGAAGTGATGTGATTAAAGGGTAATTGTATTGTTACCGTTACGTCATCGTATTGTTGCTACGACGTCATACATTTGTTGAGACAAGAAGCAGGTGTTACTTGGATAAACCTAGGGTGAGATAGGTAAATCTCACACCGGTAAAAGTGTGGATATCCCTGTCTATGGGTAGATAATACACTGTATACAATATGTAGTGACCTGATTCATTGTGTGTACTGCTTGCTATATATAGAACACTGTCCACCTATAAGCGAGCCTACGTCTTCTTATTTACCACCTGGTCAGAAAAAAGTTTGATTCATTTTTTTTAAACTGTGTTTATGTCAAGGTCTCGTTGATAACAATACCCTTCCGAGGGTACAGAACACTTGTGGAGTTACTTGAGGTTCGTTTCGTCGCATATATACATGCATAAACCATTGATAGGAATAAATTATATGCTTCACTGGATGATATTTGCCACATTGGCAGAACGTTTTCAGAAGACAGGTCAGGATGTCTAAATCTACGATGAATATAACGCTGAACAATGGACTCCGTATGCCGTTATTTGGGCTTGGGACATGGCAGGTAGGTTTTCACGGTAGCTTGATAACCGATGTAAATTTCGTTCCTAGCCTGATTCGTATACTTTTCACTTATTTATTTTCAAAATCACCGGGGCTTGGTTTAGGGATTTTGAGTGAAACATGGCGTAAATTCTTATAGTTTTGCTTATTAATAAAGGTATGTACACCATTAAATATTGTCATATTTGTCATCCGCTGTTTATAAACATTCTTAAACCTGGCAAATATTGAGAGTACCGAGGTATATACGGGACAATATGTTGACAAACATGGCGACGGTAATCTCATTTGAATACATAATATGCACGTTTTCTGATGTGGTTTCGTTGTTTTCACCGTGGCAAGTAGTCGTACTAAAGGGAGGGTCTCTCTTAAAAGCGTCTTCAAGCGTCATTATTTTATAATCATATACTACGTCGCCCATAAAGCATAACTCATTGATCTTTCACAACAGGTAGGTGTTAAGTGTTTACATAGCAATTGATCTGGCCTTACTGTGCGTTCAACTGTGCGAAGCCCTACATATATAGAGTATACCTCACAGTAGTTCAAGTTCTTTTATTACTTTAAGTCTTACGACTTATCAGTGTAAACATATGATACACAGGATATTTACATATATACAAAATGTTGAATTTGCCACAGGAGAATGAACGATGCAATAATAGTAACATCAATCAATAGTAATATTGCAAAATATATATATATATTTATATATATCTCATGCTTGTGATCGGCACTTATTTGCCGCTAACAGATATTTCCCAAGATTACACAAGTCTTTAACATTGTTTGTATTAAGTAACTGTGTAAGCTTATATACACTTGGATTATTTCTATAATAATATTTTAAATACTTCTGTCTTAAATCAGAATACCTAGGGCAAACTAATACAAAATGAAACTCGTCTTCTATATCATTAAGATTACATAGAGTACAAAATCTTTTACTTCTATCAAAGCCAACATATCGCCCGGATTCAATATTTAATTTCTGAGCCGAGCAATTTCTTTCATATAACTGATATTAACTGATTTTGTTAGATACGATTGTAATATAATTTTATCATTTAATTCCCTGTAAAGCAAACCTTTCGACATATCTATAATAGCATTATATCCATTTTGATTAAAAATGTCAAATATTCTTTCCTTAATTATTGCAAAAGTGAAATCGTTTCCATTCTGTGCGTCCCAAATATCACCCAAGCCTAAGCGATTCCATTCATCTTTGATTTCACAGACCCATTGGTCCTTATATAGAAGCATATTTTCATAACACGATTTCAATATACTATTTTCAGTATTGAGCAATTTAAACCAATATTTAAAAATTCTAAGCTCCCTTGTTATGAACAATGGATAACGGCCTAATTCGAAATATACCATCATATTTGGAGTAGATTTGCGCACACCTAACAATCTTTTACAAAAATTGACATGGAGTTTTTCGATGTCAGGGCCTTTATGGAATCCCCATACTTCTGAACCATAATTGACTATGCTACTGACATATGTATCAAACACTGCTAATTGAGTCTCACTATTAAAATACTGTTTCTTGCATACCCTCATTAATGCAAATAATGCTTTTCGACCTTGTTCAGATACTTTTTTCTGTGTTTGTTTAAATTTTCCATTATAATTCAATAAAACTCCTAGATAGTTGAATTCATTCACTATCTCTAAAACACTCCCATCATATTTCCAATTTTCATTATCTTTCAATTTTCCCCCATTTCTAAAAACAACAATCTTTGTTTTGGAAGTGTTAACAGTTAGGCCCCACTTGGTAGTGTAATTAAGCAAGGAGTCTAGCATTTTTTGCAAGCCTTGGGGTGTTTCGGCAAAGATAACAGTATCATCAGCATACATAAGTAAGAATATGTTAATTAGTTGTAAGTCAATAGAAGGACAGTTGTCTTCTATAAATTGCATTTCAAAATCGTTCACATATAATGAAAATAACAGAGGAGACAAAATTTCTCCTTGAAAAAGACCGATCTTACAGTCAAAAAAAAATTGAGCAAACGCCATTGTTTTTTACACAACATCTCACATCTGTATAAGTGATCTGATAATATTTAACATTTTACCTTCGATACCTTCTTTTATTAACTTGTACCATAAATTCTGTGTATTTATCATGTCAAAAGCTTTGGTATAGTCGATGGAACAGCAGTATAGACGATTTTTACTTTTAAGAGTACGATTAATCAACGCCTGTAATGTAAATAAAGCATCTGTCGTTGAAAGATTCCGCTTGAATCCAAACTGAGCATCAGTTATCTTATTGTGCTCCATGTCGATTTTTACTAACCTATCATTTAATACAGACGTAAAAAGTTTACCAATACAACTGACGATTTGAATACCTCTGTAGTTATCAGGATTACTTGGATCACCTTTCTTAAATACTGGAACAATATTTCCAACTGACCATATTCGAGGATAGATACCTGATTCAAAAATATTGTTAAAAAGTATAACAAGACAAAGTACAAACACTTAAGAACAATGGATAAGATACTCATTCAGCATTTCATCGATACCACACGCTTTGTTGGATTTAAGTTTTCGGATTGCACATTCTATTTCAAAACCCGTAATATCGACATCAAGTTCATCAAACACTGGGGTATGAATGGGTATGTCATCATATTGGTTCATATAATTATTGATACTTTCATCAGTTTTTATTTCAGAGGATGCAAGATTGCAAAAGTGTTTTTGAAATTCTTCTAGAGATATCTTCTGTGAATTAACCGACTTCCTTTTTCTGAATTGCTTATAAAACCGTTTTGAGTTATATTTTCTAAGATATTCTAACATATTTCCCTGGTGAAGCTTATATTCACGCTTCAACTTTATTTCAAGTTTTTTATAAGACCTCTTGCATCTGACGAGATTTTCACCATTTTCGACTGATTTACATAAATTAAAAGTAGAAAGTGCAATCTTGTATTCTCTGAACCTTTGCTTACATTGATTATTGAACCACGGCTTATCTTCAGTCATCGCTTTCTTATCTCTGACATGTTCTGTGACATTTGAACAACAGTATGGTGACATTACAGTTTTTACAAGATCTAAAAAATTATTTAAGGTATAATTGATACCCCTTTCAGTGTCATTACATAGTTCAAATAGCTCAGTGGAATTTGCCAGAAGTGTCTCTTTGATCGACTGTTTTTCGTTCTCATTCCATTTAACAGAACTTCTATAGGATTTAGATTCTATATCAACAGTTTCTTTAATAGCGGAAAATAACGAAGGTAATGTGAACGGCACAGGGGAGTGGTTGGAGAAATGATTAAATACACCAGATTCGAACTGTGCTATGGTCTTTATCAAAGCATCAGGAACTAAAACATAATCAATAAGACTGGCTCCATTGTTACCGAAAAACGTATAATGGCCATTACTATCACCAGCATGTCTACCGTTTAAAATTTTGAGACCAGTTGTTTTACAGAGAGACAAAAGTTGTCTTCCGAACTGGTTAACATAGAGATCCATATTTGCCCGTATACAAACATTAGAATCTGGAAGGTATTCGAATATATTGGATAATACATGAGCTGAAAATTCACTTACTTTATCAAAGGCAATATACGTACGTACACATATAAAATGACGTAATATGTCAATCCGTTTGAAGTCTTAAATATTTATAAAACTGTGTTTTTGGCAATACGAGTACATAATGCATAGCACTGAATAATAACGTGTTGATATTTGGATGATAAGCACAGACCTAAACTAAAAATTACGACATGCCGTAAATGTTCTCGACTACCAACCAGCCGGAAGCAGACGGCAAGTAAACAACCTAGCTATGCTAGCTGGCTGCTGACTACGATATCCACTAGGAAAGCGAAACAGGTAGACTTTATGGGCCAGGAAATTTAACATTGGTTACAATATAATCCCAGCTAAACCACATTGAAATATATTCAAAAAGTACAGCAGTGTCGACGATAGAACAGACGAGGAACCGCCAGCCCAAATCGGTGATTTTTGCAGTGTTACATAGAAATGTACGACCACCTGTACACCACGGCACATACACACACTCCATATCAAGATACTGAATACAGACCGGACAGAAGAGAGGTGAAGAGATGGCAGAAGAGCTGTACTGCTTGGTGTGTTGGCGGATAGTTTTTCTACATGTGTCAAATGTGGCCTCACAGCTATCTGATGCTGGGCATACTATAAACTCCCACCAGCAGGACATAATATAACACCCACCAAATGCCCATGGACTGTCAGCAAAGTACGGTACGGTACATATACAATGTGATATTGATAACGATGTACATGGTGCTATTTCCCCAATTTTAACCACATAGCCGATTTCGAGCCGATGCAGGAGCGCCAAAAATGGATATCTCTTTTTCTAATTTTAGTTATCATAGCTATATAGGGAGATATCTCACCTACATATTGAAATAGGTTTTTACGTCATATCAGCAAAAATGACGTCACTACAGGTAAAAAATGACGTAATATAGTGCGGAGACGTCTTCAAATTGGCGTCGTCAATGACGTTATTTTTTCAACGTGATGCATATTATGCTACATCGATTTTGTGTTTTCCCACACTATCAATACAGTAACGAACCATTTACCTCTCTACTGTAGTAGCTAGGTTTGATCACAGTTGCTTGAGTTTCTGTCAGTAAAAAATAAATATATAGGCTATGTGTGAAATGAGCCTCCCATTTTACAGGCCGCGGCTTCATATATATAAACATCTTTTATATACAGTGTACTGAAGAAACTCGAGCAACTGTGGTTTGATGTTGTTCTGTTCATTGGTTTTCGTGTGAATCTTATAAGGTATGAAGTTTTACGGATACACATGGCTTACGTTGTAAAGCGACAAATAGATCTTAATCGTTAATCACGTAACACTTCGTTTCAATATTACATAAACATTTTTTAAAATACTGAATAACCTCAAGCAACTGTGGTTTGATGTTGTTCTGTTCATTGGTTTTCGTGTGAATCTTTTAAGCTATGAAAACCCTTTGGCGGGAGGGGGGTACTTGTAGATAATCTCATTATTTGAAGCTTATTTTTGTCTTAAATATTGCTGAATTTTCTTAAATCGAGGTAAAAGCATTTTCGTAAAATGAAATATTGGTTAAATTAAATATGTGTAAATGCATTTCTACATGGCTTAACGTTTTGGATTTGAAGATACCGATTCCTGTAGAGGGCACATTTAAAAATATTATGTTGTTTTTTAAACATCTAACTTTTGTTATAAAATGGAATTATGAAAGATATTTTACCCACGCCGGGCCTAAATGAGCTGCTTCATGCTATCTGAGCCACGTCCTTCCATTCTGCTAAAGGAAGTCCCCATCCGACGGCAGGTGATAGGACGACTTATACACCGTTTGAGTAATTGAAGCAAAATGAAAAGACTGATTGTTTACAGACTCGTTTACAAAATTAACAACGTAATAACAACAATCAGGTTAAGACAATTACGTTTTATATTTCTACTCTGTATATATTGTAGATAATTATATTGTTTTTTTTTGTTTTCGTACTGATGAACATTACATGTAGGAGCTCGATCAGAAGTTTCAATTTCCCACGAAAACAGACTGTTCTATCTGCTTCAGCATAATTTTCATTTATTAATACAATAAATGGATCAACCTGTTTTTTCTTAGTTTTTGCATCGGAAAATATAAAGGACGTAAACAAGTAAAGGACCAACAAGAATTATTTTAACGCTAAAACCTTTCTAGCTGCTTATAATCATAGTCATATTTTGAGAAATGGATGGTGGTGATATACCCCCACCCATCCCACCCCATCCCGCCCCGGTATGCCAAATCATGTGCTTTGATCGCATTGACATACATAGCAATGACGTATTTTCACAATGTTTTGGTTTTGGTTAGTGTAAACTACAGTGTTCTATAAACAGTCAATTACATCTGTATTAATAGAATAAGAATATTGTAGTTGTATGCGGATCAGAATTTTCATAAGTTCTCATTAATATTCATACTTATCTCTTGATCTCTAGTCCTTAAGGTAGAAAGTACAGCAGATGCTCTTAATTTAATTCCTTAGTAAAATGCAAATGCGGTTACTTCAGATACACAAGACAATTCCTCAACACGCATTCATTCAAGGGCCAGAACAATGGAAGAGATTTACAATTAAAGAACTGAAAGGGTTCGTGGCAGTGATTTTCAGTACGAGCCTGTTGAAAAAACCTACCATTGCTGAATGTAGGCAGAACAAAAAAGTCAGGAAACGTCGTGGTTAAGAGGGATGTTTTCAAGACACAGGTTCCAACTGTTTCTGAAATTGTAAAATTCCACCACGACACTGTAACCACTACAAAGTACATATGAATTCAACCGATAGTAAAGGTGTTCATTTATATAAAGGATGATACACATTTCTCCATTTATAAAGTTCGTAACTCATTGTGAAGGAATAAATAACTACCTCCCACGGATTGAATTTTTTTCGAATATTTTAGTAATACATGTATTATAAATTGCGACACGCACACAATCACACGTGCACATACATCGTTTTGATGTTGAACTAAAATGTGTTGTCCGCGAAGGGAATACAGTGTAACATATACCATGTATTCCCCGAACTATTGATCAGGTCTTCACGACTTCGAGTTAGTGGAGATAACTGTAAATGTAAATTAAAGTGAGTTTACACTAAATGTTTTTCGACAGTGAGTCCGATCGATCATTAGTACATCAGTACATCAGAGATACACAAGCTCCCTCCTAGAGTATCAGAAAGCCGCAAGACACGGACACAGAGACCTGATTATTTGTTACAGCTAGTTTTAGACCTAAAATAGAGTGTTTAGTGTAATGTCCTCCTCAATGGTCATAACCATTGAGGGGGACATTTTTATCAAAAATTGATCTTAGCCCCCCCCCCCCCCAAAAAAAAGTGTAAAATTACTCTGAACGCCGTATTTTAGGTCCAAAACTAGCTGTAACCAACTCGCAGGTCCCTGTGGACACGGACGGGTAAAAAGTATACCGAAACAACATACTGCTGTAATATTGAAAAAATTATTTTTTGCAAATAGGGTGTTTAAATGGCACTACATTTCCCATCGTCGGAAACCCACGGTACACTTCTCTGACGTTTGCATCCCGTGGGCCAGAATCGGTATAAGCCTGTATGTAGTCACGGATGACACTCTCGACATGATTGGCTACTATTTTAGTACGAAAACGAGAGTTTCTTTCCATTTTAGCCCACGGGACGCAAACGTCAGAGAAGTGTACCGTGAGTTTCCGACGATGTACATTTCCAGACAAGATTATGTGTAGGTAAAAGTCTCGTGGGAACACTTTATTGATTACTGAAAGACTATCCTATTATATGGGACGCGGGAACTGCTTAGAAAGGGACATAAGTATGTGTAACAGGGACATTAAGATTAACCGCGTCAGGTCATTATCAACAAGTGATTTCTACATGCACATTAAGTTTCAAAGTTTAAGAAAATCGGATAATATGTGTTGTTGTTATTGCACGGAAACGAAGCGTGACAGACAGACCAACAGACAGATGGACGAACCCAAATTAATATACCCCGTTTTGGTGAAAGCGGGAGATAACAAAGCATTCAATCGTTAAAACGTTGGCACTTTCGAAATTTGCCGTGGCACCGAAAGGGTTAATCAACAAATTCCAGACTCTATCAAGAAAGCTTAATTATCACCCTCCACTAACTTGAAAAGTAAACCTACAGCAAATAGGATATCAATCATTTATTATCAATTGAGACACATTTGAACTCTTCCAATGCAATGGCTGGGTTAGTTCATTTTTTAATTTCAGGTGTGAGCGAAGGCCAAAAAAATATGTATGTTTCCAATATCCGACTGACCCTAGTTTTACTGCTGACCCTAGCTACATGTATTTTATCACCTTCTTGTATCCAAGATTATTTTATTGGCCTTGCAAAGTTCACATCAACTCCATAAAATCTTTAAATGTGCTTCCTTCTGGTACCGACAGTCTGACCATATTCTGGACAATCATTAGATTGAAATGTGAGCGAGTAAGCCTAATAGATATTGAAATGTGTGAAAAAGCATGGTATTAACATTTGAAATGAAGCATAATATAATTTACCTAAATAAATAAAATATAAAAAAAAAAAAAAAATTTAAGGCATGTTACCTGAACATACATATATTTTTTTTTGGCCTTATAAAATGAAGCAACAATTTTCAACAATATTATATTAATAATTATTCAGGTAATAAAATCTATCCCTGCATTTGTAAATATAAAATTTATTGAAACAATTGATTTGATGAGTTATTTTTTACCCGAGGACTGGGGCCTAAATTTGTCCAATTGCCTAAAATACTCATTGCAGATGAAAAGGTCGCACAATTGCAGATTCTTTCCCTGATTTGTCAAAATTACCTCAATTACAATGTAATGTGTTAAATTTAAATATTACCAGAATTTGGGTCAAATTTTGTATGTAGTTTTTATTACATTACATTTTTTCTGCATTGTTTAGTGTTGTACAAACAATCAAAATACCCTGCCATTTTCACAAATTTTTGTGTTTATTGTATCTTCTCTTTATTAACGGGTCACTCTTCCATGAAACAGGCAAAGTACTTGGATGCATGGTTAGTGCAAAATTTTACATGACCATCGACTTTGTCAACAGAAAATGCAAAACACCTAAGTCACATGACTATCGACTATCGAAAAAACTGAAATGGTAGTTCAAAAGGAATGGAACAAGAATTGATTGTGGATCTAGTTTCAAAACGTCAATAATAGGAAGTACACTTAAGGAACTCTGATTTATAATGAAGACACAGCAACTATTTTCATGTTGAGTCAAAATGTAAATCCAAACATCAAAACAATTGATTAAAAGAGTGACAAAAGACCGTATGGTGACCATGAACTGTGTGATTCTTCATGGTGCTCACATATAAAATACAGCTTGCATCCATATTGACAACTCATTGTTTGGTGATTGCAATCAATATTTAAATATATATTATTTTGACACTAATTATAAAAAAAAACCATGTATTTGAAAAATATCAGAAAGTTTTTTTTCAGTTATTGTTTTACACTCATTAATTTGATTCAAATCTACCCTTATATTTCAAAGGGAGACAATTCTGTTTTAAAATCCAACTATTTTTGCAACTATTAATTTTCATTTCACCAATATTTTTTTAAGATTTTTTTTTTTTAGATAGAGCTAATAATTATTTAAGGAAATATCAATATTTTGAGAAATATTTGCAAGGTTCTTTGTATTTTTTCAATGCAGTTTTGATTCAATTCAGTGAATTTATAGTATATTGGGTCAATCTAGTCAAGGGAGGTAACTACGATGCATTGAAATTATTGTTTTACACATTTTACTCATTATTGAAAAAGTTTCAACGTTAACATGTTATGTTTTTTTTAAATAATGATTAAGCTAGGTCTGTCCTTCCAACTGACAATATAGCAGAAAAATGTAGTTACAGGAATTATATTTAATTTGTGTTCCAATATGGAAATATTGTGCATATTTTATAATAATTGTTCAATACTGATACAAGAATAAAACTAGAAATTGTTTCTGAACAATTTGACGGGCTTTTCACACCTATGTCAGATTTTGTCTTTGGTGAAAGGGAGGTAACTCTTACATATTTTAAGAACTACTTCCCTTTTACCACCGATATACAGTAAACCATTTTTATACAAAGAATATGTAGGGAAATTTTCAAAATGGCGTTTTACATTAACCGGAAGTGCTTTTAAAACACCGAAGTTATCAATATCATCGGAATGACAAACTCTATTGATCTGTAGAAAAAGCTTTAAAAAATAATGAAAAATAAAAAATATTCTAAAAAAAGATTAACTTTGACCTCTGCTGCGCACTTTTAAGAGACATATTTTGTAATAACTTGTAGAAGAAGAAACTTTTCCCCAGATGTACTCTACAAAAATATACCTTTGAATCATCTGAACATTAAACGGTTATTGAGATATAACAATTTTAACATTTTAAAGTATGACGTCATAGCGGCCATCTTGGATGTTGAATCAATTTTTAGTCGGGACTATCCCACGATCATTTAAGACACGTTTAAGCTGAATCCCACTGGTGGAATTTGAGAAGAAGTTTAAAATGTGAATGGTTTTTTATATAGATTATATAGGGGAAAATTTTAAATGGCGTATACCGGAAACCGCATTTGATACAGAAAAAGTGAAAACATCATTTTGATTGTTATGACATTGCCTATCATCTGCAAAAAGAATTATTGAAAAATGTTGAAAAATAAAAAAAAGTTTAAAAAATTGGTGACCTTTGACCCAACAGCGATTTTTTTTTTTGACCTACTTAAACAAGTTTCTGTTACCCCTTCAGTTCATACCATATAAGATGCTTAAAGAACATTGGCATACCTCTTACCGTTTTGGAGCAATTCCGGTAATTGCAGAAGAAGAAGAAGAAGAAGAAGAAGAAGAAGAATAAACATAACAGAAACAATAGGTCTTTTCACCACATGGTGGAAAGCCCTAATTAAAAAAATTCAATCAGATATACGTTTTGATTACTTACATTTCACCAAAGACATCACGAAGGGTGAAGATTAAGCAGAGGAAATAATCTTGACAGTTCTTTTTAGCGCTAAAACTACGAGTAGTGTTTTCGTCTATTGCTGCCACTATTCTGTGACCTTTTGACCCATGTCATTTTTCCCCTCCCGCTCAGGAACAGCTTGAATAACTACCAATCGCATGATATACAAACTATTTGAAAGCCTGATCATTACAGGAAATGATGTTCCCATGGTATTGTTGATAATTATGATGACTTTATTTATCTATATGCAATTTGTAACAAAGAAATCAAATTTTCACTCCCACGGCTCATTTACATATTATGTCTCTGCTCTTAGTTTGACCTCTCTGTGTATACATAACCTCTAGGTGTATACAAACATCCATGTATAACCTCGAGCTCACGCGATCGGTGGTATATATATATACACTCGTATACGGATCGCGGTATGTCCCAGACACATCGCTAACAGGTGCGTGTGTACTGTCATGCAATTTGTATTAAACTTTGATTATATAATCGCTTCATAGCCAACAGTCCTGAATTTGATTTGATTTTTGACCGACGGCCATCTGGGACATTTAGCTCACAGAAAACCATCTTTCAGTTGATAAAGCTTTTTCTTAAGCAGAAAAAAAGAAAGGAAAAAATCCAACTTAAAAAAAAAATAATTAAGATAGTCTATGGTGGGTACCAAGATCCTTTTGGGACCTATCGTTTAATGTTCATACAGATATGTTTGGCTTACTATGTATGTGCATAGGTTAGTGTCTCTGATGCACGGGATATTCTTTATCCGATGTCTTAAATGTTAATAGGACTTAATAGTTTATTTATGTTCTAAAGTTAATGTCGCATTTGGTTTTCTACATACGACATCATATCTTAAATTTTTTATGATATATACATGTACATATGTATGATATAGAATGAAATGAAACGAAATGTTTAAATTGCTACATTACATCCGTTTTCATTAATCGAACTTTTAGGAGGTTAGTATGATATGTCTACCAACATATTCAATGTTGGTCCAGTTATTAATCCTCATCTTGCATTTCCAACTGGATCTCGGGTGTGATGTTTTACTTAAATTGTTTCAAGTGTTGCAGGGAAGGTTTATGAAATAAAGCTTCATTTTGTGTCTAACAAGCTAATACCGTTTATTTCAATGCATATATTAAAAGAAACACATTCGCTTCCCTGTAAATTGATCAATACTCATTTCAAAATAAAAATATGATAATTTTAGTCAAATTGTAAAAGCACTGCACTAAATTGTACATGTACATTGAAAACAACTCGTCAATCTAAACAATTTGCGTGTAAATTATGTTTACTCTAAATACTTACTAACCTAACCCTATTCTGAAACCTTCTGATATCGAAACTTAGTATCCCACACAACAAAATCACTTCAATAGACGTTGACAAATACATACTTTTGTTAGAAGTTTAAGCGTTTCAGTACTTTAATTCTTTTTGGTTTTACATTTTCAATAAACAAGATTTTTTTGAAATGCCAAATTAGGCTAAACAGCCTTAAATGATAAGGCATCTTCAAGAAGACCTGGAAGGAAATCAAGACCCTTACATATCATTTTTTTGCATTTTTCTGTTTAACATATCCTCATCTTTCAAAAAAATCATAAGAGAGAAAAACGTAGTTACAAGAAAATATTGACCTCATACCATGATATATCTTAGGGGTTTTATGCATCTGTTTCTTCTGCTTCTACATTAGTTTAGACATTTTGGATTCCCAACTTTTGGTCCCTAGCATCACTGAAGAGTCCTCGGAGGCCGAAACAGCTGTATGATGCAGTTGTAATTAATTTTTCGGAATTCTATATCTATTCCTAAATTAAAAAGGTGCAGCGTATGTGTGTGTTACGTCATTTTAGTAGCATTCGAAATTATATGCGGTAACAACGACAAACGTTTTAAAGTCCAACTATACGTAACTTTCGGCAAAACTTGAAACAAAAATCAAGCCTAAAACTTATTATATTCATAGATTTAGTTAAAATTAACTGATATCAACAATGTTCAAGATGAATTCTTACGTGGTTACCGGTACAGCAGCGGTTGAAATTCGGTATTTGTAAACAGGCGTCCATTCTGAACTGTCTTATAGCTTCGGCTTGTTGTTGAAGTGAATCATTTTCAATTCTTTGGATTTGCCTGTCAAAAGTTTCTTGTTAGTTAACGCTCAGGTGTACTTCGTTTTACCCTTATTTTTGCATGGTTATCAACTGCATTTTTTATTTTCATTTTTCAGAATCTCGAAAAATTTCCTGAAGTTACGTATATCGGGCCTTTAAGACATGCTTACTCATTCAAGTTTTAATTCTCGCATGTAATTATCTCGTTTATTTGTATTTCGGGTATTTCAGAGTAAACCAGAGGATGTGAAAACTGCCGTAAAGACAGCTTTAGACACTGGGTACCGCCTAATCGACACTGCTTTCAATTACCAAAATGAAGAGCCAATAGGTCAAGTCTTACATGAATATATTCAAACCGGTAAAGTCAAACGGGAAGACCTATTTCTAACGACTAAGGTATGTACTGAATGCAGGCGGCCAACTCCTGTATGCATTAATAATTAACATCAATCTGATTAAAATCATATCTTGATCTCCGCGCCGTTCCGTAAACTTCTCTCTGCTGCGTCAAGATCTGAGATAATCCCATAGAGGGCCATGTCCCGATGACCTTTCGTATTAGCCAATCAAATTACTACTGGCAGAATCTTGACAGTGAAATTTTGAGGCGACACATCTTGCATAAACACTATTTTCCGTTTAGTCATTTCGTCACCAAAAACATCGTGCGAAATAATGTGACGAAATGGTTTGTTGCAAGATGACAGGTCGTTGGAAAATTATTTTAGTGTTAGGTAAAGAGGCGACAAAGGTCATCTGGACGTGACCTCTTATGGGATGTTGTCAGATCCTTGTAAAACGGAGTGAGAACAATGATCTGTATTTTAATCAGATTGAATTAACATGTAGTTAAGAAGTTTTTTGTAATTTTCTATATCAATTATATTCACAAAATAATTTTGAAAACTGGAACATATGGCCATATTGTAAACAAATCAAGGTAATGATGAATGCATTCGCACAATTTAGCAAATTTGCATAATCTAATGGAAAGAATACGCTACTTATCTCAAAAGTACCAAAGATTAATATTCAACGAAAGAGCTGTTTACGCTTTAAAGTAAACATTGCATATAATGCAATACTTCTTTATCAGCGACCCGTAGACGAGTCGCTGAAATTTCTCGATTCTCTCTCGAGATGAATATTCTTACTCTTATAGCGGCAAGCCGTCCCGATATTTAGCAAATCAGGGAGTTAGAACCCTTTGGACTAACAGTGGTAGTTGCCTGCTATAGTTTGACCATTATCAGTGCTGCTCCAGAAGTCGAAATACACACACCTGTCGCTATGCTTAAAGTTATAGATCAACACATGCATAGTAGTTTATCTTATTTATTGTTAAATGCTTTCAGCGTATGCTGATACATATAATAAGCATATGTACATGAATTGAACAATATATCAAGTGGTTCTTAAAAGCTTTGAGAACTTAAAAATTCATAGAAATATTTCTAAAGTGAACGATATATGTATACATTAATATTACATTTATTGTGTATATATTATCAGCTAAAGTGAAAGTTGAAACTGATTTAAATGCTCTCATGTTTTTATGTTGTCGCATTTTCATGTTTTTTTATGATAATATATCAATAGTAAATATGTTTGTATATGAAGAAACGTTTCCCCCCACTCCCATTGTTATCGAACGTATGGGTATACAATTTTATGAACAGAAATTCTGGTGATACCAGTACAAAAACATATTACACTCATTATTGATTTCAGAACCAGCTTGAATAGGTATAACGAATGTTGATCGGTAACTGGCCACGAAAAAGGGAAGTTATTGCGACAGATAAAGAAGAATGGCATATGACATTAACTGAAGTAATAAATGAAGTAATAAATGAAGTCGTAAATGAAGTCATAAAAGAATGGCATATGACATTAAATATTGTCTCATTGAGAAATGTTCTGCATCTTTAAGTGATATGAAGATGGACGTTTTTGAGTATGCTCATTAGAGTGCTTACTTGTTGTGATTGACAATGATACTCGGTTCTCATTATGAAAACTTGATGTTTACTTGGATGTGACAAAGATTTACATGGCAAGTGTCGTCGATGAAGCAGAAGAAGCTTACTCTTCTGGAACACCTGGTCTTATTCTCTTGTACTTTTACAAGGGTCTCCATGTAAAGTTTCCTTTGTTCATATTTTGCCCCTGGTTTAATCGATTTTGAGTTTGGATTATGATTTTGTTAACGCTTCGGTATTCTCTCATTTTTTTCAGCTTAATGCCATTTCCTGGCTGAAAACCCGTTCAACGTTAGCGATCACTTCCATAGGTCGTAAAAATGAAAGCATTTTTTCACTCAATATTTTTAATTTAAAGACACTACTATTACCAATAAGTTGTATCTACAATGACTTTTCAATATTTTTGGCATTTCGATTGAAACAAGAAATTATCATCCTTTTTCAGAATAATCTTATTAAATTTTCTACGCACGTCATCCGTATCGTGAGCGTAGCATTTCCATCGGAATAACATATAGCGCTTCCACAGGTCTTGCGTTGCGTTTAGCAGTACAGTAACCCTGTAAATAATTAGCATAATTGGGCCTCTTAGTATAGATATTCTAATATATTTGTTAAAAATGAATAACCTTAATTAAACAAACGATGATATGATTAAAACAATATTTCCTCATTGACATTATATTTGTCTCTTTAATTTAAAACATTGAGTGTATAGCTTTGTATCAAGTCTAAATCGTGTCTGGGATGAAGCTAACGATAGGTGACATCTGGTTTTAGGTGTAAAAATTTAATTTTTAGGTAGGTAATCCTTTTTTAATCTGATATCATGGTATCGGTATAATATGGTGGTTAACTATTAAACTTGATTTCCCCAAAGATGACAGTTCTCTTGACCAGTAATGTGGAATGGAACTTAAAAAAGATTGACATACGTCGTATCTCCAATATTACATGAACCGGCTAATGCTGTCAATTATCTAAAATAATGAATATGATTTCGATGAATACTATCTAATATGTTCTTTTTGCAGTTGGGAAATATCCTAACTCGACCTACTGATGTTCAGTATTCTATGTCTGAAAGTCTTAGAAAATTACAGCTTTCCTACGTCGACCTCTTCCTGATACATATTCCATTAGTGCTGAAGGTAAGTTTTACATTTCAAAAACTTGATAAATAACTTTGTTTGCCAGATGTTGCTAAGACAATCTTTCTGTTTTAACCCACTCTTTTTGTTTTAGCGCGTTTTAAGAAAAGAATGTGACGGTAAATGGTATGTTGAATATCTTGAACCTTAACTCCAGTGATATTTTTGCCTTAATTAGAGACATCAGTGATAGATATACATATACAGTTAATTATGAAGAATGTCATATGCATTTGTATATCCCTTGTCAATATGGAGAGTTGGTAATTAAATTTGTATATACAGTTCCGTATGTGCACAAATTAAAAAGTTCATAAAAAAAAAATAAAAAAATTCCATCCTTCACATGTGATTGTTTTGATATACACGTAAATTGTTTGCCGATCTTCTCAGCCACGATGAATTCGGTCGGATTATTGAGGGCGAAATTGGTGAATGTTAAACCGGAACATAATCCGGTATACAACATTGTAATGTTTTGGGGTCGCTGAATTGCGTGCTGTGATATTCTTGGTCTGAATAACGATTTCTGTATAAAAAAAACTACCATAGCAGTACGGAATTGCAAAACCATCCTGGAGTGAGTGTTATGGATGGGTTTGTAGCGAATCTAGACCGGGTCGATAGCCAGCGACCAGATAGCTCAATTGATTGAGCGTTAGTCTAGAGTTCGGAGGTCCCGCTTTCGAACCCCAGTCTGGCGGTGCATATTCCCTCACCTGTTACATGTTGTTGGAAGCGAAATTTTCAATGAGTGAATCGGTTTATAATTAGATGTATATATTCTCTCTTCAGAAACAGGATGACCCAAAGAACATTTTACCTATGGAAGATGGCCAACTTGTCCATGATGGTGCTGTTGATTTTGAAGGGGTCTGGAAGGTCAGTGCCGATGGGCTGTGTTTTTCTCTCTTAATCAGCTATTAATCCCAATGTAGAAAACGTAAACATCTGAGCAAGAACCGCTGTAAGGAAATAGAGAATACTGAAGGCTTAAGCGGCAGGAAATCCATAAACAAAACTCAAAATTGATCTAACTAACGTTATATTAGAAAAGGAAAGAGAACCTTGAAAGTGCCCAAGAATAATTCAGACCAATGGTTCAGGAGGATATATAAACGTTTTGCTTCATTATATTCGTTTTCAGGTTTTCTTGTTCAGTTAATTCAAACCCCCAAGTATGAAATGAAGATGGACGTTTTTGAATATGCTCATTTGTATGCCTGCATATTATGATTGAGAATTATGACTCGGTTATCATTTTTTGGTCATGCCATTAACTTCGATCTGATCTAAATGGCGGTGTCGTTTATGATTCAGAAGACGCCGACTTTTTCGGAATAACTGTACTTTTTCTAGAGCGCCCGTGTAAATAGTTTCTTTGTGCATATTTCCCCTTGTTTTAATATATTTTTAGTTATGATTATGGTTTTGTTGACATTTTGGTGTTCCCTTTTTTATTAACAATATTGTTTATTTTATCTGACTAGAGTTGTGAAAAGGGAGGAAAGCTTACATTTTAAGGACTTTTAATGGGAAATTTAAAGAATTAACATTACAGCAAAATTATCAAAAAGGAGAAATTCTTCCTTTTGGAGGAGGATTTCATCCCTGTGTCTCCATTATTTTTTCTGTAAAAACTTCCACATGTTACAAGGATCCTTTCATTTATAATTGATCGTATGCACTTATTGTATTTGTGATATATAAACAGGAGATGGAGAAACTTGTAGACGAAGGGAAGGCAAGGAGTGTTGGCGTGTCCAACTTCAATCACGCACAGGTGGAACGTATCGTGAAATGTGCACGTATTAACCCAGTGGTGAATCAGGTAGGATAACTCTTAAAAGATCACGTAACACACACATATACTGCACCTTTTACATTTAGTAATACATGTAGAAACAGTATGCCGAAAAAATAATTAAAACTGCTTCATACAGCTGTTTCGTCCTCCTAGGACACTTCAGTGATGTTAGGGACCAAAAGGTGGGAATCTAAAATTTCTAAAAGAGAATTATCAGTTTTGTTTCATTTAAAAGAATGTATCACATGAGAAAATTGAAAGAAGCATCTTGATTTTCACATGATAAAACAGTGGCGAAGAAATGTTCTCGTGTGTCAAGTCAGTGGTGAACCAGGTAAGATTAATATAATATATCATCTCTTGGTGATGAAGACTGAGAAATCTAAACCCGAGGGTAAGATTTATGAATTTTAGCACAAGGATTTCAATTTCAATTTCGATTCATAAATCTTATTCCTAAAGTTGGTATTTCTCTATCACGATAGTGACATTTTAGAATAATATTGCGTGTCAGATGTCGTTTCACTACCCCGGTCAACGTTAGGTTTATCTTTTCCCTTAACAGCAATAATAGTGATGAACCTGTGAAGTGTAAGAGAAAATAATACGTCTTAAATACTGTTTAAATCAGAAAAGATAATAATTTTATGCGTTAAGACAGTGGTGAATCAAGTAAGATAATACTTTGATATGTTAAGACAGTGTTGAATTAGGTAAGGTTATGTTGTCACGAGTTAAGTCAGTGTTGGATCAGGTAAGATTATGTTGTCACGGGTTAAGTCAGTGGTGAATCAGGTAAGATATACTCTCACGTATTAAGACAGTGGTAAATCAGATAAGATAATACTCTCACGTGTTAAGACAGTGGTGAATCAATTAAGATAATACTCTCACGTGTTAAGACGGCGGTAAATCAGATAAGATAATGCTTTTACATGTTTAGTCTGTGTTAAAACAGAAAATATAATACTCTCACGTGAGAGTGACGTCAGTGTTGAATCAGGTAAGAACAAGTTGTCACGAGTTTAGTCAGTGACGAATCAGTTAAGATGATGTTGTCTCGTGTTAAATCATCAGTGGTAAGGCAAGTAAGAAAATTATCGCAAGACAAAAAATGATACCGGTCGCACTCGTTAGACCCAAAATGAAACAAAGGGAATAATAATTTTCATCCCATATCACAATATGTTTAAATGTCAAATGGATTTCACACATTTTCAGAAGGCTCAATTTCATTGGTAATATTCTTAATAACCTGTGGTGTATTTATGTTCTCTAATGATAATATATAACATTATTTTTTAGTAACATAATTTTGGATTTCCTGGAATAATAAAATCTGTTGAATTCCTCTTTGACGCTGTTTTACTGTTCTTTCTACTTCAACATTTAGAGGGTCTTTGAAACTTTTACTTAACCGGTCTCTTTGAACGGAAACATGAAAAAGACCTGAGCAGTTATTACGTTTTTAATCGATCCAAGGATGTGTTCTAATGAATCATATCAGCTCTATAGGCTCTTTCTTTGATAATTATGCATCGCTTGTGGGTAAACCCTCAGGAAATTTGATGAGAATATATGTATTTGAGTTTCCAAGAATAAGAACATCCATTATATATGTATGTACAGCATAACTTGTCTAATCAACAAGAACCTTTCTTATCAGAATCCCTGTTTAGTGCAGCCTTATAGTTCGGTCCCAGTATTTTTCTTATATCAAAACTCTTCAAACCGGACACCTGTGTAAACCGGCAGAAAATGTTAAGTCCCAATGGCATTCGGTTAAGACAAGTTGCACTGTTTGATATTTGTATACACTTAACTTTTCCACAGGTTGAGTGCCACGCCTACTTACAACAGACTAAACTAGAGGCTGCCATGAAGAAACATAACATAGAGATAATGGCCTATGGTTCACTTGGATCTCCTGGCAGTTCAGCTATCATCACGTAAGTTACCAATATCAGAGAATATATTTAGGATATTATGGTTCACTTCTTATAAATATATATGGTTATATCGGACTTGCCAGAATTCAGTGGCGGAAGAACGCCGCAAGTCTTGAATTAAAAACACCGAAAATTGTGCCTGGCATCAGCCCGTCGTAGGCCTCGAACCCACAATCCCCGGATTGAGGACTAGTGATATCAGAATATCTTAAATCTTTACTTAATGGTCTTTGTGACCCATCCGTGGAGGGCTAGTTTTAGCAGAATGTCAGATATCTTAACCACTTGGCCACTGTGACCCAAAGGTTGAGGGCTAGTGGTAGCAGAATGTCAAACACCTTAACCACTTTTCAAAAGAAGAGCACATATTCATTTTTATACCACTTTAGAGGTGATATTCAGGAACGAAAATAAATCAAAAGACAAAACGCTTCGTTCTCATTATCGCTTAAATGCTAAGAGTGAATAGGGGCATCGAAAACATATAACGCGGACTTTTCCATCTATGAAAATAAAAATACTAAGCAGGAGAATACTATATACTTGAACGTAGGGTAAAATCCGTAAAACATGCGTTGATTCAAGTACAGATGAACTAATTTCAGTATTAACAGTTATTGTTATTCAATACTTCTGTTGTGAAAACAGAGTGCCAGGACAATCCCCACCACCTGTGTTGCTTAATGATCCCGTCGTAGGCGAGATGGCCAAAAAGTACCAGAAGACTCCAGCCCAGGTTTGTACCCATGGCTTTACCAGTCCTCCAATAATCTTTAGGTAATTTTATATAAAGTTATGTACAGGGCATGAACTTCGGGCATGTACAGTTGACATAGATCTTTTAAATAAATGTATTGATGTTTCGGAAAACTCGATTTATTTCATTTTTACCAGTGAAATATCAGACAATATCAACATGATAAAACTTAAAGTATCACTGCTTATAGCATCACTAGAGATGATATAAGTTTCGGTTCGATATCACTGCGCACTATTTGGTGTGTACTATTTTTCGTTATTCTAGAATCAAATCATATAAAGAAGGGAAAGAAAAAAACTTTTTAGTTATAGTTTTTTGGAAATCAATAGATAAATAATTGATATGATTAATATGTTTTTGTGTTTTTACAAGCTTTACCGAACATAATCTTACAGTGTACGTGAATGAAGAAAGTATTTTCGTATACGTATCACTGTAAGTTTTTTGTTTTCCGAAAGCACTGTCAACTCAACACCACTTTGTCCGTCAAACCATGCTCTTCGTCTTCTTTGATGGTGTTGTATTTCTTTTTGTTGATCAGATGCATCTGTTCCGACCTTTCAATAGTCTCTTTCAGCTTCTTTCTTGTCCAGTCTTGTGACTCTGTTTTCATGAACCAATATTTGTTTCCCGTGGCTACCTGACATTTGCGCTTCCGGTTCTGTTTTTATACGAGCAATCATGTGATTTTTTTCGAATCATGTGACCACTAACCTGCTCCCGATTCCGTGCCGATTCGCAAAAAACATAAGAAATGTTTTTTTAACATAGAAACTGATAATAAAAATATAACAATGGTACTGATGTGCTAAGTAATCAATCTTGATATTAAAGAAATATGGTATTGTTTGATAGTCTAAACTGTTAAGGTTAAAAAAATATAGAAAATGTTTCATGACGTAACATGTTGATATTCCTATAATTAGTCGAATGGCGGGGGCGAAATTGAGCAGACGAGCACCAAATTTAGCGGGAAATATCGTTTTAAGGTACTTTCCGGTTAATTGACACAACTGAGACCCCATATTCCTTCTTAGAATAACATTTGCCTCCAGAAAATGTATTTCATTTAGAAATTGGTTCAAACACGAGCTGATTATTATTATTATGTAAGATTATGTTTTAACTATATTTTGAAAAAAATAGAACTTTATCCTATGGCGTATTAATATTCTATAAGCCTTAGGCACTCCTTTCGGATCAGTTGTAACCGCAAATTTTTAAAATGAAATCAGCATTTCGAAAATTTAATAATATAAAAGCCATAGGTTTCCCGTTAAGTATCAAATACATTTCCCACATATGGTAGATTTTAAAAACATTTCTACTCGCGCGAAAAATCTGCCATACTTGTGAAATATATTTGATATTTAACGAGAAACCATTAGATTGCCTCTATGTAATAACACTCACTCCAATGTACATTATGTATGACTTGCATCTTTACATTTCAAGATACTTACTCGATATCTCGAAATTTCCGTCAAACTTTCAATATAAATCTCGGAAATGATGGTATTCCTTTACGAAAGTTTCACAGTAAGTGAAGTGGGTGTTGACATTATTTTCAAATATGATGATCACCTTTGACAGCTTGCTTGGAGAAATGTTTTATTTCATTCAGTTGTATTGTAATGCTTGTGTTGCTAATTCAGTTAAATTGGCATTATCCATTCAAAATTTGTGTTTAGTACATTATTGTCCGTGAAATATAGAAAATGATCAGACTGATAAAACTACTTATATTTTCGCTCCAGTAATGAGCAGTGAAAATACATGAATAAAGTTTTGCAGTCAACATATAAGATTTTGCAGTGAACATATAAGATTTTGCAATACAAAAATAAGGAACTTCTTTCCTGTTGTAAGAGTTGTGAGAGTGACTTCGACTGATTGGCCTAGCTTCTTTCCAGTAGGCAGGTAAAGCAAATAAATAGTATAAGCATTTTAAGGCCTCATTCGAGTTCTAATACAAAGAAAAGTCAATAGTTAACCGTTTAATATAAAATGTATTTCACGAGTGTGGCAGTACTCGTGAAATATGTTTCATAGTTAAAAAGGCAAATAATTGAATATCCTCTTTTTGTTAATTAGGTATAAGGGAAATCACTCCAATATCCCTTGTAAGTATTTTAATAGGGAATGACATTTGTGGCATTGGTTAGTTCAAATTGGTATTCTGTGTTGAAGTATGTTGCTTAATGCAACGCATGACATTATCGAAAGCAATATCAAGCCAAAACCCTCTATTGTTTACACAACAGCGAAACTTATGCATGTATGTCGACTTTCATTTTTTTTTGATGACATGCTGAAAATGCATGTAAGAAATATAAGTAGTGCAATTATTTCCTCTGTTATATTTTTTAGATTCTGATAAGGAACTTGCTCCAGAGGAATGTGATAGTTATCCCAAAGAGTGTTACACCAAGCAGGATACAGGAGAATGGAAACGTGAGTGACAGAGCAGCAAAATATAATTATAATAAATTGATTCACTTCCAGAGGAAAGAATAGCACACCAAAAGGAGGATATGCAACTGTTTATGCATTTGATCAGTATACATTACATGTCATATAATCGACCCGGCTGCTATTACAAATATATCAATCCTATTTAACTGTACATTCATCTGTTGAATTCATGCCTTTTCCGAGCAGTAACATAGAATGATTATATATGGCTTTGATTCCATAGGAAATAATAGTTCACAGAGAGGATCCTTGAGGATATGTAACTGCTAATAAGTATACACTGTCTTTCATATACTCAAACCAGCTGCTATCACAAATATAACAATAATTTTAAACTGTAAATTAATCTGTTACATTCACGCCTTTTCTGCTCTAATTGAGGAGGGTGTAATTCATTATAAGAGCAGATATCATGTGTAAACAAAAACGAAACGAGTTATTAAATGTGACAGACAAAATTAAGACTGAAAAAAGATTGTACCTGTGTATGGTGAAAGTTTGATCCAACGGAAGTTTGGCTAGGCGAAAGTTTTCCAGGAAGAAAGTTTGACTGGACAAAAGTTTCCCTGGACGAAAGTTTGACTGGACGAAAGTCTGACTGGACGAAAATTTCCCTGGACGAAAGTTTGACTGGACGAAAGTTTGACTGAACGAAAGTTTGACTGGACGAATGTTAGACTAGGGGAAAGATTGACTAGGCAAAAATAAGGCTTGACGAAACCTTGACTGGGGCAAAAGTTTGTCTTGACCAAAATTTGACTTGGCGAAAATTTTGCTACACGAAAGTTTGGCTGGGCGAAATTTTGACAGGACTAAAGTTTTAACGGCGAAAATTTTGACTGGGTGAAAATGTCCTGGTATACGTTTTATCGTACTATCATCTTATAATAATTATACCATGAATATGAGACACTGACAATAATATGTTACAACAATAACTGTATTAGACAATTTCATATACAATTCTAGTTAATCTAAAAAGTTGAAAAATGTCTGACTAAAATAAACATTTTTGTTATAATTAGAATGAAAGAGAACGAAAGAATAAATTTGAAGTTCGAGAGAGGAAATGCAAGAGGTAGAGTGAATGAAGGGAAAGGGGCCTCCTGTGTTGGCTTACATGATGTAAGAGGGATTATCCCAGGACACCCCAACCCTGGCATCTCTAAAAAAACTGTTGAATTAAAACATCTTTCTTAAGTTGAAAAAAATCTGTATTCCAAGAATTGAATGATAATGGGTTTTTTTATTCATAATAAATTAGTGTATATATTATTAACTTAGCCATTTTTCTAAAGATTTCATTGTTGCAATCAACGCCTATATCGTATTGCATCTAACATGATGATCATAACAAGACATAACCGTCTTATCATATTTTTAGAATTTCATCAAATAAAATGTTTGTGAAATAAGGCGCAATAGTTTACACATGATATATATACACACACTTTTGATCATATTTTAGGTGTTTGATTTCAATCTTTCCCTGGATGATATGGCAACCATCGCAGGCATGGACAAGGAACTTAGAATGTTTCAATTCCATATGTGAGTTATCACTGAACTGGAAAGCTCATAAATTAATCAACATAATGGCAAAATAATTTGATACTACCTGAATCTGAACCACTCAATAGGCACTGGGTCTGCATACTCTATATTTCCTTTCTATATATGTATTTACTAGTTTTCTCCTTTCTTCCTCTGTATCATTTCATCTTATACTATCTTTGACAAAAATTTGATATTTGATGTATCATCATAATATTTTGCATGAATTATATCACGTGTTGTAAATTAATTCTTTGTGATGTATTTATGATTAAAAGTGCATAGGTTATTAGAAAATAAATTAGAAAATATCGAAGCGTTTACCAAAATTATAATCCGAACTCAAAACCGATTATACCAGAGGCAAAATATGAGCAAAGGAAAGATTTACTTGGAGACCTTGTAAAAGTACGAGAGAATAAGACCAGGTGTTCCGAAGAGTAAGCGTCTTCTGCTTCATCGACGAGACCCGCCATGTAAATCTTTGTCACATCCAAGTTAACATCAAGTTCTCAAAATGAGAACCGAGTATCACCGTCAGTCACAAAAAGTAACCACACTAATGAGCATACTCAAAATCGTCCATCTTCATAACACTTAAAGATACAGAATATTTTTCATTGAGACAAAGACGGCGAACCTATCTCTTATCCATTTGTCTTTGTTGGATAATAAAAGATGTTGAATATCTTTGAGCCTTGAAACATCAAACTATAACTCGCTTCACAAAACACAATGTGTGCGACTATCCAATATACTGTAAACACACTGATTTTGGCGCTCTCAAAGCATGGCATATAACTGAATGAAAACAGATAAGGGCAAAGATGAATGGCACACTCACAATACTTGCTCTAAAAACAATATATAGAAACTGTAATTGCGCAATTATAATTGAGGAATTATTTCCGTGCGAAAATCGCTAAAATAGATTTACCGCTTAAACATCTACATTTTTAGTACATGTTTTGTTTATATATATATTACATGTATAATATGATGTAGTTTTATGTGTTAATATTCCGATTCTTATTTAAATCAAATAGTACGAAACTAATTATTACCGTAAAAGTAATATGAATATAATACAAACTTTACTATTATTATCTTTCAGAATGACCAGCGCTCCAGATTATCCTTTCAATTGTCCGGTATAATCAGGGGGATTTGGAACCAAGACTTTGTACTGGGTGTATGGCGCTATGGAAAATCAGATTTAGTTTTTTTTAGTGAACTCCATCGTGATAAAGTTTGTGTCAGTCTCGTTTTTTGATGTGTGGTTATACAGTTTCCAGCTGGAATATATATTAGTTGAACCTGCATTTGGTCAATAATCATGCCAATATGAACGTCGACCATTTACGTACACATATGAATGGCTATCGCACCGTTTCGTTCATGTAATGTGACATTACAATTTACCCCATTCATACTTAAATAAATGCCTTGAATATCCAGACTCACACTGATAATGCAAATGGCTATCAATTGGAAGAAAAACCGAAACTGCTTGTTAAATAACAAATTTTCGTTCATTCATAATCTCGTTATGAACATTACAATATTCGTTTTACATTCATAGATTAAAGGGGCTTTACGCACCTGACCGTTCTGCGTCTACATTAGTTAAGAAATTTTGGATTCCCACTTTTTGGCCCCTGGCATCACTGAAGAGTCCTAGGAGGACGAAACAGCTGCATGGTGCAGTTTAACTAATTTTTTTGGTATACTGTATCTATTACTAAATTTAAAAGGTGCAGCACATGTGTGTGTTACGTCATCTACAATTATTAACTAAAGTGACATAAACAAGAATGTCGTTGACCGAGTATTCGTTATAGGTCTTAATGCAATCTCTCCACCCCTTTGTGTTTGGTTGTTTCTATAGTCTTAACATTAGATTTAGGTCCAGTGTTTACATGCGTTAGTCACGGAACGTTATGAATGTATGTGTCTGTAAATTTATTTTTGTTCACACTTTTTCATCTTGAATTTATCTAGATTTATTCTAAATATCGTCGCAATTTTGTTTTATTGCGTGCAGACTTAATTCGGATTTAAGATTATCAGAATTGTATTGCCGATACATAAGATCATTTGAACAGTCTTTTCAGTCATTTTTAGTTTCATACATGTACGTCGTCTCCTAGGCTTCATGTTGTAGGCCCTTACTTATCATCCCTGACAAATTCTAGAATGACAACACTGTATGGTGATGTTTAATTATTATAAGAAGTAATCCTCTCCACTGTACCTTATTCCAAGTTGTAACGATGCTATTTTCGGTTTTATCTTATGTACAAAATCATTTAAACGTATTTATTTTCAAAATTGTTAACAGCAACAAAGAGTCTACATAAGACAAAATGAAAACAATAACAATAAACAGTAGATCGTATTTTTTTTACTATGACTTATGCAATGCGAAACAACTCAGATGACAATGACAAAGCAATATCATGGGGAAATCAGCTGTTCGTACTAATATTCAAAGTTGCTTATTGGTCACGTGTGCTACTTTTAACCAATCATATAATTTGTAAAGAAGCACAAAAATCCTATTTTAATGATACAATAAACAGTATTTATTTTTGTATTGGTATTATCTTGTTCTTCTTACAACATCGTAGGTATTGGGCACTACTCACACTGACCATCACATGATTATCACATGATCATAACAAGACCAAGTGCATGTTACTTTTAGACATTTTCTGTGCGTCGCCATATTGATTGATGTGCCATAATCTGTCAGGAATCAATTGCGTATTAAGATGCACTCTAAATGGATGATGTCATATTTATAACGCTTCGTGTCTCACCTATTACCTGCTGTAGGGGCATCATACAGTAGCAGCAACGAAAACATACCTGGATATTATACGAGATGCTTCAAAAAGCGTCAGTTACATTGGCGGTGACGCTAACGCAATACAGTGTACCCTCGTTATACTGCCACCTTTCGTCCATAGCTATTGTGGCGGTATAACAAGGGTGGCGATAGTATCGAATTATGAAAATTATAACCATGAATTAAATTGCATGATAAATTGCATTTCCAACAGTTTATTAAAAACAAGCTAAGTATTATATCGTCATATAGATCTACATTGGCACATATTTATATCTGAAAACAGTTATTGATCTGCTTTTAGTTTAAACTTTATTTTATTATGGTTATAGCAATAGTATACATACATAATATAAACGTAAGGATACAGAAACAAGTACACAGTACTTATGTTAATCCGTCTCCTAATATTGATATGAGCTATGGACTGGTGTTGACAAAATTATGATACATGTGTCATAAGTATGATATATATATCTATATAACATGTGCAGGGGAAAGAAAGAGAAAGGGTGCAGGGGTCGGAATGGGGATCACTGGGTGGTCTGCTTTTGCCGCATGCCATTCCAAATGGAACACTAAAGAGTTCCTCGATCTCCAAAACCAAAAACAAAATATGGCGTTATCGTCGAGGGAAATATATAGCGATTCGGGACGTTTGTATTTTAAAGGGTGTGGCGGATGGCGGTATGCGAGGGTGGCGAACTTAACGGGGGAATTATCAGACAGAAATCCGTTCTAGAGGTTTAGGTGGCGGTATGCGAGGGTGGCGGTAGATTCGGGTGGCGATAGGTCGAAGGTACACTGTATGTTAAAATGAGCTTAAATGAGAATCGGTGTTATAGTCGGCATTTGGACGATTGTACAGACCAGCCATCCTAATATAGTATTTATCAATTTACTTACTAAATAGGACAGGTATAGATGCTTGTTTAATGATGACGTAGTACCCACATATGCTGCACCTTTTAAATTTAGTAATATATACAATATATACTTATTGAAATGTAGTTATTTTACTTAATTTTAATTTAAACTTTATTTAATCTGTAACAGATTATAAAATCAAAAGTATTTACCGCTTCATTTGACAAAAGGCACTTGAATTCCATATTGACATTCTTAAGAATAGTTTGACCTAATGTTCAGCAGTAAAAACATATAACCTTTCGGAAATAGGGCATCCCTGCCTTACTGAATTGAAAATGGGAAAATATTAAGTTAAAAAGTTATTACATTTAACACTACTATGAATTTTACTATAAAGAAAATATATTCCATTTAATAAAGTGTTCTCCAAAGCCGAATTTTAGAAGAGCATTTTCAAGATAAGCATGACTGACTCTATCAAAAGCTTTCTCTTGATCAATTTAAACTAAATAACCCTCTAATTTATCACATTCAGCAAGATCTATAACATCACGTACATGTATACATGAAACATTATCAGCTTTATATTATCCCGCCCAACAATACAACTGCTTTGATAAGGGGAGATAATGCTTGGTAAATCAGTTTTCATGTGTATTTTCGTGTGTATTTCTAATTTATCACATTCAGCAAGATCTATAACATCACGTATACATGAAATATTATCAGCTTTATATTATCCCGCCCAACAATACAACTGCTTTGATAAGGGGAGATAATGCCTGGTAAATCAGTTTTCATGTGTATTTTTCTAGTCGTAAAAAAGGGGGAAATGTTTGATCATTTTCAATCGCCCTATCGCCCAGTAAGCTTTAGAACGTAAAACCCCGCCCTTATATTTTTCATCTTCAAATCGGTCTCAATTTTACCTGAGATATCTGTCAACCTCTTCTGAAGCTGCAAATATTTAGCCTTCTTTTCTTTTTGTCGTTCTTTCCAAATAATTGGGAAGTTTTCTTAATTTTAATTTTTAATTTAAATTGTCCCAACAGGCAATTTAATTTAGATTGTCCCAACAGGCAATTTAAAATCGATTCATGATATTTTGAAATAATGTTTTGAATTTTAACAACAAATTAATTTTCAAATGAAAACCACAAACCTGGACATCTCCACTTCACTTAAATCAAGTCGCATGGTTAAAATACTATGATCGCTATGTAATGTATCATTATAATACATATTACGTACATTTCCTGATAGTTGTCTTCCAATACGAAAAATAACCAATTCCTGTTTCGTCATAAATCGCGTAAATTAGAATTATAAATAACATTTTTCAACCTGAACACACTGCAATCTTCACAATGTTAAGTTAAAGCAGACCTGTCCAGTTGGCTGATGGATGTATTAAAATCCCGTGCCACAATTATATTTTAATAGCCTTTTTGTGATAGCTTATGAAAAAGCAATATTTCCCCATGTTTATATTTCACGCATACACATTAAATAAATTGAAAATATTGTCATCAAGTTTGACATGTACCCTTAGTAACCGGCCGTCTATCACTACATCACTATTTACTATACAACCCTTGATCACATTCTTACCCAAGTAGCAACTCCCTGTCTACTGTTATCACTATTGGAATAAATAATACGACCATTCCACTTATTTCTAATCTGTTCTATAAATGTATCTGACCAAAATGTAAAGAAAACTCACAACACGTGTGTTTCAGCATGGCGCGTAACAGCGAAATCTTTTATTGTGAAAACACATAATGAATTCAGAAGCAGGGCGTGACTAGTAAACTGAACCAATTGCATTCCGGAACATAAGTATAGAATATATAATGTCAATGGTGAAAACTTTTATTACTTTATCCAAATCTCTACGACCATCACCATTGAAAGAATTTTAATTGAACATTAGAAGAAGGAGACAAATGTACATGAACGGATCCATTTATCTGTTTGGCTTGTTACAAAGTACTTTTCCCTTCTTATGAGTAACGGGCGAAGAGACTGGTTTACATTTCCGTTTATTTCGCGTCAAAACGATTGCACAATTCTTCGCATCCGTCATATCTACATTGTGTAGGGGAGAGGGGATCTCTATACTTTGATATACCACCTCCCCATCTTTGCATTCATCAATACCTAGATTATCAGTTTGTGTAGAATCATTTTCAAGATACTGCGAATCACCCGGAATAAGAGAATTTAATGTTACGTCATCAATAGTTGCGACACTATTTTTTTTCCGCCATGTCATCAGCCGGTCCCTCAAGGCGGCTTTACCACTAGCTAGTAGACTATATGGATTTAGACTCTTTTCTTGATTTGTTATGTAGTCAGTTTAATTGATATCAAAATTAAAATATTTCATCAGCAACGTTCTTTTCATTTTCCGATACCAGCGCATCAGAGGAACACTTTTTAAAAATAAGATATAAGTAGTGTTTTGGTACATCAACAAGATAAGACTTAATGAAAGTTGATCTTCAGATGCGCTCTATGTCAAAAACGGATTCTGATTTGAGAAAAATATCATCAAAAGTTGCAAGTAGTACGATAATAGAAGGTTATTGTCATTTAATGAAATGTCCATTACAATGAACGAACTCAATTGTCGCAAATCAGAATATATAAATGTTATATATTTAACATTTTTATTCCAAAACCTCACATTTTGATGTGTATTTTTTATTTTGAAAACGGTCACCTTTAAGTCGAAACGGGCCGATATGCGCTATACCTCCTTAATATTTCCGGTGATTCTCAGGTAAAGCATGATAAGGTGACTTCAAAGCTTTTCCTTTTTTTAAGTCTTTCATTCATCTTACCGCAAATTTCGGCATATTAATTAATTCAAGGTCAGGAAATGATTAACGTTTCATCACAGATAAATATTGAAAGATATATTCTTTCTGAGAACCTGTTCTGTTCTGATGATTGAGCCTACATTTGTCACATGTGTCTCAGACTTTCCAACTTGTGTATATCTAAAGTCATGACGTCAGAACCAATCAGAAGTATTCTACTTTCGCTTATAAACACAAATATAGCAATACACGGGAGATTTTACTTCCGGAATACCGATACAAAATTATGATTTGGTTGCGATCAACAGTAAGGGTTATTTGTATCAACACGACTTTTGTCGCGATTAGCAGTCAAAGGGTTTTTATCAGATGTGAAGTTTCAACAATCACGATCGCTGCTTTATATATATTTCAAAGTCTGTGGTTTGAAGCGAACATTTGTACGTCAGCCATATTTGAACGGTTTTTCACTCACCAGAGGGCGTAATGGTGAACCCGTCTTCCTAATATGGTCATTAAACTTCCTTATAAGGGCATTCTGTATGATTATATAATGTTCGTTTAAAAACGTTTCACATGAACGGAGTTAAATTAAATCATTAATGAAGTTTATGTAAGATTCATGTACGAAGTGTTCCGCTTGTCCGTATTTACCGAAATATCCCACAGTATTCTGAACGAAGCACCAGATACTGTACATGTGATACTGTAAAAGTTGTCTCCCTTATTTTATGTTATTACGGAGATTACCGAACTCCTCGCGTCCGGTTTTGGCTTATTACTAACACCTCGATAACAAGTTATCCAAAACATCAGAGAATAACGAACCGTCGACAAAATCATGTATACCTATTATAACCATGTTTACCTATTATATCAAATGTTGTATATATTGAATCTTGTGTTGTAAATAATTATGAATAAAATACTGTTTAAACCAAAACCATAATCGAAACTGAAAATCGATTAACATATTAACAAAGAAAAAATGTACAAAGAGACCATTGAAAAGTAAAAGCGAATAAGACAATGTGTTCTGGAAGAGTAAGCTTCATCGGCTTTATCGGCGATATCTTCCATTCCTCTGTTCATGTTTTGTCCCTTATTTCATTAATTTTGAGTTCTGCTTTTGTACAAGATACTATATTTGTAGTTACTTTTTTTACCATTTCGAAGTCGCCAACAGTTGGTGTGTATACATATATGTAGGTAAAAAATCGTAATGCGGAACGTAGGTTCGTTTTTTTCTTATCATTAAATGTAGCAATACAGGTGACCCGTATGGGAGCCTTCAAAGAACAGTTGACGATAACGTGATTGGACTGACCAAGAAAACATGGCTGGTTGTCGTTGACGAACATCGTAAAGAGATTTATCCGTTTCTTATATTCTTTTTAAAAAATACCGACATGATTTTGCTACAAGGATGGTAACTTTGTATCTTGTCCCAACGTTATGGGGAGAGAACCGGCGGCATGATACTTTACTTGTCCATAGCATAATAATTTTAGACTTAAAACTAAAGTTATACAAAACAGTAAAAAACAAACACTTCAGATTTATTCCTGGCATTAAAAGATGAAGATAAAGCCCCCCCCCCCCCACCACCACACACGTGATTACACAAAAAGAGCATAGTAATCAATAAAGCATGTGAAACATGCATAACAGAGCACCATACAGCTGTTTCCTTCTACGACCCATGTGTGTGGCAAAAACCTTTTGATCATTTGATAGTATTTGATCGGTCTTGTGTCGTTGACGAACATCGAAAAGAGATTTATCCGTTTCTTACTTTCTTTTTCAAAAATACCGACCACCACCACACACGTGATTACACCAATAGAGCAAAAACCTTTTGATCATTTGAACGTATTTGATCGGTCTTGTGACGTTCATTATCAATTTCAAAAGATGACGTAACAAATACATAAGCTGCATCTTTTGATTTTAGTACTATATACAGTATGCCGAAAAAATGAATTACACTGCATCATACAGCAGTTTTGTCCTCCTAGGACTCTTCAGTGATGCTAGGGGCCAAAAGGTGGGAATCCAAAATCTCTAAACTAATGTAGAAGAGGAAATGTGAGCTGCGTAAAACCCCTTTATTTTATGAATTATTTTAGTTATATTAAACTAGTTTTGTATAATTTAAAATCGTGTATATTATGTACCGTGCCACTACTCAAATGGGATAACTGTGGCTATGGCGGCTCCATTATACCTCAAGGACCAAAACATCCACCAGCAGAGCCTCTCTTTGTATGGTAACCCGTTTTGTCAAGGAGCAGTCATCAATTGGAAACCATTCGTTAGTTTAAGTCAGTACATATATATAACATTACGCCATGATTATCCTAGTTGTGCTCAAACTGTTCAGCTTGAAGCTCAAGACAACTTCCGTTAATAAAAGGGGATTTCCAATTTTGCAGCGAGATCCTACATGAGGTGCCTTTAATGATATGCAAATGATACACAATACAATATTTACGTACAATCAATCAATTGCATTTGCCTTCATAACAGTAACAAAAGGTTTTTTATCAGTTATTGTCCTTAATATCAATCAACAAAAGACAACAGCAGACTAATTGGTATATTGCGTCACTTAAACACTCTCGTCTGTGTGATTTACGTTTAAGTAACGTATATTGTGTGCCTACTGGTAATTCCAGAGAAGAAATCCAGAGAACATTGTAGTCTTTCAACTCGGACCCAAATTCAAACACAAACTGCGAATGGTCAATTTCATGGGGTGATGAATTGAGTTGGTCTTGGAAATGCGGTTCATGTTGAATTTGTTTGAAGACCAACTGGAATGTGTTAAAAAGGTATGTAGGACTATTCAGGAACTTATATATGATATTCAGTTACTTAAAAGTATAATGAAATATATGGTATACAGTGTCGTGCATACATTGCATGAAATACGGAAATGTGACGAGGCGAGGTATGTAAGACCCACATAGAAAATATCTAACAGTGTCTTCAGCTGTAAGAAATATTTCGGGTGGCTAATATTTGAATTATTTAAAAAAAATAATAAATAAAAAAATATTAGCCACTCGAGAAAATCATCGTCGTCGGATATCTGCGGTTGATCTCGCTTCGCTTACCTGGTTGATGAGTGAGAAAGCGAAGCAAGATCAAACATAACTATTTCGATGATGTTTAAACATATAAACAGATCGCATATCCCCCTAATTTGTATTGTATACAGAAACCAAAAAAGCATCAAACTTCCAAATTCATATTAAAATCGTTTATTCAAAAGCTTACATTTTCTACTAGGAGCCTTAAGTAAACGGTAGGGCCAAGGGGTTCACAAATAACTTTGAAGATCGCAACCACCTAGCATTCTCTGCTAGGGGTTTGTAGTGGAAGGTGGTGGCATGGGACCAACCAGTTTACAAACTGCCTGGGGACCTCTACTTCCAAAATGTAGGTTCGGATTCGTCTCTGGACATCGGCAGATCTGACTTCCGTCGTTGTAGTCCTGGCCTGCTGGAATCTTCTTGTTCCCCACGAAACAATTTGGTCCTGTTAATAGAAGATAGCGTCTCGTTTAGAAAAAGTTATAATACGTACAACAGTATGTAGAACTGGATGACTGCAAATAGTCATGTATATGGCAGTGGAAACATTTTTATAATATATAGTATAATATTAAAACGCCGCAGTTACAAATCTGTGAATGATGAGATGATTATTGATCAAAAGTACTAATTATAAAGAATCATTTGAACTAGAAATGTGTTTTTAAAACACGGATGGCCCGCTTCTCGCTATGTCAGTAACTAAGTTTATCAGAGGTCAAGGTCAAAGATCAAGGTAAAAAAATATCCTGCAACAAACCAACACTAATCTTTGAGATGTATTAGCCTATGAAGTTTTATGACATAGACCTGGTACTTTAGCCAAAACTGACCTAAACGCATAAACTAAACTGGGACGGACGGATGGACGGACGGACAATGATAACACTTAAAGTCCCACACTACTTCGTGGCGGGGCATGAAAATATCCAAGCGTCAACAAAACAACAATCCGAACTCAAAATCGATCAAACCAAGGGTAAGCACATTATGAAGAAAGGGAAGATCTACAAGGAGCTCTCTGAAAAAGTACAAGAAAACAATACTAGGTGTTTCAAAAGGGCGGGCGTCCTCTTCGTCTTCGACAACGGTCATGCAAAGATATCCAACGCCTAAGCAAATGCCGCCTCCTTAATGTGAGAACCATGGACACAAATGATATTACTACCCGTTCGGACACACATGGCATGTCAAACCGTTTGGACACACATGACAGAACTAACCGTTTGGGCACACAGGATATGACTAACTTTCCAACACACATGACATATGAATTACCGTTCGGACACACATGGCATGAGTTACCGTACGGACACACATGACATGACTTACCGTTTGGACACACATTACATGACTTACCGTTCGGACACACATGACATGAGTTACCGTTCGGACACACATGGCATGACTTACCATTCGGACACACATGCCTTGACTAACCGTTTGGACACACATTACATGACTTACCGTTCGGACACACATGGCATGATTTACCGTTCGGACACACATGACATGACTTACCGTTCGGCCACACATGACATGACTTACCATTCGGACACACATGACATGACTTACCGTTCGGACACGCATGATATATGACTTACCGTTCGGAAACACATGACATGACCTACCGTTCGGACACACATGACATGACCTACCGTTCGGACACACATGACATGACTTACCGTTCGGACACACATGACAGAACTTACCGTTCGGGCACACATGACAGCAGGTGCCTGGTTTTACTATGGCATCTACACACACAAGTGGCTTATAGATGCATTCTTTTAGGGAGCAGGTGACCACATTGGAATATGGGTCACATTCACATCTCGCACATGGCGTTGGGAAGAAAATCCCTTCCGGAAAAAACTCCCCCCGATACATACAACCGTTCGGTTTGCATATTGGGAGTTTTCCTCTCACACAGCTACATATAAAGTTGCAATTTGGTCCTGGAAGTTTAAATATCGAATATAATTTAAGGAACAGCTTGAATTTGATTATTGTCTTAGTACCTAGATACAGCATTATTGTCTTAGTACCCAGATACAGCATTGTTGTCTCAGTACCCAGATACAGCCTTATTGTCTCAGTACCCAGATACAGCATTATTGTCTCAGTACCCAGATACAGCATTATTGTCTCAGTACCCAGATACAGCATTATTGTCTCAGTACCCAGATACAGCATTATTGTCTTAGTACCCAGATACAGCATTGTTGTCTCAGTACCCAGATACAGCATTATTGTCTTAGTACCCAGATACAGCATTATTGTCATAGTACCCAGATACAGCATTATTGTCATAGTACCCAGATACAGCATTATTGTCTTAGTACCCAGATACAGCAATATTGTCCTAGTACCCAGATACAGCATCATTGTTATAGTACCCAGATACAGCATTATTGTCTCAGTACCCAGATACAGCATTATTGTCTCAGTACCCAGATACAGCATTATTGTCTTAGTACCCAGATACAGCCTTATTGTCTTAGTTCCCAGAAACAACATTATTGTCTTAGTACCTAGATACAGCATTATTGTCTCAGTACCCAGATACAGCATTATTGTCTTAGTACCCAGATACAGCATTATTGTCTTAGTACCCAGATACAGCATTATTGTCATAGTACCCAGATACAGCATTATTGTCTTAGTACCCAGATACAGCATTGTTGTCTCAGTACCCAGATACAGCCTTATTGTCTTAGTACCCAGATACAGCATTATTGTCTGAGTACCAAGATACAGCATTATTGTTTTAGTACCCAGATACATCATGAATAATTAGCAAACTGTCTTTGGTTAAAAAATGTAGCCTTTAAAGAGGCCCTTTGACGATTTATTGCAGAGGAGAATATAAAAATGAGGAATTAATGTGTTTAAGGATCATCTATTGTGAATATGAAATATATGGTAGTGACTAGGCTTGGTCAAAGATACCAAAATTACCGAACCACGTGATCTATATGAAAAATGCTGTTTTGGCCAATTGCAGGACAATTTCATTCAATGACCTCCAGATTTGTAATCAGCTTTGTATGCATGTTTGCAGACTTGACAAATATTGTATTTTCTTTATTTCTTATTATCCATGAACGTAAAAGGTATTTAAATTATTATTCAAGTTCAAAACTTACATTTAAGCTACCCCTACACCTTTTTTTTAATGAGAAAAGACCTTTTAACTGTTTTTTTGCCTTTCTGGTGATAACTTTTTTTGAATATTTGGCAAATAAAAAGGAAATGTGTTTGTCTTTCAAAGTCTTAAGCAGCTATAAAAATTGGGGAGTAGTGTGCTTGTTTTTAGCCCATTATCAAATGTGTTATTTTTTCGCTATTCTTTGCTTCAGTTGAAATAAGTATCTGAAAAAATACCCAAAATATTGCTTTATAATAACCATAAAGACGTTGTACAGCAAAACAGAATTTGCTATAATGAAAAATGGCGACACTAGGACGATTGTTTTTATGAAATACTAATTTTCAAAATGGCTGCCATAATGGTAATTGTTTTTTTTTTTCAAAAACAAACTTTTAGAAACAGGTATCTAATTTTTGCCGCATTTGTCAGGTGCACATTTGCTATCAAAATTGATAACACACTGAAAGACATTACACAACAAAATCAGAGAATACCGAAGCGTCAACAAAACCATAATCCGAACTCAAAATCGATTAAACTAGAGGCAAAATAGGAACAAAGGAAAGATTTACATGGAGACTCTCGTAAAAGAACAAGAGAATAAGACCAGGTGTTCCGGATGAGTAAGCGTCTTCTGCTTTATCCACGACACCCGCCATGTAAATTTTAGTCACATTCTAGTAAGCATCAATCCTCAAAATGAAAACCGAGTCATCGTTGTCAATCGTAAAACTTCACGTGAGATAAAAATGCGATTAAAACGTGATTGAAACCTCACAAAAGCAGATTATTAATTAATGAATCGAAAAAAAGATACTGCTAAAACATTTTTTAAGGTATCGGAAATGCAATTGCACAGCTTAATTTATTAACTTAGATTAACTGAAAATATATCATAAACTTCAGATGGTACCATTCAGGAATGGAACCTACATGTACATTTGAAATATCAGAATTGTGTCCCTTTTTCAAAAGGTCTCCCGGTAATGTGTTGTTATACTTTCCGATACAGTTGTTAAGCTGACAAGGCTTTTTGTTAACTAAGAGTCAATTTTATCTGTCTAGGTAGCTACTAATGTGTATGTATACGTCCACTCAGGCACGGGTTATACACATGCTACAGATAACCTTTCATTGCAGGAGTGACACTCACTACAATCAAGTCTTTTCAGTTCACCGCTATATCGAAAATTATACCAATGCACTACGCTGGAATATTGTGTCAAATCGGAAGACATTTTTTGTAGGTTTCCATTCCTGGATAGTACCACATGACATTTAAGATTAACATGGCATGTGTCGTCAATGAAGCTGAAGACGCTTACTCTTCCGGAACACCTGGTCTTATTATCTTGTGCTTTTAAGAGAGTCTCCATGTGAATCTTTCCATTGTTCCTATTTTGCCCCTAGTGTAATCGATTTTGAGTTCGGATTATGGTTTTGTTGACGCTTTGGTATTCTGATTTTTTTTTTAAATTATGTTAATTTTAATAAATATAAATGAGGATGTACCCCTGCAGTTCTGATACCCGACAGAAATGTAAATTTTTCATCAACAAAGTATTTGTATTGCATTACACGAATTAAACATTTAATAACATCATTTTTATAGACTCTTCTGTCATAAAAAATGTCAAAGGCTTCATATAATTGGAGTTTTCAAATTCTTATATTGGCCACCAAATTGTGAGCGAAATGCCCAAACAATGCCCATTAAAATATTCACAGTTATTTCTGTCTCTTGATCTAAAGAAAACATTAGTACAATGTAGTTCATATATTATAATTATCATTCCAAATATAAATTGATCAAGCAGTTGACTATCAAGTTATAAATAAGATTACATCAGGTCAGATAAAGAAAAACAACCCAGTAAAATAATCACATTTTCAAAAATATTATTGTTTATTTTCGATCACAAATAAGATTAAGCCAGAATATTGATCAGATAAGCAAAAAATATCAGGAAAATAATCACATTATCAAAAATATTATTGTTAATTTTCGATCACAAATAAAATTAAGCCAGAATATTGATCAGATAAAGAAAAAATATCAGGAAAATAATCACATTATCAAAAATATTATGGTTAATTTTCGATCACAAATAAAAGTAAGCCAGAATATTGACCGTTCTACAGTACAAATCAAATTAAAGTAAATCAAACACCATACCACTTGCACAATGTCGACAGCCACAAGCCAAAGGAACAGAGTCAACACACTCTTTACCCAATTCTACATACGAACAGTTCTCGTAAATACACGAGACCTGCCCCAAGTAGCAGCTGCACCTCGAGCAGGGATCGGACGGGATTATATCTCCCTGGTTGAATACGGTTCCATTCCTCCAACAAGTTGGAGAAATGAATGCAGGTGTTGGGTATGCATATGCCGAGATCACGCTAAAACTTGTCACTGCTAAGATCAATGTGTTGACATCCATATCTGTAACTATCCCGAATAAGAGTTCTTATCTGGTGTACATGTATGTATTGTTTGTAGACTTCCGGTTCTCCAATCGCACGTGTTTCTTCCCATAGTTGTTTTTTGCTTCTTTTTTTTAATAAGAAATGATGGTAAACAGAACTTTTATAATCACATACTGCAAATCATTGAAACGTCTTTCGATTTACATTTTTGCAATAAATTGTGCTATTTCCAATCACAGATTCAAACATTGCACTGCAGTTACCTTTTCAAAGACTTAATACAAATATCAAATAAGTTTATCGATATAAATTATTGTTAAGAGTTATTTTTACAACAGAATGAGAAAATCTAAGTTTCATTTGTTAACGTAATAAGGCACATAAATGCTATGCAGGTAATCCAAGAGTTCTTACAAACGTCTCTTAAGAGCCCCTGCACCACAGATGCCTTTGAATCGGTTACAGATTACTTCAGGTAACTTCAGGTTATTAGAGTAATTTTAAACTTTGATATGGAATTCAAATTTCATGCTGTTACATTTATTGAATCATTCTCACGTTTATTAGTTTCAAAATGAAATAGTTGTCCGAAGATGGGACTACAAAGTAGTTATGAACATTTCAGAGAAAGATAGTGTGAATATAAAGATTAACTTGCTATTTTGTTTAGGTTATCGGGGGATAACTACAATGGAAAATGGGTAAAGCATACAGAACCGGCTTCGCCGATTATTGAATTTACCCGTGTTCCATTGTCACGGTAGGAAATCACGTGACAACAGTTGATGAATCCACGACAGTCCAAGATGGAGTCACCGGTCGCTTCGAGGGAAAAAATAAGAGAAAACGCAGGTAAAATATAACATCTCAAATCTACACATAGCCCATGTCTTCCGGACACTATATCTGTATCTTCTGATGTTTAAATTACTACACAACTTCATTTCGTTTCCCAAACACCTCTACAAACTGTCGGCTATTGCCGATATTTCCGTGCGATTTGTTGAGGCAAGTTCCCACGAAAAAACTTTGTTTTGATGCCAAAACCCGTTCTACTGCAACTATTGGCGGAAAAAGTTAGTTATAATTCATATTTGATCAAGACTCAGCAAATAGTAAAACATAGATGGTGAACATGGACTAAAAATACGATTTATTTTGATTTTTCTCAATTGATGAGTGCCCACGTATACATTCGTGGCTGTGCGAAAATGATGAGTAAATACAAACTTGGAACATTAATCACAGGATATGGCACATATAAACTCTTTGATTCTCTCAAGGTGTCTGGTATATTAATTTCACTTTTATTCATTCCCAGTGCCGAAAAGATGACAAAATCAAAAACAAAATTATCAAGGAATTCTGTTAGGCAAAGGGGTTACAAGGAAATAAAAAAGACGCTCGACGTTCATTCTTTCAATGCCACATCTGAGTTATTTTCAAAATCTTTCCCTCCACCTCACAGCCCCGCTCTCCAAAACGGACAACCATCCAGATTTTCTTTTACATGAATTACACCATGGCAAATGAATAAGTGGGGGGCGGGGGCAGGGGGACATTAGCCCCATCCCTCACTTTCTATATTTCTACAGTGAGGAGGCAAACATATTCCTTTGTCCTCGCCCCCCTAGGCCTAGTTACTTGGTAATCATGACGAACAACATGTCTTCTTAAAATAACTGCATGTTTATACATGTATGTAGACATGGTCCTTAGCGGTCCTGTGGTAGCTTCATTGAAATTGGTTCCCTGGTGTAGGAGGAGTTGTCTGGGCAAACTTTCCAACAAAACCTGTTTAGAATGACCTGATTACTATGGTTACCTAAATTTCTGTTAAAAATATCTGCATGCATATGTGCACAGTCCCTAACGTCGTGTGTAGTTCTATTGAAATCGGTTCACATAGGTTCAAGAGTAGAGCTGGGTACCACAAAATTAAAAGTACCACGGCATACCACGGTATTAAAGGCCCCATATACGTAACTTCACGAAATTTTTCGGGATTCTGAAAAATGATGAAAAAAATGCAGTTGATAACCATGCGAAAATAAGCCTAAAACGAAGTAAACCTGAGCGGTAACTAACAAGAAACTCTTGACAAAAAAATTCAAAGAATTGAAAATAGTTCAGGTGGGGCTCACTTCAACAACAAGCCGAACGTAGAAGACAGTTCGAAATGGACGCGTGTTTACAAATACCGCGTTTCAACTGCTGCTGTACCGGTAACCGCGTACGAATTCATCTTGAATATTGCTGATATCAGTTAATCTTAACTAAATCTATAAATATGATAAGTTACTAGGCTTGATTTTTCGCTTCAAATTTTGCCGAAAGTTACGTATATTGGGCCTTTAAGCAAATACTGCGGTACGTACCACGGTATACCACATTGATTGAATGTTTGAGCTAGCTAAAGGTCTCGGACTATTTTGTTCTGAAGCCAATCAACAAGAGGCCCGTCATAAGTTTTTCGTTGTGTTCTCCTCTGATATTGTTTGAGTGGAGCTATGTCTGTCCTAATTGATCAGCAAACTAAAAGAAATTACAATTAAAGCATATTGGAATTTCAATTGATCTATGTAACAAATAGTTCTTTGATAAGATACATGAAAGTCCCCAAAAACCCGGTACAGGACTTATGTACCACGGTACGTACCATCACAACTGTATACCGCAATTTACTGGTAAAACCGCCCAGCCCTATTCAAGAGGAGCTGTCCCGTGGTAGTTTAATCGGTCCATAGGTTTCCGGGGAGTGATCCGGACAAGATATTTTCACAGACGGACGCACCGACAGACAGACAGACAGACAGACTGATTTAAGAATACCCCCACCTAACTTCGTTGCGAGGTGAGGGGATACAAACATATAATTGATGTGTCTTCAAAGGAACCACACTAGGTCACTAATCATGGTCATTCTAAGGCTTGAAGAAGCATCATTCCGATGATCAACAAGAGTTTTGTTTTTGCCTGACCTGAGACACAAGTCCTTAGAGTCAGTTATATATGAAGTTATGAACTATACAAAAACGTATCAAAAGTATAAAAATGTATTTTACCTATGGCGTTGAAGGTTCGCCCTACTAAAAAAAGCTTCTTGCCACAACATCTATATGGTGCCGTATCTCTGTGGGCTGCTTCATGGCTGTACCCCCGATTTGTTTTTGAAGCCTTTCCCGCATATTGGACACATTCGTAAATATATAATCAAAGATAATCAGCAATCAGTCAAACCCTAAAAAGTGAAATAGAAAAGTCACTTTGAAGTATAATTATTGGAAAAATAGGCATTTCCGTGTTTATCTTCACGACATGTAGATTCTTTCGTGGTCGCTCATCACTTTCGTGTTTCGCAAAAGTATGCGTGGGACCTGATCATGTTTTAAAAAATCATGATAATTCGTCTTTCTATTCTATGTTTGTTATGTTTTTTTATTCATCATGTGATAATTGATTAAACGAAATAAATACCTATCCGTTATAGCAGTACGATGGCAGGAATAAAGGTCTGAGCGCTAAAACAAGTTTTTTTCGTGGGAAATACCACAACAAATTACACGGAAAAATCGACAATAACCGTCGGTTTGTCGAAGTGTTTGGGAAAACTACGGGGAGCTGTATAATAATCTATACATCATAAGAACCAGAAGTAGTGTCCAGAAGACATGGGCTATGTCTTGTTTTGAGAGGTTATTTTATTTTCTTGTTTTACCTGCGTTTGCTCTGCTTTTCTGACCCGAAGCGCTCGGCGACTCCATCTTGAAATGTCGTGGATTCATCACTTAAGTCACGTGATTTCCTACCGTGATTGTAGTTATCCCCCGATAATCTAAACAAAATAGAACGTCAATCCTTAAATAGCATATACACAGACATTGTTTTGTATTATCATTTATATTTTGTTCGCACACCCATATATTATCTAATCTAAAAAAATATAATCAACAACGCTGTTGTGAGAGTCAACATCGAGTGCATATGTATGAACAGATTTCAGAAAAATGATCGATGATCGCAACTCCGCATAATTTGTATCACAAACAATTAACATAAAAGCTTTCCAATGTCAGCCATTCAAAATCGTTTATTGAAGAGCTTACATTTTCTGCGAGTGCCTTTAAGTATACGGTAAGACCATGGTATCAAAGACTTCATAAACAGATTGTGGACTGCTACCACCTAGCGTTCTCTGCTAGGGGTTTGTAGTGGAAGGTGGTTCCATGGGACCAACCAGTTTACAAACTGCCTGAGGACCTACACTTCCAAACTGAAGGTTCGGATTCGTCTCTGGACATCGGCAGATCTGACTTCCGTCGTTATAGTCCTGGCCTGCTGGAATTTTCTTGTTCCCCGCGAAACAATTTGGTCCTTTTAATAGAAGATCATGTCACATTAGGATATATTCATAAAGATATAAATCATATCTATAAGACTATAGTATGTAATATGAAACACGTGTATATATATAGCACTCTATTTGAATTTATTTACATTTACTTAAATTACGTTGTCTTCTTCGTGATGTATGTCTTAAAATGTTCTCCGGGATCCAATGCCAGTCATACCATTTTACTTGAATTTCTCAAAGTTTTATTTGGCCATTACTCTGCATAAGTCGATTGTCACCAAATTAAAATTTGACCAATTTCTAACCATCAAACAACGAATTACAGCTCAATATCGCTTCAATAAAAGTAAATGGATGGAATGATCGATGGAATGATGGAATGATCGATGGAATGATGGAATGATCGATGGAATGATGGAATGATGGAATGATCGATGGAATGATGGAATGATCGATGGAATGATGGAATGATGAAATGATCGATGGAATGATGGAATGATCGATGGAATGGTGGAATGATCGATGGAATGATGGAATGATGGAATGATCGATGGAATGATGGAATGATGGAATGATCGATGGAATGATGGAATGATCGATGGAATGATCGATGGAATGATGGAATGATGGAATGATGGAATGATCGATGGAATGATGGAATGATGGAATGATGGATGGAATGATGGAATGATGGAATGATCGATGGAATGATGGAATGATCGATGGAATGATGGAATGATGGAATGATCGATGGAATGATGGAATGATGGAATGATGGAATGATCGATGGAATGATCGATGGAATGATCGATGGAATGATAGAATGATGGAATGATGGAATGATCGATGGAATGATCGATGGAATGATGGAATGATGGAATGATGGATGGAATGATGGAATGATCGATGGAATGATAGAATGATGGAATGATGGAATGATCGATGGAATGGTCGATGGAATGATGGAATGATGGAATGATGGATGGAATGATGGAATGATCGATGGAATGATGGAATGATCGATGGAATGATGGAATGATCGATGGAATGATGGAATGATGGAATGACGGCCAACAGATAAAAAATACATGTATATGCGCCGATTATTTCAATGAGGGACATAAAAAATGTCGAAATCGTCATTGATAATGTAAGATCCTTAGGAAAAAATGTTCGCAAACATAATTAGCACATCAAAGACGATGTGAAATGTGGCTTCCAAAAAATATACTTACTACTTCTAAACATGAACGCTTAACGGAAGGAGCGTTTGCAAATTAAGGGGGAAAATGCGTTTCAAAAGCAAGAATAAAATGAGAAGTGATAATACAAATTTTAAAATATTGTGACACGTGATTATTTAATATCTCTTTTTCGATAATATTAGAAGATAGGGGTCACTTGGCATTCTTAAATGTATTGTATTGAAAAAAGGTAGAGTATTCCCGAATAATCGATCAAAATATCTAAATAAGCAGAACCAACTAGAACAGTCGTTAATGGTTCAAACCAATATACAAAATTGACAATCTATCATTTTTTCCCTTCACATGTAGATTTATTATAGAAAAAGGAATGTTGGATAAAGAAAATCCAAACAAGACTTTTTCGTCTGTTTGAGTACAACTCAAGGAATTCATAACTTTGGATGTAACAATTTGAAAGACCTGACAGCGGCTTTTTCTGACATTTGCGCACAGGAATGAGAGAATAACTTAAGATTAACATAGATTATTTTTCTGTTATACAGTCACGACAGAAAAAAACAGGTGTACTCTAAAATAGCCCACGAAGATGATAGATGAAAGTAGCACACACACATGTGCGGCGTTTTCTAAAGGATCCTTTAGTAATAAATACGGCACGAAGAACAGGAGATCCCAGAGGGATCTTGGCGCACACCATCGAAGATTTTGTTCATACATTCTTAGAAAGATGGATGTTTTCCCTTCTTATTTTAACTTTCATTTATGTATCTAATTTAATAAAGTTCTATGAATGTTCCTTGAAATTAATAATAGTTGAAAGGTCTCCTGTCAGGAGTTTTGTTTTTCTGATCACTTTCAAATTCCAAATCCATCTTGTATTTCTAAAAATGTAACCATAATACACTTTTGTAGTAAACATACAAGATGGCATTCTGGCGGCCATATTTTCCCCTTGAGCAGTCCAAAAATTAGACCATGCACAAATAGGGACAGAACAGAACATTCATATAAAACTGGACCATGCACGACTTGGCACCAGGGGAACTTACATATGAACTTGAATGATCCATCCAGTACTTCTCAAGAAATAGCGGTAACAAACTATTACTCAAAAATCCAAGATGGCCGTCTGTCGGCCATTGTGTTTTTTCGATTAGTCCAAAAATCGATATAGCACTACTAGATACTATGGAAAACCTGCAGTACTTCTCAAGTTATATCGGTAACAAAATTTCATTGTCAAAATCAAAGTTGGCCGCCTGTCAGCTATTTTGTTTTTTTCCGATTAATTTCAAAATCAATACAGCACAACTAGGAGCCATGGGGAACATCGAAATGAAATTTGAGAAATATCAATCCAATACTACTCACGATATAACGGTAACAAATTTTCATTGTCAAAATCCAATGTTATGTTTTTCCGATCAGTCCCAAACTTTCTATTATAAATGATCGCGCAATGACATCAGTAAATCAAAAATGACATTTACAATTTTATTATAGAATTATTTATAGCAAAAGGAAATGCATGTTTCATATGCAGTCAACTCATTAGTAACTATTGAATTATGAAGTGACTTACTGTTCGGACACACATGACATGACTTACCGTTCGGACATTCATGCTATGACTTACCGTTCGGACACACATGACAAATGACTTACCGTTCGGACACACATGGCGTGACTTACCGTTCGGACACACAGGACATGACTTACCGTTCGGACACACATGACATGACTTACCGTTCGGACACACATGACATGACTTACCGTTCGGACACACATGACAAATGATTTACCGTTTGGACACACATGACATGACGTACAGTTCGGACACACATGACATGACTTACCGTCCGGACGCACATGACAAATGACTTACAGTTCGGACACACATGACATGACTTACCGTTCGGACACACATGACATGACTTACCGTTCGGACACACATGCTATGACTTACCGTTCGGACACACATGACATGACTTACCGTTCGGACACACATGCTATGACTTACCGTTCGGACACACATGACATGACTTACCGTTCGGACACACATGACATGACTTACCGTTCGGACACACATGACATGACTTACCGTTCGGACACACATGACATGACTTACCGTTCGGACACACATGACATGACTTACCGTTTGGACACACATGACATGACGTACATTTCGGACACACAAGAGAGGACTTACCGTTCGGACACACGTGACATGACTTACCGTTCGGACACACATGACATGACTTACTGTTTGGACACACATTACATGACTTACCGTCCGGACGCACATTACAAATGACTTACCGTTCGGACACACGTGACATGACTTACCGTTTGGACACACATGACATGACGTACAGTTCGGACACACATGACATAACGTACAGTTCGGACACACATTGCACGACTTACCGTCCGGACGCACATGACATGACTTACCGTTTGGACACACATGACATGACGTACAGTTCGAACACACATGACATGACTTACCGTTTGGACAAACATGACACGACTAACCGTTCAGACACACATGACATGACTTACCGTTCAGACACACATGACATGACTTACTGTTCGGACACACATGACATGACTTACCTTTCAGACGCACATGACATGACGTACAGTTCGGACACACATGACATGACGTACAGTTCGGACAAACATGACATGACTTACCGTTCGGACACACATGGCAGCAGGTGCCTGGTTTTACTATGGCATCTACACACAAAAGTGGTTTGATGATGCATTCGTTGAGGGAGCAATTTACCCCGAAGGAACGTGGGTCACATTCACATCTGGCACATGGTGTTGGGTGGAAAATTCCTTCCGAGTAAAACTTGCCCTGGTACCTACAGCCGGATGGTCTGCATACTGCTTCTTTTCCTCCATTTGTCGGACAGTTGCATATGGTTCCTTCATCAACTCTATGATCCTGACCATACGGAATTATAACATCACCATATCTGCAATTTGGTCCTGTAAGTGAAAATAATGAATATATTCCCTGAGCAGCATCTAGTGAGTTTACAGGTGGCTGTTGACGAAAATGTATTCCATTTGAAAAGTTAAAAGAAGAGTAAAGATACCAGTCCATAATTGAAGTCGCAGACATTAGTATTACTACACACTCTCAAAGATAGTTATGCATAAAACTATTATTCGCTAGATAAAAGTTGATTATGAGTTATAAAACCGAGCATGTCAATTGAAATGAAGGAAAAACGTTATAATAACATGAATATAATGATAAATAAAGGGATCATTGTTGATATGCAATCACAAAAGTAGACATTCAAGTATATATACATTAACGTCGCATTTTCCCATTAACAAAATACTAAGAGGCACCCAGTTCTTCAGGCTAAAACAACATTTGCTATTGTGACGTCATCAGTCCTATATTGCTACAGTCCTATAAAACACATTACCTTAGCCAAAGTTAATCTCATTTGAGTAGTGGCACGGTACATAATATACACATTTTCGTAGAACATGATTTGAAATTATACAGAACTAGTTTATTTTTACTTCTAAATTCATAAATTAAAGGGGTTTTACGCACCTGACCCTTTTGCTTCTACATTAGTTTAGAAATTTTGGGTTCCCACCTTTTGGCCCCTAGCATCACTGAAGAGTCCTAGGAGGACGAAACAGCTGTATGGTTCAGTTTAATTCATTTTTCGGCATACTGTATCTACTATCTTTTACTAAATTTAAAAGGTGCAGCACGTGTGTGTGTGTTACGTCATCCCTATCTGGCTATACCACACAGTCCAATGTGTGGTATAGGACTGTAATATAACAACATTTGCTCAAACATTTATTGCTCAAATATTAGCTGACACCATTACCATTTGGACAACGTTGGCAGCCACAAGCGAAGGGAACGGGGTCAACACACCAACTTCCTAATTCTGGATGAGGACAGTCCTCATACATACACGATATCCCTCCACCTCGGCAAGTACACATTGAGCACGGACCGGACGGGATACCCTCTCCGTCATGGTAAACGGTCCCATTCTTCACACACGTGAGTTGGTGTGTTCTCCGAACGCCAACATTTTTTTTAACAATAGGTAGGTGTTGTTTTTGAGAACAATGGGAAGTCAATTATATACTGTTTCATATAAACTGCCCTTTTCACCTTACCTGTGATTTACCTGTGAACTCACCTTACATGAGAATTAACTGTGGACAGTCAGTACAAGAAATGCATTAAATTTTACATTTTTTTTTCAAAAATACAAGGATTATACAGATATAAAAAAAAGAAAATTATCAAATGAGTAACAGCACATAATTGTATATAAAATACAATTCAGTGATAACCATATATTGAAGAAATAAAGAGAAATATAGAAAATTATTCAATAAAGTAATTAGTCTTAAATTGTTAGAAATTAGTTTTAGATATCTAGGAATTATGTTGATATATAACAGAAAATTCTTGACAACACAGGAGAAAATAGCTGAACAAGGTTGAAAAGCTTTATTTGGAATTATGAATGTTTTTAAAAGTAAATATTTCAATTTCGAAACCCAACTCAAGTTTTTTTTTACACTTTTGTAAGCAGCATTTTAAATTATAGATCTGAAGTGCAGGGGTTTCATTAAGCGCCTTTTATTGAAAAAAACTGCATCTAAATTTTTGTAAGAGAATTTAGGGGTTAAGAAAAGTACGCCAAATATCATGATCAATCATGAATTAGGAAGACTTTCATTTATTATTATTCGAAAGTTTATAATTTTCAAATATTTGCTTAAAGTTAAAAACTCAGACAATTGCATGTTACGATGAAATGGTTGAAAAGGGCGCTGAGTGGACAGATAGTATAAGAAACAATCTGTTAAGAATTGGTTTGGGATATGTGTAGCAAACAGAAAATACACAGAATGAAGATAAAGCATTTATCACTATTTAATTTAGAATGACAGATATTTTTCAACAACAATGTATTGACTATATAAATGTGTCAACAAAATGCATGTCAACTTCGAAAATTCATTAGTGGTAATTTTGTCTTTAAACCGTATTTAACAATACCTATTTGTTTAAAGAAATAGCAAAAATCAGATTGTCGTCTCATAAACTGAATATTGAAATGGGGCAGTTTAATGTAATAGGCCTAGATCAAATTAATAGGATGTGTACGTATTGGGACAGTTGATTGTACCGTTTTATAATAAAACGCAGTCATTATGAAAACCGTTTCATCAAACTGTATTACCATAGAAAACCTAGTACTGAAAAAAATGTACAAATTTTTAAAACCAGAATCTTTTCTAATTTAGGTAAATTTATTGTCCTCTGTAACAAAAGACAATTGAACACATTTTAATCTAGTAAAATACCTCTCTGCACTATCGCTACGGTTGTGTCTTGTGGTCTGTGCGTGTCCGAACTATATTAGGTTGTACATGTATCTTTTTGTATTTTGCATCGTATATATGCACTTGTATGTATATAAAAATCAATCATCAAAACCTATTAAATTATTCACCTATTATATACAACATTATTTTTACAACAGTATCTTTTAAAAGTAGGAATTAGTCATAAAATAATTCAATGGTGAAATAGAAAGTTTTATTTTTTTTCTAGAAAATTATTAAGCATTGAATTTTAATTAATAATCACAAGTCTTATAATATAGTTACATTATTTATTACTTACACAGTTTAATATTTCTGATTAAAAAAAGTATCATGAAGATAATTTTATGATATTTTTTTGAATACTTGTGCCTGAGTACCAACAGGTAACTTTTACAGGTAAATTTACCTGTTGGAACTGAGACACTTTAAGGAAAAAGACTATAACCACTATCACAACAAACTACCCTGTAGGCAAATTAAAAATGTTGGCGTTCAGAGATACACCCCGTGAGTTGGGGTGTTGGGAAGACGGGACTGTTTTGTAGAACAAATGCCGAGGTCGCGCTTACACTTGTCACCACTAAAATCAGTGTGTTGACATCCATGATAGAAACTTTTCCAAACAAGAGAGAAGTCTTATCTGTTGTTCACGTATGTATTGTCGGACGGTGTTCTCCCTGATGTCCAGTCACACGTGTTTCTTCCCACAGCGAATTTCTCAAGTTTTTTTGTTTTTATCATTTTGAAAAAGAGAAAGACTTACACTTAATATTTAGAGTAGCACTTAAACGTCTTGCAATCGATAGTTTCCGATATATTATGTTTTTTGGGATTTTTTTTTTGTATATTTTTGATTAAGAAAAAGACTTATCCTTAATATTTAGAATTCTAAATGAGTTTTTCAATACAAGTTAATTGAATTTACGGTTATTTTTACAACAAGAAATGGAAATTTCATCATATACATATTGCATTTATATTATTAATATGCATTTAAGTATGGAGTTCTTAAAAACGCCTCTTAATTACCCCTGCACCGCGGGTATTAAGAATTATATACTTTTATATCGGTATAATTTAATTTTGTTTGAAACAAGCTTTTTCATTGGTTTTAAAAAAATATGTTATCAGCCCATAATGTAAAAAATGACGTCGCCGTTTATAACGTCGTTTTTGATTGGCTGATGCAGCAGCGTATTCATTTGTAAGAGAAAAGTGTCCATCAATAAAGTGAATAAATTAAATTATAAGGATTAACTTGAAACTAATTTGTATGTTATTGGGTTATAACACAAAAAACCGGACTGTTCTCTCATCATAATACCTCTATAACATAAAAAATAGATTCAAGTTAATCCTTAGTGGAGTAATAGTTATGATAATTAAGTGGGCAATTTTTATCAATAAATGATTTTAATTCTAAAATATGTAAAATTACAGTAAAAACATTACATAACGTCCAAAGTCCTAAGCTAGTATAACAAGACTCATGCTCTTGCACCTTTTACATTCAGTAATATGCCTTTCAAAAGAAAACAATATCTGTCGTGACTTATATATATAAAGATTAACTTAACATATATTTAACAACACTGCTCTGAGTAAAAACCGGGGCCCAGTTGTTCAAAGGGTGATTAGCTTAATCACTATTTAACGACATTTTTTCAATCTTGAATAACTCTGTCAATCAACAAGTTACAATCTTGAAATGTTGTATGTAAATTGACAATATGAGGTTTTTGATATCTGCAAAGTTTTAATTAAACATTTGTTTCATTTTAAAGTTACAGGATAATTAAAATTTTTACTAATTACTGATTAAGCTAATTAATTATCTTATGAACAACTCGGCCCGGGTTTGTAACCCTATTTGTTTGTTAAATAATTAGATTTGAGCACGTGCTAAATTTCTATGACGTCGACAACAAGAAATGTGGTCGGAACTATGCACATTATTCGGTTCGCCTCAACAAACATTTACAGAAAAAAAATCTTGAAATATTGGGATTTACCTTTTATTTTGTTTAGTTTATGTAGGATGACGTAACACACATATTCTGCGCCTTTTAAATTCAGTAATAGACACAGTATGCGGAATAAATGAATTAAACTGCATCGTACAACTGTTTCGTCCTCATAGGATTCTTCAGTGATGCTAGGGGCCAAAAGGTAGGAATCAGACATTCAATTGGGGCAGTCGGTAAAAAAAACTAACTAAATAGGCATTCACTTCGTGCTCCACTGGATTAATTAACTAAACAAAAGGTTAATCATTAAATAAAGCAACAATATGCACTTTCAGTATAAAGAAAATTATGCCTGCCTTTAAGATTATTTTGGAGTGCTACCTGTTCCACACCAGTCTTGACTTGATATGGACAGTTTTACGCCCTTGCGTGACCTTACGACCTTCAGTGGAAGAGAAAAGATAGGAATGAGAGAAGAAGGGATAAAGTATCTAGAAGGAAAGACAAGGAAATGGCCTTGGATGAGATCAATCTTCAGGTTCACAGCCTTGTTTAAGTAGTCAGATAATAGGAGACTGAAAATGGCATTCTTGCATGGTAATTAACTTTTTCAATACAAGGCGCGAAGCATAGATTACGCTATAAACCAGCCGAAGATAATTAGGCAAACTGTCATTTGTCATCTTTCGAAATACTTGCTCTGCTTAAAAAGTTATTTCTACTAGGCCTATGTATTTCTCAAGAAAATTCTAGAGGAGTTCTTTTCCCGCCATTTTTTAAAACCATTACTTCTTCGAAATAAGCTCGATGATCTATCAATAAGTTTTGTCATTCCAGATGTATTGCATATCATATTAACAAAAATATTCCTTCCAAGAAAAGTTAATTTAAATTACACAAATGCTCATGAGCCAGGTTCCTTCGAGATGAGATCTTAAGTAGCCCGATCAAGAGAAATATGAATTTATCTCTGAAGTTTTATATACAAATTAATCAAAATTAGTTCTGAAACATTTCATTTGTGAATAGTAATGTTATAGTATAACATTTATCGTCGTAAAATTGCCATTTGGGTTATCGGGCACTCCTGCTGTGTTTGTCGAGTTTTGCCGAGTTATACCGGAAATCAGTGCGTACTGGTACTTTTTTCAATAGGCAACACTTTTGTATCACACCGACGCGTGCAGGGCTGAATATAACGAAAGGGCTTTATCTCATCCACCACAGACATCATCCACTACAGGGCAGTAGGCGGGACAAAAATGGCGGCACGAGAGGCGGAGTTTAGGGCGGAGTTCGGCCATGAATGACTTCATCGTCAATATACAGTGTATCAGCGAATTCAGTTTTTACCAGGAATACACATAACCATTACATTTAAATTCACGATCATGAACATTGATATTGACCATTAAAATGACAAAAATTAATGTATAAATTTATTAAATTTCATTTTGACATTAAATTGAAACACAATGTATTAGAAATCTTTGTTTTTAACAAAGCTAATCATTGACTCTGGAGAGGGATCCTTCATTAAATACTAGCTAATGCATCTTGCTGTAATATATATATACAAAGTGTACCAACAAAATATGAATAAAAGAAAGATTTACATGGTGACCTTTCAAAAAAGTACAAGAGAATTAGACCAGGGTCCGTATTCATGAAGCCGTTCTCATGCTAAAGCATGGTTTTTGTGCTCAAGCCAGCTTTCCTGAAACTCGATTCTAATATGTCAACAATCAAAACCTCAATTGTAAATGTTGAAATTAGTATTCTGCTTCATTGATCTTCATTTCCCCAAATACGTTGACAAAATATGAGTTTTTAAATTAACAAAGCCAGAACAAGAAACCAGTGTTGAGAACAAAATCCATGATTAAGCATGAGAACGTTTCATGAATACGGGCACAGGTGTTCCGGAAGAGTAAGCATAATCTGCTTTATCAACGACACCCGCAATGAACGTAACATCCTCAAAGTCAGAATCTAGTCATCATTCTCAATCGTAACAAGTAAGCACACTAATGAGCATATTCAGCAACGTCAACCAAATCTTGCAAGGATGCAAAATATTTCTCGATGAGACCAATATGGCGACCAAACAATTTGCTCATAGTCTCACCAACCTGCATCATCTATCGCGAGCATTTCTATATTTAGGGCAAGCACTAGAATAACAAATTAACTGCGACATGTAAACCCCAGAGGCTGAACCAGCAGGAATCAATATTACTATCAAGAAAGGGAAAGTTCACAATAGGAAAATCGATAAGCTGTTCATGTTGGTCATAATTAAGTAAATTAAAGGTCAAGGTTAGCAGCAGATGTAGCCAGAGTTTCCTCTCGTAAACTAGATATTAGTGATGGGACGATGATCGGATATAATCGATTGATCAGTAATTGACACTCTTCCGATGCCGACGTCGACATAGTGATCCCTATATGTCGTTTTTCAGGCGACACAAAAAAAGGATGTTACCTGACTGACTGGTCTGTTGTAGTATGGGCCTATCAGTTTGTTGCATTACATTATAGGCCTACGCTTGTGGAGTCGAAATCCAAACCAATTGTGATATCAGGGACGTATATGTGAGACTCACATACGTCCCTGGTGATATGAACAGGAATTTTCAAATGAAACAATACATTTCGGGATGAGCGTGTCCAGAATAAAAGTTTCCGGATTTTATTACAAAACTAACGTACGTCAAGGGCGGAACCGGGACTTTTTCGAGGTAGTGTCGCTATTCCAGATTTTCAGACTTTTGCGACAAACATCCTATTGTCTGAACCACAGGGGCTAGGCACGGGCCTGTGTAAATAAATGTCAGATGGTTTTTCTCTCTCGAAAATAGCCCCTCTCACTACTATATATAGAAAGGTAATTTCATAGTGACATAGGTCCGTGCCTAGCCCCTGTGGTCTGAACCTCATGTCATGTTGCACAAGTTAAATAAGATAGTAGATACCACAGGGACCTGAGACTTTGTTACAACGGTATTGGCAAGAACTGTTACATATTAAAGTTGACAATGCAACTTTAAAGCTTTAAATATTTCTTTTTTTTAATTATAGGCCTATTTTTTCTGGTTTTGAGATCTTCCCCATCTGTTTCAACCATCGTTTCTAATGAAGTGCCGCCATTTCTGTTTTGCAATTGCTTGGTAACGAGTATGGGTCCCGATGGGTATATAAAGGGCATGATCTGAAAACCCGGTTTTCAAAGCACTCCAGCTGATTGTCACGATATTCAGTGTTCCACGCAATAGGCAACCGCTAACAAAAATCAAACGCAATCACCTGAAGACGTGAACCACAATACTGCAATATTGTTTGTAACTAATAATACTTTCTTGAAATTGTGTATCCGATATAACAGGTTTATCACTGAAAATACTTCAATAAATTCCATATATATCACAGGTTTTTCACGTGCATATAATCGCAACCACATATAAACTCTGAGTCTTGGTCATGTAGACGCTTGCATTGACAAGCAAACACGTGTAAAACACGACACAACCGGGTGTGTAGTCAACAATGTGAAATTATATATTTGAACCATTCTCATGGAAATATGTGGAATTATTACAAGTTGGATATCTAAAAGGTAGGCATATGCGTTAATTAGCCATTTGTTGGTTTCACTTGCAACATATATATATACATGGTAGTTGTGTTGTGTTATTTTGTTGTAAGTTTCAAAGAGATATGGATCTTTTAATTACAATTTCTTTTTACATTCATTATATATATATCTTTTCAATATCCATATTTCGTAAAACAAAAGTACTAAAACGAGCCGTACGTAACGTAACGTGTACAGACTATCTGTATCTGTAAAAGAAATGCTACAGCTACTACAGCGAGAGGGCAGTGTCGGAATGAAACCAGTTTTGTAACTATTGGTGATTTTATACCCAAGGGTGCCTTTACACGTTTCCAAGCAAGGGTAAATAAAAAAATGTCTGCCACTTTCTTGGTTACGAAAACCGGAAGACACATGGTCAATGTAGGGAACATCTCGGAAGTATTCCGAGTAATCACATTCTGAATATTTGCTTTTAACTTGCACTGGGACCTAAGAATGTGTTACAATTGTATTGCCACTAACTGGTACAACTTGGGATCACAGGGACCTGCGAATTTGTTACAACTGTATTAACTGTTACATATTAAGATCACAGGGACCTGAGGCTTTGTTACAACTGTATTGCCACTAACTTACATATTTGGATCACAGGGACCTGAGAATGTGTTACAACTGTATTGCCACTAACTAGTACAACTTTGGATCACAGGGACCTGCGAATTTGTTACAACTGTATTAACTGTTACATATTAAGATCACAGGGACCTGAGGCTTTGTTACAACTGTATTGCCACTAACTTACATATTAAGATCACAGGGACCCAAGACTTTGTTACAACTGTATTGCCACTAATTTACATATTTGGATCACAGGGACTGATAATTTGTTACAACTGTAATGCCACTAACTGTTACATATTAAGATCACAGGGGCCTGATACTTTGTTACAGCTGTATTGGCACCGATTGTTACATATTGGGATCACAGGGACCTGAGAATGTGTTACAACTGTATTGTCACTAACTTACATATTAAGATCACAGGGACCTGCGAATTTGTTACCACTGTATTGGCACTAACTGTTACATGTATGGATTTCAAGTATACAGTAATAAAGGCTTTTAAAGGCCCAATATACGTAACTTTCGGCAAAAATCAAGCCTAATAACTTATTAAATTGATAGATTTAGTTAAGATAAGCTGATATCAGCAATATTCAAGATGAATTCATACGCGGTTACCGGGTACAGCAGTAGTTGAAACTCGGTATTTGTAAACACGCGTCCATTTTGAACCGTCTTGTACCTTCGGTTTGTTGTTGAAGTGGGCCCCACCTGAATTATTTTCAATTCTTTGGATTTTTCTGTCAAGAGTTTCTTGTTAATTACTGCTCAGGTTTACTTTGTTTTAGGCTTATTTTTGCATGGTTATTAACTGCATTTTTTTCAGAATTTTTCAGAAACACGAAAAAATTCCTGAAGTTACGTATATTGGGCCTTTAAAGCAGCTTAATTTTACACTTTGGGGGGATTTAGATCAATTTTCGATTATTCACTTTACCTCAAATATATTTACTTTACACTAAAAACCTTAGTTTAGGTAAAAGATATATCTAACATATTCTCTTGCAAGCCCTTGTGGTAGACACAACTTTAATTAGGTCTTTCAGTGTTCTCCTTTTTTTTCTTTAATCTTTTATTTAATTTTGTTTAATTAATTAAATTTTGGTTTTCACAATATGTAAATAAATCTCATTGCAAACAAGAAATGGTAATTTTATGCATATCAGAACTTCAATCTGTTTGACCGGCCATTCTTGATTGTCAATATGCATAGTGAGCAGAGTTATTCCCCTTAGCTATGGATGTATTCCCATAATAATTGGTAGAATTGAAAAAAGGAACATATACAATTTTGTCAACAAACAGAAAAACTGATTCTCATTGTTATATAAATCCAAAAGTGGCTGAAAATTAAAGTTAAAGGGTGAAAATGAAGATTATCTCCCTTTCCTTCATGTATAAGATTTTTTTTTCAGTTCTACCAATTAATGATCAAACTATATACATTCTGCAGATCGTCTTTCATTTCAGATAGAAACTGTAAACATACAACTACTTTATGTACATAATACATACTGAAGTACATACATTCCAGAACCAAACGGTAGAACCAGAATATACAGTTTTAGATCAGACAGAGTCCGGTTCCGAAAAGTTTTGCTGTAACAAAATTCATAAAATTCATTATCATGTCTTTTATATTTAAGTACATGTTTACAGTTCCTTGCTGTTTAGTTAATTCTTCACATCACAACCACAAGGCAAATAAATAAAGCTTCTCAAATTTATTTTGGAGCAAAAGAGATCAACAAAGGCTAGGGATAATGCTGGACATACATTATTCCATTTTAATGACTGAGGTATACAAATATGAACAGCGAAAGTAAAAATCATTTGGAAATATAAACAATTACAAATACAAGACATAAATTAAGTTACTTAACAGCTACTATCAGTGGTGGAAACCAGAGCACCTGGGGAAAAACCACCAACTACTATGGATGTTCCTTATTTAAGTCACTGCATAAATTCAGTGGTCATCTATGAACGATATGATTACAATAATGACCTATTTCGAATTAAAACTGGAGAAAAATAACAAAAAACTCCATAAAAAAGAAGTTTTCACAATAATTTCCATAATTCTATAACACCCACTATGTACATAACGTATTTTGAAATGTTCAGACAATTATGACCATTTGGAATTACAGATGGAGAAAAATAGCAAAAAAAAATTCCATAAAGTTGCATTTTCATAATTATTTCCATATTTTGATTATAACTGGAGAAAATAACAAAAAAAATCCATAAAGAAGCAGTTTTCTTGACAATTATCATATTTGGAATTACAGCTGCAGAAAAAATGGCAAACAAATCCATTAATTGGAAGTTCACCATAATTTCCATATTTTGAATTATAGCTGGAGAAAAGTTACAAAAAACTCCATAAAGCAACAGTTTTCAATGATTTCCATATTTTTAATTATAGCGGGAGAAAAGTAACAAAAAACTCCATAAAGTAGCAGTTTTCACAACAATTTCCATATTTTAAATTAAAGCCGGAGAAAAAAAACAAAATAAAACATCTTGATGATAAAGATGCAGATTTGACAATGATTTCCATATTTGGAATTACAGCTGGAGAAAAGTTATAAAAACTCCCTAAAGCAGCAATTTTCAATGATTTTCATATTTTATTTTGAATTACAGCTGGAGAAAAGTAACAAAAAACTCCATAAAGTAGCAATTTTCACAATATTTCCATATTTTGAATTAAACAATGTAGCTGGAGAAAAAAATGCAAAATAAAACATCTTGATGATAAAGATGCAGATTTCACAATGATTTCCATATTTGGAATTACAGCTGGAGAAAAGTTACAAAAAACTCCATAAAGCAACAGTTTTCAATGATTTCCATATTTTGAATTATAGCGGGAGAAAAGTAACAAAAAACTCCATAAAGTAGCAGTTTTCACAACAATTTCCATATTTCAAATTAAAGCTGGAGAAAAAATACAAAATAAAACATCTTGATGATAAAGATGCAGCTTTCACAATGATTTCCAAATCTGGAATTAAAGGTGGAGAAAAGTTACAAAAAACTCCCTAAAGCAGCAGTTTTCAATGATTTTCATATTTTGAATTATAGCGGGGGAAAAGTAACAAAAAACTCCATAAAGTAGCAATTTTCACAATATTTCCATATTTTGAATTAAACAATGTAGCTGGAGAAAAAATACAAAATAAAACATCTTGATGATAAAGATGCAGATTTCACAATGATTTCCATATTTGGAATTACAGCTGGAGAAAAGTTACAAAAAACTCCCTAAAGCAGCAGTTTTCAATGATTTTCATATTTTGAATAATAGCGGGAGAAAAGTAACAAAAAACTCCATAAAGTAGCAATTTTCACAATATTTCCATATTTTGAATTAAAACAATGTAGCTGGAGAAAATTAATAAAGACACTCATAAAGAAGCAGTTTTTATTATAACAATTTCTATATTTTGAATTATACTGGAGAAAAGTAGTCGATAATTTTTATTTGAGACGACAGTTAACTTGACATATTTTAAGAAGTCCGGATAAGTTATTTGTGAAAAAAAGGTTTTATTTAAATGAAATTCTACATCTGGAATGTGTGTTTGTCACTGTTTAGCCCAACAATGAAAATGTTTTAAGGGATACAACCTAAGTATTCCAAAGCCACAATCAAAGTCAGGCAAAAGTTTTGTGAAACTTCTGTCATATTAAAATATATGCAAATAAGAATACCAAGAAAAGTCTTTAAAGGAACATATTAGACATATATCTGATATAGTTTCCATTTCAATAATTCAATCATTAGTTCTGTAAAACTTACTATAATAACTACACTAAATGTTTTCTGTAATGAATGACAAAACAAAAAAAGGAGAAAGAAACATGTTGATGATTTTATAAACAGTTTTATAAAAACCCACAAAAACACAGAAAAAAAACTCTCATAAAAAAAGTGTCTCAATTTATTTTTTTGCAGAAAATTTATTCTGAAAGTGTTGATTTAAAAACTGGAAAGATTAAGGCACAGAGTCCCACTTAACACTTTGTATCTCCATGAAGAAGAGTTCCATTTTTTAGACATTTTCTGATAAGAATTTTCTTGCCTTGAAAGATACTGATTGTAAATAATGAAGCTTTTCCACTACATAGCTATCACTGACACTTTATTATATATTCTGTAGCATTACTGAGACTTGATATAATCATTTTGATATCAATGAGGAAATAGCTTACACAGGAAAATTATTCAATAATAAATATCTAGAAAAGTTACTGAACAAGCACAAATGAAATGAATTTTACGAATACAGAGTGGTCTGCAGATTGGTTCAAGAATTTGAACTTTTCATAATTTCATTTTAAAAGAAAAATGATGCAGTTTAAACATCTGAACAAAAATAAAGGAGCTTAAATTATAATGAAAATTAATTACTAAAGCTAATAAGCTGATTTTTGAATTCCTAGGGGGATTGTTCTAATGAACTTCTACAGGTTTCGATTTAATCAACTTTTACATGTATTGTTTTAATAAACTCTTACGTGTATTGTTCTAATAAACTCTTACAGATATTGTTCTAATCAATTTCTACAGGTATTGTTCTGATCAATGTTTACAGGTATTGTTCTGATCAACTTCTACAGGTATTGTTCTGATTAACTTCTACAGGTATTGTTTCTAGCAGCTCTTACAGGTATCTCTGTTTCATCCTTCATGCTCCAGGGATACAGTCGTTTTCACTCTCAGTCACATCCTCAATGATCCAGGTCATTCTTAATAATCAGGGGCTATATTCACTTCAACTCTCTGTAATATCCTCATTGATACAGGTCATTGAAGATGTGCCATTTCACATCCTCCATTACAGGGGCTATATTCACTTCAACTCTCTGTAATATCCTCATTGATACAGGTCATTGAAGATGTGCCATTTCACATCCTCCATTACAGGGGCTATATTCACTTTCACTCTCTGTCACATCCTCAATGATCCAGGTCATTGAAGATGTGCCATTTCACACTCTCCATACTCCACGGCTACAGTCGTTTTCACTCTTTTTACATTCTTAATAATCAGGGTCTATATTCACTTTCACTCTCTGTAATATCTTCAATTATCTAGTTCATTGAGGATGTGACATTTCACATCCTCATTACTCAAGGGCTACATTCGTTTCACTCTCTGTCACATCCTCAATGATCCAGGTCATTGAAGATGTGTCATTTTATATCCTCCATTATAGGGGATATATTCACTTTCACTCTCTGTCACATCCTCATTTATACAGGTCATTGAAGATGTGCCTTTTCACATTCTTCAGCTACAGTCGTTATCACTCTTTTTACTTCCCCAATGATAAGGGGTTATATTCACTTTCACTCTCTGTCACATCCTCAATGATCTAGGTCATTGAAGATGTGCCATTTTACACCCCCCATTATAGGGGCTATATTCACTTTCACTCTCTGTCACATCCTCATTTATACAGGTCATTGAAGATGTGCCTTTTCACATTCTTCAGCTACAGTCGTTATCACTCTTTTTACTTCCCCAATGATAAGGGGCTATATTCACTTTCACTCTCTGTCACATCCTCAATGATCCAGGTAATTGAAGATTGGTCATTTCTCATCCTCAATGATCAGGGGCTATATTCATTTTTACTCTCTGTCACATCCTCAATGATCCAGGTCATTGAAGATGTGCCATTTCACATCCTCCATTATAGAGGCTATATTCACTTTCACTCTCTGTCACATCCTCATTGATACAGGTCATTGGAGATGTGCCATTTCACATCCTCCATTATAGGGGCTATATTCACTTTCACTCTCTGTCACATCCTCATTGATACAGGTCATTGGAGATGTGCCATTTCACATCCTCCATTATAGGGGCTATATTCACTTTCACTCTCTGTCACATCCTCAATGATCCAGGTCATTTTTCCCTTACAATTTTATTATTAGGATTTAATAGCACTATATTCACCATATGTCTGTATTATATTACAATGTGATATTCATATATAATAAATGTATGAAAAGAAAAAAATATAGACGTACTGTAAGTCTAAAACATTTAACTTTTGTGTCTTTAACAAAGCTGTATATTTTTCAACTAATATTATACTATTGTTGTCTTTTTCAATATAACAACAACAACTTCAAACCCAGGTATTGCTCTCCTTTTTTTTGAAGAACAGTAACTTGTTCTAATTATCTCTTACAGAAATTTGTATACAAAAAATATCCTGACGTTTACTTATCTCTGAAGATAGGGTGTTTCTATAATGCCATTCATTAAATGGCAATATTTCCAACACATTATTGAAAAAAAAACACAATTAAATTAAAATTGAATTTCGTAATATTCAGATAAAATGTCTTCGGGTGGCTTAACAAAATATTTCTGACATCTTGTGTATAGTTTTACAGAAAATGCTACCATATTCCAATCGAAACATCCCTCCACAGCAGGTTCACTTTCCATATATGCCTAACCTTTTCAGCATTCTGTCGTTGTACAAGTGGAGATATCTTGTACATACCAGGAATACAGGATTAGTTATGTTCTGTAAAACAAAATAAAAAGGATTATAGAAACGAATGCTAAATATTAGCTGATGACAAGTCATTTTGTGTGCAGAATAAGGTTCACATCTGTCTGAATATTTTGTTTTCATCCCATTACATTAAACAAGTTCACTATTTATATATAACCTGATCACAACCAAACTTTCTAATTTAAAAGAAAACGGAGAGGTAAACATTTTTATTATGGTACAATAAAAAATTAATATACCAAAATGCATATTTGTATTGTTGCAATGCATTATTGAAACAAGATTCTACAAACATTTACCAAAAAAGTAGTCTGGCAACATCCTAACAGATTTAGAGGAAATTCAGCATGTGTCTCAGTTTGATGGGGGACAGTTCTTAGATTGATCAGGTCTCTTTCATGTTTGGATTTCCAGGCCGTCTATGATGTAATGCCGCATGCAGTGTTACAATGGCATCTAGACTATCAGGAATTCTACATTCGATTAAGTCACGTCTGAAAAATACCAAATACTATATATATAGATAGAATTTGTATCTATAATGTTGAGTTAGAAACAGATTTCTTTTGTACCAGTATATTGCTACACATGTAAAGTATAAGTTGTCAAAACCGACCCTTGTCTTATCGGAAACCCTGTCTATTCTGGCTTTACCGTTTGTCTCTTTACGTATAGCCTACATGTACATCTTTAAACCCGACTTCTGCGTTAACTGACCATACATTTTTGTCCCAGTCATTGTGCTTTCATTACTGTTTACTTTAGATGTGACCAGGAGGAATATTAGATTATATCAAGATACTAAACTAGACCTACTAAAAGTTTGCACTGACTGACATAAGTTTGAGCATTATCAGCAAAGTTTAGGTCGGTGTATTACATTAATCAATATACCTGTTCTTTCTTTGGTTACTGGATATGCATCGTGGATCCGTCACCTGTGGACCATGGCCTTGTTCTGTGCACTGCTGAATTTTGTTTTCATCCTCGGTAGTCGGTTTTGGTTGGTTGCGTGAGTGATGGTAGTTCTATACTCTTTGGTTGGTCCTTGGTGGTTGCTTTATACTCTTTGGATGGTCATTTTGGGTTGTTCTCTACTCTATAGGTGGTCATTGGTGGTGGTTCTATGATCGACCAGTCGGTCGTTGGTAGTTTTTCTAGGGAGGATGTTTTATACTTTTTTGGCGATCAATGGTGGATATTATCTACTCTTTTGATGGTCATTGGAGGTTGTTTTATACTTTTTAGCCGGTCATTGGTGGTTGTTCTATACTTTTTAGCCGGTCATTGGTGGTTGTTCGATACTCTTTTGTCGGTCATTGTTTTGTCCCCTTTAGCCAGTGATTGGTGGTTGTTCTATACTCTTTGGATGGTCATTGGAGGTTGTTCTTTACTTTTTTACCGGTCATTGTCGGTTGTTCTATACTCTTTGGGTGGTCATTTGTGGTTGTTTAATACTCTTTGGTGATCATTGTTGGTTGTTCTATACTTTTTAGCCGGTCGTTGTTGGTTGTTCTATACTCTTTGGTCGGTTTTTGGTAGTTGTTCTTTAATGTTTGATGGGTCATTGGTGGTTGTTTTATACTCTTTGGATGGTCATTGGAGGTTCTATACTCTTTGGATGATCATTGGAGGTTGTTCTATACTTTTTAGCCGGTCATTTGTGGTTGTTCTATACGCTTTGGGTGGTCATTTACTGGGGTCAGTTGATTCTGTTTGGTTGATCGTTGGTGGTCGTTCTATTCTCTTAAGACAAACATTTGTGGTTTTCTATACTCTTTGGTCGGTCATTGTTTTATACTCTTTAGCCAGTGATTGGTAGTTGTTCTATACTCTTTGGGTGGTCACTGGTGGTTGTTCTATACTCTCTGGGTGGTCATTAGTGGTTGTTCTTTACTCTTTGGGTGGTCATTAGTGGTTGTTTTATACTCTCTGGGTGGTCATTGGTGGTTGTTCTATACTCTTTGGGTTGTCATTTGTGGTTGTTCTATACTCTTTGGGTGGTCATTGGTGGTTGTTCTTTACTCTTTGGTTAGTCATTGGTGGTTGTTTTATACTCTTTGGGTGGTCATTAGTGGTTGTTTATACTCTTTAGCCAGTCGTTGGTGGTTGTACTTTACTTTTTGGGTGGTCATTGGTGGTTGTTCTTTACTCTTTGGGTGGTCATTAGTGGTTGTTTTATACTCTTTCGGTGGTCATTGTTCTATACTCTTTGGGTTGTCATTTGTGGCTTTGCTATAGTCTTCGGGTGGTCATTTGTGGTTGTTCTATACTCTTTGGGTGGTCATTGGTGGTTGTTTATACTCTTTTGGTGGTCCTTTGTGGTTGTTTTATACTTTTTGGATAGTCATTGGTGGTTGTTCTATTATCGACAGGTCTGTCGTTGGTAGTTTTTCTATACTCTTTAGTCGATCTTTGGTAGTTGTTATATACTCTTTGGTCGGTTATTGTTTTATACTCTTTAGCAAGTCGTTGCTGGTTGTTCTGTACTCTTTGGGTGGTCATTGATGGTTGTTCTATACTCTTTGGGTTGTCATTTGTGGCTGTGCTATACTCTTCGGGTGGTCATTTGTGGTTGTTCTATACTCTTTGGGTGGTCATTGGTGGTTGTTCTTTACTCTTTGGTTAGTCATTGTTGGTTGTTTTATACTCTTTGGATGATCATTGGAGGTTGTTCTATACTTTTTAGCCGGTCATTTGTGGTTGTTCTATACTCTTTGGGTGGTCATTTACTTGGGTCAGTTGATACTGTTTGGTTGATCGTTGGTGGTCGTTCTATTCTCTTAAGACAAACATTTGTGGTTTTCTATACTCTTTGGTCGGTTATTGTTTTATACTCTTTAGCCAGTGATTGGTAGTTGTTCTATACTCTTTGGGTGGTCACTGGTGGTTGTTCTATACTTTTTTGCCGCTTCATTCTTTACTCCTTTTTGGGCGTTGTTGGTTATTCTATACCTTTGGGTGGTCATTGGTGGTTGTTCTATACTCTCTGGGTGGTCATTGATGTTTGTTTTATACTCTTTGGGTGGTCATTGGTGGTTGTTCTTTACTCTTTGGGTGGTCATTTGTGGTTGTTCTTTACTCTTTGGGTGGTCATTGGTGGTTGTTTTATACTCTTTGGGTGGTCATTGGTGGTTGTTCTTTACTCTTTGGGTGGTCATTGGTGGTTGTTCTTTACTCTTTGGGTGGTCATTAGTGGTTGTTTTATACTCTTTGGGTGGTCATTGGTGGTTGTTCTATACTCTTTGGGTTGTCATTTGTGGTTGTTCTATACTCTTTGGGTGGTCATTGGTGGTTGTTTTATACTCTTTGGGTGGTCATTAGTGGTTGTTTTATACTCTTTAGCCAGTCGTTGGTGGTTGTTCTTTACTTTTTGGGTGGTCATTGGTGGTTGTTCTTTACTCTTTGGGTGGTCATTAGTGGTTGTTCTTTACTCTTTGGGTGGTCATTAGTGGTTGTTTTATACTCTTTCGGTGGTCATTGTTCTATACTCTTTGGGTTGTCATTTGTGGCTGTTCTATACTCTTCGGGTGGTCATTTGTGGTTGTTCTATACTCTTTGGGTGGTCATTGGTGGTTGTTCTTTACTCTTTGGTTAGTCATTGTTGGTTGTTTTATACTCTTTGGGTGGTCATTTGTGGTTATTTTATACTCTTTGGGTGGTTGTTTTATACTCTTCGGGTGGTCATTTGTGGTTGTTCTATACTCTTTGGTCGGTTATTGTTTTATACTCTTTAGTCAGTCGTTGGTGGTTGTTCTTTACTCTTTTGGTGGTCATTGGTGGTTGTTCTTTATTCTTTGGATGGTCATTTGTGGTTGTTTTATACTCTTTGGGTGGTCATTAGTGGTTGCTTTTTATACTCTTTGGGTGGTCATTTGTGGTTGTTCGATACTCTTTGGTCGGTCGTTGTTTTATACTCTTTAGCCTGTGGTAGGTGGTTGTTCTATACTCTTTGTGTGGTCATTGGTGGTTGTTTTATACTTTTTGGATAGTCATTGGTGGTTGTTCTATTATCGACAGGTCTGTCGTTGGTAGTTTTTCTATACCCTTTGGTCGATCTTTGGTAGTTGTTATATACTCTTTGGTCGGTTGTTTTATACTCTTTAGTAAGTCGTTGCTGGTTGTTCTTTACTCTTTGGGTGGTTATTGATGGTTGTTCTATACTCTTTGGGTGGTCATTGGTGGTTGTTCTATACTCTTTGGGTGGTCATTGGTGGTTGTTCTATACTCTTTGGATTGTCATTTTTGGTTGTTTTATACTCTTCGGATAATCATTTGTTGTCGTTCTATACTCTTTGGTTGGTCATTGGTGATTGTTCTATACTTTTAAGCCCGTCATTGGTGGTTATTATATACTCTTTGGGAGGTCATTTGTGGTTTTTCTATACATTTTAGCATGTCGTTTGTGGTTGTTTGATACTCTTTGAACGGTCATAAGTGGTTGTTCTATGACCTATTTGTCGGTTCTTGGTAGTTGTTCTTTACTCTTTGATCGATCTTTGGTGGCTGTTCTAGGGAGGTCGTTTTATACTATTTTGTTGATCAATGGTGGTTATTTTCTTCTCTTTAGATGGCCTTTGAAGGTTGTTCTATAATTTTAAGCCGGTCATTTGTGGTTGTTCTATACTCTTTTGGTGGTCATTTATTGGGGTCAGTTGATACCGTTTGGTTGTGGTTGTGCTATGCTCTTCCGTCGGTCATTGTTTTATACTCCTTAGCCAGTGATTGGTGGTTGTTCTATACTGTTTGGGTGGTCATTGGTGGTTGCTCTATACTGTTTGGGTGGTCATTGGTGGTTGTTCTATACTTTTTAGCAGGTCATTGATGGTTTCTATACTCTTTGGTCGGTCATTGTTTTATACTCCTTAGCCAGTGATTGGTGGTTGTTCTATACTCTTTGGGTAGTCAGTGGTGGTTGTTTTATACTATTTGGTCGGTCATTGTTTTATACTCTTTAGCCAGTGATTGGTGGTTGTTGTATACTCTTTGGATGGACATTGGTGGTTGTTCTATACTCTTTGGGTGGTCATTTGTGGTTGTTTTATACTTTTAGCCGGTCATTGCTGGTTGTTCTATTCTCTTTGGGTGTTCATTGGTGGTTGTTTTTTACTCTTTGGGTGGTCATTGGTTGTTGTTTTCTACGCTTTGTGTGGTCATTGGTGGTTGTTCTATACTCTTAAGCCGGTCATTTGTGGTTTTTCTGTAGTCTTTAGATGGGCATTGATGATGGTTCTGTGCAAGATCATTTGTCTGTCGTTGGCGGTTGTTCAACATTCTTTAGTCCGTCATTGGTCGTTGTTCTGCACAGCATTTCTGCATCATGTTTGATCCTGTTAGAGATAACAAATACACTGTGGTTTTTTCCTGTTATACACAAATGTCATTAAATGTGTATATAGTCGAGCATCGTTATATCCAAGTCAACGTGGCAATAGGAAAACTTATCCGAGTATTCGAGTTAAAAGAGTTTGAACGCTAGTGTAAAGCTTGGGATTGACCGACAAAATACGTGGAATAATACGAGCTCGAGATAACAAGGTTCTACTGCACTATACATTAACAATCCATATTTATTTATTGCTTTAAGCAAAGGATTTTCTTCAGCCTTAACTAGGAAGAATATCTGATATATTAACATAACTAAACTTTAGCAGATTTGTACCAGTGACATAAGATGTTCTTAAAATGATCTTATTTTAGCACTGTGATATTTAATGAAATATAGATTATACCTGTATTGTAAGGAATTGCTGTCAACGCTGGAGTGGTACGGAATTCTGTCTGTAGTTACCGAAGTGTTCTGTAAATGGTTGTCATAGCAATGGTGGCCTTTTTGTATTGATGTCCTCAAACAAATTGTTACTTCTATCAATTAACTTTTGGTCCGGCATTGATGATTGACCCCTCACCCACCACAGGAGTCGGACGTGGTAATATCCTGTACATCCCTGCATCCTTTTTGATCCTGCCGAAGATGTTAAACAAATTTTGATATTTAAATGCCACTAAATACCTATATATATCAACACATATCACATGTTGTTCTGATTTATTACTTCTATACCAGAACGAATACAAGGTACATCTGTTTATCAGAGTTACTAAAAAATACCAGATAGTGACATATAAATTGAGGTTAAACTGCTTTTAACCAACCAACAAATATAAAAAGTTTAATACTCATTATCAGAAAAACCCAAGACTATTATGATAATGAAATATCAATGATACCTGTTTAATAATTAATCGGCGCTGTCAACGTTGGAACTAAACTTGTGTGTTCTATTCCATGGTCGCCATGGCTTGGATAAGCGTCTTTAGGTTCATTAGCATGTGTAGTCCCTTTTCCGTAATGGACTATGGCATCTCATATCAATTGCTCAAGGTCGTATATCCTCTAAATTTTTGTGGAGGTTAATTTCACCTATTTAGTCTCCTGTCGGTAGTTATTTTGCGTCTGTTATTTATCTGCAGTTTGTTCCTTTGCTCCGTTGTCAGGTGGTTCTGATATTGATCATTTTTTGTTGTTTTTTTTGTGATTAGTAGACAACTCCGTTGTGTTGATACATTCCCCGTTGGTCGGTCGGTGAAGTCCACTAATTAAGCCTTATTTGTTTTTCCTTGCTTTATTATTTCCGATACATTATGGCGTGTCACAATCAGTGGTTCTGTATGCCGCTGTCTCTAGCTGGTGTTTGTACAATACTCATTGTTCTGTCATTTTGTTCATTTTTCTGGTCTGTATTTGCTGTTTGATCCGTTCTATTTCGTTTATTCTACATCATAATATGATCTGGTCAGTCTTAGGTTACGCGTCTTCCTTATGATTGCTTTCCTAATACTCAGATGTAGTTATTGCTTCCATCTTTTGTTGGCCTTTTAGCATTTTCCTCCCCTGGTCTTTTCGTTTCTTGTCCTGTGCTTGGGTCTGTTTTGTTTCAATATTTTCACCGTGATTTGTCAGATATTGCTTCAATCTTCTGGTCAACCAATGTTTGTATCATACACTTTAGTTGGTCATAGGTAGTTGACCCATATTTTTAGCCAGTCATCAGTTGTATACTCTTCTGGCGACCGTAGGTGCTTGCTTTTATACTCTTCGGTTGGACTTGGTTGCCGTTTCATGCAGTTTGGTTGTTTGCAATTCTATTCTCTGTGGTTAGTCGAAGTGTTATTCTATACACTTGTCCGTCATATATGGCTGTTCCATACTCTTTTGGTGATGCATTTGTGATTGTTCGATGCTCTTTCGTCTATCACTGGTGGTCGTTTTATACTCATAGGAGGATAAAACTTCCTCAATGGGCCAACATTAGTTTTTCAATCTGTTTATTCACTTATTTGTACTTGTTCATATGTACCAGTACAGCCAATTAAGGCATATCTACTCCTCCATCCCTGCTCCAGTACAGCCAAACAAGGAATCTGCTACGGACAGCTCCAGTACTGCCATACGAGGTCCGGTATTCCCGGGATCTGCAATTTCATTCTGACAGAGTGTAATTATTTTGAAAAAATTGCAATGGTATCGATTTACCAAACCAATTTTTGGTAAAATCGGCGATACCTTACCGCCGCCACATATAAAAACGATACCTTCAGACTAATGTCATCAGGCCGCGTACTGTTCATTACAAAGCACTTTTGCTAGTAATAACAGTAAATATGTTGTAGAAGAAGGACAGGAAATGGTGAGAAACCAAATCCAAGTCGGCCTATCCATTATCCTTCCTTCATTATTACAACATATTGAGAAAAAGAAAGAATATTACCGTTCTGCCGATGAAAATACCTGACCGCGCAGCGGTCAAGTTCTCCACATCCAGTACAGCGTTTGAGGTATGTCGGCAGCAACTCCTCTGCACCAGTACAGCTTATCGAGGTATCTCTCCTCCATCCCTGTTCCAGTACAGCCAAACTAGGAATCTGCTACGGACAGCTCCAGTACTGCCATACGAGGCCCGGTATTCCCAGGATCTGCAATGTTATTCTGACAGAGTGTAATTATTTTGAAAGATTTGCAATGATATCGATTTACCAAACCAATTTTTGGTAAAATCGGCGATACCTTACCGCCGCAACGTATAAAAAAGATACCTTCAGACTAATGTCATCAGGCCGCGTACTGTTCATTACAAAGCACTTCTGCTTGTAATAACAGTTAAAATGTTGTAGAAGAAGGACATGGAATGACGAGAAACCAAATCCAAGTCGGCCTATCCAAACACTATTATACCCCTCATGTCAGTCAAATTATGAACGCTGCTGACTTCTCTCAAATCAACCGCCCCGCATTCAACCTTTTTTTACATGTTTGCAAACAAGTAAATCCCAAAACAATCAGACACCAATGATTGTGAGAGATTTTCGTGAAGAAAACAATGCAAAGCCAGAGAGGAACACAGTTTGAAAGACCCGATCAAAGATCAACATTGTCCATTTCTTCGACTGCAAGAGTGAGCAAGGTTTAGAAGCAGCCTACTTGGAATTTAGATCCGACGCATTATCCTTCCGTCATTCTTACAACATATTGAGAAAAAGAAAGAATATTACCGTTCTGCCGATGAAAATACCTGACCGCGCAGCGGTCAAGTGCTCCACATCCAGTACAGCGTTTGAGGTATGTCGGCAGCAACTCCTCTGCACCAGTACTGCTTATCGAGGTATCTCTCCTCCATCCCTGTTCCAGTACAGCCAAACTAGGAATCTGCTACGGACAGCTCCAGTACTGCCATACGAGGCCCGGTATTCCCAGGATCTGCATTGTTATTCTGACAGAGTGTAATTATTTTGAAAGATTTGCAATGGTATCGATTTACCAAACCAATTTTTGGTAAAATCGGCGATACCTTACTGCCGCCGCGTATAAAAACGATACCTTCAGACTAATGTCATCAGGCCGCGTACTGTTCATTACAAAGCACTTCTGCTTGTAATAACAGTTAAAATGTTGTAGAGGAAGGACAGGAAATGACGAGAAACCAAATCCAAGTCGGCCTATCCAAACACTATTATACCCCTCATGTCAGTCAAATTATGAACGCTGCTGACTTCTCTCAAGGCAACCGCCCCGTATTCAACCTTTTTTTACATGTTTGCAAACAAGTAAATCCCAAAACAATCAGACACCAATGATTGTGAGAGATTTTCGTGAAGAAAACAATGCAAAGCCAGAGAGGAACACAGTTTGAAAGACCCGATCAAAGATCAACATTGTCCATTTCTTCGACTGCAAGAGTGAGCAAGGTTTAGAAGCAGCCTAGTTGGAATTTAGATCCGACGCATTATCCTTCCGTCATTCTTACAACATATTGAGAAAAAGAAAGAATATTACCGTTCTGCCGATGAAAATACCTGACCGCGCAGCGGTCAAGTGCTCCACATCCAGTACAGCGTTTGAGGTATGTCGGCAGCAACTCCTCTGCACCAGTACTGCTTATCGAGGTATCTCTCCTCCATCCCTGTTCCAGTACAGCCAAACTAGGAATCTGCTACGGACAGCTCCAGTTCTGCCATACGAGGCCCGGTATTCCCAGGATCTGCATTGTTATTCTGACAGAGTGTAATTATTTTGAAAGATTTGCAATGGTATCGATTTACCAAACCAATTTTTGGTAAAATCGGCGATACCTTACTGCCGCCGCGTATAAAAACGATACCTTCAGACTAATGTCATCAGGCCGCGTACTGTTCATTACAAAGCACTTCTGCTTCTAATAACAGTTAAAATGTTGTAGAGGAAGGACAGGAAATGACGAGAAACCAAATCCAAGTCGGCCTATCCAAACACTATTATACCCCTCATGTCAGTCAAATTATGAACGCTGCTGACTTCTCTCAAGGCAACCGCCCCGTATTCAACCTTTTTTACATGTTTGCAAACAAGTAAATCTCAAAACAATCAGACACCAATGATTGTGAGAGATTTTCGTGAAGAAAACAATGCAAAGCCAGAGAGGAACACAGTTTGAAAGACCCGATCAAAGATCAACATTGTCCATTTCTTCGACTGCAAGAGTGAGCAAGGTTTGGAAGCAGCCTAGTTGGAATTTAGATCCGACGCATTATCCTTCCGTCATTCTTACAACAGATTGAGAAAAAGAAAGAATATTACCGTTCTGCCGATGAAAATACCTGACCGCGCAGCGGTCAAGTGCTCCACATCCAGTACAGCGTTTGAGGTATGTCGGCAGCAACTCCTCTGCACCAGTACAGCTTATCGAGGTATCTCTCCTCCATCCCTGTTCCAGTACAGCCAAACTAGGAATCTGCTACGGACAGCTCCAGTACTGCCATAAGAGGCCCGGTATTCCCAGGATCTGCAATGTTATTCTGACAGAGTGTAATTATTTTGAAAGATTTGCAATGGTATCGATTTACCAAACCAATTTTTGGTAAAATCGGCGATACCTTACCGCCGCCACGTATAAAAACGATACCTTCAGACTAAGGTCATCAGGCCGCGTACTGTTCATTACAAAGCACTTCTGCTTGTAATAGCAGTTAAAATGTTGTAGACGAAGGACAGGAAATGACGAGAAACCAAATCCAAGTCGGCCTATCCAAACACTATTATACCCCTCATGTCAGTCAAATTATGAACGCTGCTGACTTCTCTCAAGGCAACCGCCCCGTATTCAACCTTTTTTTACATGTTTGCAAACAAGTAAATCTCAAAACAATCAGACACCAATGATTGTGAGAGATTTTCGTGAAGAAAACAATGCAAAGCCAGAGAGGAACACAGTTTGAAAGACCCGATCAAAGATCAACATTGTCCATTTCTTCGACTGCAAGAGTGAGCAAGGTTTGGAAGCAGCCTAGTTGGAATTTAGATCCGACGCATTATCCTTCCGTCATTCTTACAACAGATTGAGAAAAAGAAAGAATATTACCGTTCTGCCGATGAAAATACCTGACCGCGCAGCGGTCAAGTGCTCCACATCCAGTACAGCGTTTGAGGTATGTCGGCAGCAACTCCTCTGCACCAGTACTGCTTATCGAGGTATCTCTCCTCCATCCCTGTTCCAGTACAGCCAAACTAGGAATCTGCTACGGACAGCTCCAGTACTGCCATACGAGGCCCGGTATTCCCAGGATCTGCAATGTTATTCTGACAGAGTGTAATTATTTTGAAAGATTTGCAATGGTATCGATTTACCAAACCAATTTTTGGTAAAATCGGCGATACCTTACCGCCGCCACGTATAAAAACGATACCTTCAGACTAATGTCATCAGGCCGCGTACTGTTCATTACAAAGCACTTCTGCTTCTAATAACAGTTAAAATGTTGTAGACGAAGGACAGGAAATGACGAGAAACCAAATCCAAGTCGGCCTATCCAAACACTATTATACCCCTCATGTCAGTCAAATTATGAACGCTGCTGACTTCTCTCAAGTCAACCGCCCCGCATTCAATTCACGTTTTACAGATCTTCAGAGGAAGAAAATCCGGCATCATCAAATACAACATCATTCTCGCCACATGAATCGATCTGGCATACCAAATATACATCTGATGCAACTTGATATGCCCACATGATTTGAGAATGCATTATTGTATTAGAATAGCAGATATTTCTTCATAAAGGTGTCTGTAATTATAGAAAGGAACACAGTTTGAAAGACCCGATCAAAGATCAACATTGTCCATTTCTTCGACTGAAAGAGTGAGCGAGGTTTGGAAGCAGCCTAGTCGGAATTTGGATCCGACGCATTATCTTTCCTTCAATCTTACAACAGATTGAGAAAAAGAAAGAATATTACCGTTCTGCCGATGAAAATACCTGACCGCGCAGCGGTCAAGTGCTCCACATCCAGTACAGCGTTTGAGGTATGTCGGCAGCAACTCCTCTGCACCAGTACAGCTTATCGAGGTATCTCTCCTCCATCCCTGTTCCAGTACAGCCAAACTAGGAATCTGCTACGGACAGCTCCAGTACTGCCATACGAGGCCCGGTATTCCCAGGATCTGCAATGTTATTCTGACAGAGTGTAATTATTTTGAAAGATTTGCAATGGTATCGATTTACCAAACCAATTTTTGGTAAAATCGGCGATACCTTACCGCCGCCACGTATAAAAACGATACCTTCAGACTAATGTCATCAGGCCGCGTACTGTTCATTACAAAGCAATTTTGCTAGTAATAACAGTTAAAATGTTGTAGAAGAAGGACAGGAAATGGCGAGAAACCAAATCCAAGTCGGCCTATCCAAACACTATTATACCCCTCATGTCAGTCAAATTATGAACGCTGCTGACTTCTCTCAAGTCAACCGCCCCGCATTCAATTCACGTTTTACAGATCCTCAGAGGAAGAAAATCCGGCATCATCAAATACAACATCATTCTCGCCACATGCATCGATCTGGCATACCAAATATACATCTGATGCAACTTGATATGCCCACATGATTTGAGAATGCATTATTGTATTAGAATAGCAGACATTTCTTCATAAAGGTGTCTGTAATTATAGAAAGGAACACAGTTTGAAAGACCCGATCAAAGATCAACATTGTCCATTTCTTCGACTGAAAGAGTGAGCGAGGTTTGGAAGCAGCCTAGTCGGAATTTGGATCCGACGCATTATCTTTCCTTCATTCTTACAACAGATTGAGAAAAAGAAAGAATATTACCGTTCTGCCGATGAAAATACCTGACCGCGCAGCGGTCAAGTGCTCCACATCCAGTACAGCGTTTGAGGTATGTCGGCAGCAACTCCTCTGCACCAGTACTGCTTATCGAGGTATCTCTCCTCCATCCCTGTTCCAGTACAGCCAAACTAGGAATCTGCTACGGACAGCTCCAGTACTGCCATACGAGGCCCGGTATTCCCAGGATCTGCAATGTTATTCTGACAGAGTGTAATTATTTTGAAAGATTTGCAATGGTATCGATTTACCAAACCAATTTTTGGTAAAATCGGCGATACCTTACCGCCGCCACGTATAAAAACGATACCTTCAGACTAATGTCATCAGGCCGCGTACTGTTCATTACAAAGCACTTCTGCTTCTAATAACAGTTAAAATGTTGTAGACGAAGGACAGGAAATGACGAGAAACCAAATCCAAGTCGGCCTATCCAAACACTATTATACCCCTCATGTCAGTCAAATTATGAACGCTGCTGACTTCTCTCAAGTCAACCGCCCCGCATTCAATTCACGTTTTACAGATCTTCAGAGGAAGAAAATCCGGCATCATCAAATACAACATCATTCTCGCCACATGAATCGATCTGGCATACCAAATATACATCTGATGCAACTTGATATGCCCACATGATTTGAGAATGCATTATTGTATTAGAATAGCAGATATTTCTTCATAAAGGTGTCTGTAATTATAGAAAGGAACACAGTTTGAAAGACCCGATCAAAGATCAACATTGTCCATTTCTTCGACTGAAAGAGTGAGCGAGGTTTGGAAGCAGCCTAGTCGGAATTTGGATCCGACGCATTATCTTTCCTTCAATCTTACAACAGATTGAGAAAAAGAAAGAATATTACCGTTCTGCCGATGAAAATACCTGACCGCGCAGCGGTCAAGTGCTCCACATCCAGTACAGCGTTTGAGGTATGTCGGCAGCAACTCCTCTGCACCAGTACAGCTTATCGAGGTATCTCTCCTCCATCCCTGTTCCAGTACAGCCAAACTAGGAATCTGCTACGGACAGCTCCAGTACTGCCATACGAGGCCCGGTATTCCCAGGATCTGCAATGTTATTCTGACAGAGTGTAATTATTTTGAAAGATTTGCAATGGTATCGATTTACCAAACCAATTTTTGGTAAAATCGGCGATACCTTACCGCCGCCACGTATAAAAACGATACCTTCAGACTAATGTCATCAGGCCGCGTACTGTTCATTACAAAGCAATTTTGCTAGTAATAACAGTTAAAATGTTGTAGAAGAAGGACAGGAAATGGCGAGAAACCAAATCCAAGTCGGCCTATCCAAACACTATTATACCCCTCATGTCAGTCAAATTATGAACGCTGCTGACTTCTCTCAAGTCAACCGCCCCGCATTCAATTCACGTTTTACAGATCCTCAGAGGAAGAAAATCCGGCATCATCAAATACAACATCATTCTCGCCACATGCATCGATCTGGCATACCAAATATACATCTGATGCAACTTGATATGCCCACATGATTTGAGAATGCATTATTGTATTAGAATAGCAGACATTTCTTCATAAAGGTGTCTGTAATTATAGAAAGGAACACAGTTTGAAAGACCCGATCAAAGATCAACATTGTCCATTTCTTCGACTGAAAGAGTGAGCGAGGTTTGGAAGCAGCCTAGTCGGAATTTGGATCCGACGCATTATCTTTCCTTCATTCTTACAACAGATTGAGAAAAAGAAAGAATATTACCGTTCTGCCGATGAAAATACCTGACCGCGCAGCGGTCAAGTGCTCCACATCCAGTACAGCGTTTGAGGTATGTCGGCAGCAACTCCTCTGCACCAGTACAGCTTATCGAGGTATCTCTCCTCCATCCCTGTTCCAGTACAGCCAAACTAGGAATCTGCTACGGACAGCTCCAGTACTGCCATACGAGGCCCGGTATTCCCAGGATCTGCAATGTTATTCTGACAGAGTGTAATTATTTTGAAAGATTTGCAATGGTATCGATTTACCAAACCAATTTTTGGTAAAATCGGCGATACCTTACCGCCGCCACATATAAAAACGATACCTTCAGACTAATGTCATCAGGCCGCGTACTGTTCATTACAAAGCAATTTTGCTAGTAATAACAGTTAAAATGTTGTAGAAGAAGGACAGGAAATGGCGAGAAACCAAATCCAAGTCGGCCTATCCAAACACTATTATACCCCTCATGTCAGTCAAATTATGAACGCTGCTGACTTCTCTCAAGTCAACCGCCCCGCATTCAATTCACGTTTTACAGATCTTCAGAGGAAGAAAATCCGGCATCATCAAATACAACATCATTCTCGCCACATGCATCGATCTGGCATACCAAATATACGTCTGATGCAACTTGATATGCCCACATGATTTGAGAATGCATTATTGTATTAGAATAGCAGATATTTCTTCATAAAGGTGTCTGTAATTATAGAAAGGAACACAGTTTGAAAGACCCGATCAAAGATCAACATTGTCCATTTCTTCGACTGAAAGAGTGAGCGAGGTTTGGAAGCAGCCTAGTCGGAATTTGGATCCGACGCATTATCTTTCCTTCATTCTTACAACAGATTGAGAAAAAGAAAGAATATTACCGTTCTGCCGATGAAAATACCTGACCGCGCAGCGGTCAAGTGCTCCACATCCAGTACAGCGTTTGAGGTATGTCGGCAGCAACTCCTCTGCACCAGTACAGCTTATTGAGGTATCTCTCCTCCACCCCTGTTCCAGTACAGCCAAGCTAGGAATCTGCTACGGACAGCTCCAGTACTGCCATACGAGGCCCGGTATTCCCAGGATCTGTAATGTTATTCTGACAGAGCGTAATTATTTTGAAAGATTTGCAATGGTATCGATTTACCAAACCAGTTTTTGGTAAAATCGGCGATACCTTACCGCCGCCACGTATAAAAACGATACCTTCAGACTAATGTCATCAGGCCGCGAACTGTTCATTACAAAGCAATTTTGCTAGTAATAACAGTTAAAATGTTGTAGAAGAAGGACAGGAAATGGCGAGAAACCAAATCCAAGTCGGCCTATCCAAACACTATTATACCCCTCATGTCAGTCAAATTATGAACGCTGCTGACTTCTCTCAAGTCAACCGCCCCGCATTCAATTCACGTTTTACAGATCTTCAGAGGAAGAAAATCCGGCATCATCAAATACAACATCATTCTCGCCACATGCATCGATCTGGCATACCAAATATACATCTGATGCAACTTGATATGCCCACATGATTTGAGAATGCATTATTGTATTAGAATAGCAGATATTTCTTCACAAAGGTGTCTGTAATTATAGAAAGGAACACAGTTTGAAAGACCCGATCAAAGATCAACATTGTCCATTTCTTCGACTGAAAGAGTGAGCGAGGTTTGGAAGCAGCCTAGTTGGAATTTGGATCCGACGCATTATCTTTCCTTCATTCTTACAACAGATTGAGAAAAAGAAAGAATATTACCGTTCTGCCGATGAAAATACCTGACCGCGCAGCGGTCAAGTGCTCCACATCCAGTACAGCGTTTGAGGTATGTCGGCAGCAACTCCTCTGCACCAGTACAGCTTATTGAGGTATCTCTCCTCCACCCCTGTTCCAGTACAGCCAAGCTAGGAATCTGCTACGGACAGCTCCAGTACTGCCATACGAGGCCCGGTATTCCCAGGATCTGTAATGTTATTCTGACAGAGCGTAATTATTTTGAAAGATTTGCAATGGTATCGATTTACCAAACCAGTTTTTGGTAAAATCGGCGATACCTTACCGCCGCCACGTATAAAAACGATACCTTCAGACTAATGTCATCAGGCCGCGAACTGTTCATTACAAAGCACTTCTGCTTGTAATAACAGTTAAGATGTTGTAGAAGAAGGACAGGAAATGGCGAGAAACCAAATCCAAGTCGGCCTATCCAAACACTATTATACCCCTCATGTCAGTCAAATTATGAACGCTGCTGACTTCTCTCAAGTCAACCGCCATGCATTCAACTCAAGTTTTACAGATCTTCAGAGGTAGAAAACCCGGCACCATCAAATACAACATCATTCTCGCCACATGTGGGTGTATGGCATACCAAATGTACATTTGACGCAACTTGATATGCCCACATGATTTGAGAAGGCATTGTTGTATTTGAATAGCAGACATTTTCTTCATAAAGGTATCTGTAATAGTAGAGAGGAACACAGTTTGAAAGACCCGATCAAAGATCAACATTGTCCATTTCTTCGACTGAAAGAGTGAGCGAGGTTTGGAAGCAGCCTAGTTGGAATTTGGATCCGACGCATTATCTTTCCTTCATTCTTACAACAGATTGAGAAAAAGAAAGAATATTACCGTTCTGCCGATGAAAATACCTGACCGCGCAGCGGTCAAGTGCTCCACATCCAGTACAGCGTTTGAGGTATGTCGGCAGCAACTCCTCTGCACCAGTACAGCTTATCGAGGTATCTCTCCTCCATCCCTGTTCCAGTACAGCCAAGCTAGGAATCTGCTACGGACAGCTCCAGTACTGCCATACGAGGCCCGGTATTCCCAGGATCTGTAATGTTATTCTGACAGAGCGTAATTATTTTGAAAGATTTGCAATGGTATCGATTTACCAAACCAGTTTTTGGTAAAATCGGCGATACCTTACCGCCGCCACGTATAAAAACGATACCTTCAGACTAATGTCATCAGGCCGCGTACTGTTCATTACAAAGCAATTTTGCTAGTAATAACAGTTAAAATGTTGTAGAAGAAGGACAGGAAATGGCGAGAAACCAAATCCAAGTCGGCCTATCCAAACACTATTATACCCCTCATGTCAGTCAAATTATGAACGCTGCTGACTTCTCTCAAGTCAACCGCCCCGCATTCAATTCACGTTTTACAGATCTTCAGAGGAAGAAAATCCGGCATCATCAAATACAACATCATTCTCGCCACATGCATCGATCTGGCATACCAAATATACATCTGATGCAACTTGATATGCCCACATGATTTGAGAATGCATTATTGTATTAGAATAGCAGATATTTCTTCATAAAGGTGTCTGTAATTATAGAAAGGAACACAGTTTGAAAGACCCGATCAAAGATCAACATTGTCCATTTCTTCGACTGAAAGAGTGAGCGAGGTTTGGAAGCAGCCTAGTCGGAATTTGGATCCGACGCATTATCTTTCCTTCATTCTTACAACAGATTGAGAAAAAGAAAGAATATTACCGTTCTGCCGATGAAAATACCTGACCGCGCAGCGGTCAAGTGCTCCACATCCAGTACAGCGTTTGAGGTATGTCGGCAGCAACTCCTCTGCACCAGTACAGCTTATTGAGGTATCTCTCCTCCACCCCTGTTCCAGTACAGCCAAGCTAGGAATCTGCTACGGACAGCTCCAGTACTGCCATACGAGGCCCGGTATTCCCAGGATCTGTAATGTTATTCTGACAGAGCGTAATTATTTTGAAAGATTTGCAATGGTATCGATTTACCAAACCAGTTTTTGGTAAAATCGGCGATACCTTACCGCCGCCACGTATAAAAACGATACCTTCAGACTAATGTCATCAGGCCGCGAACTGTTCATTACAAAGCAATTTTGCTAGTAATAACAGTTAAAATGTTGTAGAAGAAGGACAGGAAATGGCGAGAAACCAAATCCAAGTCGGCCTATCCAAACACTATTATACCCCTCATGTCAGTCAAATTATGAACGCTGCTGACTTCTCTCAAGTCAACCGCCCCGCATTCAATTCACGTTTTACAGATCTTCAGAGGAAGAAAATCCGGCATCATCAAATACAACATCATTCTCGCCACATGCATCGATCTGGCATACCAAATATACATCTGATGCAACTTGATATGCCCACATGATTTGAGAATGCATTATTGTATTAGAATAGCAGATATTTCTTCACAAAGGTGTCTGTAATTATAGAAAGGAACACAGTTTGAAAGACCCGATCAAAGATCAACATTGTCCATTTCTTCGACTGAAAGAGTGAGCGAGGTTTGGAAGCAGCCTAGTTGGAATTTGGATCCGACGCATTATCTTTCCTTCATTCTTACAACAGATTGAGAAAAAGAAAGAATATTACCGTTCTGCCGATGAAAATACCTGACCGCGCAGCGGTCAAGTGCTCCACATCCAGTACAGCGTTTGAGGTATGTCGGCAGCAACTCCTCTGCACCAGTACAGCTTATTGAGGTATCTCTCCTCCACCCCTGTTCCAGTACAGCCAAGCTAGGAATCTGCTACGGACAGCTCCAGTACTGCCATACGAGGCCCGGTATTCCCAGGATCTGTAATGTTATTCTGACAGAGCGTAATTATTTTGAAAGATTTGCAATGGTATCGATTTACCAAACCAGTTTTTGGTAAAATCGGCGATACCTTACCGCCGCCACGTATAAAAACGATACCTTCAGACTAATGTCATCAGGCCGCGAACTGTTCATTACAAAGCACTTCTGCTTGTAATAACAGTTAAGATGTTGTAGAAGAAGGACAGGAAATGGCGAGAAACCAAATCCAAGTCGGCCTATCCAAACACTATTATACCCCTCATGTCAGTCAAATTATGAACGCTGCTGACTTCTCTCAAGTCAACCGCCATGCATTCAACTCAAGTTTTACAGATCTTCAGAGGTAGAAAACCCGGCACCATCAAATACAACATCATTCTCGCCACATGTGGGTGTATGGCATACCAAATGTACATTTGACGCAACTTGATATGCCCACATGATTTGAGAAGGCATTGTTGTATTTGAATAGCAGACATTTTCTTCATAAAGGTATCTGTAATAGTAGAGAGGAACACAGTTTGAAAGACCCGATCAAAGATCAACATTGTCCATTTCTTCGACTGAAAGAGTGAGCGAGGTTTGGAAGCAGCCTAGTTGGAATTTGGATCCGACGCATTATCTTTCCTTCATTCTTACAACAGATTGAGAAAAAGAAAGAATATTACCGTTCTGCCGATGAAAATACCTGACCGCGCAGCGGTCAAGTGCTCCACATCCAGTACAGCGTTTGAGGTATGTCGGCAGCAACTCCTCTGCACCAGTACAGCTTATTGAGGTATCTCTCCTCCACCCCTGTTCCAGTACAGCCAAGCTAGGAATCTGCTACGGACAGCTCCAGTACTGCCATACGAGGCCCGGTATTCCCAGGATCTGTAATGTTATTCTGACAGAGCGTAATTATTTTGAAAGATTTGCAATGGTATCGATTTACCAAACCAGTTTTTGGTAAAATCGGCGATACCTTACCGCCGCCACGTATAAAAACGATACCTTCAGACTAATGTCATCAGGCCGCGAACTGTTCATTACAAAGCAATTTTGCTAGTAATAACAGTTAAAATGTTGTAGAAGAAGGACAGGAAATGGCGAGAAACCAAATCCAAGTCGGCCTATCCAAACACTATTATACCCCTCATGTCAGTCAAATTATGAACGCTGCTGACTTCTCTCAAGTCAACCGCCCCGCATTCAATTCACGTTTTACAGATCTTCAGAGGAAGAAAATCCGGCATCATCAAATACAACATCATTCTCGCCACATGCATCGATCTGGCATACCAAATATACATCTGATGCAACTTGATATGCCCACATGATTTGAGAATGCATTATTGTATTAGAATAGCAGATATTTCTTCACAAAGGTGTCTGTAATTATAGAAAGGAACACAGTTTGAAAGACCCGATCAAAGATCAACATTGTCCATTTCTTCGACTGAAAGAGTGAGCGAGGTTTGGAAGCAGCCTAGTTGGAATTTGGATCCGACGCATTATCTTTCCTTCATTCTTACAACAGATTGAGAAAAAGAAAGAATATTACCGTTCTGCCGATGAAAATACCTGACCGCGCAGCGGTCAAGTGCTCCACATCCAGTACAGCGTTTGAGGTATGTCGGCAGCAACTCCTCTGCACCAGTACAGCTTATTGAGGTATCTCTCCTCCACCCCTGTTCCAGTACAGCCAAGCTAGGAATCTGCTACGGACAGCTCCAGTACTGCCATACGAGGCCCGGTATTCCCAGGATCTGTAATGTTATTCTGACAGAGCGTAATTATTTTGAAAGATTTGCAATGGTATCGATTTACCAAACCAGTTTTTGGTAAAATCGGCGATACCTTACCGCCGCCACGTATAAAAACGATACCTTCAGACTAATGTCATCAGGCCGCGAACTGTTCATTACAAAGCACTTCTGCTTGTAATAACAGTTAAGATGTTGTAGAAGAAGGACAGGAAATGGCGAGAAACCAAATCCAAGTCGGCCTATCCAAACACTATTATACCCCTCATGTCAGTCAAATTATGAACGCTGCTGACTTCTCTCAAGTCAACCGCCATGCATTCAACTCAAGTTTTACAGATCTTCAGAGGTAGAAAACCCGGCATCATTAAATACAACATCATTCTCGCCACATGTGGGTGTATGGCATACCAAATGTACATTTGACGCAACTTGATATGCCCACATGATTTGAGAAGGCATTGTTGTATTTGAATAGCAGACATTTTCTTCATAAAGGTATCTGTAATAGTAGAGAGGAACACAGTTTGAAAGACCCGATCAAAGATCAACATTGTCCATTTCTTCGACTGAAAGAGTGAGCGAGGTTTGGAAGCAGCCTAGTTGGAATTTGGATCCGACGCATTATCTTTCCTTCATTCTTACAACAGATTGAGAAAAAGAAAGAATATTACCGTTCTGCCGATGAAAATACCTGACCGCGCAGCGGTCAAGTGCTCCACATCCAGTACAGCGTTTGAGGTATGTCGGCAGCAACTCCTCTGCACCAGTACAGCTTATCGAGGTATCTCTCCTCCATCCCTGTTCCAGTGCAGCCAAGCTAGGAATCTGCTACGGACAGCTCCAGTACTGCCATACGAGGCCCGGTATTCCCAGGATCTGTAATGTTATTCTGACAGAGCGTAATTATTTTGAAAGATTTGCAATGGTATCGATTTACCAAACCAATTTTTGGTAAAATCGGCGATACCTTACCGCCGCCACGTATAAAAACGATACCTTCAGACTAATGTCATCAGGCCGCGTACTGTTCATTACAAAGCACTTCTGCTTGTAATAACAGTTAAAATGTTGTAGACGAAGGACAGGAAATGGCGAGAAACCAAATCCAAGTCGGCCTATCCAAACACTATTATACCCCTCATGTCAGTCAAATTATGAACGCTGCTGACTTCTCTCAAGTCAACCGCCATGCATTCAACTCAAGTTTTACAGATCTTCAGAGGTAGAAAATCCGGCATCATCAAATACAACATCATTCTCGCCACATGTGGGTGTATGGCATACCAAATGTACATTTGATGCAACTTGATATGCCCACATGATTTGAGAAGGCATTATTGTATTTGAATAGCAGACATTTTCTTCATAAAGGTATCTGTAATTATAGAGAGGAACACAGTTTGAAAGACCCAATCAAAGATCAACATTGTCCATTTCTTCGACTGAAAGAGTGAGTAAGGTTTGGAAGCAGCCTAGTTGGAATTTGGATCCGACGCATTATCTTTCCTTCATTTTTACAACAGATTGAGAAAAAGAAAGAATATTACCGTTCTGCCGATGAAAATACCTGACCGCGCAGCGGTCAAGTTCTCCACATCCAGTACAGCATTTGAGGTGTGTCGGCAGCAACTCCTCTGCACCGGTACAGCCTATCGAGGTATCTCTCTTCCATCCCTGTTCCAGTAAAGCCAAACTAGGAATCTGCTACGGACAGCTCCAGTTCTGCCATACGAGGTCCGGTATTCCAAAGTTCTGCAACATGTTTATGACATTATAACATGACTTGCTATAGTATTATTTACCAAACCAGTTTTTGCCCTGTCGGCCATATTGTTTCGGATGAGTCCGAAAATTAGACAGTGCACAATAAGGGACTTAGGGGAACCTACATATCAAATTTGAGAATGATCAATCCAGCATAATAACCGTTTAAGGACGGACGGTCAGCGAACCAAAGACCACGGACACAGAGTATGGACATACATGCAACACTGAGCAACTTGAAATATAAAACAAACATTTAATATTGGAAATTGTCATCTTTTAATGATATTATATAATCGACACATTTATATCTTTTAAATCAATAGCAAAGAATTTGAATACTGCTATAATTTCATATTCAGTAATTTATTAATTTCCAACAAGCAATCTGTTTTGTTTGATCTACACTGTATATGGTGCCTGGTAAAATTTGGAGGTGCCGAGTGAGTTTTCGGTAGCCACTAGGCACAGTGCCCAGTGGAAGAAAAAAAATAATCTAAGCCCTGTTAACCCCTATGTGCCGCCTTTCCGATATCCGTCGGGGGCGACACCAAAAGTAACCGCAACACTTTCAAAACTCGGTATTGTCAATTTGTTATACACAAGACTTGTACGTTATGATATGTCTCGCATGTCTCGGCATAGAATGGTGAGTTGTATTCATTATATTCATTATTCTTACAGCCACAAACCAGTTTTTGAAGATTTTATAGCTATACCTCTTCAAGACTTTGGAAAACAATAAAAACACCAACTTTGTTCACGAGATAATTTCTCATTTAGTTACGACACACTATGCTTCATAATGTCATAACAAAATGTTCATCAGTGAAAAGTTACAAAATTTGACCTTGACCTTGGAACCGGTGACCTTCTTGACTTTTAGAAACAAGGGTAAGTTGAATCAACATTTGATTTTGACCAACTTTGCTTCATAATGAAATAAATTGTTAATCAAACAAAAATTAAGTTACAAAATTTGACCTTGTGACCTTGACATTCGGCAAGTTGAATCATTGTTTAATTCTGACCAAATTGTCAAAACAAAATGTATTAATTAACAAAGTCCAATTAAGCGTAGGAAACTAAGTAGAAATCAAAATCGTAAATGTGCTGGGATGGTTATATATCACAGTCCAGGTCTGTTAAATACCTTAAATAAGTCCAATTAACAGTAAGTTTTAGGTGAAAATTTATTTATGACAGTTTAATGTGTACTTTGTGAAAGCTAATATTTCTACTAGTAATACATGTTATTGGACTTTGTTAATTGATTAGGCCATGGTTTCTGTTTAGCTCTCGCCAATCTGATTCAAATACAGATCCTTACCCTCACTCCGTTACATACGGATCTGACAACACCCCATAAGAGGTTATGTTCTGGTGACCTTTGTGGCCTCTTTACTTCACACTAGTATAATGTCATGTGGCTATATATATTTCCTATAATCATAAATGGTAAATGTCATGTGGTTATATATATTTCCAATAATCATCAATGGTTAAACCTGACCTTGATCTGTGGTTAATTGACCTTCACCTTAAACCTGGTGACTAGGTCAGTTGACTCATCATTTAATTTTGACCAACTTGACATAATGTCATCACAAAATGAGAAAAGATACAAAATGTGACCTTTGACCTTTTATTCGGTGGCCACTATTAACTAACAAAGTCCAATTAAAAGCAGTAAACTGTAAGTAACACCATTGATGATTTTCCGTTCATTCTAAGAAAGATGGATCTTTTCCCTTCTTATTTTAACTTTCATTTAAGTATTTAGTCTTAGTTCTATTAATTTCTTTTGAAAATTCAATAGTTAAAAGAGTAGGTCTCTTGTCAGGAGTTTTGTTTTTCTGATCAGTACCAAATTCCAATCAATCTTAAATTTCTTAAACAAGAAAAAGCTACTTATGAAATTTGAGGAAGATCCATTAAGAACTTTCAAGAAATAGTGATAACAAGCTTTAAATGGTAAAATCCAAAATGGCCACTATTCAGCCATTTTTGTTTTTCCAATCAGTGATTACAAGAATTGCTTTTAGGATGGACGGACGGACGAACGATGGACCACAGACTTGGGGCGATTTGAATTACCCACTATCATCAGATCTTTGAACTAATTAATAAAGTCCAATTAAAAGTAGTAAACTGTAAGTAAAAATCAAAATCAGAAATGTGCTTTGATGGTTATATTACACAGCTATAATACTTTGTGAAAAATAGTGCGCAATTAAGTGCTCAACAAAAATTCAACATGGCGATATTAATTAACGAAATCCATTGAAGAGTTGTTTTTTTAGATAATTCGAAAACTTAACATGGAGCTAAATGCAATTAATTGTCAACTTTACATTAAAACCATGTACTAGGATGCTCTTGATTATATTTAACCATAAAGCAGGTTTGGTGATAATTAATTGAACAATTTGGAGTTCCTGAATATAAAATTTGAGAAGGATCAATCCATGCCAGCACTTCTCAAGAAATAGTGATCACAAACCATTAATGCAAAATCGAAGATGGCCGTCTGTCGGCCAAATGTATTTTCGGATTAGCTAAAAAGACAACAATGCACAACTAAGGACAAATGAGAACATGTATTGAAATTGGAGAAGGATCCATCCAGTACTTTCCAAGAAACAGCGATCACAAGAATTGTTGAGGGATGGAAGGACAACGGAAGGACTACAGACGCAGGGTTATTTGAATAGTCCACCATCTGATGCTGGTGAGCTAAAAACACTAGAAAAGAAATATATGCCTTGCTTTGCTTGGTTACAACATAATTTCCATGTCTTAAAAGAATAAAATTTCTAAAACAAGTAAAACAAGAGGCCCAGAGGGTCTGTATTGCTCACCTGAATACATTGGTATCTAGGTAATCATGATAAAATTATTTTTTTTTGGCTCGCCCCTCAGCCCCTAAGGGGGTCAGTCCCACCAGGAGTACAATTTTGAATCTTTAACACCTAGGGATGTTTCCTACCAAATAAGGCCTTTTTCCAATCAGTGGTTATGGAAAAGAAGTCGTTTATATCAATATAGCTAAATAATTCTTTATACCCCCCCCCTCTCAGTCCCCTGGGGGGTCAGTCCCACCATGAGTACAATTTTGAATCCCGAGTACCTAGGAATGCTTCCTGCCAAATAAGGCTGATTTCCGATCAATGGTTATGGAGAAAAAGTCGATCAAACCAATATAGCTAAATAACCATTTTTGGCCCCGCCACTCAGCCCCCTAGGGGGGTCAGTCCCACCATGAGTACAATTTTGAATTCTGAGCCCCTAGGGGTACTTTTTGCCAAATAAGGCTGATTTCCAATCGGTGGTTATGGCGAAGAAATCGCTAATATCAATATAGCTAAATAATTCTTTATGGCCCCACCCCTTAGCCCCCTTGGGGGTTCAGTCCCACCATGAGTACAATTTTGAATCCTGAGCACCTTGGGATACTTTCTGCCAAATACATGTAAGGCTGATTTCCAATCGGTGGTTATGGAGAAGAAGTCGCTTAAACCAATATAGCTAAATAACCCTTTTTGACCCCGCCCTCCAACCCCCTAGGGGGTACGTCAGTCCCACATTAATACAATTTTGAATCCTTGGCACCTAAGGATGCTTCCTGCCAAATAAGGTTGATTTCCTATCAGTGGTTATGTATAAAGAGGTCGGCCATAGTGATAACAAACTTTGAATGATAAAATCCAAGATAGCTGCTATTCAGCCATTTTGTTTTTCCAATCAGACCCAAAATCAAAAGGGCACAACTAGGCATCAACATATGAAATATGAGTAATTATAATAAAGAGCCATCAAGTACTTCCAAGAAATACTGAAAACAAACTTTTATTTCAAAATCCAAGATGTCTGCCTTTCAGCCATATTGTTTTTCCGATCAGTCCGTAAATCCAAAGGGCACAACTAGGGACCAAGGGGAACATACATATGAAATTTGAGTAAGATCCATCTGGTACTTCAAGAAATAGCGATAACAATTAAGAATTGTTGAATTTAAGGACAGATGGACCACGGACACAGAGCAATTTGAATAGCCCAGCATCTGATGATGTTCACAGAGCTAACAAGAGATCCCAGAGGGATCTTGGCGCCCACCATCAAATGATCTAAGTTTGTTTTTTGAAAGATGGTTCTTTTCTCTTCTTTCGATTTTCTCTTAGGTGTTGATTAAGTGTGAGCAGAGACTCTGGTGGGACACAGATGCATTTTTTTGTTTTTTTTTTGTGAATTACATTGTCGTTTCCTTATTCTTAGCATAGCTAGGCACCAGGAGGAACCTACATATGAAATTTGTGAAAGTTCCCTTCAGTATATTCTCAGAAATAGGGATAACAAACTTCAATTGTCAAAATCCAAGATGGCTGCCTGTCGGCCATATTGTTTTCTGATCTGTCCCAAAATGGAATATACACAACTAGGGACCAAGGTGAACCAACACATGAAATTTGAGAAAGATACCTTCAGTAATTTCTGAGAAATAGCCATAACGAACTTCAATTGTCAAAATCCGAGATGGCTGCCTGTCGGCCATGTTGTTTTTGGATTGGTCCCAAAATGCAATATGCATAACTACACACCAAGGGGAACCTACACATGAAATTTGAGAAAGATCCATTCAGTACATTCTCAGAAATAGCGATAACAAAGTTCAACTGTCAAAATCCAAGATGGCTGCCTGTCGGCCATGTTGTTTTCAGATTGGTCCAAAAATGCAATATGCATAACTAGGCACCAAGGGGAACCTACACATGAAATTTGAGAAAGATCCATTCAGTACATTCTCAGAAATAGGGATAACAAAGTTCAACTGTCAAAATCCAAGATGGCTGCCTGTCGGCCATCTTGAATTCAGATCGGTCCCAAAATGGAATATACACAACTACGGACCAAGGTGAACCAACACATGAAATTTGAGAAAGATACCTTCAGTACTTTCTTAGAAATAGCGATAACAAACTTCAATTGTCAAAATCCAAGATGGCTGCCTGTCGGCCATGTTGTTTTTGGATTGGTCCCAAAATGCAATATGCATAACTACACACCAAGGGGAACCTACACATGGAATTTGAGAAAGATCCATTCAGTACATTCTCAGAAATAGCGATAACAAAGTTCAACTGTCAAAATCCAAGATGGCTGCCTGTCGGCCATGTTGTTTTCGGATTGGTCCAAAAATGCAATATGCATAACTAGGCACCAATCGGAACCTACACATGAAATTTGAGAAAGATCCATTCAGTATATTCTCAGAAATAGGGATAACAAAGTTCAACTGTCAAAATCCAAGATGGCTGCCTGTCGGCCATCTTGAATTCAGATCGGTCCCAAAATGGAATATACACAACTACGGACCAAGGTGAACCAACACATGAAATTTGAGAAAGATACCTTCAGTACTTTCTTAGAAATAGCGATAACAAACTTCAATTGTCAAAATCCAAGATGGCTGCCTGTCGGCCATGTTGTTTTTGGATTGGTCCCAAAATGCAATATGCATAACTACACACCAAGGTGAACCAACACATGAAATTTGAGAAAGATCCATTAGTACATTCTCAGAAATAGCGATAACAAAGTTCAACTGTCAAAATCCAAGATGGCTGCCTGTCGGCCATGTTGTTTTCGGATTGGTCCAAAAATGCAATATGCATAACTAGGCACCAAGGGGAACCTACACATGAAATTTGAGAAAGATCCATTCAGTACATTCTCAGAAATAGGGATAACAAAGTTCAAATGTCAAAATCCAAGATGGCTGCCTGTCGGCCATCTTGAATTCAGATCGGTCCCAAAATGGAATATGCACAACTAGGGACCAAGGTGAACCAACACATGAAATTTGAGAAAGATACCTTCAGTACTTTCTTAGAAATAGCGATAACAAACTTCAATTGTCAAAATCCAAGATGGCTGCCTGTCGGCCATGTTGTTTTTGGATTGGTCCCAAAATGCAATATGCATAACTAGGCACCAAGGGGAACCTACACATGAAATTTGAGAAAGATCCATTCAGTACATTCTCAGAAATAGCGATAACAAAGTTCAACTGTCAAAATCCAAGATGGCTGCCTGTCGGCCATGTTGTTTTCGGATTGGTCCAAAAATGCAATATGCATAACTAGGCATCAAGGGGAACCTACACATGAAATTTGAGAAAGATCCATTCAGTACATTCTCAGAAATAGGGATAACAAAGTTCAAATGTCAAAATCCAAGATGGCTGCCTGTCGGCCATCTTGAATTCAGATCGGTCCCAAAATGGAATATGCACAACTAGGGACCAAGGTGAACCAACACATGAAATTTGAGAAAGATACCTTCATTACTTTCTTAGAAATAGCGATAACAAACTTCAATTGTCAAAATCCAAGATGGCTGCCTGTCGGCCATGTTGTTTTTGGATTGGTCCCAAAATGCAATATGCATAACTAGGCACCAAGGGGAACCTACACATGAAATTTGAGAAAGATCCATTCAGTACATTCTCAGAAATAGCGATAACAAAGTTCAACTGTCAAAATCCAAGATGGCTGCCTGTCGGCCATGTTGTTTTCGGATTGGTCCAAAAATGCAATATGCATAACTAGGCACCAATCGGAACCTACACATGAAATTTGAGAAAGATCCATTCAGTATATTCTCAGAAATAGGGATAACAAAGTTCAACTGTCAAAATCCAAGATGGCTGCCTGTCGGCCATCTTGAATTCAGATCGGTCCCAAAATGGAATATACACAACTACGGACCAAGGTGAACCAACACATGAAATTTGAGAAAGATACCTTCAGTACTTTCTTAGAAATAGCGATAACAAACTTCAATTGTCAAAATCCAAGATGGCTGCCTGTCGGCCATGTTGTTTTTGGATTGGTCCCAAAATGCAATATGCATAACTACACACCAAGGTGAACCAACACATGAAATTTGAGAAAGATCCATTAGTACATTCTCAGAAATAGCGATAACAAAGTTCAACTGTCAAAATCCAAGATGGCTGCCTGTCGGCCATGTTGTTTTCGGATTGGTCCAAAAATGCAATATGCATAACTAGGCACCAAGGTGAACCTACACATGAAATTTGAGAAAGATCCATTCAGTACATTCTCAGAAATAGGGATAACAAAGTTCAAATGTCAAAATCCAAGATGGCTGCCTGTCGGCCATCTTGAATTCAGATCGGTCCCAAAATGGAATATGCACAACTAGGGACCAAGGTGAACCAACACATGAAATTTGAGAAAGATACCTTCAGTACTTTCTTAGAAATAGCGATAACAAACTTCAATTGTCAAAATCCAAGATGGCTGCCTGTCGGCCATGTTGTTTTTGGATTGGTCCCAAAATGCAATATGCATAACTAGGCACCAAGGGGAACCTACACATGAAATTTGAGAAAGATCCATTCAGTACATTCTCAGAAATAGCGATAACAAAGTTCAACTGTCAAAATCCAAGATGGCTGCCTGTCGGCCATGTTGTTTTCGGATTGGTCCAAAAATGCAATATGCATAACTAGGCATCAAGGGGAACCTACACATGAAATTTGAGAAAGATCCATTCAGTACATTCTCAGAAATAGGGATAACAAAGTTCAAATGTCAAAATCCAAGATGGCTGCCTGTCGGCCATCTTGAATTCAGATCGGTCCCAAAATGGAATATGCACAACTAGGGACCAAGGTGAACCAACACATGAAATTTGAGAAAGATACCTTCAGTACTTTCTTAGAAATAGCGATAACAAACTTCAATTGTCAAAATCCAAGATGGCTGCCTGTCGGCCATGTTGTTTTTGGATTGGTCCCAAAATGCAATATGCACAACTAGGGACCAAGGTGAACCAACACATGAAATTTGAGAAAGATTCCTTCGGTACTTTATGAGAAATAGCGATAACAAGAATTGTTTACGGACGGACTAACGGACGGACGGACGGACGACGGACCACGGACGCAGGGCGATTTGAATAGCCCACCATCATCAGATGGTGGGCTAAAAATGGACAAAACAGAAGTGTTATTTTCATATATAAACTATAGTAAAGTTACCCCCTCCCGAGGGGGAACAGCCCTGGGGTTCTGAAATTTACACATTAAACAAAGCTCCTAATGATCTTTCCATTCATGCAGAGAAATTCAAGAATTTTGCAATTTTCTATAACTTCAAATTTAGGGCCCTACCAGACCCCTGAAAAATATGGACTTCCACGTTACCATATTTCAGCCAATTTATGTATGAATTGCCAATTTTCCAGGCCCCTGGGGGTGGGGGTTCAGCCCTATCATTTGTATAAATTTGAATCCAAGTGCACCTAGGGATGCTACAACTGAATTATAAATGTCATACATCGCTTAGATTCAGAAGTCATTAATATGAATAAAGCCAAATTGATCCCTCTAAATTTTGGCCCCACCTCTCAGGCCCCAGGGGATCAGACCCATTATTTGTATAAATTTGAATCCCAGCTACCTTAAAGCGATGTTACCACTGGAATGTCATACATTACTTTGATCCAGAGAAGTTGTTGTTTAATGGCAATTATTGCCAAATCGATCCCTTCCACCCCGCCCCTTAGGCCCCTGTGGGGTACCGGTCAGCACCATCATTTGTATAAATTTTAATCCCAGTCACATATGGATGCTTCAAACAAAATTCAATTAAATGCCATTGGACCAGGTAAGCTAAAAATTAAACTTAAAAACACCATTTTCCTTAATTTCACTGCATATAATTTTTCTGATGTATCCATACATGTATGCTTGTTCTTAATTATGAACAAAATAACAGGTACATGTAATCGGTTCTGTATGATAATTCCCTGTCTTCGTTATGGAGCTATTTCTGCATGAATCTAGTTGCCTCACAGTGCCCGGTCCCTTACTAAACGTCAAAAAATGAAGTTCATAATTCGAGGCCCCATGGACCTTTTGGGAGTATGCTGGAATGCTATACATGGCATATAGTTTGAATTAAATTAGGTTGTGGGCAGAATCCCATTGATCCTGAAAGATGTCCTTTATTGAATTATTTCCAATGAAAATTAATTATTTTTCTATATGAATTTTATGAAACAGTGGCCCTGAGGGTCCCCCCATGCTAGTATTTCTGCATAAGTTTGAACCAGACTACTACCCCCTCCTTCCCCCATGAGATAAAATAGATGAAAAATAAATAAAACGTGCATAACTCTTTCCAAAGCGGTCAAAATGCGAAATTTCTTCAAGGGGAATAACTCCATTTTGCACTAACCCTTTCAACAATAGAAATATGTTGAAAACTGAGAGATACAGTATGTATATAGCCAGACAAAACTGTGTTCATTTAAAGAGGTACAACTCTATCAAAAGGATCGAAAATGCAAACTAAGAACTTCAGGGGGCACATCTCTATTTTTAACTGGCTATTCCCTCAAAATTTTTAAAATATCATGTTCTTTTTTTTAATACATCCTTTTTTATAACAAGAAAAGTCTGTGAGACATAAATGCTCCCTCCTCATGGGAGACTATAGTTTGACAGAATTTCATGAAATTTGGATTTCAACCAATCAGTGGCCATGAAATGTCTCCCATTTTAGTTTACACAAAATGAATACTGCCATTGCTGTTGTATTGCCAGATAACATATATATATACATACCAAATGTCATTGAAATAGGACAATATTTAAATTTCGACAAATCAGAAGCTTAATGTATTTGGCAGCCATCTTGGAATTGTTATGCCGTATTTTTTGTTAATAATTTTAAGTTAAGTTTAATCATAATTCGTAAAGTAGAAGAAAAGTTATTACAGGACACATTTTCAGCCCATTAGAGGCTGTGGTGGCCATCTTGGATACTTCGTTTTTTCACAAAATGAATACTGCCAATGCCTTTTTATTGTTAGATTGCAGTATTCAATGCCTTTTTATTGTTAGATTGTATGTACCAAATTTCATTTAAATCTGACAATATTCAAATTTCAACCAATCAGAGCCTTTATTTGGTGGCCATTTTGAATCGTAATGCAACAATTCTTTATTTGTATTGAGTGCTGTCATGTCATCTCTCCCACCAAGTTTTATCATAAAGTAGAATTTATTACAGGATAAGTTTTTAGCCAATCAGAGGCGCCTCTGTGACGGCCATCATGGCAGCTTGATCCGTTAAAGGCCCAATATACGTAACTTCAGGGAAATTTTCGTGATTCTGAAAAATTCTGAAAAAAAATCCAGTTGATAACCATGCAAAAATAAGCCTAAAACGAAGTAAACCTGTGCGGTAACTAACAAGAAACTCTGGCCAAAAAAATCCAAAGAATTGAAAATAATGCAGGTGGGGCCCACTTCAACAACAAACCGAAGGTAGAAGACAGCTCTATGCACAGTATCGAAAATGCACTTCAGGGGCAATTAACATCTCCATCTTGACCTGGCTATTTCAACAATAATTTTTAAGATTCGTTGTAAACCTGGCAAATGTGCAAAGCCGGATAAAATTTTGTTCATTTTATCATATAAAAGGGGGACAACTCTCTACAAAGGGACGAAAAAGCAAAGTCATTTCAGGGGGCACATCTTCATTTTGTAGTGTCTATTCTCACAAAAGTATTACAAAACGAACCTGTTGTAAAATGGGCAAATGCATAGCTGGACAAATTTGATTCATTTTTTCTACACAAAAGGATATAACTCCCTGTAAAGGGTAGAAAACACAAAAATATTTCAGAGAGCACATCTCAATCCATTTTGAACTGGCAATTCCAACCATATTTTTTTAAAGATCCATTGTAAACTGGGCAAATTAAATGAATAGCTTTACAAAACTGTGTTCATTTTTTACATAAAGGGGGATAACTCCCTGTAAAGGGTGGAAAATATAAAGTTTTTCAAGAGGCAAATCTTCATATTGTTCTGGCTATTCCCGCACAATTTCAAAAAGATCTGTTAAAAATTGAGCGATTATGCATAGCCAGACAAAGTCGGTCTATGGACAGAGTCGTGACGAACTGACAGACATGCAAGACGCGGATTCCGAAAGTTGAAAATGCAGATCCTTTTTTATTTTCATACTGGTCACATGTAAGCCAATGCAATTATCAACGGTGGCTGCCGGCGTCGCCACAGGGCAAGCAAAACTCTGGTATGTTTTTTACCTGATCCGTTACCTGGGAGCTAAACCCGCTCTTGACTGCCTTATGGTCACTGTAATACAGTTTACTGCAGTATATTGTAAAATTAACATAATCCCAATTAATATGATGCAAATTTACTTAGTGTTTAGACAAGAGGGTTCCGTATTTTTTCGACATTCCGTAATATGTATTGACCAATTGTACCAAATTGTGCATGTGTGCGATTCTCATCGCACACATGAACGCACAATTTTTAAATTGCCGAGTTGTGTGCACCATACGCAAACGATGTGTGAATGGTGTGTGCACGATTTATGCATGATGTGGCGCATGCAGGTTTTTGTGCAATGTGCGTTACCACAACTCTATGCTAATTTATTCGCAGTCAGAGTTGACTCAATCACTCACGAAGCGAGACGTATAAATTTAACAAAAGGCCCAGAGCGCCTGTATTGCTCACCTGGATACATTGGTATCTAGGTAATCATGGTAAAATATTTTCCATAGACAGCAACACCTCAAAGACCAATTGATGAAGCATATCAGTATAAATTAAAAGTTTGGTTAATTGGTCGGTATCTCATCTGTTTTCGAGTTCAACTGAGAAACTATGGGTGTACATGCAGACCCCAACATCAATGCTAATATCAAAATTGTGTTCATCTCTTAATGCCCAGCAATTGAATATATAGTTTTGGGGATCTCAACCGTTTAAAAGTAAATTATGATTCAGATTACGCAAGGGCGGGGTTCACCCTGGGACAAATCATATATATATATTTTTTTTAATATATACAGCATTAGATATAGCGCCCTATCTACCTTACATAATCCACTCTAAAGTGCTTTACAGTACATAGAAATATAATTCTTATACAATCAATACAATTAACACATACAGTTTTATCATATACAATTCTGAGGAGTTCGCAGGAGCTGCCTTATCAGGTGCTAACTACTTGTCCATACCACCTGGCTAATAACTCCCTATGTGTGTGTATATGTATGTGTGCTGGAGAAAAAAATATCATGATTGTGTTAGTTTAAAGAAGTAATATTTTCGTATGTGCCAAGTACTTATTTTGCATATGAAGAATTGTTTCCACTTTGTCACAAACTGTTGCGTTTGGTGTTCGTCGATATGACCAAGATGGCGGTCAATGAAATTTATTAGAAAAAATGTAAATGCATAACCAAAATTATCTATTGAGATTTCTGGGAGTAATTATGGATAGTCTTGCGTCAATCACGACAAAACCGACATGTATTAAGCAAAACCTAACAACTATGAAATCCACCCTTATTTTAGACCTATATTACAATGCAGTTTTGCATACAGCAAATCATCTCTTTCGTCGCTAGATAAAGGTTATTTTTTCAGTCATAATCATGAAAATGAAGCGATGTATGTCTATAAACAACAAATGAAAAAAAAAGTTCACAGTTACCTGTTTATTTCTTGCAGCAGAAACGAATGTATAATTATACCACCATTTTGTTATGTGCTCCGGGGGTGGGGGCGAGTCTAGTTAGAACTTCTGGTACCGATTCCGGTAAATCCGTTCCCCTTTTCCAAAGGATTAATTGTTCTGACGAAATTTGGGTCAAATATATTTAGTACTTATCACTAGTAGCAATTAAAAAGGCTTTTCCTCTATTCCCCATATCGGACCACGCCCCTCCAGCTCCAGGGGTCAGAGTCACCCTTTCTACAAAATCTATTCCCCCTCCTCCAAAGGATGTTTCTGACCAAATTTGGTTCAAATCTATTCAGCATTTTATGACAAGAAGGGATTTAAAATGCTTTTCCTCTATCCCTCCTGTTTGGCCCCCGCCTCTATGATAAGCCAGAATCACTATATAACAAATCTGTTCCCCTTCCCCCAAGGATGTTTCTGACCCCAGATTTGGTCAAATTCCAATCAGATCTTTTAAATGAAATGTAGCGATTGGAAACAAATGTTGACGACGAAGGACGGACAACAGACGCCGCGCCATGGCATAATTAAGAAAAAATTGAAGGAGGGGGGGGGGGGGGGGGGTTCAGCTATACCAATTGTTAGTAGCAATTACTCGGTTCCAGAAAAGAACTTTATTACAATTTTACCAGTGAAATATCAAAAATTATTCATTCTATAAAAGTTATATTTTTCACTAGTGAAAAATATCACTTCTGATTTGACCAATCAGAACGCTGCTTACAAACAACGTTTGGGAAAATCAAAAGCCGGCTGCCACTGTATATTTTACTATAAAAATGTAATAAACAGAATATCTAACAGTATCTTCAGTAATACCAAACATAATCTCACTCGTGTGGCTAATATTTTGATAGTTTTCACTCATGCTGCGCACTCGTGAAAAATATCAAAATATTACCCCCACTCGTGAAATATATTTGGTATTACTGAAGACATTGTTAGATATCCTCTTTTTATTTAATTATACCAATCTTAAGCTTCATAACCACTTTGGCCCTGTCTCTCATCCCCTTCCATAATATGATGCAAATTATCAATTTTGACGGGATAATTTCATCACACGTCAAGACCTCCATTAAGAGATTCAGAGGTTAACGGGTATATGCCATACTTACAATTTTGAATCATCATATCCCATGAATACTACAGATTCTAAACAAATGCCTTTGATACACAGACTGCATAGTAGTTCTAGAGAATTTGTTTATAGTCAAATTGCCCACTTGTTAGGCCCTGCACGTACCTCAGCTCTATTATTTGTACAATTTTCAGACAAATTTTGTTAAATTCCTATCATTGGTTAAAGAGAAGCAATCATTTTTAGAAATTGCTGTTGTATGCATGACGGATGCCACTGCATGTCATAAGCTCACTTTGGTCCTACATACTTGGATGTGCTAAATACTGGAGGGAATTTAGGGAATATAATTATAACGCAGCTACATACAGACCTGCTAATTTATAGAAGGGTGTTTAAACTCGAGAACTTAATTGTTAAAGTTTACATAGACTTTTAGAATGTAGATATGTTTTAAACAGTTTACATATAATCTATAGGATCAAAATAGTTTACTTTTAAATGCTTATGATGTGCCTTATTTTATTAATAAATAAAAAAAAAGACAATGAGACGTAAGCTTGGGTGTAACGTACGTTTCATCGATGTACCACATTTTGTCAGTCCACAATACGATTCACGATACAGAAGGGCTCGAATCGATACTTACGATTTACAAAAATAAAGTTTAATCTGCTACGAGATCGAATATATTATCATTACTGCTGTAGTTCCATCAGCATTTTGATAACTGCACGTATTTATTTTAACAATCCTTCACTCTTTGAATCTTACAAGAGTAATTAGTATTCTGTTTTACTACCCCACAAATGACACTTTCCCAGCTCTGATGCACACCAACATCATATTCAATCAATTTTAAATTTGTAATAGTCTGGTCTCTTGCCCTTTTATAATTAACTGTGGTTATAAATTTATATATATATTATTCTGAACACTTATGAATCTTTTCTATTTTTAGTTACAAGTGTAAGGTCTGTTTGTGAGTGATTGCGCGATGGGAATATCGCAATTAATTTTGTGATTGAACGACTTAATTATATGTATATCAAATAAGTTAGGGGTAGTGAAGATGCGCATGTTTTTCAGCGGTCTCATAAAATGAAATGTAGTAATGGCTCCCTAAAAAATGTTTCATTAACTTATTAAAAATCGAAAAACATATTTTCTACCATGAAAGGACTATTTTTTTTTATGTCCAACAGATTTATTCATAATGATTGTGCTGTTGTGTTATTGTGGGTTAAAGTTTAAAATTTCAGCAATGTAATGCTGAAAAAGTAGTTCCCTGTCACTTATTAATTGGGAATTATTCAATCCCAATAGAGTCGAACAAGCCAACTCAAAAAACCTGTTCATTTGGATAATCTATAGTACAAGGGAGATAATCATGCAAGTTTTATCTGTTTACAATACAAGGGAGGTAACATGCAAGTTTTTGTTATACAAAAAACATTCCTTTTCAGACAAGAGGCCCACAGGTCTTGCACAATTCCCCTGGATACAGTTATATCTTGGTATAATCATGGCAAAATGATTCCCCAAAAGATCCCCGGCACAGAGACGGACACAAAGCCCAATCCTTAATGTAGCATCATCTGTACAAAAGGTCGGTTGTTAGGGTAGGATCTCAACCATTTCCAAGGAGCAACTCACTCTAGGTCCCAAGGGGTGTGGCTACAGTAACATTCCAGGGTCAATGCTAAAATTATGATCGTAGCCAGCATATATAGGATGACCTAGGGATCTCAACCATGGCCATTTCAAGATAATCAGGATTCAGGGATCAAGTCTGCAAGGGTGTACCTGCCCCGAGGATCAATTCTAATATTGTCTCATAAGCCTACATGTAGGGGGGTGGGCTATCCATGGGGATTAACCTTTCAATCTAATTAAAGCAAAATAAGCCAAATTACTATTTTTGGGTTGTGAGGTCAGCTTACCATTTGTACAATTATATTCCCTACTACCTAGGAATGTTCACAATCCGACATTGCTGATATCTATCTCTGATCTCTGGTATAGCTTTACTAAACAGATTTGCCCCACCTATCTGCCTCCTGGGGGGGGGGGGGGGGGAGGGAGGGGAGAGTCAGCCCCACCATTAAATGATTTTTTTTTTTCTAATTTGTACCATTATAATCCCCACCACCTACTGTAGCATCCTGGGGTCAGCCCCACCATTTGTACAATTACATGTATAATCCCCACTACCTAGGTATGTATGCTTCCAGTGAAATATGGTTGGTATCAATTGCTTAATTCAGGAGAACAATCAAGTTTATAAAACCAACATAGCTAAGGTAGCAGATTACAGAATACAGTGGACTCCACTTAATATCAAATTCCTCTTTATATCATGTTTTCCCAAAGCACCATTTTCCCTCTATAATATCATGCATTTTAAGGTGTATCATGTTTTTTTAACCAATCACATAAAATATCCAGAAAATGTCATTTCCACTGATTTCAGATACAACTTATGTACAAAATGTTGCATAGAGAATAAAAAACCTCAAAAATTATTTTGAATTGAAATTTCAATATTTTTTTGTATATTGAAACATCTTCATATGTACATTGAATAGCTTACTTTTATTTCTGGAGACTGGAAATGCACTAGATTAGGTATGAAAACATGTTTCCCTTAATGTCACATTCCTGTTAATATCATGTTTTTGTCTGACAAACACAACATTATATAAAGAGGAATGCACTGTATTACATATTTCTGCAAAACAAAGGCCCATGTCAGAGATACATCAACACAGCGGGTGCAATATACAGTGCAATAGATAGTGTATTAATCTATATTATTTTGCAAACAGCATTGTATTTACAAACCATGGAAAGGAATGAGAAGTGTATGAATTTTATTTTGTATTTTCTATGTCACTTGTGTGAAAACCATTGTTATTTTATCACATTAAAAAATACTGAAAAATACAAAAAAAAAACACTATTTTTATTTTATTTTTACTCCCCGCAAAAGGAAATTTTTTTCTTAAGTGCTATCTAAAACTGAAGATTACATACTTTGTTGCAGAATTATCTGTGTCCCAACATAGGTTATTTTAGATTTTTCGCTATTTTCCCTCATGTGCTGTTGTCAAAATTCATTTCCTGTAAATCAAAGCTAGCTCTTCATGTGTGGACACCCCTTTTGGAAAGGCCAAAATTTTAATCTCTAACCAATTTTTTTTCTTCTTTTATACAAATGTGATATCCACAAAGTTCACTAAATCATGTTTATGCCAATTTAACTTCTTTTTTTTAGATTTTGATAGGCATAATATTATAGGGGTTATTCATTGTACAAAAATATCACAGAATCCTTTTGTACACTGCTACCTATACCTACATACTTTTGTAAATAACTTTTTGGCATGCCCCTAAGCCCCTCCATTTGATGTTTGAGTCCCCACCTCCCTTGAATGCTTCAAATTCCAACTTATATGACTGATATCTAGGGCATAGTTCTAGAAAACTTTAAAGATATAGCAATATAGTCAAATGGCCCCCTTTTGGTCCCAGAACTCTTGTGATCAGCCTTTCCATTTGTGAAATTTCAAATCCTTACCTCCCTTGAATGCTTCCAACCTAATATGACCAATATCCAGTAAATAGTTCCAGAGAAGGTGTTTTAGGAATATAATCAAATTGCCCCTTTCAGCCCCTGGAGGGTCGGCCCTAATATTTGTTCAATTTTGATTGATTTACATCTAATATTTTGCCCCAGATAAGATTTTGGTAAGAGAAAACTAGCCAAATAATTGTTTTTGGCCACCCTTCAGCTCCCTGGGGGTCACATGGACTACAGTAGCTACCAGTGTACAAAAGATTGCTATCCATTGCTTGCCCCCAGCGCTCTGGTGGTCAGACCCCTCCATTTTTACAATTTTGAGTCATCACCTGCAATGAATATATATATACATATGCTTCTAACCAAACCTGATTGGTCAAGAGTTAATACTTGCCCTCATCAGCCCCCTTTGGGCTTGGCCCCACCATTTGTACAATTTTGAATACCAAGCACATAAGGACGATTCCATCCAAATATGATCTCCAAGTTTAAATCAATATGCAATTATTGAGAGTAATTCGCGATCGTTGATGAAATAGTTGACGGACGGAGGAATTGTTGACAGACGTACGGACGGAGAATTGTTGACGGACGGACGCTGCGGTATAGCATTAGCTCACATTGGCCTGTCAGACCATGTGAGCTTAAATTCAAGCATTCACAAAAAACAAAGTTAATATTCACCAGAGGTATACGTACAAACGCACCCCCATTTCATATACACTTATACAAATCGTACGTACACTTGAAAATACCAACTGCGCGTGCGTATGAAATGAACATATGTGTAATAAACCACAGGGACCTGAGAATTTGTTACAGCTAGTTTTAGACCTATAATAGGGTGTTTAGCGTAATGTGTAAAATTACGCTAAACACCCTATTATAGGTCTAAAACTAGCTGTAACAAATTCTCAGGTCCCTGTGTAATAAACGTACAGAGTCGATTTCATTATAACATTAACAGCACATGTTACAAGTTTATGTATAAAGGTTAACAAATGATCACAAAAGCTTATAATAGCACATAGAATATGGAAGACAAAGAAAGAGACGGAAAATAGCTACATTGTTTTACCTTGTCCAGTCGGTCAGACAGCTTTCTCGTAATGGTGGGTGATCAAGACTCGCGCCAAAATGTGAAACGTGACAATTTGGAATCAATTTCATTGGCGGACGTGATCATGTGCCTAGGCTATATTCGTGCGCGTGATTTGTACTCATTGCATATCTGAGACAAACAATTTGTAATCAGAATTCATATCAAATTACTATATTTTATCATGCATGCACAAAACTATCTGAATAAATTGTATTGCGTTGCAATTCTCATTTCAAGTGTCGTGAGTTGTAACGAACATTATTACATCTTGACATGGGAACTCTTTGGTGTCGTACAGGTGTATAGACATTGCGCTTCCGCCAAATCATCGCACGTGATCGCGTCGTGTACTGGCCATGAACGAGTGAAGGAATAAACTGAATATCAGAAGAGAACAATGTATCCACCCATAATATTATATTAAATATAAATTTCATAATAAATTGGCACAACTTGTCATTGAATACGAATGCCTAGATGCTGTGAACGGTAACACATTAAATAAGTTATATAAAAAAAATGTTTCAGTGTGACACGTATGCCTCCATTGAAAAAAAGTATATTTTCTGTGATTTCTTTTAAAATTGACAAGGCTCTCCAATGTCAATATTATTTGTTTTTATTCTTTTTCGTGTGTATGTATGTGTGTGTATGCGTGTGTATGTACGTGTGTGTGAAAATCATGCAACCCTTTCTTAATCAGAACTCGATCTACATCGTATCATCATATACACCTGCATACCAAATTACAGTTCTTTAATTTCATGACGGGGACATAGAAAAGTCCCTGATAAAAAGTTTGTCTTTATATTATTACATACATTCTTGTTTTATATTTCATTTCTAAAACGCGCGTATCATTACACGTGGTAAATCCCCATGTCCCCCTAGCTAATCATGTGAAAGATGTTGCTCAGATAACATAGCAGCAACGATTATGAATTTGTGTCGAAAATTGAATGAATTTTAACGATTTGAAACGGGTAGAGTTATAATTGGTTATTTGGCTACAGCCCGGCACGGTAGCCGGTTACTTTGTATATGCCGCCACGGCCCCGGGCTTTTACCGGGGTTGGTATCCCCTGCCCCCTAGCTAATCATGTGGAAGATGTTGTTCAGATAACGTAGCACCAACGATTATGAATTTGTGTCGAAAATTGAATGAATTATGTCGATTTGAAACGGGTAGAGTTATAATTGGTTATTTGGCTACAGCCCGGCACGGTAGCCGGTTACTTTGTATATGCCGCCACGGTCGCCCGGGCTTTTACCGGGGTGGTATCATAGGCGGATCCAGAGGGGGGCGCAGCCGGCGCGCGCGCGCGCCCCCCCCCCCCCCCCCCCCCAAAAAATTTCCAAGTGACCATTTTTTGCGAGAATTAAAACTAAGAATTTCATCATCAAAGCATATTATTGAGTACGAATGTAGATATATTTATGAAAAAAATCGGGGCTACGCCCTATATAACACTTATACACAGTTTATAATACTAAGACTTTGTATTGATTGAATGTAAAATATAGTATACGTCTGACAATTAAAGGCCCAATATACGTAACTTTCGGCAAAACTTGAAGCGAAAATCAAGCCTAATAACTTAATGAATTCTTACGCTGTTACCGGTACTGCAGTAATTGAAACTCGGTATTTGTAAACACGCGTCCATTTTGAACCGTCTCCTACCTTCGTTTTGTTGTTGAAGTGGGCCCCACCTGAACATTTTTCAGTTCTTTGGATTTTTATTTCAAGAGTTTCTTGTTAGTTACCGCTCAGGTTTACTTCGTTTTAGGCTTATTTTTGCATGGTTATTAACTGGATTTTTTGTCAGAATTTTTCTGAATCACGAAAAAATTCCTGAAGTTACGTATATTGGGCCTTTGCATCCCCCACCTCTTCAATGTTTCTTATTCCTCACAATTTGGCTGATATCGATCACACGATGACATACAAGGGTTGTTCGAAAACTTTTGCCAATAACCTGTTTTCTCAAAAAACGCTTATCGAAATCTGAATGCATTTTGTCCAGTTACCTTCAAAAATACGTATCCCCTTTAACTTGAACACACCATTTCAATCTTACTTTTTTGACACAATTTTCATACTCCTCTTTGGGTACACTAATCAGAAACTGGTAAACTGCAGAATCCAGCTCACTTCTGGACCTATAGACCCTTCTCAAAAATTCTCCTATCTCCTCCAGATATCTGTAAGTTTTTTTTTTATTTCGGTAAGAGGAAAACATCACAAGGGCAGGGTCTTGGCTTTATTGAGGGTGTGGTATTACATTGACCTTTTCCGGCTAAAACAATTGGACTGCAGTTGTTGATTTGTGGGCTGGGACATTATCATGTAACATGTCAGAGACCTGTTTTAGAACGAACTTTTAGGTCACCTGAGACTTTGTATCAAGTGACCTATTCTAACCGGCTTTTGTCCGTCGTCGTGCGGTGTGCGTCGTGCGTCCGTAAACAATTTACATTTTCAACTTCTTCTCAAAGAAAAAATGACACTTTTGGATATATTTTATTCATTTTCAGTTGGTGATAATTGACACTTGATTGGTATTTTAACCAGGAGATGACGGTTTGACGTTGAAAGAATGTTTACTTTGTCCCGCTCCCGGGGCAGTGGGGATGGGCTCAACAAGGTCAAATTGACAAACATTTCAACAATCTTCTGCTTTAAAGGTCAAGGTATGCAGTTATTGGTACTAGTATATTAAAATTCATGTGACCGTTAAAGCCCTTTGGCCTCTTGTTCTCATTTGTGTTCGCAACATTCTACATTCTTAAAGAAGCTTCCAGACACACCCTTACCTTTCGGAACAACAATTTGAATGATTATCCACAAATTTATGGCTGAAAATTTCTGTTTACAACCATATTTAACAAAACCAATTGGAACTTTAAATCTGAAAGAAATAACAAAAATTAGACTATCATCTCACAAATTAAATATTGAAATTGGTAGGTATAATAAATTAGAAAGGACTGAAAGAACATGTACATGCTGCAACAGTGGAGACATCGAAGATGAATATCATTTTATATTAAAATGTGAATATTATGTTGATTTTAAAAAAACGTCTTATTAAGAAATATTACTATGATAAACCTAGCATGTATAAATTTATCCAACTTATGGAAACAGTGAACAAAAAACAGTTGTCAAATTTAGCCAAATATATTAAATTGAGTGATCAGAAAAGAAAAAGCTATGTACAAGTATAGCGAGGAATATCCTTCTACACTATACCAAGTGCGCGAATGTGTGTATCTGAAGTTGTGTATATGGGCGTGTAAGGGTATTGCAGATATTGATTGTGTTATTCTTGTATATATGTTTATTTTGTACTGATAAGCCGTAAGGTTCAAAGTAATAAAGAACTGAACACTATGTATCGGTCCTAATATCCACTGTATTCCTAAAAAAAACTATTGCGTATAACATTTGTTTGTTGTCAGTGTTTGTTTAGCAATACTGGGCCTTTTGGTATGTTTCAAAGCCCATAGCCTGTTACTGGTAGATTTTTTAGTCCTCGTGGTTTACTAGAACCTCTATAGCCACAATTATCTCACTTGAATAGTGGCACGGTGCATAATATACACTTCTTCGTAGTACACGATTTGAAATTCTACAGACTAATTTGATTATTTTTCTAAATTCTTTAAATTATGAGGTTTTTACTCACCTGACCCTTCTGTTTCTACAGTTCAATAGTTCAGAAAATTTCGATTACTACCTTTTGGCCCCTAACACCACCTACGAGTCCTAAAAGGACGAAACAGCTGTATTATGCAGTTAAATTTCATTTTTGACATATGCATCTATTACTAAATTTAGAAGGTGCAGTATGTGTGTGTGTTACGTCATCTTTCCTTTTGGCTAATAAAAATGCACCAATGTGTCATCATCCATTGAGATAGTATCAAATGCCTTTTCTGATATTTTGGGTACTTCTCCAGCAGTTCCTTATCAATTTGTACCCGTATACGTTTCTACTCGTCAGTGAGTAAATGTGGGATCCAACGCGTACTGATTTTCCAAACCTTGGAAATTTTCTTCCGATGAAGTGAACATAACATATGGATGCTAAACCCAAGTTTGTCATTCGTGCTAGCTATCTGACCGTATAACGTGCGTCTTTCTCAATGATTGGCTTGATTTTATTGACTTTCAATATGGTAACTAACCGCTGATCTTGGTCTTCCTGAGTACGGGGCATCTTTGGTTGTTAGTGACCAGAATGAAATTTAGTAAACCATCTATAAACTGTGGAAATGACATTCGTTTAACCTCTTAACAGCACATATCTTACGTATATTTTTGACGCCCAATTCCAACTTCTAGCCATTTTCAGCACAGTGAGTGATATGGCAAGGAAACCGATTAGTGGATTTCATTGAGATAATACAGCGATGACTGGTGAATCAGTTCGTACTAGTTTAATGCACGTGAAGTATGCGATACGCAAGTATACAGTGCGTTTGCAAAAAAGTTCGAGCGCTCCTCGTGTGAACAACAAACAGCAATTATAATGTTGGTGTGAACTCAATGTGGATGATAGGCCAAACAAAAAAGTTCATTCCAGAAAAAAATTCACGCCCCCTCTAACACAAAATCCTGGATCCGCCTATGGGTATCCCCTGTCCCCCTAGCTAATCATGTGGAAAAAGTTGTTCAGATAACGTAGCAGCAAAAATTATGAATTTGTGTCGAAAATTGAATGAATTTTAACGATTTGAAACGGGTAGAGTTATAATTGGTTATTTGGCTACAGCCCGGCACGGTAGCCGGTTATTTTGTATATGCCGCCCCGACCGCCCGGGCTTTTACCGGGGTGGTATCCCCTGTCCCCCTAGCTAATCATGTGGAAAAAGTTGTTCAGATAACGTAGCAGCAACGATTATGAATTTGTGTCGAAAATTGAATGAATTTTAACGATTTGAAACGGGTAGAGTTATAATTGGTTATTTGGCTACAGCCCGGCACGGTAGCCGGTTACTTTGTATATGCCGCCACGGCCCCCGGGCTTTTACCGGGGATGGTATCCCCTGTCCTCCTAGCTAATCATGAAGAAGATGTTGTTCAGATAACGTAGCAGCAACAATTATCAATTTGTGTCGATAATTGAATGAATTATGTCAATTTGAAACGGGTAGAGTTATAATTGGTTATTTGGCTACAGCCCGGCACGGTAGCCGGTTACTTTGTATATGCCGCCACGGCCCCCGGGCTTTTACCGGGGATGGTATCCCCTGTCCCCCTAGCTAATCATGTGGAAGATGTTGTTCAGATTCAGAAACGTAGCAGCAACAATTACACGTGGTGTTGTAATGTTTTTAATTGAAATAGTCATAACTTACTCCAATTTGACCTTTTTTTCGTCATTTCTTTCTTATTATATTCATTTTGTTACAAAGAATGCACAGCATACCAATTCAATGGTGTATCAGTTGAAACAAACGCCAGGGCGGTGTTTGAATTTCAAATAATTAACACACGCTAGCTCTTTGCCAGTGGGCTGTTACTAACAAATAGTCTTCACTCGCTCAAATTTTATTTTTTTTCGGGATTTTTTGCTTGTTATAATCATACTGTTACAAACAATTCAAATTATACAATCATAACGGTGTGTGAATTGAAAGGAAACCCCCGGGCTGTCAATATATACAGTTATATCTCGCCCGGACTGTACCGGACTGCGCCGGGCTGTGCCGGGCTCAATCCGGGTTACGGTCTGTAATTAGTATCACCCGCAAATTCTGTATCACACCGGGCCGGGCTGAATATAACCTTATACCAGACCATGTGTTGACAGTGATCGCAGAGGAGTAACAGTAACAACTAGTTGTATTGAAAATGTCTAAAGAAAACGCACAGGATGGCGAGAAGGTCCGAGACTGTATCGTGGTGAGTAATAAGATCAAATCTAATCACAAATCGGCACTATATATATAGGGCCTAATATGAAGGCTACAGTAATCATTAGCAGTCGGTGTCCGTATATCACACACCGTGCCATTATTAGGCCTAACTGACTTTGTGTTCAAGGGGGCTACTGTACTGGATATATATATTGTAACCTCTGATCGAAGAAACGCGTGATTTCCAGTTGATAATCACTTAATGACACCATTTCATCAGTCTAAATTGTTGTGGATACATATAGTCATACCAAATGTGTTAACCGAATCCCACAAATTATATTGTTAAGATAATGAATGAAATGTTAGTGAGCTTAACCAGTAAACCTAACCATGCTTTTTCACTTAATCTTTTACAATATTTAAGATTGATATTTTTCATTTGAAAGTAAGACTTTTAAAATTTACCAGGAACATATACAGTAGAGTATATATAAGGTGACAGTACCCAAATTCAATCACCAAACCATCATTTTATTCATTCATTAAAAAATCTGAGGATGAATTATATCCATTAATGGTTGAATCTAAAGAAGAACATCGATGGGTGTTCTTACAAAAAAAAATAACACTCGATGTTCACGTTGGATATTTATAGAACGCTCTGGCGTCACCAATCACCGGTTCGAGATTTTGCGAATCCGATCCCAAATCGGATCAAGACTTGAATTTTGAAGTATTTTACATTTCAAATTAATATTTTTGTTTTAGCATATCAACATTTAATGATGTCCTTTAGAATTTATATGAAAACAAGTATTTCTATCGGGTGGATTTATTTTTATAGTTCAAAACAGAACGCATAGTCGTTGCACGCGCCATTTTTTTCAGAATGTAACAAAACGCAAAATTTTGAGATTCAATACTGTTTTATGGCATATTTAAACTAAAAAACTAATGATTTGTGGACAAAAAATGATGTGTGGCTATCTATTCTAAGACTAAATTGTTGTTATGATCAATCTGTTGACAGTGTTGTTGATTTAGAAGTAATTTTGAAAAAAGTGATCCTATTTGGGTACTGATCCGATTTGGGTATACTGCCACCTTATTCCTTTTTTCCAGTGCATAAATAACAATCAGAGCTGAAATTTGTTTTAAAAAATTGACTTGCCGAAACTTAGGGTTGACATTTATAACCAAGATCAATTCTTATAAATTTGATTGTCTACGCTCTATCATATAATAAGGATTTTTTAAATTTCATAGTGCTTTCAAAGGTCAGCAGTTACATCTATATATGTTAAATGAAGCTAGCCTGCCTAATCTGCGAACACTTAATAGATCTATAGATACTCAATTATTTGACCAATGGCGATTGGCAAGGTCCAGTTCTGTCGCATTCCTCCCTCCATTGTTCAAGTCTTCGTACACGAGTGGCCTGAAAACGCCACTAATATTTGAAACTCAGGCTGTGTGCGAAAGTAATTCATGAAGTTCCATAGACAATAGGTTTGGACATTGCAAAGACCCAACAAAATTTTCGTAGACTGATTTTTTTTCCCATCAGTGTCAAAAACTCGCTTAATACAGAGTGATCTCCCCTCCTTCAACCGATGTTTGAACAAAAATTGATTTGCAATGACAAATTCAGCGAAGCAAGTCAGGAAATGAACATCACGAAAGAGAAATGCTATTGATATGATTTATTCAAATAGTTTAACTGTTTTGATACTGTTTTGACATACATGTGCAAATAAATTTCTTAGACATCAGGTCTACCATACTAGCATTTTACATGGACAGAGAGGTTTTCCTATGGCCTCGGTCTAGTGTGGCAGATTTTAATTGTACATAGGATTTCGGTCACCTCTAGCTTCGAGCTAGAGAGAAGCTCCCTTTAGCTCAGTGGTAGAGCATCTCACCAGGAACTTGTAGATCAAGGGCTCGATCCCTGGTCGAGGCACACTATTCTCTTTCGTGTTACAGAGGTACCACCATGCAAACTGTAACCTGAGAGGGTTTAATTTAAATAGACCCCAGACCTTCTAAACTCTAGATGGACAACTAAGGACAACCAATTGAGTCATTTGGTTTCTGATATGAGGCCAATCCATGCCAGGCTAGATCAGATATTTAAATAGATCTATGTTATAATAAAAAAAAAAAATTGATGTCATCCATTTTCCCGCTTTTATTTTTTAGCAGATTTTTGATAAATTCTCTACTGAGAGGTCAAGTAGAGGAATTTATCTGACATGGCGATATATCTCCTGACATTGAGGCAAAGATCAAAGTTGTCATTTACAGTAAAACCCTTGACTTACTCGAACCCGGTTTATTTGAATACTTTTCATTCATGGAACAGTTTGTTTGGTCGCGACAGAGTTGTACATATTCAAACCAACCTCGTATTACTTGAGTACTTGAATACCATGTATGTCTTTCTCAAACTTTTGATCATGGTCCCTACTAGTTTGAGTAAAGTGGGGTTTTATTGTACATCTGTTTATAGAACATGATGAAAAACCAAAACTTATTTCACATGTAGGCATTGGCTTAAAGAGATATATATATTGCCGTATATTTCATACCATACAAATTGAAAATCATTATTAAAGTTGATGAAATAGACTGAGCGATTTGTGCGCTCATATCGCCAGCTTAGTTGTATATATATATATGCATCTCACTTTATGAGATTAAGACATTGTGTGTTATACTCGTCTAATTATTGTAAACAATGCCATGCCGGTTTCACCCCACCATAGCTTGCCAGATAGTTCATGCGATCCGCCGCGTTACCATTAATTTCCACACCCTACTACCATAATAACAAACATGACTGAAACATGTGTGCTTGTATGTATGTGTTTGATTTCATTGGTTGTTAAACATTTATTTTGAAATGATTGCTTATTGTTGAAATCAACATGTTTCATTGTAAAACTTACCGTACTGCCATTGGCCATAATATCATTTTCATACAGTGTACGTCAGTCTCTATGAAAATATGTTAGGACTTCGGCCCTCCTTTCTTTCTGACTTTCATGTACCATTTGGCCCGATCTTCTCTTATGTGTACCGGTACGTACTACGTACTGTCCGCTGTTTTTCGGGTCACACTTGCTCGGATCATGCCCTTGCGCACGAAGAGACATGGACGTATTTACGAATAACGGGTCCAATAATTATTTGACGATACTTAAAGTAATTATATATAATTAACAGCATTTGCTGAAACTTTTAATTTGTATAATTAAGTGAAAGTGTAAGTTTTACGATATATTTTCAGGAAAAGTTGCTTTGAATAAGATTTGTTAACAGTGGTTTTTCTCCATTTAGTCCCTTTTAAGTTTGATCAGCAAGACCTACAGGCATTTTCTATTCTCTTTTCCATAAATAACTGTACGTGATTATTGCACAATCAGATGGTATGTAACTGGCAAGAAAAATAATTAAAGATATTATATATATAGCACATGTATAGTATCACCCTGCATGCCTATAATTACCATACAAGCTAATTAATATGGTATTTAATTTCTTTGATAATTTATAAATAGCCTTATAATCTATCCATACAGTGTCACGCATACAGTACATGTATATTCCAAGTTGGAATTAAGCCCTTTAATAATAAAATATCTAATTTTATTGGGAAGTGTGCATGTTGCAAATTTTATAATCAGATTTTGAAAAAGGTATGATATAAAAGTTTAGAATGAATTAGCTCATTCAACTTTCCAGTACAGAATCCGTGAGTCAACAGAATTCCTCTGAACTGCATGGTCTCACAAAATTGCAATTGCTTTATATCCCAGTTAAGAGTTCATTGTTATTAATGACATGTTAAATTTGTGCTATATTTTTAATTAAGTTCTTTGTACATTTGTATGCTACACAGGTAGTTTACTTCTAGCTGCTTTAGATATGATCAAAGAGTGAGCTTATGGTATAAGAAACTAAATTTCTTCTTTTTAAAATAAAAAAACAATTTTTGGCATCATTTTAACGATATAGCATAGATAAATTGTTTTCTTGATTGGTCAGGTGGTGCATTTGACGACTTTGTCTTTCACAAAGATGGCCTTAGGGTTTGATTGCCCAATCAGACGTGAAAAGGGTTAAGGGGGTCTGTATTCAGACCTGCGCCCATCCATGTGGGATTTCTCTGGGTACTCCAATTTCCTCCAAAAGTAATTGTGAACTCAAACAAATTTTGATAAAGGATTATGGTTGAAAGTTGAAAACATGTGGATCTAAAATGTAAAAAAAAAAATAAAAATTGGTATCAGATCCAATCCGGGATTCTGTGAATTGTCTTTTATTCATTTGCAGCGCAAAGCATGTAGTATTGTTGGAAATGGAATGCATTTTAATTTTTATGCCCCCGTCATGAAATGGGGGGGGGGGGGGGCATATATAGTATTACCCATGTTCGCCCCATCCCGGATCCCGGTCACTTCGCGTCCTATCCCATGGTAAAGTAACCATGCAGCTTATTAAAATAACTACTGATACAATTGTTGTCAAACTTCACATATGTAATAAGCAAGATGAGCTAATTTGATATGGGGGAAGAGGGCATTCATTTCTAGTACTATTAAAAAATGGGGCTAAATTGCAAAGTTTCCATCCAAAATTGTGAGTGTGTTTATGGCACATGGGGTATTGCTGGTTCATACTGAAGTCAAGAGGTTTGCTTTATCTTCACCACAGATAAAATGCAATACAGATATTTTTGACAAGGGTTTTGTATCTTAAGGTGAGGTTTTAGGTCACATAGTGTATGTTTATATTAGATAAAGAAGGTCAGTTACCATTTGAAATGAAACTTAAGGGAGAAAAATGGTAAAACTACTGCTAATGGAAATTTACAAAATTTATTTTGAAACAATATTTTGTTCTTTATTAAGCTTAAATGAAGAGCTCTATAGGACTCACACAACTAAATAATTTACTATATGTTATTACTAAGCTTTCGAGTTAATAACTTTAAAATTTGAAGTACAACACTTGTGAAAACTGCCTAAATTCACAGATACATACATGACAAAGGCTTCAAGAGGCATTTAATTAGGAGTTTACTGGCATATTAGCTTGCTACAGGCGTCTGCTTCGGACAACTGGAAATTTACATGTCAAACCAGTGAAATGGTACGGGAACACCCTCTGACTTTTGACCCCATATCAATCCGCCATCACATATCAAAATCTACTAAAAGTATATATTTTTGTAAAGTTAAATATCTACAGATTTCATTCAATGAAAAATAGCTAGGTCAACAATTACCTATTTAAATTACTCAGAATCACTATAGCCAGAACAAATTTTCAGTAGGGACTACAAATGTATGAAACACTTAGTGATAGGCTGATTTAGTTGTGTGAGTCCTATAATCTTGACATGAATTAGATGACTGATCTTGAAAATCTATTCTAGATCTTATTCTGCTCTATAACATCCAAATTTAAGAGCCTCTGAATCAGTTGAATTGCAATAACTATGTGTTATATAGTAATTTAATCATATAGTTTTCCAAATCTCAAAATATTAAGTATATACTCGGGGTACTATCTAGGGTCGTGTACATGGACCCATATTCTCAATTGAAAAAGTTTTTCCCAAATACCCGTAAAATTTCACAGTTAAGATAAAAAGTTTATTTTAGTCTTGTATACATATTACAATGTAAAATCTAGTTTAAATGAGCAATGGTTTGTTCAATCTTGGTATCTAAGATGATATTTTATTAAAAAAAAGAATGTTTAAATGTTCTAAATTGGATGGAAACACTGATGCTCTTTACAAAATTTGCTGTAAAATATTAATACATTTTCCCATTTTTAAAACAGGGTCACATCCAATTCCTAAGTTAAAAATAATCCCTGTAAACTCCTCAGTTGCTGAATATGCGAATTTTAGGACTCTGAATATTTTGGTTGATGTGCTTATTTTGACTATTTTTTCCTGAATTTTTATATTTCGCTAGCATTGTTTAACATTTAGGTTAGATAAACATTTTGTTTCGCACACATAAACATTATCTATATAAAGCCGTAAATCTATGATGACAGACAGTTGCTGACATTATATATATACTTTCAACAACCTACTACATTTAGTTATTTTACAATGTGTCAAGTTTTACTGGTGTCATCAAATATGTGTGTCTATATATATACTGCTACACCCTCGATCTACATACAGTGACCAAGCAATACTTTCCCAACACATTCACATGACTACCCGACTCAGACATTGACCCAGACCGTACCGGGGTCATATAAAGTAAGACTAGATAATACGCTGACCTAGGCTATATTGAAAGGTCAATGTTTTGTTTATCTAGACAGGACATGCCGATCAAAAAGGCCAGTCTTTGTAAACTGTAAAGTAGTGTGGGTCAAAAATTGTGTAACAGTTGTGTTTCCTGAACACAACTTGATATTTTATTTCATTCTCCCCCCCCCCCCCCCCCAAAATTATTTTGTTCAAAAACCAATCTTTTTCATTAGTTAAGGCTATTTTTCCTTTGTTGCAAGACTCCAGTATATAATATCAAGCCCACCATCATCAGATGATGGGCTATTCAATGACCCTCAGGCTTGCATTTCTAGTCCATCATCCATCCACCAAACCCTTCAGCTTCATCCTTAAACAACTCTTATGAAAGCTAATAGTCATCTGATAATCATTCTCTCTGCCAGTGTCTGTTAATTGTCCACAAGTTCAGATCCTCACATGTCTGATCACATTTGTATTTATTGACAGATTTACATCAAACTTATTCAAGATATGTTAAGTTCACAAAAAGCAAGGTCAAAGGTCAAGGTCAAGGTTTTTAAGTCAAGGTCAAAGTTTGTACCTTTAATTTTTCCTGATAAACATTTTGTTATGACTTTATGAATTAAGCTAGTAGGAAGACATTTTGTTAATCAATGAGTCAACTGACCAAAAGTCAAAGTCATCAGGTAACCTAAAAGGTCAAAGTCAATTGTTTTTAGCTTTTCACTGCCTGGTAAACATTTTTATTATATGAAGCAGTTTGAAGAATTTGTCTGAATTTAACAACAAGTCAATTAGGCGAAAAACTTAAATGTTGGTGATTATGGGAAATATACAGCCAGTATGATGGGCCCTAATATAATGCTCACATACAAGTCAGGGTTTTACATAAAGCAGAACCTGGTTCATGGGCCTATATTGGCTTAAAATCCAAACACATGTGTCCCCTTAAGGCTGGACCCCAAATTGACAACCAAAAAAAATCCAGTCTCTAGAATTCAATTCTGCATGTATGTCCTAAAGCGTGCCTTACGCCCGAGTTTGCTCTGGCCATGACACCATATCTGATTCCAACACCAGACATCTATTTGTCAAAATGTCTAAGTCTTGTCTTAGGGCAAGGCCAGAGGAAACTTGGGAACATTAATCTTAATTTCTATATATGAGGAACTTGATTAGGTGTTTATAATTAAGGGCTTTCAGATATTTGTCTTAATTAAACAGATAAACTCATGATCACAAACCCTATTGTAATGTTTTATTTTCTCTTCTTTTCGTGATATTTTTTTTGAGCATAAACAAATTTGTTTAAAAAATATTTGAATATGTTCGTTAATTTGTTCAAATATTTTAAAAACAAATTCCTCTAGTGATGAAACGATCATCAATTATAAATGAAAGTCAGTTAGCTGAGTGTACTATTTGCAGACTGATCAATTGTAAAATCCCATAGTCGATTAATTGGGAAAATGTTCGACAACCAATATACCATTGTGTCCCCATCAGGCTGTCTCGTCCTCAGAAATTCCCCATGATGGTCTTTCATTTTCATATTCATGAGATATGCAGTATTTGATTTGTTTTTGGTTGTAGATTGAAGATGGGGCCAGTGGCTACCCCTTGGACATGTTCTGTATACCAAACCATTATCAAGGAACACTGGACCGTATTCTTATACCAGGGGGACTTATAAAGGATCGGTAAGTGTCGATCTAGTTACTTACCCTGGTATGTATGTATACCTTAATATAATTGCCGTATTCACCATAAGTAGCACCCCAGGGCAACGAAAAATTTGGTTAAAAGTCAGGCCTGGGGTACTTATATTATATTTAGGATTATATTACAAAACTGAAGATCTAAATGGAAAATACTGTTTTTATATTGTTAGTAAATTTGATGTATTGTGTCCAGAAAAAGAAGCATTCTTAAGTTTCTAATTCTTCAAAAATGCTATAATTTTGTGTAATTTGACAAGAATTTTCATTTTTGTTTGAACTGACCTCAAGTTCAGCGTATCCTTATATATAATAGTTTAGCTGTCATGTTACTATGTCTCTGTCAAGGTTACAGAGAGACACTTTTAGGGGGAGGGGCACTTATATTGATGTCAATACCTCTTTTAGAAGGGGAGGTGTAAATTTAGGGGAAGGGGCACTTTTAGGTGGAGGGGCACTTATATTGATGTCAATACCTCTTGTAGAAGGGAAGGGGTACTTTTAGGGGGAGGGGCACTTATATTAATGTCAATACCTACAAGGAAGGAGAGGGAACACTTTTAGGGGGAGGGGCACTTATATTGATGTCAATACCTCTTGTAGAAGGGAAGGGGTACTTTTAGGGGGAGGGGCACTTATATTAATGTCAATACCTACAAGGAAGGAGAGGGACACTTTTAGGGGGAGGGGCGCTTATATTAATGTCAATACCTCTTATAGAAGGGGAGGTGTAAATTAAGGGGGATGGGCACTTATATTTAAGTCAATACCTCTCTAGAAGGGGAGGGGCACTTTTAGGGGGAGGGGCACTTATGTTAATGTCAATACCTCCATAGAAGGGGGAGGGGCACTTTTTGGGGGAGGGACACTTATATTAATGTCAATACCTCTGTAGAAGGGGAGGGGCACTTTTAGGTGGAGGGGCACTAACATTAATGTCAAATTCCTCCATAGAAGGGGAGGGACACTTTTAGGGGGAGGGACACTTATATTTATGTCAATACCTCCAAAGAAAGGGGTGGATACTTTTAGGGGGAGGGGCACTTATATTTATGTCAATACCTCCATAGAAAGGGGGGGGGGGTTACTTTTAGGTGGGAGGGGCACTTATATCAATGTCAAATTCCTCCATAGAGGGGAGGGATACTTTTAGGGGGAGGGGCACTTATATTTATGTCAATACCTCAAAAGAAAGGGGGATACTTTTAGGGGGAGGGGCACTTATATTTATGTCAATACCCCCATAGAAAGGGGGGGGGGTTTACTTTTAGGGGGAGGGGCACTTATATCAATATCAATACCTCTATAGAAGGGAAGGGGCATTTTTAGGGGAGGGGCACTTATATCAATGTCAATACCTCCATAGAAGGGGAGGGACACTTTAAGGGGGAGGGGCACTTATATTAATGTCAATACCTCCATAGAAGGGGAGGGACACTTTTAGGGGGATGGGCACTTATATTTATGTCAATACTTCCATAGAAGAAGAGGGGCACTTTTAGGGGGAGGGACACTTATATTTATGTCAATACCTCCATAGAAGGTTACAGAGAGACACTTTTAGGGGGAGGGACACTTATATTAATGTCAATACCTCTATAGAAGGGAAGGGTCACTTATATTAATGTCAATACCTCCATAGAAGGTTACAGAGAGACACTTTTAGGGGGAGGGGCACTTATTTTAATATCAATACTTCCATAGAAGGGAAGGGGCACTTATATTTATGTAAATACCTACAAAGAAGGGGAGGGGCACTTTTAGGGGAAGGGGTACTTATATTGATATCAATACCTCTTATAGAAGGGGAGGGGCACTTTTAGGGGGAGGGGCACTTATATTTATGTCAATTCCTCCATAGAAATGGAGGGACACTTTTAGGTGGAGGGGCACTTATATTAATGTCAATACCTCCATAGAAGGGGAGGGGCACTTTTAGGTGGAGGGGCACTTATATTAATGTCAATACCTATATAGAAGGGGAGGGACACTTTTAGGTGGAGGGGCACTTATATTAATGTCAATACCTATATAGAAGGGGAGGGACACTTTTAGGTGGGAGGGGCACTTATATCAATGTCAATACCTCCATAGAAGGGGAGGGGCACTTTTAGGTGGAGGGGCACTTATATTAATGTCAATACCTCCATAGAAGGGGAGGGGCACTTTTAGGTGGAGGGGCACTTATATTAATGTCAATACCTATATAGAAGGGGAGGGACACTTTTAGGTGGAGGGGCACTTATATTAATGTCAATACCTATATAGAAGGGGAGGGACACTTTTAGGTGGGAGGGGCACTTATATCAATGTCAATACCTCCATAGAAGGGGAGGGGCACTTTTAGGTGGAGGGGCACTTATATCAATGTCAATACCTCCATAGAAGGGGAGGGGCACTTTTAGGTGGAGGGGCACTTATATTAATGTCAATACCTCCATAGAAGGGGAGGGACACTTTTAGGTGGAGGGGTACTTATATTGATATCAATACCTCTTATAGAAGGGGAGGGGCACTTTTAGGGGGAGGTGCACTTATATTTATGTCAATTCCTCCATAGAAGGGGAGGGGCACTTTTAGAGGGAGGGGCACTTACATCAATGTCAATAGATCCATAGAAGGGGAGGGGCACTTTTAGAGGGAGGGGCACTTATATTAATGTCAATACCTCCATAGAAGGGGAGGGGCACTTTTAGGGGGAGGGGCACTTATATCAATTTCAATACCTCCATAGAAGTGGAGGGACACTTTTATATGGGAGGGGCACTTATGTTATTGTCAATATCTCCATAGAAGGGGAGGGGCACTTCCAGGTGGAGGGGCACTTATATTGATGTCAATACTTCCATAGAAGGGGGAGGGGCACTTTTAGGTGGAGGGGCACTTACATTAATGTCAAATCCTCCATAGAAGGGGAGGGACACTTTTAGGGGGAGGGGCACTTATATTGATGTCAATACCTCCATAGAAGGGGGAATACTTTTAGGTGGGAGGGGCACTTATATCAATGTCAAAACCTCCATAGAAGGGGAGGGGCATTTTTAGGGGGAGGGGCACTTATATTAATGTCAATACCTCCATAGAAGGGGAGGGACACGTTTAGGGGGAGGGGCACTTATATTAATGTCAATACCTCCATAGAAGGGGAGGGGCACTTTTAGGTGGGAGGGGCACTTATATCAATGTCAAATTCCTCCATAGAAGGGAGCACTTTTAGGGACACTGCCACTTATATTAATGTCAATACCTCTGACAGTAAATAGAAGTGGAGGGGTGCTAATTACCGTGAATACGGTACTTATGTATGTACCTACAGTGTATATATATATAATTCAGGCTGGTGCCAGGGTGATAAATAAATATAAGCTGTTCATTTAAAAAAAAAAAGAATGATAGGAGTTAGTAAACTGTACATTTAGAGAATTTGTCTTAAAGCTGAAAGAACATGTTAAATTCTTTTTTTTAGATTTAAAGAAAAACCCATATAGATATATATTAATTAATTCAAAATACAATTTCATTAATGTGTCATAAGTAACAACCAGCATTTAGCAGTGTTGTGGTTTCAAGTCCTCTGGAAAATGTGTTTGATTTTTGATAGCGATTGCCGATTGTGCTGAGCATGCACTGAATGGCATGAGGGCCAGGAGTACTTTGATAACCGGTTTGCAGGTTATGACCCTTTATAATATATTACCTAGCGAGACCCATACTCCTTACCAAGCACAGGCAAAATTTAAATGGCTGCACTTCCTTTAAGAAATGATAGTCGGAACAGATAGGGAAAATTTCAAAACCAGAAAAAAAATCCGTTATTTTGAAAATCCTGAATTTAAAGCTTTTTAATTTGCATTGTCAGCTTTAAGGTATATTTTGATAGAAGATTAGTGATCATGATAAGTTAATTACATTTGCTTTTATATTCAAATCATGATGCATATCTGAGTTGCCTGTACATGCAACAGAAATTATTTGTACTTTTTGAGGACATGTACTGTTCAGTTATGAATTTAACATACAGGTACATTTATTTACAATAATCATTTGAGTGTTGGGTAACCTCAATATATGAGTATATTAACTGCAGTTGAACCTGAAGTTATCACAAAGTCAGCGTGACTGTGAAAAATCTATTAATCATATCCTAGTAGTCAAGTGTCAGGGCTTTTTCTGGGGTCTCTCAGGGGCCGAAATTCGGCCCCATTCCCAATGAGATTTAGGCTTCATTTTTCCCAATTAAAGGACTTTTTTCCCAATCTGATGTAACAACTTAAAAAAAAAAAAAAATTTTTTTTTTTTTTCTGCATTTTAAAACTGAACATCTGCATCAGTTGAAAAAGAAGCTATTTGAAAAGAAATTTAGTCATTTTCTTGCTTTTATCTGATTAAATTACATTGTATTATTTGTCGATTCGTCGTTAATTTTTTCCCAATTTCACTCAGGGGCCTTTTCCCAATTTACCCAGAAAAAGCCCTGAGTGTGAAATTAAGCTGGGAACAACAAAATACTTAAATTAAATGCAATCCTCAAGTTAAATGAGTTTGAGATAATACTGGTTTTGACTGTATGACTAACTAACATGTGAATTATGTAAACGAAATTCATCTAGGTTTTTTATCCCCCCCGCCATGAAATGGGGGGGGGGGGCATGTAGTGTTACCCATGTCCGTCCCTTCATGCTGTGCCCCATCCCATGCTTATGTAACCAGCTTAGTTAAATAACTACTGATCCGATCGTCATCAAACTTTGCATACGTAATAAGCATGAAGAACTAGTTCCATATGGGGGAAGGGGGCATTTATGTCTCACAGACATTTCAAGTTTTTCTTGAATTAAATTTTTTCTATTACCCCTGGCCTATGCTTTTATTTTCTTGATAGTCTGACTTAAAAAAAAAGTGTATACAGTGTGTTTTGATCTATTAAGCTATCTTGACTTCTGATTGTGTTTTATAATCTTGATCTTGCAGAATTGAACGACTAGCCCAAGATATTGTGCGAGACTTTTCATCAGAGGGAATGGTGGCCCTCTGCGTACTAAAGGGAGGCTACAAATTCTTTACCGATTTACTAGACAGAATAAAACAGATGAACAGCCACATGGAGAGACCTTTACCGTTGGCTGTCGACTTTATACGCCTAAGGAGTTATGTAGTATGTATATCTACTTTACAGTGCTATAAATTTTTCTTATTTTCCTTTTATTCCAACCTTTTTTAATGAATTTTAATGACTCGGAAGTCCATCTTGTATCCACCATTGTGGCCTATCAAGGGGAATAACAACACTTTAGGGAAAGGCCTATATATGTATGTAACTTAATAAAATTCTATAATGTATACAATCTTGTGTTAGCAATTGCAGTAAAATTAATTTGTAAACACTGTTTTAACCCAAGAATTTTGCTTTATAAAAAAAAATATAATACTTTTTTTTTTCGATTTCCAGGATGATCAGTCCAGTGGGAAGATAGAAGTTATTGGGGGCGACAGCTTAGAAAACCTTAAGGGCAAGGTATGAACTGAAAAAAATTGGTAAATTAAGGCATATGGATCGAGGTAAGTGGTAGGATGCCAGACTAATGATTGAAGGGTTGGGAGTTCGAGTCCCTGCCACAGCACTTGTGTTGTATCATTGGCCAAGATACTTTCCTCCCCTTGTTCCAGTCTACTCAGCTGTAAATGAGTACATACTGTACGTGGTTATGCAGTGCTAGAATCATAGAATGCTAGCTGTGAGCACCGAAATGGCAGCACCGGTTGTATGCTCCCTGAGGAGTTGAGAACAATATTGGCTGGTTCACCTTAGAAGGCCCTATTATCACGGAAATTAATTTGTGAACCACTTTAAGATGACCTGTAAACTTGGTTGTGAAAAAGCAGTATATAAGAACTTCAAATTATTATTATTTAATAAATACAGTTCAATGATTCGGTGCAGAAAGGCGACTTATATAATAAATAATTGTAATCAAGAAAAATGTTAAATGAAAATATCTCCTTGATAAATTAGATAAGACCATATCACAACATCGCACAAAAAGACAACATAATGCAAAATTCATGGCTTAACTCTGTACCACTCGAACATTGTTGCAACATTGTATCTATTTTACTTGGTGGGGTGTCAGAGTTGGCTCTGTTCCAACCTCTGCAACAGTGTTTAATTTGTGCACCCATTTCCTCAGGCATTTTTTCAATTTTTATTCAAAATTGATGTGTGTTTTTAAAACTTATTTTTCAGATAATATTCAACAAGATATGGTATTATAAGTATACATTTTTTGTTTCAGTGGAACCTGCACAATATTTTGATACATATTTAAATTTCAAAATCAGAAGAATATGCAAGTTTCAATAGATTTATTGCAAAACATTGATGTAACGGATGGATATTTGCAAAAAAATAGTTTTTCATATTTTTTTTACTGTTATTACAGATTTGATCCCTTCATTTTCTAAAAATATGTCTTTAGACCAAAAGTCTTTGTAAGATGGAAATTGAAATACTCCCATAAAGATAAGCATTGGCAGGCAGACATTTCGTTTCGTTTTCTGTAATGCAGTGTACCATATCTGATCTTCTCAACCCTTTTTCTCACATTTCCGCCGGGTGTAATCATTAGTATATCGCACGATATCTACCGAACTTTCTGGCTTAAAGACGAGATAAAACTAATCTAAAGGTGTAGTAGTATCAATATTAAAACCATCACGCAATACTGGTCGAGTTTCTTGCGGAAAAGCATGAACAATAACATCGTTAAGTTCACACGGTTGATCGCCGTAGCAGTGAGTAGGGTTGAACGCTTCCGGGTTGTCTTCGTCGCTCTCATCGCCAACCTGAGTCACTGTCACTACTAAAAACTACATCACTTTCAATGCCTGAATCCTTCTTGTTTGAAAAACCATAAAATCTATCTGAATCTGAATCGTCAGAGTTGAAATTTCCTCATTGGAATTCGTTCCCGGCTCGGCCGCCATTACGTTTCTAGCCACGCTTTCACAAGTTGACATTTTGCGATTTCTTGACTGAATTACGTCACAAGGTCAAGGTGATGATCTATAAAAAGTATCTAATTATATTGACCAATCACAGAGCAACACGCAGGTATGCGTCATTCAGCCTAGTCATGTACAGTGGCCGAGATATTTGTTTATAAATAGGTACACGGGGAAACACGCTTCCGCGGAAAACATGGCCATGTGTTCTCGGTCGCTTGTGAGTAAATACGATGCATGCGTCCAGACACTCTTCTGTGGAAATAACGGACAAGCGTCCAGACACGCTTATGAGTGGTAAAGAGTTAACTCTTATTCAAAGCAAGGGAGACAACTCAAAGACATCCTAAAGGTCATGTAGACTTATAAAAACGCATGTATGTGACTCTTGAAGTCTTAAAGTTATCCCCTAATCTTCTTTAATGCTTTCCTATGGAAATTTTAAAGTTAAGAAATTTACTTAATTTAGGCAACATTGTTGAAGGCAGGTTATGTTAAGTGCAACGTATGTGTCAAAATTTCTTTTGAATGTTGTGAATTCCGTTTTTTTCTGATAACATGATAAAGACATGGTTACACATAACACGAAGAGTCTGTCTGTTTGTCTGTAGAATGTGCTAATCGTGGAGGACATTGTAGACACAGGACGGACTATGGAACGACTCCTTGAACATCTGAAACAGTTTGAATGCAAAATGGTTAAAGTTGCAAGGTAAGTTATCAGAATACTGAGTGAAAGTATTTAATGAGCAGATGAGGTTCGTCTGGCTATACATATTTCATGAAAGTTAATTAGTCGCTTTGAAGTAGTAGTGTTGCGGAAATCACGAAAGGTAGATGAAAAATTACTTTCTTTTTACATCATATTGGAAACAATGCATTAAACTTGAAATTGGTGTGAACGATTATGATTTGTCACAACTAAGATACTAAAGAGAAAATGCACATGGTTAAGCTTATCGTAGAAAACCCCTGTGACATGTACTGCCCTAACGTTTGTAATCGATTACTGTATTTCAGTCTTTGTCGTATCTTTCTCTGGAGTGAATGATTATGAAGCGTCATATAAACTAAGATACCAAGATAAAATGCACATGGTTAAGCTTATCTATTGCCGGAAACCCCTTTGACACTGCCTTTATGTTGTGATCGATTCCTGTTTTTCAGTCTTTGTGTGAAGAGAACGGTGAGGAGATCAGCTATTGTAGGTTACAGACCAGACTGTAAGTAACTATAAATAGATTCTGTATACTTATTTATTCATTTATTTTGAGAGTTTTACGTCCTCACTTGGCCTTGCGACCTTCAGTGGACGCATTCTGTATACAAAATCGGCTCACTTTAACATTACCATGGTAACAGGCATCACCGGAAACCCACATAACACCTGCTCTAACGTTTGTGTCCTGTGGGCTAGAACAGGCGGAGAATCTCGTTCTGCTGAATTTTCGCAGATTTCGACCAATCAGAATGGTCGTTTCCCATGGCACTCTGTGTCAATGTCCGGTAAAACTTATTACATATATTGTTCGAACACATCACACACGTTGGTTTGTATTGTATAACTAAAAATGAGATATTCGACAGAGTGAAACCACAGATGAAAACGAGTGAAACCACGGATGAAAGAAGCAATTTGATTGGCTACTTATTTTAGTACGATAACAAAATTCTCCATCTGTTCTAGTCTGTAGTTCGTAACACAAACGTTAAAACGTGGTCACGTTTTTCCGATGATGGGAGTCAGGGAGCTCGAGTCACATCTGATTAGTAAAAGCTTCTATGAGCTTTTGGAAAATGTTTCTTCAAAGTTTTACTTCATACATGTACAGAAATGATGTACCTGTTCAAAAATGTCACAACCTATTACATCTAACGTGTCAATTCTTCCTATCAATATTAGAAATGTTCCCGTGTGGAATGACAAATGAAATACTTTCACCCCTCAAATGTTATAATGAACTATTCCAATCTTTGAATTATGATAGTTCATATGTGTCTTCTGGGGTGAATAAGTTAAACAGTAAAAATCACTCCCTCAGTCATAGCATGACTAAATTAAGGATCAGTTAGTCTTGAAATGTTGTGATATATTAACCCATTCTCCCCGAAAAAAAAACCCCATCTAGTTATCTGAGTATTCAAGTAAGATAAGTTTGAATATTTAGTGTGAAATCTGGCTGAGACCAACAAAATATTTCAAATTAAACGGGCTCTTTGAGGAACACGAGTTTAAGATAGTGAGGTTTGACTGTAATTGTTAAGTGAGGTATTTAAGCAATGAATGTTTTAGCAAATGTTGTTAAAGTCCTATAACACACATTGCTATTGATGATATACTAAATAAAGCCCGGTAGGGCTTTATGTAAGTTTGTCAGCAATAAAAATGTGTGTTATAGGACTTTAACAACATTTGATGAAATGTTCATTACTTATATTTACATTTTGATAGAATTATTGTGCTTTATTTAGTTTCTTCGGACCAATTTTGAACAGCAAATCAAGTGAAGACAACAATAAAATTGATGACGTCACAATAGATAATGATGATGTCACAATAGCAACTGCTGTTATAGTCTGAGGCACTGGGTGTTGTAGGTGTATGGCAGCAACTGCCTCTTAGCATTGTGTCAATAGGAAATATGTAGAGCAAATGTAAATATAATGTTATGTTCAATTGCATGGTAAGATGTTACCGGTACTTCATTTCTATCATTGTTTGATGGTTTCAATTTCACTGATATTCTTATTTCCAGACTGCCAGTGCAGTACAAATTTAATGAGCCCCTCTCCCCCCCCCCCCCCCCCCCCCCCCTAACAGGAACCAAGGTTGATAATCATTATCCTTCGCCAAATATATACAAAAGGGTTCCGTCTTTCGGCCCATCCTTCTGTCTGTCCTTACGTCTGTCTGTGTGCTGCTTTCCACAAAATATCTTTCAAAAGAATGATAAGATTTTGATGAAACTTGCCTGTTAGACTTATTACCCAAACCCCTTGCTCAAGTTCTAATATTGGCATATTCTGCACATATTTAACGAGGCTGCTGTGACCTGATTGGCTGATTGCTTTCCACACAATATCTTTTGAAGGAAATGATCCTTTGGTAGCCATGGCAACCAGGTCACTTAACTTTGTTTTTTGGGGTGAAATTGTCCAGACAACTACTTGATTTAAGTGAAACTACACTGGAATGTCAGGGACCATGTGTAAAGGTGCATGCAGGGGATTTTTCTGCAGAAACTTTGGTTGCCATGGTATACGTAACCAGGTCAATAAAAAACCAAATTCTTGTTGAATACTTATATTTCCAAATCCTATCCAAACAGATTTCAATGGAACTACACAGGCATGTAAGGGACTATGTGTAGATATACATGCAGTTTTTTTCTTTTAAACAGAAATTTAGGTTGCTATGGTAACCAGGTCTTATAAACAGGTTTTTGTTAGAAACATTGGATTGGGCAACTCCTAGCCTCCTAACCAGTAAACCAAATTCAATGAAGATTCACATGAATGTTAGGTTGGGACCATGTGTAGATGTGCCTGCAGATTATTTTATGCTGAGTTTTGGTCGCCATGGCAACCAGGTCACTATATATACACAGGTTTTTGTTGGAAAATTTTGACTGAAAAATGTTCCTTAACCTCTGAACCGAATTCAGTGAAACTACACAGGAATATTAGGAATGATGTGTATAGATGTATCTGCAGATAAAAATTTGTTTATCATCAACATTACATTGTAAACTTTTTTTCCAAAAGTGGGGGAGCAAGTGGTATATATTGTTAGCTATTGGCTTACAGTTCTAGTTACAACTATCTAGATAATGTTATAAGCATTAGACTGTGTTTTGAGCATTGCAATTAAATTATGTTGAAATTTATGTGAAATTTTCATCTCTTAATATTTAAAGATGATTTCAGTAGAAAACATGTCAACCAAAAGGATTTTTACCTGACATTTCAATGACTCCAAGTACTTACTGATAGATTGATAGAGCTATGCTACATATGAACGGTTAGTTGTTGAAATAATTTGATACGACTATGCTATGATTAATACTTTGTTTTACATTTAAGTTTGTGTATGTGCGAGTGAGTGCCTATGAGCCGCCTATGAGCCCCCTCATCTCGATTCAAACTGTCCCACTGGATGCCTACACTCATCTACCAGTGATAGGCATTAATAAAACATCCCTTTGTTATTCTTTTATGAAATTCAGTCAATGGCGAAATCTTAGAAAATACAATAATTCTTGTATTGATTGTTGAAACCTGGTTTGTGGTGATAATTACTATACATCATGGACTTGTTCCAGAAACAAGATAATGATACTAGTAAACTCAAGTATTTGATGTTATTATATAAAATTGCCACAAAATAGTTTTTTTTAAGTACCATGATATATAATAGGATAATTGAAATAAAGCTTTTGCTTATACCAGTGTTCAGTTTTATGGTTTCTTTACAATTTTAGATGTTCAAATGAGAAGAAAATATGTTAAAGATTGTCTTTTTGGTTTTTATTAAAGTGTTTCATTTAAGTCCACTAAACAGCTGTCCTTGGTTCTTGTGGAAAAATTTGATATATATATTGTATTTAGAACTACAGGTATATGTTTATTAAAGGATGTATGTACACGTATATGAATATGTTGTTCTGTAAGTGAATGGTTTAGATACAACTAAATTGATAATTAAATAAATTATGTGTAAGTTCAAATATCTTTATTAAAAAATGGATCACATTTTATAATGTTATTTGATACTTAAACATTTGATAATATAAGATCAATATTTGTAGTCAAAATCAGATATAAACTAATTCACGTAACTATATCTCACTCCCAATATTTTATTTCTTTGATCTGTTAGATATATTTATATCGGTGTGACAGCTGGAATACCACCTATGTAAAATCAATAACATATATCCACTTGATCAATATTTCATGTCAAGTGCCTGACAACCGTAAATGCAAAACTTGTCTCTTTGAGTTGGATTGGAACCATGGTGGCCAAGTGGCCATGGTTACGTTGTCAGACATTCTACTACGTATATGAACCACTTAATAAGCCCTCCACCTCTGCGTTGCAGATTCAAGGTCTGCATGCTATATGGGGCAGTTGCCAGGGACTGGCTGTTGGTCGTTGGGTTTTCTGCAGGAACTCCAGTTTTCCTCCACTACCAAAACCTGGCAATTGTCCTTAAAATGACCCTAGCTGTTAAAAGGATGTAAAACATCATCAAATTTAACCTAAAATAAGATCTTCAGGAATCGCACATTTTTCAGTAAACTTGAGTTGTGCATAGAATTTGATTTTAATTATTTGATGCTAAATATTTATTTTTCTACATCTTACAGAGTAAATTGCAATAAAATTGTCAAATGTCAAATGAATGAATGTTATTTGTTAGAAAGATTTCTGAGGGTTTCATTATTGACCAACTGAACAATATTTGTATCTACCACAAAGATTTCTGGGGTTTGATTATCACCCATCTGAATGATATTTGTATCTACCACAAAGATTTCTGAGGTTTGATTATCACCCAGCTGAGCAATATTTGTATCTACCACAAAGATTTCTGAGGTTTGATTATCACCCAGCTGAGCAATATTTGTATCTACCACAAAGATTTCTGAGGTTTGATTATCACCCAACTGAACAATATTTGTATCTACAACATTTTAGATCCATAATTTCTTTATATAATCTTTAAATTGATTGGCTTGGCCTGACAACCTTTGTTACAGGAGAAATTAATTAATTTAGTATATTTCTGTATATATATATCTATATTATATGTATAGAAGTACCAGGGAATGTCGGTCAGTCTGTTATATGCAAATTAATCAATACCTGTATCACTTTCCTGTGGTAGATATATTAAATGGTGTGATTAATTAACGGCTGCCAACAGCTCACAGGGCCTTGTACTGAGAAATCAGGTATGGATCAATTATTAGCATGCAATGTGGTCACGATGGATGCGGATATTCATTAATGGATGAACATATAAGTGTTACAGATACAATCATGTCACGGTAGCCCATGGAATGAAGCCATGCATTAGTGCAATCATTTTAATACAAAAAAAATGATATGGTAGCTTTATGAACATACGACAATGAAGTGTCATGCAGTGATAAATGTTTTTGTATATTGTGCGGTGTTAATAGATTGGCCGATTTCATGGTTAAGAATTTACTCAAAATATAGGACACATTGTCATTAAAACTATTGTCCTATATATATACACTAATTAATGCACTGTTTGAACTTGATACATAATCATTATCCACTGAAGTACTTCAATAAAATTTTGATAACCTGCTAAAGATTCTATAAATGCAAAAAAATAAAAAATTTTTTTTTTAATAATTTCATTTTTTTCGACCAGCCAAAAAAATTGTTAATTAATTTTGTATATTTTTCTGAAATTTTTTGTTTAATTTTTATCTAGACAGTGGGAAAAAAGTTTGCATTTAAAAACATTGTTGTGCATGATTTCTGTTTGATTAACCAAATCAAGAAAGGAACCATTTGGTGCTGCCTAAAGGAATTTTAGAACAGTTGTTGTTGAGACAATTTGAAAAAAAAAAAGCATTGACATTAAATTAAAGCAGCTGGGACTTTGTGGCTATTTTGGGAATTCTCACAGTTATCAAATCTGGGGAATTTATGTTTAACTTTTACACGTTAAGTGTAAAATTCAGAAAAACAAAGTGTAAAACCACATATTTTAATAAGTAATTGAAATTACTTACATGTATAGCACTAAAGAATACTGTAACTTACAGTAAAACCCCACTTACTCGAACCAAACTTCGCAATACAAGGGTGTACAATTAGTTACTCTCCTTTTCACGTGAAAAGGAGAGAAGCATATTGTTCACCCAAAGTGGCTTGTGATTAGTTGACTCGAACCCAGTTTACTAGAATACCCTCAATCGTCGAACAGTTTTTTCGATCCCGACCAAGTTTGTACATATTCAACCAAACTCGGATTACTCGAATACCATGTATTTCTCAAACTTTTGATCAGGTCCCCACAAGTTTTAGGTAGTGGAGTTTTTTCGATCCCGACCAAGTTTGTACATATTCAACCAAACTCGGATTACTCTATATAAACACCATGTATTTCTCAAACTATTGATCAGGTCCCCACAAGTTTTAGGTAGTGGAGTTTTTTCAATCCCGACCAAGTTTGTACATATTCAACCAAACTCGGATTACTCTAATACCATGTATTTCTCAAACTATTGATCAGGTCCCCACAAGTTTTAGGTAGTGGAGTTTTTTCGATCCCGACCAAGTTTGTACATATTCAACCAAACTCGGATTACTCTAATACCATGTATTTCTCAAACTATTGATCAGGTCCCCACAAGTTTTAGGTAGTGGAGTTTTTTCAATCCCGACCAAGTTTGTACATATTCAACCAAACTCGGATTACTCTAATACCATGTATTTCTCAAACTATTGATCAGGTCCCCACAAGTTTTAGGTAGTGGAGTTTTTTCGATCCCGACCAAGTTTGTACATATTCAACCAAACTCGGATTACTCTAATACCATGTATTTCTCAAACTATTGATCAGGTCCCCACAAGTTTTAGGTAGTGGAGTTTTTTCGATCCCGACCAAGTTTGTACATATTCAACCAAACTCGGATTACTCTAATACCATGTATTTCTCAAACTATTGATCAGGTCCCCACAAGTTTTAGGTAGTGGAGTTTTTTCGATCCCGACCAAGTTTGTACATATTCAACCAAACTCGGATTACTCTAATACCATGTATTTCTCAAACTATTGATCAGGTCCCCACAAGTTTTAGGTAGTGGAGTTTTTTCGATCCCGACCAAGTTTGTACATATTCAACCAAACTCGGATTACTCTAATACCATGTATTTCTCAAACTATTGATCAGGTCCCCACAAGTTTTAGGTAGTGGAGTTTTTTCAATCCCGACCAAGTTTGTACATATTCAACCAAACTCGGATTACTCAAATACCATGTATTTCTCAAACTATTGATCAGGTCCCCACAAGTTTGAGGTAGTGGGGCTTTACTGTGTACATATTGTAGTGCTTACAGATTTATTATGAGAAAATAAGGAAAAGAACACAGGAAGATTGAACAATGGTGAATGTCTGGAGATCCAAGAGTGATTGTTCAAAATAGGAATTTAAAAAAAAAAATTTACCGGTGAAATATCATGGTTAAAAATGTGGAGCTTAATGCTGGTTCTGCCTCCTGGATTTACCCCAGTTTTTTTAATGCCATTTGATTTTTAGCACACCATCATCAGATGGTGGGCTTATATTATCAAATCACCCTGCGTCCGTGTCCGTCCGTTTGGATTTGTGAGTTATAGTTTGTTATCACTATATCTTGAAAATTTAAGTACTGTAAAATACAAAAGGGAAAAGATCAATCTTTCTAAGAATGAAGAAAAATCATCAATGGTTGGTGCCATGATCCCTCTGGGATCTCTTTTTGATTTCTATGGTGAATGGTACCGTAATTTGGTGTGGCATTATTATCGTCGGCCCTGTGCAGTCGTGAAAAATATCAAAATATTAGCCACACTCATGAAATATATTTGGTATTACTGAAGACACTATTAAATATCCTCTACATCTCCCCTTTTTTCAAATGGGAACTCATTACTTTGACTGACATACATTATGATTTTAAGAGAATCGCCAGGAAAGTTCCTGGGTGTATTTGAGGCAAAGTTTTATTTTTGTCGTTACACGTGTTTAACTAATGCTTCTTGTTACAGACACAGGATTTGAGATTCCCGATGAGTTTATAGTCGGCTACGCAATAGACTACAACGAATATTACCGAGATCTTAATGTGAGTACCGTTTAAATGTAAAATCGAAATTCAACGAGCTAAATCTTTAAACAGGTTGGCGTTTGTTCTTTATTTCAGACACAGCCTTTGAACTTCCTGATGAGTTCATTGTAGGCTATGCGTTGGACTACAATGAAATGTACCGTGACTTGAACGTGAGTAGTATACCGCTGGTTTTTGTTGCAGTCTGATGGTAACCATGGTAACCATATAAGAGATATCATACTCCATTACAACTACATCTTTTAAATTTTTTTTTTTACAGCAGCAGGATCTCAGAAAACCTAAATTTTGAATAATTCTTATACATACATATGGCATGAAAAATTGTCTAAATAGTACTATTCAGTACGTTTCATTCGGTGATATTGAAGATTCAGTATATTCGTTCCCTTGGAAATATTAGAACATTTATTTTGATAATAAGGTCTGTGATGAATGATTCTCTGGATGAAGTGAAATGCAAATTGAGCCTTATGTTAAGCTCAATTTGTATATTTTCTGTACGAACCCAGGACCTGTCATGATGAAAGTTTTCTATTTGATTCTTAGATGAACATTAAAAGAATTCTACCTGTTAAATAAGGAAAATAATTACAAAAACAAATCGTCTGTCACATTATCTGAACAATGAGTCCTTTCAGGCATATCAGACAGGTATTAATTAACTTGACAATCGGTCAGGCCCGGAGATCATAAAATCTTTTCAGAGTTCAATTTTATTGCTCCAACTCGATTATGGGTCCAAACCAATCTCAAATGCGAAAATTGAAGATCATATAATTTTTATTTTGAGTCTGTGCTGAGTTCGAGTATGAAATCTTGAGTCTGAGTTTGATTTGGAGTCAAGTATTGTATGAGTTTTATGATCTTGGGTCCAGATATTAATGCCAAATACCAATAAAATAAAATGGCAAACATGAACATTCCATTTTGTCATGATATACTTCAGAGGTCTAGACAGATAATATAATTGATCATTACCTTGTGATATTCACGGATGAAGGATTCAAATTGTTCAAGATGATGTTCTGCGAAATCTGTTTTTTAAAGTTTAAAATTAGGTGCATATAACTTTCTCTAGAATGATTGCAAACATCTGAGATCCTCCTCATCTAAAAAGAAGTTTAAAAGTATTAGTAAGTATGTTATAGGGTATGATATCTACAACTTTCTTTGGTTAGTGTTTTAAATATCCGAGCTGTTGACAGAAGGACAGATCTAGAGGTCATGAAATTCTGTGTATACCCTGTTCAGAAGTTTTCTTTGTGTCAAACAGTCAAAACATTCCCATTTTCTTGAGACAAAGTATCCTGTTTCTGAAAGGATCGTGTTCTAGTTCTTTGTTATCCAACTCTAGTATAAGTTTAGTTCCGGAGATGTCCTTTCCGTAAGAATTTGAAGAAGGAATATCACATCAATGTTATTCCTCAATTACCGTAAATATCTTTAAAACTTGTTAATGCTGTGTTTCAATAACCAACCATCATCAGTTGACCAGCCTTATAAAAAGTGATAAAAAGTTTTCACAATGTGTATATATATATACTGTAAAAGTTGAATTGCTCTTGGCGTGGACATTTTTCGCATATTTCATATTTCGCTTGCATTAAAACTTGGCAGATTTATCCAAGGGAAAATTCTATTATAATTTAATGTTACTTAAACTTTACAGTGTATATATAATAGTATTATAGGCATACAGTTCAAATTGAAACAGCACAATTAACTGATCACAGCGCAAAAGTTTTCACATCGCAAATTAAGTTCAGTCGAGGCTGACTTAGAGAGAAAAATTCCAGGCCTGAAAATATTGACTTTTACAGAATATTTACTGTTGGGAATACTATCACTTAAACAAATTGAAGAAAAAAAAAGAAAGGAAGGACAAATATCAAATTTACATAGAATAAATGAAAATCTGAAAATGGAGGGGCCCCACAAGATCCCTTTGGGATATCTTTTAATTATACTAAGCATGGGCTTATTGCTGGTAAAATATAGTTACCAAGCCTATAACATCATCACCGCAATGCTGCTTGACTGCCGTACACTGTAGAACTTTGCTGATCTTCGTTTCAGTCGTCCGAAATGTCCTTTTCGGGCTGTTTTATGCAACAGCAGTCCTGCTTTGAATTATCTCTAACAAATTTTGACTTTGATAATTTTTTCTGAATTAACAAGGTTCTACTTAATATGATACTGGTTTCTGCTGTATTGCACTTTCATTTCGTGGTAGAGTTCTTTTTCAGTTTTTTTTTTGAGGCACAAAATATATATCATGTGAGAAACACTTATCCTTCAAACATACCTCATTTACCCCGGAAATCACATTTGACCTCTTCCAATTGAAAGGTTGGAATATTTCATTATGGAATTTTAGGGGTGCATGAGGTATTATTACCCTTCAAGTAGAGAACTAGTTAGAATTGTTGTCAATTTGTGATCTTGCATGGTTTAAATATATATTGTTTCCGTGAACCAGTCAAGTGATCAAAACTGTGAAATTGTTTCACTCCACGAAATTAAAGTTTTATACAGTAAACTTTGCAGCTGGGATAAACATGCTTAGCAATGCTTTAGCGTTTAAGATTCATTAAAATTCATTCCATTTTCTAGCTTCATTATTGCCACCATTTCTTTTCATTGGTATTTTTTCGTTAATTCTATTTAAAATTAAAACCGTCCCATTTTCATTTTCTTAACTCAGTCACCCTTAAAATTTTGTAGTGGATTGTTCCAATTTTTGAATTGGAAGAGCTCAAATATTTGTGTCTTCCGGGGTGAGTGCGTTAAGACTGCCTCAAAGCTTTATGCAGCCACTATCCTTTACAATGCCAATTTTTAATTGATTCCTAGTGGCAGTATAACAAGATATTACTGATCCACATTTGATGTAATTTTCATTCTCCTATTACATGTACCTGGTAATTGCTTTGTAAAAAAATGGCTTCATAAAATATACTGCCAAACCTCTGTAGAATGCCATTTTAGTGGTGGCAGTATAACAAGATTTTAGTAAACAGGTTTGTTATATTAATTTTCATTTCTCCTTACACTGTTGAATTCCTCTATAAATATGCCACAGAGACTATTTTTGTGGATTTTAATGGTGGCAGTATAACAAGATTTTAGTAATCTGTTTTTTCCCCCTTATACTGCTGAATTCCTGTTTTATGCCACAGTTTTCGTGGATTTTAATGGTGGCAGTATGAAAAGTTTTACTTTAACCAGGTTTGTTGTGTAACATATTGTAATTCTAACAGTCCTGTCTAAAATATTTACAGACAATTTATAATTGTTGAATTACATTTTGCGGCTGTTGACTAAACACCATATAACAGGGTTTTTTCCCGCCAGTGTCTAATTTTTGCTATCTTGGTATTTTTGCCACAACATTGCATGGCGGGAATTAAATTTGCAAATCAAGTCAAGTGCAAGTTACTTCCTAGCCCTTTGTGCGTCGATGGCGAAAATATGATGTGGCTAAAATTAGGTATCCAATTTTTTTTCGGCTGCAAATGGCAAAATTTGCACATTGCGAAAACAATCTGTTATACGGTATTTTATATAATCAATCTGAATAAAGCTTTAATTTTCAGACAAGTTTACAGATTAGATGATATTTCAGATCAATTAAGTACAGTCGAACCTTGTTATCGAGAAGAGTTATCTGAGTATTTTAAATTTAGTGATCTTGAATGTTTAGTGTGAGAATTATACATTGGCTTGAACCAACAAAATTAACTTGGAATAAAACAAGGTCTTTGAATAATACTAGTTCTAGATAACAGGGTTTGGCTGTATGTAAAAGTATTTCTTCCTGATATTTCAGCATAGGATGATATTATTGTTATTATCAAATATTTTATTTTTTTTTTTAATAAAATCTGACAATTCTTGAATTTGAAAGTGTTACCCATATATTATGTATATTATTCATATATACCACACACAGGAATGATGTGATGCCGTTTGGCTTTTAGCACGATTGCTTCATAATATCACACTCTCATATATCCTATATATAAATATGATACATTTATATTTGATATATTGCATCAACAATGGCATGTAAAGAAATTATCCTTAAAATATATAAAATTAATTTGGAATAAATATTTTTGACATATTTCAAATTGTTTTGTACAGCATATTGTCTTTTGAAATGAAAAATTAATCTGTGCCTCAATCAATTTGATAAATATCTGAAATCAAGAATAAGTGGTCTAATTTTAATTATAATTTTGATAATATTCTTTATTTATAATTTTAATTCCTGGGTAAAAGTCAATATAGTATACTGTGTTCTGTATGTACAATTTTGATAAAATAGAATTATATGTATATTGTATACTATTCAGGTAAGTAACAATAATTGTTTTTTAATCAAAATTATAAAATAAATGATTAATGGATAAAAAAAGGACTTTTTTTATCAAGTTATATAATTTCATCATGAAAAGTAAAGGTATGGGGACTTTGTGTGGATGAACTCATTGGTAATTGACATGTGAAAAAAAAAGGACTGCAAAATAATTTATACATATCTAACACAAGTCATGTCTAAAGGTTAAACATACTAAAACTCGTTTTGTATTCTGTAATGAAGGAAAGGAGCTGGTTCACTCATTTTAGTTACAATTTTTCTCTGTTTGTTCATAAATTAACACTAAATGTTTACTGAGTGTTTAACTTCATTAACAAATAAATGTCCAGTGCATTAGTTCACTATTTGTTCTTAAATAATGCTTATTGTTCCCTGAATGTTTATCAATTGAAGAAACAAAATCACTGGATATATATACTACAATAAAAACAAACGTTTTTCTCTGTTTTGATAATACAATCGTTATATTAGTCCATTGAATGTTAAAAAAACAGTAATTATTTCAATGAATATTTACAAACAAATTAAAGATATTTTTTCAGTGAATATTTATTTACTAACAATAAATATGCACTGAATGTTTATTAAAATAAAAGTATACAGATTGTTTATAAATTAACAATAAATATTCACAATTTGTTCATGAATTTACAATAATATTCACTAATTTTTCGTTTCACTGAATATTTACAAAATAAAAGATATTTTTTAGTGAATATTTATTTTATAACAATAAATATTCACTGAATGTTACATTATAATAAAGATATATGCTTTTTGTTCATAAATTTGCAATAGATATTCACTAATTTTTCATTTAAATATTCACAATAAATTTTCAATGTTCTTAAAGTATTGAATATAACTAAAATTATGATAATAAATGTTTTTTATCTTTTCATAATTTATCAAATTAACAATATTGTCCACTGAATAATTAATGTTTACCGAGTAAAAAAGTTTGTTCATTAAATGTTTATTAAGAAAATGAATGTTCACTAATTGTTTACAGTTTAGTGACAATAAATGTTTTCTGTTTGTTCATAAAGTAACAATTAATGTTCATTGATTGATAATAAATGTTTACTGATTTTAAAAGACCAGCAATAACTTTTTTCTATGTTGTTTGCTAATTATTCACCAAACAACATTAAATTTTCATGAGATTAAATTCATTACCTCACTAATTAGTATCACTGAGTATTCATTCATATTCATCAACATTGATCGCTGATATAATTAACATAATTTATGTATTATTCATTACATCCTCATGGTAAAGTTACAAACCGCCATTATGTTTTACATAATTTAAGCTGCTGCATTCTAATACATTAACATCCATAAAATTCTTAATTTCTGATTTTGTGTTCACCAAAAGTGGATCAAACAGCTTATTAACTTGCCTCGAGTGCATATATCAGCTAATGATCATGACCAATTATAGGCTGTGATTTTTTAGCCTGGAATTTTACAACACGCTGTTCCTTCATGAATTGAGCAGAACATAGAATTATCTTGGTAGGTTTATTTGAATTTTGAAGATAACATTTCCTGATTTCATCTTCAAGTCGAGAAAGTCAAGTACCTTTAACATCATCGTCGGAAACCCACGGTACACTTCTCTGACGTTTGCATACTGTGGGCCAGAATCAATAGAAACTCTCGTTTCCCTGAATAGAAGTTTATTCAGAGATTTCGACCAATCAGAATGGTCGTTTCTCATGACACTCTGTTGGATAGTTTTACCTTGACGTGACGGCCAGTATATGTCTGTAGACATGACGCCGATGTCAATCTCCTTATAGTAGGACCGTATATTGTAATCACAATCGACACATTATAACACAATCAACAGGTTTTGTTGACAGGCGGGGCTACAAATTAAACGGGATACCCCAGCCTGGATGTTCCGGCTGGATGTAGTCAAGGATGAAACTATCGATATAATTGGCTACTATTTCAGTACAAAAACGAGAGTTTCTATTGATTCTGGCCCATGGTATGCAAACGTCAGAGAAGTGTACCGTGGGTTTCTGGCGATGCTTTGACACATTCACCCCTGAAATTTCATGATGAACTATTCCAACCTTTGGATTGGAAGAATTCAAATGTGTCTTCAGGTTGAATGAGATAAGCAAAGGGAAGCAACCAGTTCATTCCACTGTGTAACTAGGCAACAGTGAACCAACAGCAATATATTTGTATATGTAATGATTTTTAATTGTTTTCTTTCTGTTTCAGCATGTCTGTGTTGTGAATGAAGTCGGCAAGAAAAAATATGCAGTCCAAAAGTGATGGAACCTAGAATATAGCGATTAAATTGACTCAATGCTAAATTGCAAACGGATCTTGAGGAACTCCTTAGAAGCATGTTGCATCTGAGACCTAATTATTCAGGAATGTCAATCTCCTGTACTATTGGCCTAGATGTTGACATCCTTCAACAGTGTATGGACTTGACCAAAAAATGCATGATTGTGGACCAGACGTGAATCCTACACACAATTAAGCTTCATGATTTGTATTTTCGGTTCACTTTACATTTGAAACATGTACCTGGTGAATACCAAAGATTAGTAATATTGACCTTGAAGCGTGACCTTGAACAAAAATCAGAGGGTCACCTAGAGGTGTGACCTTGAAAGAAAATTAAAGATGGAACAGTGACTGGTGTGTCATCACTTGTACACATTTATGCATGTGCTTGGTGACCTGAAGATCACTGACCTTGAGGAGTGACCTTGATTTCTGACCTTGAATGAAATTCCCAAAGAGAGTGGACAGACATTTGTGATTTTGGGTGTTTAACAATACACTATTGGTGATATAGCTAGGTATCAAATTTAATTATTCAATGCCAAGATCAATTTTTTTTTTGGTAGATTTTTTTCTGAATTTAATATAAATTTTTAACATCATCTACGGTTTATCAAATTCTGATTGTGTGTATAGTACCATCTGAATTTTTTGGTACTTTAAGTAAGCCCAAGACTGAATTCTTGGCAATTTTGGCCCAAATAATCAAGACTGAATTCTTGGCAATTTTGGCCCAAATAATCAAGACTGAATTCCTGGCAGTTTTTACTCAAATCTGAATTTCTGACAGTTTGGGTCAAGGACTGAATTTCTGGCACTTTTGTCAACAAGCATTGGGCATTATAAAATCAGTCCATAGGGACACGTTACAATAGCAATGTACATATACAATATATGGGGGTGGGATCAAGTGTTATGTTTATATCGACCCTCCCCATATATTTTACACATACATTACTATTGTAACATGTCCCTGTGATAAGTCAGAAGTCCTTACAGTGTAGGCCAAAAGACCATGGTCAGAAAATCTCCGATATATCCCATCGAGTTTGAGCCAGTGACCTGAAAGCCGGGTACATCTTGTAGGTGTGAATTTCTGACTGAATGAGCAAGTATGCATGGTTGGGCTGTCCTGTACACCCTCAATTACCATGGTAACAGTCCTATTGGGCCTGTCAGAATCCAAAGCAATGATAATGCTAGGACTTGGTCAGTATTATTCAGAATCTGTTGATCAGTCCACACATGAAACTTCAAGCCAGTTAATAAGCCTGAACTTCTAACAGTGAGAACAAGACATTTGAAAGACCAGTTGGAACTCCTGTCAATATAGGACCAATTGTGTACTGTTTTTTTTCTATCATAAAATTTTTATAGCAATGCATATCTAGTCTTGACCACACCAAAGCATTAAGTACATGCTCTCTTATGATCTTGAGAAATAATCTATACACCCTTTCCATATATAAACAGTTTCCACACTGGCTCCATTCCCAGAATTTGAATAAAATTAATGCACCACTAGATAGCCCTGACCAATTACATTTTTTTTTATATTATTTCAGTAGATTGTTGAGGGTTTTGCCAATACAAACTACGTTCTTGAAACTGTACATGTTAAATCAACAAACCTTTTACCAATTTTTGTGATGATGAAACATTTTGTGCATAATTTAATTGCAAGCCAGCATTATTGAGAATAACCAAGTATAATGGGAAATATTAATTATGTGCCATGGTACGCCATCTATACAATTTAAAGGTTGCTTTGATTTATTTCCCCAGAAAACACATTTTAACTCTACCGATTCAAAGATTGGAATAGTCCATTATGAAATTGCAGGGGTTAAAGAGTTGAACGGTCCAACTGTTCTAAATGAGTAGGACAACAATGTATTTATCAACAAGCATCAAACTTTATTGACATTTGGTCTATAACCAAACAGGGTAAACCTTTAAAGGCCCAATATACGTAACTTTCAGCAAAACTTGAAGCGAAAATCAAGCCTAATAACTTTTTATATTTATAGATTTAGTTAAGATTAACTGATATCAGCAATATCCAAGATAAATTCCTTCGCAGTTACCGGTACATAAGCAGTTGAAATACGCTATTTGTAAACACGCGTCCATTTCGAACCGTCTTCTGGCTTCGGTTTTTTGTTGAAGTGGGCCCCACCTGAATATTTTTCAATTCTTTGGATTTTTTTGTCAAGAGTTTCTTGTTAGTTACCGCTCAGGTTTACTTTGTTTTAAGCTTATTTTTGCATGGTTATCAACTGGATTTTTTTCAGAATTTTTCAGGATCACGAAAATTTCCCTGAAGTTATGTATATTGGGCCTTTAATCTTTTGCGTGAAACAACTGATCAGAATTTCAAATTTTGTACAATTTTTTAACAGCCAAAAATGCTTCTCATGGAATTGCAAATAGAAAATTAGAAAATATTTTTCAGGTTTTTATTGCTCAGTTAATTAAGGATCCTAGTCCCATTGCAGGCAGAACACTAAAGAGTTCCACAATTCATTTTCATAAACGCATTAACCTTGATCCCCTTAAATTCACATTGTGTTGGATATAAGTTGAATAATTAATCGAGCCTTGTCACGTGAACCCTGTTTAATTTGAAGTATTTTGTTGGTCCCACCTAGACTACACACTTAAGTATTCAAACCCCCTTAACTCAAAATGCTCGGATAACTTGATTACTGTAAATCAACTTTTTTTTCGCGTGCGATTAATTTTTACGTAGTTCGCAGGTGATTAAATTTTGTGAAAAATAATCGCCGCAAAATAGTTTCAATCAGAGGTATGCCAACTGTAAGAATATTGCACTGTAATGAACATAGGATTCACGACCGAATTTATCGCAAAATGAAATAGCAGAGAAATGGTCGCTTCGTATGAAACGCGAAAGTTGCCGCGAAATTAAGTTGGTTTACAGTAAATCCCACTGGTCCTCCCACCGACTTTGAGATAATGAGGTTCAGTTGTTCATTAATTACGAAGATCCAATAGGATCATGCAAATCGGTGTCAAGCAATCTTTCTGATTGATTCAAATTATGATACAAAAATGTATGTAGGTAAGATTTTATATAAACTGATACCTGTTTGATTATGGGCATTTAGTATTAATATTTTGTTGTTTGAAGGCATTTAAAAGCTTTATATTGTTGTAGAGTCTGACACTAAGCATTTAGAGATTATGGTTTTAAGATACAGGGTATATATATGTAGATTATAACAGAGTATCATGACTAACGATATTTTAACATTAGGTTAATTAATATTTGTGTTACAATTTTGCATTTTTCAGCAACATTTATATAATTAGTTACTAGAAACATATTTATATTAATGCACTCAAATTTTAGTAAATTGTGACCAAATTTAAACAAATACACAACACAATGTTGTGGTATAAACTCTCAATACTTGCTGTAGAAATAAAAAAAAAGAATTTGTAATTACTGCAGTCATAATTTTAGCGGAATGCTTCCAGCACAAACAATTGCCAAAATAAGATAACCGCTAAAATAAGTTAACCGCTGAAATATTAAGGTTACCACTAAAATAAGTTAACCGTTAAAATAAGATAATCACTGAAATAAGATTACCGCTAAAATAAGATTACTGCTGAACTAAGATTACCAGTAAAATAAGATTACCACTGAAATATGTCTGTCTACAGTATTCATAATCGTAGTTTAGTTACGAGGTTTAACACAGCTAGAACAAATACTGGAATTCAACATTTTTCACAATTTCACTGAATCTTTGAGAAAATGGATAATATGTAACTTTACAATTACAGTATAAAGAAGATTGTTGATTTACAAATTAGTTATTGTAATACAGAGTGGGTGTGTTAGTTAGTGTGTTAGTATAGCATTTATTACAGTTACTAATTACTGTTACCATGACGACGCTGGATAGTCCTTTTGGACTAGTTGCATTGTCTTCATGACCCATTTGGCACTTGTCCCTTGAGAGCTTGTGGTTCTGGGTGTAAGGAGGTAAAAACAGCTAGTATTTACAGTATTTGCAGCCATTTACTTATGTTAATTGATATATCCAGAAAAGACGAGGTAGCCTCACCAACTAGCTGGTAATTTGCATTCTGTACATGGCCAGGCACCATCTACTATCAATACTCCAAGGTTGCGCTTCTATTTTGCTCCTACATATTCCTTTAACTCATTCACCCCTGATATACTATAATGAACTATTCCAACCTTTGAATTGGAAGAGCCCAAATGTGTCTTCAGGGGTGTTTGAGTTTAAGTGAACATAGATGGGCCAGAATTTACCTGTCCAATAGTTGATCTCTGGTGATTATGTCACCACAAATCCACATTGTTATTGAGCAGAAAATGTACATAATATGTGTATTTCTAAATATTTTTATGCATGTATAGATTTTGACTAATAAAACATTTTTAATTGTATAATGATACATTATGATCCATTATCCGTTAAGGCACTGTACATGTTTTGCAGAAGAAAAAAATATATACAATGTATATATTTAAATTGTGATGCATGAGTTATTTCACTTTTGTGGTAAAGAATTTTTAAGAGATAGTTACAGATTAATATACTGTAAATGTTCTTATTTTGGTGCAATTATATTTTAGCACATAGCTAACCACATTTAAACAAATAATTAATGTGCAATGATAAATTTGTTAGCCCACTTTAACAATTCTCCTTGCAGAAACTGTAATAACACAACTATAATTTAGCAGAATGCTTTCAGAGGTAGCAAAATCGCTAAAATAAGATCACCGCTAAAATAAGATCACCGCTAAAATATGTAACTTAGCAGTATTATAGGGAACCATTTTGAAGACCATTACGAACAAAACTTAGCTCAGGTTTAAGGATATTGTTATTTCCCAGTCCTTGACTTAAATGTGTGTCGAGAATGGTCCTAAATGTTGTCTTAGAAAATATTATTTCATGTATGGCCACAATGTACTTAATTATTATTGATGTTACCAACTTCCATTGGCAGGTGAAAACTTTTTTATGTTTAATCGCGGTATCAGACTGTGCTACATGTAGTTAGCTGTCTTTATGAAAGCAATTGCAGTTTATTACCCATGCCACCCCCAAAGACCAATTTGAACACATCCTATTCAAAGGTTGGAATATTTCATTATGATTCATTTTAATTTCAGGGGTGTATGAGTGAAACTAACCTTGTATATTATATATATATATATATATATATATATACCAACACAGGCCCGGGCATTAAAGGGGTTCATTCCCACTCAGCCAACATCTTAAAACAACATTACCTGTATTTACCTGGACCAAACTCCACCCTTTGTATGTTTTCTTATTGTCTCGCCTCTACGATAGTCGAGAAAGCGAATGGGAATTTTGATAATTTGCGTTAAAGTCCACTTTTTATAGTGCCACTGATATCAGATTCAATTGAAACTTACAGTAGTTACTGATATCATCATACTGAACACTGTAATTAGATTTGGAGGAAATTAACTTGCAGGTTCCGCTGTTTTGGGGCAAAAACATGGGAATTTTGAGAATTTGCGTTAAAGTCCACTTTTTATAGTGTGACTGATATCGGATTCAATTGAAAATTAGGGTAGTTACTAATATTATCTTACTGAAGACCCTACTTAAAATTGGAGGAAATTTTGGGGTAAAAACATGGGAATTTTGAGAATTTACGTTAGCATCCACTATTTATAGTGTTATTGATATGTAATTAAATTGAAACTTGGCTATGTTACAGATATAACCTTGCTGTATGTATTTTGTCATACTAATTTTTATGTTGGGACTTAAATATTATAGGCAAAGCGGGAAAGGCGAGACATATAATTACGCGTAATTCTTGTGTAAATAGTGATTATAGGCAAAGCGGGAAAGGCGAGACATATAATTACGCGTAATTCTTGTGTAAATAGTGTCTACCGTGTTCTTCGTAATTAGTGCCCGTCTCCTATCAGTGCCAGTGTGCGAAAGTACTGATAGACCGATAGACCGAGGCCACAGGAAAACCTGTCGGTCTTAATGCAAAATGCTAGTACGGTAGACCTGATGTCTAAGCAATTTAATTGCTCATGAATGTCAAAAAGTATCAAAACTGTTTGAATAAGTCATATCAATTGCATTTCCCATGTATGTTGTTCATTTCCTGATATGTTTGGGTGAATTTCTCATCTATTGAAGGAGGGGAGATCACTCTGTTTTAAGTGGTTCGTTAACACTGATGAAAAAATTCAATCTATGGAAATATTGTTGGGTCTATGCAAATTGAAATGTCCATAGACCTATTGTCTATGGAACCGTTAATTACTTTCGCACACTACAGTGCCCCTCCTCCCTTCATCGGTCACATACTGAAATTATATAAGTTCCCCTACTAATCATTACACAACTAAATGATTCTACGAGACAGATTTATATAAGTTAAAAATTTGTTTCCAAATCTAATTCGAATGTGATTTATATGTTATTGTGTAATGTAGATGTATATATTTATAAATGGAAGAAAGTTTATATTAAATGATTCTCTTTAATGGTACAGAAAAACTCAATGTGCATATGTTTACAAGATCAAAACATCTACAATTGGTTCGGTTTATTTTGTTTAACGTCCTATTAACAGCCAGTATCATTTAAGGATGTTCCAGGTTTTGGAGGTGGAGGAAAGCCATAGTACCCGAAAAAAACCACAGACCTATGGTCAGTACCTGGCAACTGCCCCACGTGGGATTCAAACTTCAAAAAATTTTCTGCAATCGATTCTGGTCCCAATTACATCATACTTTGTGACTTTATAAACATAAAAATAATTTGTCCTGATATAAGTTTTGTATTATCCTAATTAGTGCCCCAATCTTAACCATAGGTGCTAATTACGGCAAATACGGTATATGTGTATAAGCATTTAGGGGGCGGGGTTGACCATTGCCTAATGACCCTGTGTGTACAAAGTGTATATTAATGATTTTGCAATTGTATTTTGTATTGGTTTAATGTTACCTATAGGTTGTGAATCAATACGGGGAAGACTGTTTACTTTTCAAACCATTATACCTTACCAGGAATGTAAATTATAATAGATTCAAGTCAACATTCCAAAGCACATGTATATGATAATTGATGCTTAAATTAGCCTATTTTACAAATGTACAGCTTTTATTAACTAGCAGTATTAATTAGGGGGAGATGTAAACTTCTGCTTTAGCAGGTGATGAAAAATGCATGTGTAATATATAGGATGAGGAAAGTGATAAAGAAGTGCCGTCGCTGAGACTCGAACCCTCGATCCTTGGCTCTCAAGCCGCTCTACTGCTGAGCTAAAATACCCGACAGTTCACGCTTGTAAGGCAACCTAATCGATGTAATCTTTTACTCGTGTTTTAGGCTGAGGTTCGAATCCCGGACCTTCTGAACTCGAGATTACCATTATCTGGTCGCCTACGATCAACCTAGTCCAGTTTCTCTTCATTCCGTCATCCTGTTTCAAAGTCACAACAATTTACTTTATTCATTTGCCAGGCATTAACCAATTGAAACAAGGGTTGGTTAAAAGCACCACTGTAAAAAAATGTAAGGAATATAAATGCATCTTGTTTTTGGAAGAGTTTTACTCTAGGAAACATTTTAAATATCTTTTTGAAAGATATATGTAATCGTTGTTTACTAGAGACGAAGTTTAATTTCCTACCCTGCTAGCTCCTGTTCAATATATATTTACTATACATAGATTATATGTATGACGTAGAATTTTACAAAGAAAGCAACGTGCTAAATACAAGATCTGGATAAATGTTTTTTGTCCTTTATCATTTAGGCCAGGCTTGTCTTTTGTAATAAAAGTTATCGCCCTTTATCTAGGCATGTCTTAGGAGTTAATTAGCAGAGTGTTTCAGTATGCATATATACTGTTCGACAGTTTCATTATTTTTTATGCAAATACCTCAATCTTAGTTGACAAGATGTCTCCTATTGAAATCATGTTGTGTATATGCAGACCCCATTGTTTATGTTAAATTACCAAAGATTGGCCAGGGGTGCAGGTAGACTAGCGGTTTACTTGTAATATTCCGACTTTAATTAAGCACTGATCATTACTCTGTTATCCTGCTGAGATACCTATGCCTTTTGTCGGGATTTTATTTATAGTGAAAACGTTCACCAATTAAATTTTTGCAGGATATTTATTACAGTTGAACCTGTTTTATCTCCATCCCGTTTACCTCAAAGAAACTGTGTTTTGGCTCCAAGCTAAACATAACGATATTAAGAATTTGAACAATCGTAACTTGAGTACTCGAATACTTGAAAATTTGGAGATAACTAGGTTTGACTGTATTTTAATAGTAGTCTGAATATGCAAAGAAAATGGGCCGCTTAATATTTTGTAAATATTTTTCTTATACAGAAGAGGAAAGTTAACAGTGAGTGAATGTTCTAGGTTCAACGTTAAAAGCTGAGAACAATATATTTCAAACCAACATGATTTTTTTTTTATCTTTTCCTTATTTACAATCAACTTTATTTTGAAAACCTTACACACACAAAAACTTATTGTCATTTACTTGAGTACAAGGCAAATGAATGTTGCCAAAAACCTTTCGGACGTAATTTCTCAAAATAAAATGAAAAAAAGTTCTATACTAGAGTTACGAGTTTTCTTTTAACCAATTTCAAATTAAGCGTGTTTGACTGTATATGTATGATTATTTTTACGAAAACAAATACCCGTTTTACTTCATTTCACAGTTTTATTTCCATTTCACCCTTGAACAGGGTGCAACAACATTTGTACACAACTCAGCATGTAGGTATTTAACAAATACGGGACATTTGTACACAAATTCACCGCTCATATTTACTCTTCACAACTCACATCAGGTCATACTAGTGCAACAGACATCGCTGCATGACACAGTTACTGCAAAAAGGAGAACTTTCCTGACTTGCAGTGTTTATATATATATCAATTTAATACCCGGTTTTCTCTTCTGAATTGGTTAATACGCTCAATATAGCACAATTCGGAAACAATATTTCGATAATATACTAAGTGACTACTGTAAAACTGGAAAAACTCACCCTCGTTTTATTTTCGCCCTTTCCCTTTTCGCCCAACAATGGAAGGGCAAATTTAAGACAGGGCGAATATTTTACCAAACACAGACTTGCGTCTTATATTACATGTACAGTAGTGAGGACCCAAATTTGAGGGGGGGAATTAAAATCTTTTCATGGGAGGGTAATATAACGACGGGGCGAACATTTCCTGTTTTACAGTATTTCACACTCAAAAGTCTTGCAATTCCAAGATCACATTTCGAACAATGTACACATGATTGACATAGAATGACTATTGCAAATGCACATGATTCCTGTCAACATATATATACCCAAACATACAAATTCTACCACAGCAATATATATTAAAACCAATGTCACAAGTTCAGTGCCATCGACTAGATATACAATCATACCAACACATTTACAGCAAAAATGTTCTATATCATTCACTCATTACCGTATTCTACCGGGAATAAGCCCCCTCCCCACTTTTGCAAAGGTTCTTGGAATAGGTTGGGAGCCTGTGAATAAGCCCCGGCCACCCTAAATTTTGTGTCTTTCTCTCAATAAAAAGCATGTTAATTTTTTTAATTTTGTGTCTGAATATCCAAGATGGCAGACTTTTGTGAACAGGGGTGCATTCGTGAAAAAGACCCCTCCCTACTTTTGATCAATTATTTTTCTCAGGGGGTAGGGGCTTATTCCCGGTCAAATACGGTACTGGCATTATGCAAGTTTTCAATATGCTATGCATATATATATATACTGCAAGCATGTTTACCATATTTTGCTCGCTGCCATTAATACAAAGTCAACACATTTACACAATTCTGTTCAATACCATCAACCATCCCATAATGGACACTTACCATTTATAATTACTAAATCTTTTTCACACATTTCACATTTATACGCAATGCCATTAAACACAGTCCTTGTTGTATGTACTTACCAATTTCATTTGCCCAACATTCATTCTATATTATCTACTACCGTTCATACACATTTAAGTCAAATTTATAAGATAGATATGCATGTTCTATGCTTTGTCAAGGTTCAAAAGTGATTTTCAGGATGAATTCGATGAGAATGGATACTATCCATATTCACACAAAATGAAGTTTACACAAATGTGTTTCTCATTCACACAACACTGAACATTACACATGTTAACTAATCATGCAGTCACCCCTGAAAACACTTACAATTCAAAGGATGACCTAGTTCATAATGAAATTTCAGTGTTAAATGAGTTAATCTTATCTGTATACACTGCTACATCTTGTAAGCCAGGTAGCACAAACATCCTTACTTAAATTCATCATGCCCATCCCCATATACTAAACTGTACATGTACATCTTCCATCATTAGATTTTTTTGAACATGTATACCACACGAAATAATTTAAAGATACAAATAATCTAACGAATGCCAATATCTATACAAACATACACATGTCACATATAGGTAACACCACACACTAATCAGCTGCCATAATCATTCAACCAACCATGTATGGACTTTCATGATCAATAAATAAATACTCCCGCAGTGCAATACAATTCTACTCAAAATTCATACCATGGGAGATAACCCCACAATGCCAAGGGAGATAACCCCACAATGCCAAGGGAGATAGCCCCACAATCAGACAATACAGTAAAACATTTAATCACACACATACATGAATATGTGTTTCTTACAAATCAATACTACACTTTATTCACTTTCTACCAATTAGGTATGTAGCATCTCTTTAACAAAAACATTCAGACACAGGTATCAGAAAACATGTCTTACTAACATTGTAACAAGAGTATATATCAAGATGATGATGCATAAATAACACATGGATATCAAGTAATGGCATCGTGTTCCAGTGAGGAGGATAATTGAATTTTAAGAATCTTTTCTTCAAAGAAAAGGGGGGGGGGGGCGGGAATTGTTATTTAAAAAAAAAAGTTGTATTTGTAGTAATTGGCTAATTGCAATATTACGGAAAAGTTACAATCAATTTACATTTGGCATCTGTGATCGATGAGCATCACAGACCAACCAAGATGAAATGGTGGTTTTCATAAAACCTCCATAACAATTAACATTGCATTGATACTATATACAGTAAAACCCCATGAACTTGAAACCTGTTAATTAGAATACCCTGGCTTCATTCGTCAAACTGCTCATTTAGTCCCGACCGAGTTCTTACATCCTCCACCAAAATCTGATTACTCGAATATCATTAATTGCTCAACTATTGATTAGGTCCCGTCGAGTTTGAGCAAGTGGGGTTTTACTGTATGTGTATGCATCCATTGTACAACTAAAAACAGTCAGTACTATCATAGTATGACTTGACAGACACCTGGAATGTTTTTTTCTTCTTCGAAGTATAAAACGTTATTTTTAAGATATTACTATCTGTGCAATAATTTTCAACATTTCATTCTGTTCTTAATCAAATTGATCAAAGCCAATATCAATGACTTGTGATGTTATCCTAGAATGACTTCTACGTACCCCATACCTCCTATTAAACAAAATCACGAAAATATCTCTTCAGATGGCAATATTTCACAAATGTATAAAAAATGGATTTGTATGGTTACAGAAAGTTCCTGCATCTCGTAAAATGAATGCTCCTTGTGGAAAGTCTGACTTTCCTACTACACACTTTGTTGAACACATTTAAGTTTGTGCAGGAATAATAATTGCTGAAATATCTCGCAACTTTTTCTGTCTTGAAAACTCTCCGTCTTCAGGGCGAGTCGTAATAGGGCAATTACTTCCACAGTGTTTCCAAAAGATGGAACAAAAAGTCATGGCTTTCCAACAGGTCAAAGTTCACCAACAGTAATTGGTCTTGGAACAAGAGCCAATTGATCGGAGCAAGACCTAGTCTTACACAAGTTCCTTTGAGTCCGAGCTATAAAACACCGGAGACACATGATGAGGACTGTTGGCAAATCAGATCTAAGCTTACAGTCAGCATTTGGGCTGAATTATGGCTCAATGAAGCAGCTGTCGATTGGTCGGCAGTCTATCATATGGCCAGCCATTGTTGAACACAATATGGCGAATACATTTTTGGTATTTAATGAATGGTTCTCCGAGTCAAGTTTCACCGCAGGCCTTCAGTCAGTCTTCACCTTGGATTCCTCAGAGTCATGGCCGTCATACTGAATAGACAAAATGGATTCAGTAATTAATTAAACAACTCTATCAAACTAGAAATATTTCATTTTGGTTGTTACTCTCTTGATTATTTACAATCTTATAATATTAAAATTGATCATACACATCTACAGAAATTATTTTGAAATATTAAGAATATCTATCCATCAATTATTGGAAGTATATTATAAAATAAGAAATGTGTGTCACACTTCTGTAAAAGATCAATTCAAGAACAATTGCTGTATTGACAAAATTTAAGCCACGGCGACACTTTGCGACAAATAATGCTATAAAGTGGTCCAGTGCTGTAAACAAGTAATTATATTACTGGATTATAGGTAATTCGACATGAATAATTACGTATCTCAAAACGTTATCACTCGCATATCTGCAAAGCTTTCAACTGAATAATATGGCAAGCCATTTGGGTTTTTACCTATTAAATACAGATATCTGTATCTAAAATAAAGATATCTTTAATATAAATACAGATATCTGTAATTGAAATAGATATATATCTTATTTAAAATAAAGATATCTCTAGTTAAACACGAAATAGAGATATCACTATTTCAATTAAAGATATCTTAATTTCAATTAAAGATATCTGTTTTTCATTGTAGATAAAGATATCTGTACTGAAAATAAAGATATCTGTATTTAAAACACAGATATCTGTATTTAAAACACAGATATCTCTCTCTATTTCAATGACAGATTTATCTATTTGCAATAGAAATACAGATATCTCTATTTTAAATACAGATATCTCTATTGGACAAGAAATAGAGATATCTGTATTTAACCATCAAATAGGAAAAATGATTGCTCCCCTGATTCGTTCTTTTTGCGCATGACGGAAGTAAAGCCAGCGGTGACGTCCAAGCAGCACTAAAAGGCCCAGCAGTCGCGATGGAAATATACACGGATATAACTCGGTTTAGACCTACATCTCACATGGGAGAGTCTTTTAGATAGGTGTACGACTAGCAAACAAAAATGAATTCCAACAAAATTACAAGCGTTTCGGTTAACACTGATCAGGATTGGGGAGTAATCATTATTTTCTTTGTGTTTCAATATTCATCTTCAAACTGAGCACATACGTGTAAATACATATATCTTTAATTCAAATAGAGATATCTGTATTTGAAACAGAGATATCTGTATTTGAATTAGAGATATCTGTATTTGAATTAGAGATATCTGTATTTACACATGTTATCTGTTCATAAATACTATGATTTAAATGTTTTACTTACTATAGCTAGCTGTCTGCCAATGTTTCCCATGGTTACTCCACCAGAAAATACGATGCATGGCAACCAGGATCTTATAAAGAGGAATTCTGCCTTGGTGTACCTGTGCAGATCAAAATGATATTCAATGTGAAATGTCATATAAAGTATGCATATATATTACTACACCATTTTATCAGTGTAATGACCCACATATCTTCTACTCGGTTTCACCATTACAAGAATGTTGCAAAACATTTTTTTTTTTTCAAAATCTACTTGAACCTCAAAAAGTCATTATTTTGAAGTCAACAGGACCTAGGAAAATACTTCCCTGGTTATCCAAAAAATATGAGTTATGCGAATCAGAATATTTGCTGTCAGGTGTGTTCTGGGAAGGAAACATTTCAAATTAAACGAGGGTATTCAGTTTACACAAGTTTGAGATACCAATATATGTAGCAAGAAGGATAAATCTCTTACACATTTATTTAAAGAAAATCTTGTTCTGGAGAAAAAACGTACCTGTACACGCCATGGTAGACTAGAAGCTGTGTAATCAGGGTGGCTAAGACAGCAATTCCTACTCCGAGCCCAAAACCACTCTTGGACCGATCAAACAACCACCACAGGCCAATTGACATCGCTGCCAGGGATACAGACAGCTGCATGTTGTTGGCAAAATCTATTTTCTAGTCAAGAGGTTAAGGAGAAAATCTCTTACAACATGGATGTATGCGTGTACCTTAAATGTTTTTTAATTTTGTGAAGAAAAAAATAGTATTTTAGGCATTGTGTGGGGAAAGTGGACTTCACCTTTATCCAACCATACTTCACAATATTTCACATCATAATCCCTAACCAGGGTTTGTTCAAGAATGCACTCAATATAGTCAAGAATAGAAAAACAATCCAAAAATGGGCCAAATTCCCTAATTCATACATATTTGAGACGGTTGCCATGACAACCAGAGTTGAAACAACAATAATAATAGTTTCAGTATTATCAGGGATGTATTCCATATTTGAAATACAGTGTACCCTCGTTATACCGCCACCTTTGGTCCACAGCAATTATGGCGGTATAATGAGGGTGGCGATAGTATCGAATTATGAAAATTATAACCATGAATTAAATTGGATAATATATTGCATTTCCAACACTTTGATAAAAATAAGCTTAGTATTATATCCTCATATAGATTGGCAAAATTTATATCTGAAAATAGTTACTGATCTGCTTTTGCTGCATGCAATTCCAAATGGAACACCAAAGAGTTCCTCCATCTCCAATCAAAGTACTGAAAGTACTGAAACGCTAAAACTTCTAACAAAAGTATGTATTTTTTAACAGCTATTGAAGTGATTTTGTTGTGTGGGTTACTAAGTTTCGATATCAGAAGGTTTCAGAATAAGGATTAGGTTAGTAAGTATTTAGAGTAAACATAATTTACACGCATATTGTTTAGATTGTCGAGTTGTTTTCAATGTACATTTCAGTGCAGTGCTTTTACAATTTGAATAAAATATCATTTTTTTTTTAAATTTTGAAATGAAAATTGATCAATTTACAGGGAAGCGAATGTGTTTCTTTTAAGATATGCATTGAAATAAACGGTATTAGTTTGTTAGACACAAAATGAAGCTTTATTTCATAAACCTTCCCTGCAACAGTTAAAACAATTTTAGCAAAAAATCACACCTGAGATCCAGTTGGAAATGCAAGATGAGATTAATTACGGGAGCAATGGCAGATCAAAGTTGAAACGACATATACTGGTTTGTTTTGATAATAAAATGTTTGTTTGTAAGGTAATAACAGTTTGCATTATGAAGTAGACATATCATACCAACCTCCTAAAAGTACGATTAATGAAAACGGATGTAATGTAGCAATTTAAACATTTCGTTTCATTTCATTCTATATCATACATATGTACATGTATATCTCATAAAAGATTTAAGATATGATGTCGTTTGTAGAAAACCAAATGCGACATTAACTTTAGAACATATATATAAACTATTAAGTCTTATAAACATTTAAGACATCGGATAAAGAATATCCCGTGCATCAGAGACACTAACGTATGCACATACATAGTAAGTCAAACATATCTGTATGAACATTAAACGATAGGTTCCAGAAGGATCTTGGTACCAACCATAGACTTTCTTCATTTGTTTTTAAAAAAAGTTGGATTTTTTCCTTTCTTTTTTCTTCTTAAGAAAAGGCATTATCAACTGAAAGATGGTATTCTGTGAGCTAAATGTCCAAGATGGCCTTCGGTCAGAAATCAAATCAAAACCAGGACTGTTGGCTATGAAGCGATTATATAATCAAAGTTTAATACAAATTGCATGACAGTACACACGCACCTGTTAGGGATGTGTCTGGGACATACCACGATCCGTACATACGAGTGTATATATAGCACCGATCGCGAGAGCTCGAAAATTGCATATAGATGTTTGAAGTCATCATAATTATCAACAATACCATGGGAACATCATTTCCTTTAATGTTCAGGCTTTCAAATAGTTCATATATCATGCGATTGGTAGTTATTCAAGCTTTTCCGGAGCGGGAGGGGAAAAATGACATGGGTCAAAAGGTCACAGAATAGTGGCAGCAATAGACGCCAAAACTACTCGTAGTTTTAGCGCTAAAAACAGAACAATATGGCGTTATCGTCGGGGGAAATATATAGCGATTCAGGACGTTTGTATTTTAAAGGGTGTGACGAATGGCGGTATGCGAGGGTGACAAACTTAACGAGGGAATTATATAGGAGAGAAATCCGTTCTAGAGGTTTACGTTTAGGTTGCTGTATGCGAGGGTGGCGGTAGATTCGTGTGGCGATAGGTAGAGAGTACACTGTACATTGATTTGAGAGTTTAATAATCTGAAATAATAGGCCCAAACCATACATAGTCCTTTGTGTCATTTTCCAACGAAGCAAAATTCAAGAATATTTTCCCAATTTATCTGAAAATCTTACTTAATTTTCCCATTTCAATAAGGCACAGGTTGCTGTAAAATCAAGGTAGCAAAAACACTGCAGTGACAAAAGACTGTTTAAATTTCAAAATAATTATGAAATGAAAGGATACAGCACTGGCATGGTTGATTCCTACAAACACAGCCACACAGCGCATCACACTGGACCACTCGCCTTTACACATGTTGGGTTCGCCGAGACGTTTGTCCAGGAGTGGATACACCAGGCCGATAAAGGCTGCAAACAAAATGTAAAAATAGTCATGTACGTCAGTGTCATTAGTGATGTATATAATGTAATTATTGTATGTCAGTGTAATTGGTGATGCACACGTTCACAGTGTAAAATTTTAGTGATGTTTAATATAATCAGGACCATTCTAAGCGGATTTATTGAAACTCTAAGTTAATAACTGTCACAAGGTTTGCCGAAACTTTCAGTGTTTTCACCAACACAGGGAAATATTCTACTCTTACAGCAAGTGAGCAACCATAGGAACATCAAACAAACACGGTGTTTTCTACACATTAAATTGGGACGTCTCATTATGGGATTTTTTTTTGGGGGGGGGGGGGGGGGAATTTCATTAGTGGATTTTGTTGTTGGTCTTTTCATTGAAGACAATATTATACCAGCTAGTTCATGCAGTAATAAATCTACATGCACATCCTGCACTAAAAGAATTTCGAAAAGACCCATAGAATTTCCAGAAATTGTTAAATAACATTGTGGGACCCTTTGTTTTGGCAATTACAAATGAAAAGGACCCATTAAGAACAACGAACTGTTGATTGATAACTGCTGATTTTATCAAATGTGCACAGTAGAAGATTGTAAAGCGTGTACAATAATCTGAATGAATAGTCCTACCTGTTGAACTATATCAAAATTTTGTATATTGATCTGTACTAGATAGATAACGTTATCACTTGTCCGACTACTCAATACACAGGTGTTGGTGGTCTGTCTACCTGGTTACAGATGTCAATAGGTATCTATATACATATATCTATATCGCACCAGATAAATATTTATGATTGAGATAGGCCCGATGTCATGTTCATGTGCCGAAGTATGCATCTAAAGTAAACAGATGATATTTATTACACATCAGAGTTAAGTGTTCTGACGCAGGTCGTTTTTGAAACGTGTGTACCTGCGCAAGCCATGTTCTCAATGTACTTGAATTAGGTTATCTACAACATGTACAATATATATGCCTTCATACTCATAGTGTCATGACTAGCAAATGATATTGAATGTATACATACATGTGCCATTTTTTGTACATAATCACTATGGATGCCATTCAATCAAAGTCTTTACTCTTTCATTTTTTATCTTTCAGTTTTACTTGGAAATTGGAAACTATCAAACTCAAAACATTAATACATGTATTTGGGTACCATCAAAATTTATTGTACTTAAAATGTCTCTTTTTAACAACCAGCGAGCCATGATTTTAGGGTTGCACACAATGTATTCTTTAATGACTTTTTCGATCTTGGTAGCAAATTGAAGAATTTTAACTGAACTAAATCACCCCTGATGACGCATTTGAACTCTTCCTATTCAAAAGTTAGAATAGTTCATTATGAAATTTCAGGGGTGAATGAGTTAACAAAATTTTATCAGCTCATTTAGCCCATGAGCTGAAGACACCTTTAAACTTTTCCAACATCTTTGTTTCACCAAAATTTACCTGCTGCTAATCCACATCCCAACGGGACCCACCAAGCTGAGGCAAACAGCTGTAAAACTTCGTCAGGAAAGGAGTGGAGCTCCACCGAAGACTCGCTCTGGATTTGGAGAAAGTTCAACACCAGTGCGAAGAACATACCAACGAAAAACAGCACTGACCCCCTTGTTAGCATTGTTGTCACAGCCATTTTTGATGTTGTATCACAGACAGTTTCCAATTCGAATGTTGAAGTTCTTGTTATAAATACTGTGAAAATAAATATGAATACAGTTAATGATATCTCAAGAACATACAAAGTGTAACTTGTCTTTCAATACTGTCTACACAAAGTAAAACTGCACTCTGACTCAATAAACCGTTTAACCCTGAATGACATCATCTGATCATCATCACACCACATGTACATATATCACACCACTGTCTGGCTCTTAAGATCAATATCCATAAATACAAAATTTTGAACATCTGGGAGTTTCATTGTAGGTCATTCAAACATTATAGCTGATTGTAGGTTTTTCGATCCATTATAGTCATTTAGAAATTACCCAATATTGTAATCAGTTTAATAGGCATACTATCCAGAATTTGATGTCATTTCCTGATCATAAACTGTGGATCAACCGTGATTTATACAGGACTATACTGTCCATCGGTGCTTAAACAGCTTTTAAGTCTGAACAATTGTGGCAATTAATATCCGCTAAATATTGGGATCACTACGTAAAGGCCTATACTGTAGAGCTCTATAGACTTCCAGCAATCCCAATATTTATCGGATATACTGGCTGGCGACCAGTTCTCGCCACTCATCTCAAAACATTCAGAAAAAAATTGGTAATTAACTAAGAAATATACAAATTACAGTGCCATTGGCGACAACTGGTACTTGGCGAGAACTGGTCGGCCACCAGTAGTGATCACATCCCTTCAGACTACATATTTACAACTGCCACAGTCACCGTGGGTATAGGCCTAGACAGGACACTTATTATAAAGCTGATGTGTTTTATGGTAACAGATTACATGAGTTCTTAATATAAAACCTTGAGACCCAATCATTTGTTCATTGAATCATGCTTGATGACTTGTTCATCCCTGAAAGTCACATCATCATGACATTGACAATGCGTTTCTTTATGCAAAATTTCTTATCATGATATAACCACACTTTTTAAAGCTCTTACACACTTACAGATCAAATTAACGTTTTAAATCCTTTTCGAGCTCACACTTTACAGTACTTAGCTATTATATAACTTCCTGGGGAAGTAAGAGAGTTGTCATGGGCCAAAACTTGACGTGGACTTATTTTTGGAAACTTCTTTTGTGATTTCAAAATTGGACTCAAAATGTGAAAGTTAAACGTACCTATACCTTTCAATTAAAATACCTAATAAAGAACACATATCATACCAGTGTATACGGTCAAATATATATATCTGATTATGAAAAACCCAAGAGAAGTCGGGAGTCAAGTTTCAATCATGATCAGCTGACGTCAAATTCAGAGGGTACATTGCATAGCAATCTGTGCATACAACGCTGATTTACTTCAGAGTCGTCATTATAACACTGAAAACACACTAAATACTTACCAGGGTAATCTGATATCACAGTTCAGCCTTCGTCCCTTGTTATCACAGACATGTATACTCACTTTATGCAGACTTTTCTGGCTTGTTTCAGTTCATAATAATGACATTCTGTGTCGACTGATATCGCACGATACCTCACAGTCGGCTGACAAGAATCGACCAATCAAATTTCGGCATTTTCCAAGACTATAAATAAACCACCAATCAATATATGGGCTGATGCTCCCGCTATTTGGGTCAATAGGTCAAAAGTCAACTTTGCCGGCTTAGAAAAACTTCCGGGTTACATTTTCTAAAAATAAATCTTATCATGTGACTTTTTATTCTCAAAAGATATCAAAATGGCGTCCACTGGTGGGAGTGTATTTGCGAGAGCAAGATCAGGTTCTTCAAAGTTACAAACCCAATACGATGCGGATGGAAATGAGATTGAGGTAAATAGGCCTATTTAAAAGAAAATCAAGCAACGATCACAAACGAACTGAAAATGTAGTTAGCATTGTTTGTGACAGGTGCCCGGGCCCGTTATTTTTGTTAATTTACACAGGGTCTCGGTTTTGGCATTTTGAGTGATCATAGACCACAACCACAGGGACATGTGGATGGATATGACGCACAGGCTATATAGCTAGGGGCACGCGTACGTGAAGGGAAAAAATCAGTCAGTTGAGAAAATCAGGCATATTTTTAGCAAGGAAAACTGCGGCAGTGCCTATTATTCAGCCTTTTGATTGAGTACAAATTTAAAGAAAAAAAAATAATATTCACTAATTACAGTGGACAAATGATTTGTTACTTTTAAGCTAAAGCACAGGGACACGTATATATAGTACATGACAAAAAAGTAATGTACACCCCCATATATACACTGTACATAGATATATTATATGTGACTATTATGTGTCACATATAATATGTATAAAATGTACATGTATATGGGGGTCGATACACACATAACACTATTGCATGCGACCCCCATACAATTTATACAAATATATATTGCTTTTGTAATGATGTCCCTGTGTTTAAACCACGAAAGTATACTAACATGTACGTATATACTTCTATGTTTTAGATTGAAGCTAATGATGACATCTTAAGATCTAGCCTAATAATGCATGTATTTGTAGATTGGTTTAAACTTTAAAAATGACTTTATATAAAGATGTAAATGTAAAGAGAAAATGTAGTGGCAAGACCGGGTTCGAACCCGGGACCTTCCAAACTCTAGACATATTAATACTCCACTCTACCACAAAACTACCTCACAGGTCACCGATGATCAATCCAGTCCTGCAAGTTTCGCTTCATAAATATATGGTTGATATCAGTCTGCGACATTAGCCACTATTAATTCCAGCCCATGGCCATGACTAGTAAATTTTAATTGCACTATTGGCAAGTCATTGAATTTCAATATATTTGTTATAATACACACTGCATTTTGCTTGTCTTGACTATATGTAAGTGCTTACGTAAAAATGTTAATTTCACAGACTTTGGATATAAATATATTTTTTCAGTTTGATGTACGAGAAGATGAGGAACAAAGTGTCAAACTTGGTCAGATCATTGATCTGTTATTGGCTGCTGGGTATTTCCGTGCAAGGATCAAAGGGTTGTCCCCCTTTGATAAGGTAATATACTGTACTCTATAAAATGACTACATATTTATATCCGCTGGGTATTTCCGTGCAAGGATTAAAGGGTTGTCCCCCTTTGATAATTAAGGTAACACTTTTGATATTTATTTATTATGAATATGTCTGCACAAATTGTGCGTTAACAAAAAAAAGGTCAATATAAATATTGGTTGTACACTTGGCTTTATCACCCCTCTTTTGAGATTCGTTTAACGGGGAGGAGACGTCATGTTTTTTTTCCGTCTGTATACCACAGTGGTACGGAAAGAGTTAACGGACCCATTCCCAATGAAAAAAATGTGATTTCAATTTCGCCAATTTTCCTCTTAAAAATTCCTAATTCAGATGCTTGAAAAAAAAAATTGTACAAAATGATCGAAATATTAATTTTGGCGGTAAATATATATTGAGTATTGATAGGAAGCTAGTGCTTTAAATAGTAATTTAGAAAAAAAAAACATAATATAAATTAGTTGTTTGTCAAAACATCCCAAGATAGCCTTTGCGTGGATCAATTTTTTCCAATTTGATCTCAGGGTCTGATCCCAAAACCCCTGATATAATATTTTTGACATTCATTGGTATATATATATATATATATATAATACACATATTAACTTATGTACATGTACCTATGTGCATGTATTAATTCAACATGGTGCGCGTGTTACACGTCAATGAATGTCAAAAATATGACAATTAATCCTTAATTATTATCCACATGTTATAAAGTTCTTTTGAGTAATTTCACGAATTGCAAAGAGCACTAAATAAATGTATTATATACAGTAACACGTTGATTTGTATGGTTTCAGGTAGTCGGTGGAATGACGTGGTGTATCACGACCTGTAGTATCGACATTGATATCGACCTGTTGTTTCAGGAGAACTCTACGATTGGGCAAAAAATGTATGAAGCCTTTAAATAATCTATTAAGCCCATGCTTGTCCAAATCACTGCAACAGATGTACATTTAATAACAAAACAGCACAACTCAACAAAATTAATTCAAAACAACATTCTCATTTTTTTATGTTTAAATTGTGAAGAAATAAAAATCATGCTTAAAGCTACTTTCTGTTGTATAAAACATTGAATAATTATGTTTTTGGGTAGTCGAGGGTAATGAGGTTGTGATGACCTTACATTATAATGTTGCGTTCTGTGATAGCGAGCTGACAGAGAAGATAGTCGGAGTCCTACCAAAAATGAGGTGTCCTCATCGGATTGAGCCCCATCAGATCCAAGGTCTGGACTTCATACACATCTACCCAGTGGTACAGGTGAGGGGACGCACTGTCAAAATAATTCTAATTATCTTCCCTTCATCCACATCTACCCAGTGGTACAGGTGAGGGGACGCGCTGTTGATACCTTTATTAACACCCACTCTTAACTCATTCAATGAAGCTTAAAGGCCCAATATACGTAACTTTCGGCAAAACTTGAAGCGAAAATCAAGCCTAATAACTTATTTTATTTATAGATTGAGCTAAGATTAACTGATATCAGCAATATTCAAGATGAATTCTTTCGCGGTTACCGGTACAGCAGCAATTGAAACACGCTATTTGTAAACACGCGTCCATTACGAACCGTCTTCTACCTTCGGTTTGTTATTGAAGTGGGCCCCACCTGAATTAATTTCAATTCTTTGGATTTTTTTGTCCAGAGTTTCTTATTAGTTACCGCTCATGTTTACTTCGTTTTAGGCTTATATTTGCATGGTTATCAACTGGATTTTTTTTCAGAATTTTTCAGAATCACGAAAATTTCCCTGAAGTTACGTATATTGGGCCTTTAATAATGTTACAAATGCACTTCTGGCCTCAGTTCAGGATTCTTTTTGTTTCTGGGATTATCTCCCTTGAAACTTTAATTTTCTATTCCAGAAAAACAAAATTAAACATTTTGTATACAACCTCTCCTGAGTAACCATTGTTAGATTTGTCATTTCTTGATTGGGGTTTTGTACCCTCTGCCAATAAAAATGAATACTGGTACATAGATAGAAATGATGTCATTTTGTTGACATGTTCAAATTTTCTAATGTTTTCTGTTGTCTTTAATTTTTTGAGAATTATTTGTTTTCATAGGATTTGTATCTATGGTTTACAGCTATGACAATCTTGATAGTTCTGAAAAGATTGATAAGATTTCATTGAATTTTTGGGTTTCATTTTGTTTTCTTTTTTTTAAATCATTCTTTGAACGGCCATAACAAATTGTTTAAATCTTTGTTACATTTTGTATAGTAAAAATTCAATTTTGTATTTGCAGTGGCTGGTGAAGAAAGCTATAGAGACGAGAGAAGAAATGGGTGATTACATTAGATCATTTTCTGTATCACAGTTCAGCAAAAATCACAAAACACCAGAGGTAAGTACCAAAACTAGGTCAAAGGTCAACAACAATGTTAAGATGCCAGAGGTAAATATGAAAACTAGGTCATAGGTCAACAACAGTATTAAGATGCCAGTTGTTAGTACTTAAAGGCCCAATATACATAACTTCAGGCAAATTTTCGTGATTCTGAAAAATTCTGAAAAAAAATCCAGTTGATAACCATGCAAAAATAAGCCTAAAATGAAGTAAAACTGAGCAGTAACTACCAAGAAACTCTTGACAAAAAAATCCAAAGAATTGAAAATAATTTAGGTGGGGCCCACTTCAACAACAAACTGAAGGCAGGGGCGTAGCTGCCATGTAAGCACATAAGCCCATGCTTGCACATCATTTTCCAAAGTATGTGTATTAAAGTCGAGAAATTTCATAATCAACTTATATTCTTAAAAGTCCACAGATATTGTTACTCCTTTTTTTCCGACTCGTCAGAATAACATATTAGGCTGCAGAAAATTTGTAAGCTATACGGAGACCGCAGAATACACAATTCAAATTATATTTATAATACAGCTCACTACGACAATAAAGGTAATGGCTTTATCATGAGAAAATTCGTATAAAATAAATACCAAACAACATCCAAACATAAGTATCAGTTTAAAACTACCTTCACTTAGGCCGACTTTTTTTTTATAAAATCATATCATATGAGGTTTTAGTGAAAGATATCAGCTGACGACGAACAACTTATAATTAAGGCACAGGGAAACGAGAGATTGCAGGTTGATGACTATGGGCAAGTTTCATGATCGCCATCTTGATCTCATCGAAAAAGATTGTCTCCATGTAAAACTTTACTTTTTTTCATATTTTGCCTATAGTTTAATCGATTTTGAGTTCGGATTATGGTTTTGTTGACGCTTTGGTATTCTCTGATTATTTTTAGTAAATCTGTATTAGATCTAATATAAAAATTGACCCTTTTATCATTCTAAGATTAATAAAAGAAGGACCAATTTTTACTACATTTCTGTCAGTTCGAACAAAATGCCAGCAAATACAATTATTAATGTGCCCGGCCTAAATTCCTTAAGTTTAATATCTCCATTGGAAAGCATTACAGAAATTAAGGGAAATTCCTTTAACTTAAGATTTCCCCGTTAATTCTTTAATGCTTTTCTATGGAGACTTTCGGGAAACTAGGCCTGTTATACAATTATACAAAATTATGCTTAAGAAAACAAGCATGAGTTCTTACTTCCTGAGTCACACACATAACATATATACTTATTAACAGAGACGTATGTATATCAAAGATGGTTTTACGTGTAAATGTCTGTGGTTTTACTAACTGACGAGTTAATGACCTAAGAAAGGTATGGATAATGAATTTGTTTCTATACATCATGGAAATAAAACATATGTATTCCATTTTCGCATTAATAATTTGTATAATGATAGGCCAGACAATGATAATTCAAACAAGTCTAAAACAATGGCACTATTTGGAGTCCAAATGTGATTTTGTTTTCCCTGAAGTACCCCGACCCTCCCCAAAAAGTAAACGTCGCGGGGCTTGCACATCAAAAGATCTCCAGCTACGCCTCTGGAAGGTAGAAGACGGTTCAAAACGGACGCGTGTTTACAAATAGCGTGTTTCAAATGCTGCTGTACCGGTGATTGCGTAAGAATTCATCTTGAATATTGCTGATATCATTTAATCTTAACTAAATCTATAAATATGATAAGTTAATAGGCTTGATTTTCGCTTCAAGTTTTGCCGAAAGTTACATATATTGGGCCTTTAATGTTTGTCCGTAATATGAATTGAAAATTGTTACATGTATTAAGATATTTTGATATAAGTTTTAAGTCATCAGCTTAAATTAATTTTCGGAACATAATTTGGGTATACATGTATAAGCATATTTTCTAAGGGCTATTTAATAATTAATCATGTCGGGGAGGTGGGAGGCACCTGTATTAAAATATCATGGGTGATGTGGTTAAAATAGATCTTCAAACCATTCCTTACAGTGATCAATTTACAATTTATTTTCATGGGTCCATATTGAAAAAAACAATGGATCCCACAATTTTAAATTGAAATATTTCCAGAATTTCTACGAGTCCTTTCATAATTTTATGAGTACAGGACTCGGGACTCACAGGTAGATTGATCACTGTACTTGTATTAAATCACATTTATATTGATATTTTATATTATATATGGTGGGTTCTCTGAAAAAGTGCCTCCCGCCCCTCCCACATGGTCAATTCTGGAACAGCCCTTATAATGCGGACATTTGTTTATGTTTACCAGACCTATTATCTTCTAGCTGTTTATATTTACTGTCAAGTATAAACACACGTACAAAGTCCATCTGTAATTTCTGATAAATATAAAGTGACGTTTTATTTAATAAGCAGACAACAAGGGTCATACAATAACAGACAGGTTTTTGTACATCTGTCGTAAACTCAGCCGATATCTCCCGGGGCTTAGATGATCAAGATAAGATAACCCACTTACTGAGCCGAGATTTAGCTCAATACACAGTTTCTGTCAGGTGATCAATTAGATTAATCATAGTGTAACACTCATCGTTCAGATGACACATAAAATCTGTCCAAATAGTCCACACTTAACTGCAGACAAAACATCTAAGATAAAAGTATGAATAAGAAAATTACATAATATACAGATTTAGGACTTAAAATTATAAATGATTATCTGAATATCTTTCAACAATAATAAAGAATTGTTTTATTCCAATTTTACTGTGAAACCTAATTATGTACATGTAACTTCTGTAAGGTATACAGTAAAACCTCACTTACTCGAACCCGGTTTTCTCGAACATCCCTCATTCATTGAACAGTTTGTTTGGTTCCGACTGAGTTTGTGTATATATTAACCAACATCGGATTACTCAGACTAATACCATGTATTCCTCGAACTATTGATCAGGTCCCCACGTGTTTTAGAAAGTGGGGTTACTTAAGTATACTGTATAAAAAATTTGTTATGTTTGTATGTACATTATGTTGATTTTTATGTCTTTTATCAACTTTTATATTTAACTTAAGTACCCCTGAAGACACATTTGAACTCTTCTCATTCAAAGATTGGAATAGTCCATTATGAAACTTCAGGGGTAACTTGTACTAAATTTTAATGTGTTTTAAATTAAAACACCTGGGAGTCATTTTGCAAGGAGAGTAAAGGGTGATTAGAAAGTTACTTTGTCCAACAGGATACAGTGGATTCTACTTAATATCACCCCTGTTAATATCACATTCCTCTTTATATAATGTTTCTCCCAATCACCATTTTCATCATATCATATCATAGATTTTGAGGTGAATTCCTCTTTATATCATTTTTTTAACCAATCACATAAAATATCCTGAAAATGATGTCAATTCCATTGACTTCAGCTAAAACTTGTACAAATTATTGCATAGAAAATAACAAAAAAGATTTTTTTTTTTCTTATGAAATAATGTTTTATATATATAGATTGAAATGTCTTCAAGATTATATACATTGAATAACTTACTTTTAGATATGGTGATTGGAAAACCTGTTTCTTTTAATGTCATATTCCTGTTAATGTCATGTCTTTGTCTGATAAATTCAACATGATATAAAGAGGAATGCACTGTATCAGTCGACTGATATACATCCTATAGTTAGTGTACTAGTTACTAGTGTTTAGACTGTCTGTCAAAAAACAGTCAGGAGCAACATTTCTGACCAGAATTTCAGGACCTAAATTTCAGGATTGGATTCAATTACATGAATTTGCAACCAAACTGTAACCAGGTACTCGGTTACCTGCACCAGGAGAGCAAAAATGCACGGCCAGACCTTGGTTTGAACCTGGGACCTTCTGAACTCTTAGACAGACACTCAACCAATTGAGCTATCTGGTCGCCGACAATCGACCCGGACCTAAATCCGCTACATACCTGTTAAGGTTCTAGCCCTACTGATTTTTTTTTTTTTTAAATTGTCAGATGATCCATTTTAGGAGGATTAGTATTCATTGTATATAATGTCTTTATTTCAATATTTTTGTTTTGTAGGACGTAGCCTTTGATTCAAACAAAGACAAGGCAGCTACAACGGTGGCTGGGGTCAAGGTCAGTTGATGTTAAGGGTGTATGCAACCTTATTCTAACATACCTACAATCTGATTGAAATACAGATCCATTGTCGCTCTGTTATTTCTCCACATACACAGGATCTGACAACATCCCATAAGGGAGTCATGTTTTGATGACCTTTTGCATCAGCCGATCAAATTACTGCTTGCAGAATCGTGAATGTGAATGTTTGTCGATGAAAAAACTTGCATAATTATATCTGTGCGTTTATAGTCATTATGTTACAACAAGCTAATGTGCAGTGCTGTGACGAAATGACTTGCTACAGACAATAGCGTTAACTCTCATCAATTTGAGATTCTTCTAAAGTGAAAAGTAAAGAGGCTACATTAAAGGTCAACAGAACACCGGGCTTTTTTCAATGCTTTGGGAAGAGGCCTTTTGGTCTGATTTTGGGAAAAAAATTGGTCAATTGGGAAATGTTTTTTCAGGAGTAAACTGCAAATTTTGGTAATTTGGCTTAAATATGAAATAATTTCAATTGGGAATGGGGCCCATTCACGCCCCAAAAAACGCCCTCAGTAAAAACCCCGGAACATGACCTCTAATGAGAAATTGTCATATCTTTGTGTAACAAAGTGAAAATAAGGATATGCATTTTAATCAAATTAATACTTTAATTATAGCAATCATAATATTCTTACTGTATACACATATTTCAATTCATAATAAATTAACGTGATTTTTTATGACAAATTATTTGAATTTATCCAGTATCTAAGTCATCAAATTTTGTAAAAATAGCAGAATATTTGATTTCAATTGAATATTCTTATAGAAACGTGAATAATTTTCATGTGAATGTTTTAATGCTTTGTTAATCTCAACAATGTTTTATATGTTTTAAATGTTTTATGATTAGGATGTTTACAAGCCACAACGTCGTTACAAGCGGCAGGATGTGGACAAGCTACGAGACGAAGAGACCCGGGTTCACTCTACATTATTGGAATATGGGAGGTAACTAATAATAATAATCATTCGAGGTTCTTATTTACCGTTTTATCACAATCTTGAAGGTCGCCTCAAAGCAGTTCACAAATTATTATCCATGGTTATAGGGCCTTAGCAACCTGCCAATATCGTCCTTGTTTCTCCCTGGTGCTGCCATTTCAATGATCACAGCTGACGTGGTGTCTTATAAAACCTAACGTAGGCATGCAAATCAAACAGATTTGTCACAACGTAATATTAAATTGGGAACCAGGGCTGTTATTATCGTTGTGATAATTTGTACAAACATCCTGACCTGGAAAATAAACAATATTTTACGACAAAGAGCAGAAATAAAACTAGTGAGATGAGCGGTGCGGGAACGCCAGACCTCTAAGTTATGGAGCCAGGACGTTACCACCAGGCCAAAAGGTCCTAACCAGTTGACCTGGTTCGTAATTTCCTGATATTGTTATGCAAGGTCCTCTCTCCACATAACACAGCTAGCATTCTAGTCGACTCAAACTCACAATCCTTCGATCACGGGCCTTGCATCATAGTCTAGACCCACTGTGCCTCTAACTCTGGTTTAACCTGCCAAAATTGTTGAAATATACACACCATTACTGGAACATCAGAGATAACTCTATTTACCCGTGTTCCATTGTACAGTGTATTCTCGTTATACCGCCACTTTTCGTCCACAGCAATTATGGCCATATAACGAGGGTGGCGATAGTATCGAATTATGAAAATTATTACCATGAATTTAATTGCATAATAAATTGCATTTCAAATATTTTATTTTAAACAACCTTATTATTATATCGTCATATACATCTATATTGGCACAAATTTATATCTGAAAATAGCTATTGATCTACTTTTGCCGCATGCCATTCCAAATAGAACACTAAAGAGTTCCTCGATCTCCAAAAACAGAACAATATGGCGTTACCGTCGTGGGAAATGTATAGCGATTCGGGACGTTTGTATTTAAAAGGGTGTGCCGGATGGTGGTATGCGAGGGTGGCAAACTTAACGAGGGAATCATACAGAAAGGAAATCCTTTCTATAGAGGTTTAGGTGGTGGTATGCGAGGGTGGCAGTAGATTCGGGTGGCGATAGGTCGAGGGTACACTGAAGTTATCGCTCAAAAACCTAAACAAAATAGAATGTTATTCCCTAAATAATGACCCTATATTTTCTTCGTCTTCAGGCGGTATGGCGTAAGCAAATCAGACCATGCTGAACAGGTAATGTATTCAACTTCATGTTCAAATTAGCTTTTAGTTGAAGGTACAGTGTAGGGCAGTATATATTCAGGCACGTACATCATATTTTTACTATTATATTTCATGCATATTGACAAATTTTCAATGATTTTTTTATGACATTGTTTTTCAGTGGCATTATTTTGTTCTTTATTCTGCATGTGGATAAATTCGTGCCAATTTGATGCAAGCGCAAAAAGCGAAAACTTCAATGCTGAGAACATTTCCACTTTTACAGTTTTTCTTTGACCATATATTTAACCAGGATACAGAAAAATCTTCCAAGAAAGCTGCTGCTGCTGCAGGTGTTGCTGGGCAAAAGGCAGAGCCCTCTGAGGAAGAACTTCAAGAACAAGAGGAGGTAACTCTCAATCAATTTCAGATTTATTTTTTTATGATCATGATCAAATATCAATGTTGGTCGATTGTTTCTAAGTCCTATTAACAGCCAGGGTCATTTAAGGACAGAAATATCAATGTAATGCTATAAGCTGAATGATTATTTGTTTTCACTGAAATTAATTGCTTTGGAAGCAGACTTGTTTCTATATACATGACTTTGTATAAACACAGAAACATACTGCATGGCTCTTTTAATTAAATTAAATTCAGAAACAAAATTTTGGATTTTGAAATAAATTAATAGAATTACGGATTGCTTTATTTTTTCATTCATCATGTGTTTTAGCGATATTGATTTCAAACAATAAAAAAAAACCATGAAGTTGATATATTATAAAAAGTACAACTTTAACAGCAGTTGATTGCTATGAATATATCTTGTGATCATTTAAGCATTGACCCTAGCTATGTTAATATTTGAGAGAATTATGCATTTCATTTATTTTCAGAAACGCATTCAAATGCTTATGTCCGGAATGTCTGCAATGGGAGTACAAGAGGTAAGTTATTATTTATTAATTATTTATTTATTTATTTATTTATTTATTTATTGTTTTATATCAACTCTGTTGATTTTATGAAAAGATTGCATTTTTTAATTAAATTTTGATTATTTTTTTTCATATTTTTTTAAATTTTAAAAATGTGGATATTCTATGTTCTTTTTTTCAGGTAATTAAGAAATTAAATTCTTTCTTTTGAAGAATGATGTTGTTTTTTTTTAGGTCATCTGACCCAAAGGGTCAAGATGACCTATAGTTACCGTGCTTCGTCCGTCGTCGTCCGCCGTGCGCCGTCCGCCGTCCGCCGTGCGCCGTCTGCCGTCCGTAAACTTTTCACATTTCAAACTTCTTCTCAAGTTCTACCACTGGGATTAAGCTGAAACTTGGCTGAAATGATCCTGAGATAGTCCTGACCAAGTGTTGTTATTTTTCGGGTCGGTCCGAAATCCAAGATGGCCACCAGAGCCGCCATCTTGAAAAACACATTTTCAACTTCTTCTCAAGTTCTACCAGTGGGATTAAGCTGAAACTTAGCTGAAATGATCCTGAGATGGTCCTGACCAAGTGTTGTTATTTTTCGGGTCGGTCCGAAATCCAAGATGGCCGCCATAGCCGACATCTTGAAAAACACATATTAAACTTCTTCTACAGTTCCACTGGTACCTGTGAGCTGAAAATTGGTAGGGATGTTCAGGAAGGGCAGCCCATAAAATGTTGTTATTTTTCGGGTCCGAAAAACTCTCGACATTTGTGCCATGGCGGCCATTTTGTGACATGATTGCGCAATCACTGTTTTCCTGAACAACACCTATTTTAAACTTCTTCTTAAGTTCTACCACTGGGATTAAGCTGAAACTTGGCTGAAATGATCCTGAGATAGTCCTGACCAAGTGTTGTTATTTTTCGGGTCGGTCCGAAATCCAAGATGGCCGCCAGAGCCGCCATCTTGAAAAACACATTTTCAACTTCTTCTCAAGTTCTACCAGTGGGATTAAGCTGAAACTTAGCTGAAATGATCCTGAGATGGTCCTGACCAAGTGTTGTTATTTTTTGGGTTGGTCCAAAATCCAAGATGGCCGCCATAGCCGACATCTTGAAAAACACATATTAAACTTCTTCTACAGTTCCACTGGTACCTGTGAGCTGAAAATTGGTAGGGATGTTCAGGAAGGGCAGCCCATAAAATGTTGTTTTTTTTCAGGTCCGAAAAACTCTCGACATTTGTGCCATGGCGGCCATTTTGTGACATGATTGCGCAATCACTGTTTTCCTGAACAACACCTATTTTAAACTTCTTCTTAAGTTCTACCACTGGGATTAAGCTGAAACTTGGCTGAAATGATCCTGAGATAGTCCTGACCAAGTGTTGTTATTTTTCGGGTCGGTCCGAAATCCAAGATGGCCTTCAGAGCCGCCATCTTGAAAAACACATTTTCAACTTCTTCTCAAGTTCTACCAGTGGGATTAAGATGAAACTTGGCTGAAATGATCCTGAGATGGTCCTGACCAAGTGTTGTTATTTTTTGGGTTGGTCCAAAATCCAAGATGGCCGCCAGAGCCGTCATCTTGAAAAACACATTTCCAAATTTCTCTCAAGTTTCACCTGTGGGATTAAGCTGAAACTTGGCTGAAATTATCCTGAGATGGTCCTGACCATGAGTTGTTACTTTTCGGTCGGTTCGAAATCCAAGATGGCCGCCATGGCCGCCATCTTACAAAACACATTTCCAACTTCTTCTCAAGTTCTACCTGTGGGATTAAGCTAAAACTTGGCTGAAGTCATTCTGAGATTGTCCTGACCAAGTGTTGTTATTTTTCAGGTTGGTCGGAAATCCAAGATGGCCTTCAGAGCCGCCATCTTGAAAAACACATTTCAAACTTCTTCTCAAGTTCCGTCAGACATCCAAGATGGCTGCCACAGCCCCCATTTTGAATACACATTTAAAACTTTTCATAGAAAAATGATCCCCAGATAGTTCCAACCAAATGTTGTTATTTCTCCAGTCCGTCAGAGATCCAAGATGGCTGCAACAGCCCCCATTTTGCATCCACATCTAACACTTTCCATGATCTGAAACTTGCCTAAAATGATTCTGACCAAATGTTATTTTTCGCACTGTTCCGAAGAAATCCATGATCATCACCATCTTGAAAACCACATTTGTGTGGCATATTGTTACATGATTGTATTACTAATTCCTAGAGGAGAGGAATTTATATAAGCTATTAGCTTGTTTTCCAATCCTCACTATTTGTACAATTTCTATATATGTAATATACATGTACACTGATGGAAATAAAATATTGTTTAAACTAATTCCATAATGGTATCACAATTGGTAGTCAGATGACTGTTAAGGCCCTTGGGCCTCTTGTTTTATTAATATGTCTGCACTTTCTGATATGTATATGGTTAGACTTTATTCCAATTTGGTTTTGTGAAGACTTTATTTTTTTGTGATACCCTGTAATTGAATGGTGCATGAAACACTGTAGAAGATTGTAATTTAGAAGTATATATTGTTTTTGCCGTAATTAGCACCAAGGGAACTTATTATGCTTACAAAACGTAAGATTCAGATGAAAAAATTCATCAATAAGTTTGATGTCTTGGGTCCAGAAAGTTAGTATACAGTGTACCCTTGACCTACCGCCACCCGAATCTACCGCCACCCTCGCATACCGCCACATAAACCTCTAGAACAGATTTCCCTTGCACACGGTCATCCGCCACACCCTTTAAAATACAAACATCCCGAATTGCTATATATTTCCCTCGACGATAACGCCATATTGTTTTGTTTTGGGAGATTGAGGAACTCTCTAGTATTCCATTTGCAATGGCATGCGGCAAAAGCAGATCAATAACTATTTTCAGATATAAATTTGTGCCAATGTAGATCTATATATATCATAGAAGGGGAGGGGCACTTAGGGTAGCAGGGGCCGCTAATTACAGCAAATACAGTAACAATTTTGAGCTTTTCTTCATGGGAGTCACGTTTCAAGTTGTATGTCTTCTACTGTTAATGATTTTAGATTGGGATTTTCTTCTCGATTTGTAATGGAAGTAAAAAAGATAAAAATATAAGAATTTCTTTTATTATCTTTCTCAATTTATACAATTTTTAATTGGTGAATAATTTGTATTCTGTTTTCTAATTTAAAACAAAATAGGGTTATGATATTACATTATTATGTGATGTAGGTACACATTTTAAGAAAAATATGTCCTTCAGAAATATGACTTACCTCCCCTCGATCACAAAATACAAGTAACATACTGTAAAAACCAATACAGTCAAACCTGTCTATAAAGACCGCTCAAGGGGAGACAGAAAAACAGTCACTATAGACAGGTTGCCTTTATAGACAGTTCGAGATTTTTGGACCAACCACTTTAATTGAATATGTCATAAATGACTTGTCATTAAATAGGGCATTCATTATAACATTTTCAGACGTCAAACTTTTTGTTTTGAAATATATTCTTATAATATTATTTTTAGGTTTAAATCTATATTTTTTAAAACATCTTAAAATGGTATGATGAATGCCCTATTCAATAATATTCATGTTCATTTAATTACATTTGTGAATTCTTGGTTGAGTTTGTTGTTCTTTATCTAAAAAAAAACGTCAAGTTGGAACGATAGCACCAACCAGGTAAGTCGGCATTTAAGGTTAATAAAACAAACACCTTTGAGTAGGATACTTTGAAAACATAACACAAAGCCTCGTTAATTAGGCTTGACATTGATTGACACCTCGTGCGTGTTACGATGAAGATCTGTTGACACCAGCGAAGGCACAGGTCTAATACTGATAATTGAAATAAACGATGTTTTCCAGCAATATCATTCATAAATTATTCAATTAAATCTTACATCAGACTTAATCTTCCAAGTTTTCTATAAAATAAACAATTTGGGAGTCTCTGTGCGTCTAGACATCGATAGAGTCGGCAGTGTACTGCGTTGACGGTAATTCTGACGATTACGGCCTAACACACGGGTCGCGAACAGGCCTGCATAAATGTTAACACGAATGATGCAACGCTGTTCAATCGTATCATACGACTACACTCATACTGGAAAGCATTACGCGTTATTCAGGTTAGGAAATAACCTAGATTCTCGCTAGCAGTAGCCAATCAATATGCAGGATATTGTCGAAAACTGATGCAGCAGTGATGGGCTCACTAGTGAATCATGTACGCAAATCTCACGGGGAATCTGAAAATCGGTCGTTATAGACAGGCGGTTGTTAGAGCAGGTTTGACTGTATTTTCACATGTGGAATTTTTCGCTTAGCTGGCCGCCAAACTGTTTGCGGTGTTTCAAACTGTGTACTAATAAAACTATTATTAATTGCAGAGTTTGAGTGGTGTTAAACATGTTCGTGTGTTGATATTTTTGCCAGTTTATGCAGTTTTGCCAGTTTATTTAATGCCAGCGAAAAAAAGCGAAAATTTCCACATCACTAAAAATTCCACTGTTACAATATACCACAAGAGACACTTTACCAACATATATAAATTGCAATTCAATGAAACAGAACACACTTCAATTACTGAAACTTGTAAGTTTTATTTCTAATTACGTCCACACAAATGATAACACAAAACATGTTACAATATGTATTTCTTGACTGTGCCTGGTGTACTTGACATGGTTTCATCGAGGGCCCCGCATCAAAGATGCATTTTTTTCTTTTGCACAATATTGATGGAAATAAATGGAGTATACTTTTTTTTTCTTTAAGTTCTTGGAGTATAATTTTTTTTCTGATGATTTCCCTTGCATCCTAAATCTGTGTGAAAATTTTCTTTCCCGGTCAATCGGATTCAGAATGGCTGTTTCTCTGCCATCTTGGATTTCAACATTGAAAATTTCACAGATTTTGTTACGCTTAACTGGTAAATATTTTGGAATAACAGTTTTAAGCAAAGTTGGTCAGAATTAAACTTAAGGATTCAACTGACCAAAAGCCAGTCACCAGGGCAAAGATCAAATCACCAGGTCATGAGTCATATTTTGTAACTTTTCAATTAACATTTTGAGATGACATTGATATTATGAAGCAAAGTTTGTTGGAATTGAACAAGGAGTCAACTGACCAAAATTTAAAGGTCACCAGGTCAAAGGTTAAGGTCAAATTTTGTAACTTTTCGCTGATGAACATTTTGTTATGACATTATGAAACAAATTATGTCAGAATCAAACAACGAGTAAACTGACCAAATTTCAAGGTCACTCAGAGTCAAAGGTCAAATCACCAGCTCAAGGTAAAATTTTGTACCTTTTAACGGTTGACCATTTTGTTATGACATGAAGAAGCAAAGTTGGTTGGAAACAATTGACCAATTATCATGAGATCAAGGTCACATGATAAAAGGTCAAGGTGACATTTTGTAACTTTTAACAGATGAATATTTCTTTATGATATTATGGGGTCAAGTTTGTCAGAATTCAATTCAATAAGGAGTTAATTGACCAAAGGTCAACTTCACCTGATTTGACCATTAAGTCCAAATCCTTATAGATGATGATTGTTGGAAGTGAATAGCTACATATGGGTGGTCTTTATTGACCTGTCAGTGTTCTAGCTTTAAACAGTAAACAAACTTGTTTGTTTAAGAAATAATTTATCTTTTTTGTTGTTTACTACTGTGTAAACTGATTTTTCATACAAATATTTTAAATGACCGACATACGTCAGCATGTTATGTTGAAAAAATTTGTATAAAAAATCAGTTTACACACCAGTAAAAAACAAAAAAGACAAATTATTTCTTATATTCACATTTTGACACTTTAAATTGATTTATGCAACTTGTAAACAAAAGTAACCATCGTCATTTATTGAACGTTATACGCACTGACGGAACGGCTGACAACTGATTGAATACCAAAACAGCTGATTCCAATTTTTTCGGGAAAAGTTGTCAACTCCAAGAAGTAAACAGAATATAGGCCACAATAACATTGTTTGTTACTGTTAGAAATTGAATATATTATATTTTTCATTATTATTTATTATATTGCTTTCATTTGCTTCATAAAGTTTTAAAAAATCAAGTTCTTCAAAAGTTTGAATGAAAGGTAACAAATTAACAATAGGCATTCACTCTAAAAGCATAGGCATGATAGTGGTCTGGCTTGTATAATCATACGCGCTGGACTAATGTCGTTTACCGAAGTGTAAACGTCAAAATCATTGCCAGTATTATATAGGGAATACATACCGGAAATGTAAATATAAATTAAATCTCTTGAAAATAGAATAAATGACCCGAAGAAAAACAATTCAAATCACTTAGTCAATGTTTTCCACAGCCAAACGCTGGTTAATGAAGTTGTTACAATATAAAAAATAATGTTTTTTCTTCAAAAGAACAATACAATCTTTAAGGTTTGAAAAGGGGTTATATACAAATCAATGTTTGTTTCAATCTTATACAGTTATTATAACTTGTCTAAACGGGCCCCTGTCTAATCCGAATCCCTGTCTATTTCTGTCATAAATTTCTGTCCTTGCATTATCTCTGAACTCATATCAAACATCTACCACACTGGACACCTGTGTAATTATACAATGCACTCCTCTTTATATCATGTTGCATTTGTCAGACAAAAACATGACATTAACAGAAATGTGACATTAAGAGAAACATGTTTTCCCACTAAATCTAGTGCATTTGCAATCTCCATAACTAAAAGTAAGCTATTCAATGTACATATGAAGATGTGTTAATATATAGATATCATTATTTCAATTAAAAATCATTTTATTTTTGAGGATATTTTTTTATATTCTATGCAACATTTTGTACAAGTTGTATCTGAAATCGATAGAAATGACATCATTTTCTGGAAATTTTATGTGATTGGTTTAAAAAACATGATATTAAGAGGAATTTGCCTCAAAATACATGATATTAACCAAATAAGTAAGTCATTGATATTTCAAAAGTGTTTGGATTCATTGGTCCTTGATAAGCTGCATAATTCATTCAAGATTATACATTACATGGTACATTCACATCAGACCTGTTATGTGGAGCCAAACTGCCCGTAGATTCACAAGATCCAAAACCAGTCTTCCATACAGTTGCTATGTCAATCAGATCCAAGTCATTTTTGTAAAACCTCGCCTGATTGGTCAAACCTGTTCTGAGAAGATGGTCGTCCTGCGGCACGTTACGTTTGGTACGATAATAATGGATGATTGCATGTTGTTGAAAGACACTTGGACTGTATTCGCTCGGCTTCGTCACGAATGTGGTTGTAGGAGTCTGACAAACTCCATTTTTCCTTACTTTACAGTTGAATATGATATCACCAAAGATCAAGTTCGGAATTTCTTTTTCTACAAATACAAATTTGAAAATCATAGTCATCTTGGATCCGGAAATGAAATTCTGACAATCTGTTTCCATGGTTACGGATTCAGCTGTGCGGTTAACAGTGTAACATTCTTTGATGTGTAGAATTTTATTCGAATTTGTTTGCCATATGACCATCTTAGTTTTTGATGCCTCATCAAAATCAATCTTGAAAATCTCTTCTTTCTTTTCGCGAACATCGTATATGCTAATAAGACGAATCCATCCGACATTTTCTTGATGGGGAAGTAAGCCCTCCTCAAAATTAATCAACGGATGATGCAGATACAAACTTACATTTTGAAAATACCTTTCGTCATCAAAATTCCCTTCAAACATGGATTTTGGCACGGTGAATTGAATTCCACCATCATCTTTTCTCTGGAATTGTGTGAAGAAGAAAAGAGCAAGTGAACAGCAGAAAACGAGAAACAGGCCAACCATGATAAAAAATCGGTATATAACTGTCACACAATCATTAAAGGAAAATTTCGTTTTTGACCAGCTTTTGGTTTTACAGTAGAGAATCAAGCAAAATATGATACGGATGATCACACCCATAATAATCACTACGGCCTTGACCAACTGGAAATAGCTAATGGCCTCTTCACGACATAGCATAATACGAAGACTGACCACAAGTTGTGGAATATCTTCTGCCCAGATACAAATGGCCGAAATAAGGTCAGGGTTCACCCATGGACGTCCATAAAAAACTTCCTTCGCCAGGTTCGCAATTTCAAACGTGAAGGTCACTGTACCAATCACGGAAAGGGTCAAAAGGGCAGAGGTCACAGTCGGAGGGGGAGGGCCGTATACCAGACCCTCCTTTATCATGTATACATCACGGAACAACAGCCAATCAGCGAAGAAATCAGCCACATCCAGTATAAAGATGATAACCAGAAGATTTCTATGAAAACACCTGTGCTTACGATCTGAGTCATCCTGGCTCTTGTCAATCAGAATCTTTTTCTCCGGCTTAGATTTCCCAGTCATGTTTTTTAACCTGGAATTTCTCTTTCTCTTTGACGCAGTATATACGAGTTTACCATTTAAATCTGCAGAATTCTGAAAAAATTCATTCGCTGTTTCTCCTGAATCTTGATATTTGTTCTTTATTTAGACTGTTCAAATGTCGACGATCAATTTTTGCGGAATCAGTTGTCCAATCCAGTTGTATAATTCACTGAATCCATATTAAGGCTCCTAATACCACTTCAAAGAAAAATCCGTACTTTCAGGATTTCAGTTTTATCTTTTTCTTTTGCATTCAAATCTTAATTTTCACTTGAAGTTTCGGTAGATTTTCCAAGATCTAGTCCATTGGCGTTCATCTAAAATCCGACCTCTTCTTAAAATCTACTTGTGGTCATATAGAATACATTTTGCCTACTTTGCAATAACCGAGAAAATTTGTCGTGTTCAAAATACTGTTCCCATGTAATTCTCTCTAAATCTGTAAGCCTTAGTAATCATGCAGTTTCACTTGTTGTAATTTTTTCCTTGACCTTGGGTCTGTCATAGCTATAGGTATAGCTAGCCTGTATGGTAAGCATGCACATGAACTTGTACAATTTCTTTTCTTCCGGGATTTGCGATACGTTAGTTAAGTATCATGCTTTTATATGCTGTTCTTTCAACAGATGGCTGTAAGCTGGCTATTGTATTTTAGCTTCGTCCATATGATTTTTATTCCGAACCATTAGGCATTGAATGTATGTGCAAATTTTACATGAAATATAGAAATAAATTGAAAAGAAATTGATTTCTTTTTCAGCTGGGAATGATAATACTTTAATCTATATTTATTATTCTGAAATTGATAAAATTTAGTAGAAATATTGACCATTTTTATATCTTTAACCATTGAATGATTGCATTTTTGTGTAATATTATATCTTTTTGATTAATATCTGCTATAACTTTATATGTAAAATTACCTATTATAAAATGGTTACTGCTTTTGTTTTGGTGTCGTTTAATATTAATGGCCCATCGGCAGTTTGAGTCATTTTCGCAACAAATGACGTCTTAAAATCTAGATATTCACAAAAACATCAATACTTCAAAACCTGATACAACAGATAAAAATCTCAAATTTTAAAATCTGTAAAAAGGTATCAAAATAAATCAATAAATAGCTAGCAGATTGTTTATGAAATATATCATATCTTATCAGAGAGGTTAATTGAATGTAAGTAATTGATTATACGCAGAAACTTAATCAAATAAACATTTTATTTCATTTTAGTGGAAATCTTATTTTAGTGAATTTTTTTTTTTTTTTTGGCATTCCACTAAATCCTTATAATTTAATCTATACCCTGCGAAAATTCACTTTAATGATGGACTCTTTTCTCTTAAAAATTAAAACGCTGCTGTATCAGCCAATCATCAAAAGCGACGTTATAAACGGCGACGTCAATTTTTACGTTATGGGCTGATAACCTAATTTTTTAAACCAATGAAAAAGCTTGTTTCAAACAAGATTAAATTATTGTGCGATGATTACAGTTTTTGCATAATTATATTGCTTTCTACAGCAATTATGAGAATGTCAATTCATCATTGCGCTTAATATATTGTGTTAAAATTTGGAAATGCGCTAAAATTTGAGTGCACCAAAATAGATACAGTTCACTCCTCTTTATATCATGTTGCATTTGTCAGAAAAAAACATGATATTTACAGGAATGTGACATTAAGAGAAACATGTTTTTCCACTAAATCTAGTGCATTTCCAATCTCCATAACTAAAAGTAAGCTATTCAATGTAAATATGGAGATGTTTCAATATATATAGATAACATTATTTCAAATAAAAAACATTTTGGGATTATTTTTTATTTTTTATGCAACATTTTGTACCACTTGTATTTGAAAATAATGGAAATTTCGTCATTTCTAGATATTTTATGTGATTGGTTAAAAAAAACATGATATTTAGAGGAATTCACCTCAAAATACATGATATTAACCAAATAAAATTACATAGATTATGTAGAGAGAAAAATGGTGCTTGGGAAAAAAATGATATAAAGAGGAATGTGATATTAGCAGGGGTGATATTAAGTGGAAACCACTGTATATGTTTACAGTATATGTTCTGTTGAGCATGAAAAGTTTAAAATTCACCTACAGTTTTACTTGTGTTTTATTTCTATATCTGTGATTTTTGTGGATTATCATTTCTTGAATGTTGCCGTTGGAGTTATTTTAATGGTTGATATTTGAGAATTATCTGTTTGTTTATCCATGCATGTAAACATGTATGTTATGTAGAAGTGTCATTGTTTTATGTATTAGATGAATTTAGATGAAATAAAATGACTGCATACAAGATTTAAAGTGAAAATGTTTAAAAAAAATATATATATTTTGTAAATAAAATGAAAATTTTGAAAATAGTTTTTTGGAAATAAAAATATCAAATAAGGCAATATGTAAAAAAAAAAAATATGTTAAAAATAAATATATTGCATTTTACTGCAAAATTTAATATGATACAGTCCTTTCATTTTAATCATCTAAACATCTAAAGGATCATGATCATCATTGTCATTTGAATGTTTGAATGGAATGCTTTTATTGTATTAGGGCAAATTAACTGCGAGTGCGGTTGGTTCCATCGTTGGCATGCAGTCGGCAGAAATTCAGCAGATCGCGTCAGAGTATGCCGAAAAAGTAAGTTTAAGGAAAAATGAAAAAAAAAAAAAATTTTCTTTTTCCAGTTGAAAAGTTAAAAAATTACAACTTAATAATGATTTTGAAGTAGTTTTTAATTATGTCTTAGCCTTATTCTGTCTTATAAAATTTGGTACCTTAAATAGAAATTTTAATCATATTTTTTCTTTTTTTTCATATAATAAATACAAGCATGTAGTGTGTAATAATTAAATTTATTCTATTGGTTGTATTAAAATTTTTATTTAAAAAAACATTTGATATAAAAAAAAAACATTAATTTATTATTTTTTTAATGTCAAATCTATGGAAAATTAAATCATGCATGCTTAAAGATTGCTGTTAATTTACAATTTTTGAAAAGAGCAAATCTGAAAATGAAATTTGGAAAATTTAATGGCTGATTCGATTAATTTTGAGCTACAATATTTTGGTATTATCAAGGCATTGATAGCTAGCCTGAGCATGAGAGATTTTGCTGGCATACTTTTTATCAATTTTTATATTCCTATGTGATAATTTTTTATCAGTGTGTTATGAGTTATATTTTGTTTGATTGATACATGCATGATTTACCACAACTGTCAAAGTGCAATCACCAAAAAATTTGGAATCATGAATTTTTATTGCCCTTAACTTCACTTATGAAGAAATATGATATGGTTTTGACATCTAATGTTTCATATCTCTGGACATGCATGCATAACATTCTATCACCTAAAGATAGAAATAGTTTGTTCCATTTAAATATGTAAATCGCTAGTGAAAATATCCAGTGGAATTCCACTGGTTTTCCACTGGAATTTCAATGGAATTCTAGTGGTAAATTCTTGTGGAATTCACCGGAAAACCAGTGGAATTCCAGTGGAAAACCAATGAAATTCCACTGGATTCCACCAGATTTTACTGCTGCATGGAATTCCATATATATATCTTTGAAGGTTATTCGCAGACAACAGAAATTGGCATGTTTGGTGCAGTATTAATATTTAATATTTAACAAATATTGCATGGCACTGAGGGAAATATGGGAGTTTATGGACTGGTCAGTAACCCAAAAATGTGTTTATGGACGGAAGCGAAGCTCACATAGGTCCATTTACCTATTTTGGGGTGACTGACCAGTCTATAAAATCCAATATTGCCCAAAGTGACATGCAATATTTGTTATATTATACCAAATCTACCTAATACGACCACATACTATACAATAAAAACAGACCATTAGGTTAGACGCCATTTTGCTCATTGTCTAGAATAATGATGTCACTACATTGTATATATAACGTCATCCTGCAATTATGACGTCAAAATATATAGCGGCGGCCCGTAGTCTTTGACTCTGGGCCAATATACGAAAATAGCAACTACTAGAATCATACAGGCACTCAAATGAATGAGGTATAATATTTTACAACATTGACTCATTCACTCCTGAAGATACATGTTGAACTGTTCCAATTCAAAGGCTGGGATAATTCATTATGAAATTTGAGGGGTGAATAAATTTAATTTCATAGAAAAAGTAATTATTTAAATCCTGTACACCAAATATTAACTCTCTCGCCCCTGAAATTCCATAATGAACTATTCAAACCTTTGAATTGGAAGATGTTCAAATTTGTCTTTAGGAAATTAGGGCTGAATGTGGTAGTCAGTATAAGTAATACAATTATGGACTGAAAGTCATGAACCCATATCCTCATACTCAAACTCAAATTTTTTGCTCAAGCCTATTTTAGGTTCCATTAAAATCTTTAACGTTTATTTTCATGATTTGGAAAAATTCAGGAAACACTAATAGCCCTTTCACCACTATAATCAATAATAGACTAATCCAGATGAACAGATGGAAGAGTCTATTTAAGTTAATTAGGGTTGAAAGGGTAAACTCATTCATCCCTGAAATTTCATAAATGAACTATTCCAACCATTGAATTGGAAGAGTTCAAATGTGTCTTCAGGGTTGATAGGGTTAAAGAAGAATACTGTGTTCATTATTTGCAAACATTTTCTTTAGGTTGGAAAGTATGATTTTGTAAAGATTATTTCACAAAACCAATAAATGTTTTATGTGATGTTTCGATGACTAGTCCAATGTGTATCCCGTCATCTTCACCAGACTAATGACCAGCAAAGCGTATGCAAACATGTGTAATTTGTGTACAAGTTGGTAACGATAAATTGGTCATTTCGTATAAGCTGTGGCGTATTATTTCATCTATGCTATGGCGTATTGTAAATACGCCAAAGCATAGACAAAATGACCTGAATTTGACTTGAGTTGACCTGACGAAAATTACTTGTAAATATATAGTTATGCAGTAACAATCGTTCAAGTTTTCAAATGGAATATTTTGATGAACATCAATAATACAATTTTTTAAACTCATATTATTTATGAATAAACAGCATTAATTGAAAAACGAACTTAATTAATTTTAGCAAGCAGAGATTGAGCAGATCGAGAAGACAGAGAGAGTGGGCGGGGCACAACAACACAAGCGTGTCACAGGAGCTCTTACGAAACAAATCCAGCAGCAGAACTCTCGCCTAGAGGAGGTAAGAAAACAAATGTCAATCACGGTACCACAGGCATTTCGTAAAGTTGTATGATTCACAGAGGCATAATGGATCTTTTTCAGTCTCATTTGGATAGTTACTTCGTTTATATTCCAGATTTATGAATATGATTCATTTTCATACCCTGCTTAGGATGGAAAAGACCCTTTCTACCACAATACCCTGTGTTATTCCACTCTCAGACCATTGTATAAACGTGCTGACTGTTGGATAAATATATGTTACATTATATACCACTAGTGGAATATGACCTTCCAGACTTTCGATTGGTTGAGAAGTTGAACTTTGACCAGAAATCATGTGGTTCAATGCAATATGCGGATTGTAATAATGATGTCTTCATTGATTGTTGACGTCATCGCAACTTGTTGAGAATTTATAAACGAGATGATGACTTTTTGCGCAAATAATTAATCTGCGGTTCACTCCAGAAAACAACACTGCTACTGCTAACTTACCTGGTGATATTATTGTGGTAGAAACAGGTCGCACAACTCGTGGTTATTGGATATGGAATTTATTTCACTCCCATTAATTCTTTTTTTTTAAAGTTAAAAAAAGACACTCACTAAAGCTTGTGTCTTTTGTGTAACTTTAAAAAATAATTTACTTGAGTGAAATAAATTTTAACAAAATCTAACAACCACGAGTGGTGTGATTTTTATTTACACGTACCACAAGGTACACAATGTCCTTTAAAATTTGCTCTTTTAACCAATAGTCCTTTTTAGTTTTATGAAAAACAATGGTGTAAAGTGTTTTGTATGCTAATGGAAAACCTTGATATTATCAATAATATGTGACAAAATTAATGTATTGTGATTTCTGTTCATATTAATTCAGAGTTTACATAATTTTAGTTTGTTACTAAAAAACTTTCTTGTCCGTTTTATCATTTTGTCCATTTTATTTTTTTGTCTTTTATTTTTTTGTCCTTTTTAATTTTTTTTGTCCATTTTTTTAATTTGTCTGTTTTAATATTTTGTAATTTCAGGTCATGACTAAACATGCTGAGCTACACAAAGTTTACCTGGAAACTCAGGAGAAATTAAAACAGGTAAAAAAAACCCTCCCACCTTTATTGAAATACCTTAGTTAGAGGTCTGATTGGAGTGAAATTGCACTACTGTCACCTGACACTGCTTTTAAACTGAAATCTATTTGCCATAATTTATATTGTAGATCAGAAAATTTCCCCATCATTTTATGAATTTATTCCCAAGTGTAAATATATCGGTATCGCTGAACGGCTTTACAGGTCTGGTTCAACCATTTCAACTCTTTAAGATACTGATAAACAATATTGTGCCTTACATAACATGTGGTTATATTCATAAAGCTACTATTTTATTTGTTGACAGGCACAAGCTCGCAGTGAGAAGATCGATACAGAAATGGAAAAACTCAACGCAACAGAAACAGATGAAAACCAAAGGTGATCATACTTCACTTGTAAACAGTTGTACCCTCATTATAGTCCCCAAACCCCCACCCCCTGAAACCCCTGGACAGATTTGTTTCGTATATTACACCATACTGTCACATGGTGAAGTTCTGAAGCAGTTAGATTTTGGTGGTAAAACTGGTCATCAACTAAAGTTAAAGGTCAAAGGTCACACTTCACCTCTTTTGTGGGGGTCAGGGTATATCGGTGCGAGCCCCTGCTCACTTAGCTATTTTTCGTACACAGACACAGTTGTTGTTATATTACTTCACTGTATGCAATTGTAAAGTGACAGCTCAGGTACTTATCTCCCTTTGTTCTTGTTGGAGTGGAAGACAAATTGAATTGTCTCCCTTTGCTCTCATTTCGTTGGAAGACCATTTGGAGTGTCATTTTTTTTTAACTCCCAGTTTAGATTAAAAGAGCTACTATTTTCTTTCCTCACAACTTTCAGTCTTATTCCTGTTAAAATTGCTGGCAGCAAGAAATTTTAAAATGTCTCCTGTCTGGATGACTTCCCTTTGCTGAGATCTTCCAAACTTTTGTTTGGCCTCAAGCTCCCTTTTCTCTTTAAGATTAGATATCAGGGCTAATATTCGAAACACAGGGATGTCATATGTTAAATATACACTTGTTTACCTGGGTAAATGAATCCATCAATTGAAATATTCTATATTAAATATGTATAAGAACACTTTGATATACAATGTCATGTATTTCAATATATTATTTCAACAAACTCTCATAAAGAAGTAATTTAGGCAACTTGGTTAGGATTCCTTTCAAACCAGCCCAGCCAACAAGTATTTTTTTGTAGCACCAATGCCCAGAATTTAATTTTTCCTGAAAATGTAACAATAAAATATATTCAAAATTCACATTTCGAAAATATATTTTGTTTGTATTGAATTCAAACATTTAAACATTGAAAAAATCAACAATGACATTGTATTAATGCTTATAATTGTGCTACCTTTCATGAACATTATTTTTTTTTATTTCTGCTTTTTATTCCTCAAAATATTTTATATATTTTTATCATTTAGTACCCCAGAATAAATTAATTTGTTTTTGCTTTAAGTAGTTTAGATAATGGGAGGTAAAGAAATGAAGAAGAATAGTAGTGCTGACGCATAACCCATTCACCCCTGAAATTACATAATGAACTTTTCCAACCTTTGAATTGGAAGAGCTCAAATGTTTTTTAAAGGGTCCATGAATTTTCAAACTTTTTTTGTTCTCAGTATTTTACAGAGGCTGAGGTCTCTGGTAGCCATGAATGAAAACCTGAAGAAGCAGGAGCAAGATTTCAAAGCTCATTGCAAGGAGGAAATGACTCGCTTGAAAGGACAGATTGAGGATTTGAGGGCACAAACATCTGAGGATGATAGTGGTGATAAGGTAATTATAAGTATTGAGGAAATGAGGGCGCAAATCCTTGAAAATAAAAATTTAGGTACAGGGGCAGATTGAGTTTTAAGATCACATGGCCCAAGTGAGTTTATGCAATGACCTGGTCATGTGTCCGTCAACTTTTTAGGTCACCTGAGATGAAATAAAATTGGCTAAAATTTCAACAATCTTCTTCTCCAGACCCAGATATGCTGGAATCATATACTATTCACCAGTGGAAAGGTCTTAAGGTGCTTTATCAAAATTGTGAATTTCAGGCCCCCAAGACTTCAAGTTCCCCCCTGGGGAGAGGATGAAGTTTACTATAGTTTATATAGGAAAATGACACTTTCAGATAAATTTTGTTTATTTTTTAATTCGAGATAATTGAAACTTGGTCGGACTAATAACCATGAGATGACGGTTTGATATTGGGCAGATTTTGACTCAGGCCTACCCCTGGGGCAGTGGGGAGGGGTCAAAAGTGTCAAAGTGGCTAAAATTTCAACAATCTTTTTCTCCAGACCCTGAGATATGCAGTTATTGGTACTTACACCAAAACTCAGGTGACCGTTAAGGCCCATGGGCGTGTTGTTTTGTCAAGGGGTAGTCGGGGATGGGGGATGGGGGTGTTAAAAACCCACCACTCCACTACAATTATGGTTAGTCTTTTCACCACTGTATGTATCCAAATCAATTTATAATTCATAGAGTCTTCTTAAGTAACATAGGGGTGAAATTGTTAACATAGGGGTGAAATTGTTAATTCTGGAACAGCCCTTTGTTTGTTACCATGTTGTTGTTTAGAAATCTGCCTACAATTATAACAGTAATATTGTATATTTACATTTGCTCTGCAATTTTCCATTGACACAATGCTATGAAGCAGTTGCTGCCATACACCGCCTATAACACCCAGTGCCTCCGACTATAACAGCATTTGGCATTGTGACGTCATCAAACTCGATTGTGACGTCAATTTCATTGTTGTCTACACTTGATTTGCTGTTGAAAATTGGTCGGAAAAAACTAAATAAAGCACAATAATTCTGTCAATATATGTAAATATAAGTGTTGGAAATTTTAACAAATATTGTTACGGTCCTATAACACACATTGTTATTGCTGACAGACTTACATAAAGCCCTACCAGGCCTTATTTAGTTTGTCATCAATAGCAATGTGTGTTATAGGACTGTAAAAAAAAGTTGCTAAAACATTCATTGCTTAAGTAAATTCACTGAACAAACTATAATTGTAAAGGATATATCTGTTTTGCGCAGGTGTATTACTCTGAGAGTGTTAAGAATAGGATTTCACCTATACTGGTGTTGAATTCACAGGACATATTATAAATGTAGAACTAGCTTGGGTTGATATTTATTTAACTGTCTTTACAGGAGAGAGCCAGCCTGATTGACAAACAGTACACGGCAGACAAAGAGAAGCTACACAAGATTCGTCTTCTACTGGTGAGCTGGTTTTATATGTATCAAGATGTTATTTGTACTACTGTTCAAATTATTTACCTGTGATTATATAAGTGACAATTTGCAATAGATTTACTTCATCAAAATAATTTTCTTGATATGAAATTGGCCGCAAAAATTGACTTGCAATTTAATGTCAATTTTACATGAAATTGTTTCATGTCAAGTTAGCCTGGGTAAAAAAATCAAGAAAATTAGATTTATGGTGGAATCTAAAAACAAATTAAAAAAAAAATAACCTTCTTGTGAATTCAGATTATTAATTTGAACCAAAGTGCATATAACAGCTTATTATCAGTAGTCAATAATTTTACAGCCCAATTTTTTCAACAAGCTGTTTCGACATGAATTTTGCAAAATATAAAATTACTGTGGTAGGTTTATTGGAATCGGAAAGATATTTCGAACTTTATCTTCATCAAGACAAAGTCAAGCACTTTTAACTCTTTTACCCCTGAAATTTCATCATGGACTATTCCAACCTTTGGATTGGTAGAGTTCATATGTGTCTGCACGGATAAATGAGAAAACAAATAGATTCAATCAATTTCATGAAGAATTTTTGTTAAGTCCTCTGGTATCAAATATATAATTTATAAACAACTGGGTGGCTGGGTGGCCGAGTGGTTAAGGAGCCCCAACATTCTACCACTAGTCATCCACCTCTTGGTTGCGAGTTCGAATCTCACGTGGGGCAGTTGCCAGTTACTGACCGTAAGTTGATGGGTTATCTCAGGGTACTCCAGCTTTCCTCCACCTCCAAAAACTGGCACGTCCTTAAATGACTCTGGCTGTTAATAGGACGTAAAACAAAATAAACCAATACTTACAACTTGTGATAGAAAAATAATGCTGTTTTGTAGGAAACATTTTATTAATCAAAAAGTTACATAAAAACATTTTAACGTTAAATGGAGTCAACTAAATCAGATTTCATATTCTTGACATCTATATGTAGAAAATTTACCTTCTTCCTTGAATTCTAGTTCTACATTTTGTCAGGGTTATGTAAATGGAAGTTTAGTTCTATTCTAGCCGCCATCTTGATGCTGAAGCATTTACGTGACCTTGACTATTTCAGGCGAGAAAGACCCGAGAGATTGCTGTCCTTCAGAGAAAGATTGACGAGGTCCCCTCTCGGGCCGAAATGAGTCAGTACCAGAGGCGATTTGTTGAGCTTTATCATCAAAGTAAGTACCGAGTAAGATACAGCTTCCTTGGTGCGAAAAGCAATCACTTTTATCTTGGAAACTTTATTTGGCTGAGCAATACTTGCAAAATAAACCAATCATTTTTGTCGCAAATATACACTGCATTTGTCTGGTGAAATGAAATTTGCCTCCAGAATATTTTTGGGGAAAACGATTTTTTTTCACAAATATACGAACCCGCATTTGTCTAGTGAATATGAATCTAAACTTGATCAATGACGCAATGAGTAGCCTGGTCTACATTTAATTTGATATTTTCAGCAAAAAAATGTTCTGCAATGCTATTGTGAGAGTTCATTGAAGAGTAAAAAAAACCAAATTTATTTGAAATTTAAGTTGTAAAATTAAATTTAAAGTTAGTTTAAATAGAATATGTTGACAAAGTATTTGATTACTTTGTTTATTTCGTTAAAGGACATCTTGTCTGTGAATTTTTCAATCCTTTCTTTCTTTCACAAGGAGACAAAATGGATTCCTATAGAGTTATACTACAATATATATTGGATTACACAAATTCCTACTTTATGTACTGTATTTTACCCAATAAGGGCCTAGGGAGCAAAAATAATAATAAAAAAAAAGGAATGGGTGCATATTCGGCCCATTTAAGAGTGAAATTGATCTAAAATTACCAGTAGGCCATAGGCCACAAATACCTGACATTCTCAGAATATGATACATGTAAATATTTAACATAACATATGTAATACAAGTCAGAAGTTATTGTGTTATTGTCAGTGTTTTATGTCTTATGTCTGGCCGAATGGGGGGGGGGGGGGGGGCACTTACACACCTAGGAACTTGGTCCCTTATTTGGTCAAATGATAATTTATATCCTGACTGTAGTTTCCCCCCATTCATAAGCGGAGGAAATATTTGTATTTAGTGGTATTTTGTACAAAAAACTATTTTACAAAGTTATATTCATTTATTTATCTTCAATATATAATATCAATCTTTCTGGGTTTCTTTCAGGTTTCCCCATCCACAAGGGGAGGAAATGTTTTTATTTAGTGGTATATTATACAAAAAAAACAATTATCCAAAGTTGTATTTATTTATTTATCTACAATATATATCAATCTTTCAGGTTTTTCAGCTTCCCCCATCCACAAGGAGAGGAAATAGGTTTATATATTGATAAAAAGTACTAAAAAAATTGTTATACAAAGTTCTGCTTAAACATTTTATTTATGTACAATATATATCATTTGTTCTGTGTTTTTCTGCTCCCCCCACTAACAAATGACGGAAATAGTTTAATATAGGGGCATGGTGTACAACAAAAAATTATATAAAGTTCTATTTAAACATTTGATTTATATAATTCTTTCTGTATTTTTCAGTTTCTTCCACCCACAAAGAGACCAAACAGTTCTACACTTTGTATAATACACTGGACGATACAAAACTGTATCTCAACAAGGAAGTGAGTATGGGTTTCACTCATTCACCCCTTAAAAATCGTAATGAACTAGTCCAACCTTTAAATTGGAGCAGTTCAAATGTATCTTCAGGGGTGAAAATTTTTAAATGAATATTTATTTAAGCATGGATAACAAGTATATTTAGTTTCATTGGGGTATGAAAACAATTTTATTTACAAACTGTATGAATCCGGGTAGGGATTCCCACAAAAGTTTGGAAGCAAATTTGTTTTCATAACACTATGAAACAAAAAATAATTGACATCAATGCATATAATTAATTTTTGAAACTTGTTTTTCAAATTTAAAACATTACCTATATTTTTATTTGCTTGGGCCTTCCCCAGAAATAAATATATTTAGTTTTAATTGTCATTTTGTATTCTTTTTATTTTTGTATTTAATTTTTTATAAAAATCTTAATTTTCAAAGGTTTGTCATCTGATATTATTTTCTATCATTTTCAGGTGAATTTACTGAATTCAATTCATGACAGCTTTGCACAGTAAGTATAAATCTGACGGATTCTGACTTGAAATTTATCATTACAGGGAATAGATGAAAACAATGTTATATGCATAATGAATCTTACATTTTTGTTTATGGGTTCAGATACGTCTATACGTTTCTGATATATGTAAGATCCATTTTATCATTTAATCAAAACTTTTGGAATATAGTATTTATAAAATGACAAATTTCATGTAACTTTGAAATGTAAAAAAGTCGCCATTTTGACTGCAGTGGTAAGTCTATGACGTAATGTATTTGCTCTATGTGTGATGTAACAATTGAAAATATAGAAACTTGCATCTCATCACAGGTGTTTACCTTACCATAACTAGTTCTTCATAAAAGGTCTGCATGGTATTGTTTAATTGTAGTTTTGTCAAAGCCCCCAAAAATAAAGAATTCGGAGAATACAGAAGCATCAGCCAGACCATAATCTGAATTCAAAAATCGATTAAATCAGGGACAAAATATGAACAAAGGAAAGATTCCCTTCTGGGAGTGTAGGTGTCTTCTGCGTCATCAGCGACTCCTGCCCTGTAAATCTAAATAACATCTTTAGTAAAAGCCTCGTCCTCAATATGGGATCATGTCAGAAAAAATAGTTTCGATCTAAAGCATAATTATAGCGTATGGTGGTTGTACATCATTGATGTATAAGGGTTTGAAAACAAAGTCAGCCAAAATTGGAGCACAGTTAGTTCTCATTGGAATGCCAACAGTCTGTTAGAGAAACATTCTTTCAAACTCAACAAAGTTATTGTCAAACAGGAATTCAATCATTCGTACTATATCTTCTCCAGTATATTTCATTCTAGCTTTTGTTGTGTTTTTGCACACAAGTTTGAGTATATATACATGTAAAAAAAAATATTCGCAACCAAAACTTCTTTCTGCAATTATGATCAAGTTAACACTCTTTTTCAGAGCAATGGCGTCGCCTGCAGCTAAGGAACAGTTTCTGAAACAATTTGAACAGATCGTAGATGGTGTAAAATCAAACAAAGCGAAGGTCAGTACATAATCTAGTTTGAAAAAAATCCACTTAATATCACGTCGGTTACTTTCACTTTTCATCTATTATCAAGATTCTTCATGTACTCCAAATAAGTTAATAAGGAGAAGGCAGATAGACGAAAGATTGTGTCTTTAACTCCAACACTTCCCGTTGACATGTGTCTTTAACTCCTTCACTTCCCGTTGACATGTGTCTTTAACGCCTTCACGTCCCGTTGACATGTGTCTTTAACTCCTTCACGTCCCGTTGACATGTGTCTTTAACTCCTTCACTTCCCATTGACATGTGTCTTTAACTCCTTCACTTCCCGTTGACATGTGTCTTTAACTCCTTCACTTCCCGTTGACATGTGTCTTTTACTCCTTCTCTTCCCGTTGACATGTGTCTTTAACTCCTTCACGTCCCGTTGACACGTTTGAACTCCCCCAGTTCAATGGTTGGAATAGTTCATTATGGAATTTCAGGGGTGAATAAATTAAAACGTTCAGTCGTTAGTGTTTCCGAATTTTTACAACAAAAAGTTAGACCTGCTTTTTTCATTCCAAAAATGTATATCTTTTTATGATTTTAGTTCTTGTTGTGATACCTGGTAAGTTGTGTTTGTAAAAATAATAAATATTATAACAGATCAGGCCACATAAACTCTTTCACCCCTAAACTTTTCCAAATGAAATATTCCAACCTTTGAATAGGAAGAGTTCAAATAAGTCTTCAGGGATTAATACCTTAATGCTATGCTGAATTGAAAATTAGATTTGTAACATATTTGCTGGGGCCCAGGTGTTCAAAAGGTGATTAGCTTAATCAGTGATTAGCAAAAATTTTGATTATCGTGTAACCTTAAAATGAAACCATAGATTTAGGCAAATATCGAGTCATGTTAATTTACATGAAAAGTTGTGGAACTGAACTTTGTATATTTACAGAATTATTTAAGTTTGAAAAATGGTGTTAAATAATGATTAAGCAAATCACCTTTTGAACAACTTGACCCTGATGATTAAGTGGCATCTTTTCACAATATATTGTAGTCGTTATTAAAACGTACAACTACCACACAATTTATTTCAAAAAAATGAATCCGTATGCTGTAGAGAAAGGAAAACAGGATGTGAAAAATGAAAAAGTGATGGACTTTACTCTACTACCACTTGAATTTCATAACGAACTATTCCGACAAGTTAATTTGAAGAATCTAAATGTGTGTATTCAGGGGGAAATGAGTTTATGGTGACTAATGTAACACAACACACACGCCCATTGTTTCCACACACTCTGGACCTGATTAACTCTTAATTAAAGTCTAGATCTGTCAGAAAATTCATTTTAAGATATGTATGTTTTTACAGGTAGAAAAACGAAAACAAGAGGAGAAAATGAAAAGAGACAGGCTTAATGATGACTATCTGGATCTGATAGAGAAACAGCGTCTGTACTTCAAAACCGTCAAAGACTTCAAAGAGGTACATATTGTCTAAAAATTAATTGTCAATATACCCAATAGTCATCTTGGATGACTTCAAACTACTTTATCATCACTATTTTAGGGAGTGATATATTTCCGTGATCTTGATTTTCCAATGACCTTTCCTGGCAATTTTGAATGATTTCAGTTTACTTAATGATACATCTTTAACTGAATTATTTTCAGGAGGTTCTCCTTGCTATTATAATGGATTTATTTGATTGCTTAATTTGTTTGCTATTCATTATAATTAGTGGCTAAAATATTTTCATATTTTGTTTCAATATTATTTTGAAAGGATTACCTCCTGAGTACATGTTAGTTTCATAATATATATTCAGCTATAAGCTGCATTTATGGAAAGAAATGTTGAATTTTAAGAAATAAATTATTCATTAGAATGACTGTATTCTCTCTATAATACAGTAATGTCCTCCATATCATTTTATTCATTACCCTCTTTGTGAGGACAAGAAACTGCTAAATAAAATAATTTTGCAACAAATGTCCCTTTTATGTTTGCAAATAACATAACGATTTTACTGTATCTTAAATGTTAAAGCCTGCTACTCTGTATAGGAATATGTGTTGAAATATTTATATTCACAAAAAAAAGCATTCGAATATTTCACTTTAATGTGTTTTTTTACAGGAATGTCGGAAGAATGAAGTACTGTTATCCAAACAAAGGAAGTGAGGACAAGACATTATTGTGTTAATGCAAAACTTTTATTTATATTCCAGATATAAATATATATTATTCTGAATATAGACATTTATTGTGCCAATGACAAGATTAACAAATAATAAATATAATTGTCAGTTATATTTTTGTATGTTGTTTATATGCTATGCAAACTCAATCTTATTATCAAAGATCTGTATAAATTACGATGATGTTGCAGACTTATACAGATTGCATTTGACTATTTAGTTTTGTTAATTTAAACTGTGTTTATTAAGAGAAATGGAGTATGTACTTTAAGAGACATGCATACACAAGATGATTTGGAAACACGTACTACAGTTCAAGTGGTGTACAATATACATTCGGACATGTAATATTTTCACTATATATTTCATGCATTTTGACAAATTTTCAATGATTTTTCATGACTTTGTTGTTGAAATTGTTTTAGATTTCACAAACATGTAGTGATTTTTTTTTGCTCATTCCTCCCATGATATTTGTATAATTTTTCGTAGCCACTTTCAAGATTTTTTTCAGCAATGGTATCATATAAAATAAGAAAAAGGAAAAAAAAACGACGTCGTGCTGTTGTTACTGTGAATATTTTCGTCTCTTTCTTGAATACTTAAGCACTGGAGATATATTTTTACAATATCAGATGAAAGAGCTAGCAATTCTTTTCTAGTAGTGTACATGCAATTTCTCAAGAAAGTCCATTGGAAATCGTTGTTATTAAAATTCATCGAAAAGTTGTCAAAATGCATGAAATATATAACAAAAACATTACGTGTCCGAATTTATATTACACTATATTGTAGCATACTTCTTCAAAGTCCGTCACTTTAAGCACAACAATCTGTTGATTAAACATGATGTGTAATCTCTACATTGACCATGCATAACGTTAATACATTGAAAGCTATTAACAACAACAAAATTAAAGGTGTATAATGTTAAGCTAAACAAAATTCAGGGATGAGGATGATGGTACATATAGAAATAAAAGAATTGGCTTTACCTGGTTTGATGGTACTTGCGTTATTAGTATTGTGTATTTTAAGGATGTTAAACATGGATAATAATTATGTTCAAATCTTTCACTTAATTTTATAAGCTTTTGGGCAGCTATAAATATTTCGACATTTTGATAACGTTGAAGATGAATCTCCAAACAATGAATTAGAGAATACCGAAGCGTTAACAAAATCATAATCGAACTCAAAATCGATTTAAGTAGAGACAAAATATGAACAAAGTAAAGATTTACATGGAGGCTGTGGTAAAAGTACAAGAGAATAAGACCAGGTGTTCCGGAAGAGTAAGCGTTTTCTGCTTCATCGACGACACCCGCCATGTAAATCTTTGTCACCTCCAAGTAAACATTAAGTTCTTAAAATGAGAATCGTGTATCATTGTCAATCACAACAAGTAAACACACTAATGGCATACTCAAATAGTCTATCTATCATTTAAAGATACAGAATATTTCTCAATGAGATGGCAACCATAAAACTTGCCCATAGTTCTGATCAATCTGCATCTCTCGAATCCTTGTGTTATTAGTTTGTTTGTCAGCAGTCGACATCGATCACGATATTAAGTGCAAGCCCTAGAATATGGAATCAACTGCGACATGTTAACACCATAGGAAAAAGCAAATTAGCACTAAGCTGGTACATCAAGGGAGTTAAGCACCTTCGCTATGAACCTATATGATTTACACCGTGCAACAAAAAATGAGAAACTTATCTCCTAAAATATAACAACATAAAGAACCATCAAAAATATTTCTTTTTAAATGGTGACATTTTAAGGAATTATATATTCAGGACATAATCATATACTTGATCTTTGATCCTACATAATGATATTCATGAAGCCACTCCCGTAAGTTAAGATTAAGATATGTTGTGAATACTTACAAGAAAGGATTCTTTGTGTTCATCAAGTTATTCAAAGTAATAAAGTAATATTGAAATAATCAACTAGATGAGTCTTTTTATGGAGTCGTTTATAAATGAAGTCCAATATATAGGAAATCCAATTTATGGATAAGTATATAAACAGTTTCCTTACTAATAAAAGTTTATCTAATATTCTAACTGAACACATGTGCCCAGTTGTTCAACAGGTGATTAGCTTTATCAGTGATTAGCGTAAATTTTAATTATTTTGTAACTTCAAAATAACACCATAAATTTCGTTACAACTTTGCAGATATCAAATATCTAATAGTGACATTTGACATGCAAACTTTGAAGATTTTACATTGTATATTGGCAAAATTATTAAAGTTTGAAAAATGTCGTTAAATAGTGATTAGGCTAATCATCCTTTGAACAACTGGGCCCTGGTCTTATTCCCTTATGTGTTTACGAGAGTCTCCGTGTAAATAATTTCTTTTGTTCCTATTTTGCCTCTAGTTTAATAGATTTTGAGTTCGAATTATGGTTTTGTTGACGCTTTGGAATTCTCAAATTATTTTGGTACAAATACTTTTTTACCGAAAAAGTAAAGGAATGACGTGACATTTTTATATGCAATGCTTTCGTTGAAAAATATAGTAGATAATGCCTTAAAATACAATTACAGTTAACATTGGATAATACACGGACAACTACATTGTGTATAACAATATATAGTATCTAAACAAAAAGCTAAAACAACAATGTATATTCTGATTAAAGAATATTGATGTATTTCAATGTAGCAAGCTCTATTATTGTTGGCTACTACTGTTTCCTCTACAATAATATCCTGTTTTTCAAGCCACTAATGTTTTCCTGTCTAATGACAGAGAACACTCATATCAAGGTAAATTACAATCAATATTAGTTAAAATGTACATGATAACATAACAATTATATTTACCATAATGTGATATTTCAAACAAATGTATTGAAAGCAATAGCTTTTGAAAATGACTTCTCTTTCTACTCTGACTTGTTCAAATGTTTTTTCATATACAGTTTATATTCCTTTTCCTTTTTATATGGAAAGCCATCATTAAGCTTTAAATTGCTTTACACCATCTCAAGTGTTCTTCTTGAAGCTGCAGTTGTGCCTTTAATGACTCGATCACGGTCAGGTATTCGTCTCGTTCCTCCATGAACTGCTTCCTGTCATTGTCGATTGTTTCTTGCAGATCTCGTATCTCTGCATCCTTCGCGCATAACTTGCTATCAAAAGCGCTAATACTTGTCTCGATGACACTCTCCATGCGGTCTCTTTCACCTATCATGCTTTCGAAACTTTTGCTAAGCTCTGTGATCTGATCAACTAGTTTTTGTCTCTCTTGAAGAACAAGTTCGACTTCGTTTTTTGTTCGTTCACTCTCGATTTTCTCTCGTCGTACATGAACTTGGATCTCCTTCAGATTCTCATTCATTCTCCTGTTATCACCAACAAGTTTTAAAAAGGCTTCGTCATATTTTTGCTGTATTTCGCTCTTTTCCTTTTTGCACTGTTCAGTTATGCAGTATACTTCCATTTCTAGTTCCTGGATACGCTTCCTCAATGAATATTCTGAAGTTTCCCTTTCATGCGACGTATTTTCCAACTTACCTGTTATCGTTGGCATGTCATCCTGTGTATCCTTCATGGGTGTAGCATCTTGTAGCTCTTTGCCAATGGACTGGATCTCAAAATCCGATCCCAACTCTCTTTTGGTTGAACACGTATTATCATTCCTTCGTTCACTTCTCGGACTACCAGAATTTCGAAGCATCGTAGCTTTTGGTTTTCTTCTTTCCGATGCATTGACATCACAATGAAATCCACTGTCCATTCGCTCTTTTGAATGCTGTAACTTGATCTCCGTTTCTCTTAATTGGTTTTGATTTTCCTTTTTGTTGTCCAGAACCAAATCCTGTAGTTGATGACTCGTAGAATCTCCCATACCGTTTGTAAACTTCGTATTGGTGTACGAATGTTCTTCGGCTTCTTCCTGCAGCTTGATGTTCAGTTCGTCTTGTTGGAGTGAATCATTCGTCGTTTGCATTTTCAATGCCTCCGTTTTTTCTGCATTTTCGGTATCATTTTCATTGAAAGATTCCTTTCGGTTTTGTAAACCTGTGTGGTAGCATCCATTCTCTATTATTTTCTTCTGTTCACTTGATTCCTTATCTTTCGAAGAACAACACCGTTTAGCTCCCGATGTACGAACAACTTTCGCCGAAGGAGGTGTTTCGGAATTCCCATTAAGATTTGTAGCAGGTTCAATACAGTTTTCCATCGAGTACAGTTCCTGAAAAATTTGGTAAAAATGATTAATTCATAACCAAAAATTATTTTATATGCTACCCCTCGATATCTCTTCTAACAAAGGCGATGCGAGTAATTATTTAAATACAAGAACATATGCGTGGTGGCCCCGTTTCGCCATTCAAAGAATCCAAACTTTCAAAAGAAACTTGAAGTAACACTAGAATATTGCACTAACTAGGAAAAAGAGAGAGAGAGAAACAATTAGAGAATACCGAAGGGTCAACAAAACCATAATCTAAACTCAAAATCTAATGAGCAAGACGCTGACTTACCTCGTCTATATTGGATACCGAAACTACAAAAGAATCCTTATAAGCCACGTTTTATCGCTGGCTCTGCCAATTGCTCAAACCAGCCATTATCAAAATGTCTTACTACAGAAGTGGAATTAATGGGATGTGGATTTTGAAAAACTCGAAAGATCTTTTGATCAATCTCCCCCTCCTGAAAAATGTCTTTTCGGTCAAAACATTTGATTTTTCCACCCTGTACACTACCATATCTCATAAACAAATTGAAGGAACGTCTTCGATCTTATTTTTGAGAGCTTTCTTTTCCAAGATAGGCGGACGAAGATACAAATATATGGTAGTGAGCTATCTCGGAGCATACTTTGTGAAAAACACGACAAAAGCTAAGAGGAAATATACTGAAGAAGATAAAGTAAGGATGTTTGAATTCCTGGTCGACAATATTTTTGTTGAGTTCGGAGGAAAGATTTTCCAGCAGAATGTTGGCATTCCCATGGGAACAAACTATGCTTCACTCTTAGCTGACTTGTTTTTGTTTTCATACAAGGCTGAATTTGTGGAAGGTCTAATCAGAACAGGTAACAAAAACCTTGCCAAGTCTTTTTATTTCACTTTCAGATATATTGACGATGTGTTGTCTATTAACAAGAGGTTTGCTAACCACGTCGATCGCATATATCCTTCTGAACTTGAAATAAAGGACATAACATACTCTTCAACATCAGTTGCTTACCTCGATCTTTACTAAAACTACGACCAACATGGACAGCTTACTACTAAGCTATACGATAAACGTGATGATTTCCGATCGTGAACTTTCCATTTCTTGATAGTAACATCCCTGCTTCTCCAATCTATGGGGTTTACATGTCGCAGTTGATTCGATATGCTAGGCTTGCTCTAAATATCGTGATTTTCGGGATCGATGTCGACTGCTGACCAACAAACTAACACGAGGATTCGATAGATGCAGATTGAACTGTGGGCAAGTTTTATGGTCACCATTTTTGTCTCATTGAGAAATATTCTGTATGAAGATGGACGTTTTTGAGTATGCTCATTAGTGTGTTTACTTACTGTGCTTGACAATGTTACTCGGTTCTCATTTTGAGAACTTGATGTTTACTTGGATGTGACAAAGATTTACATGGCGGGTGTTGTTGATGAAGCAGAAGACGCTTACTCTTCCGGAACACCTTGTCTTATTCTCCTGTACCTTTACATATACCTTCTTCATATAAATTTTTCCTTTGTTCATATTTTGCTCCTGGTTTAATCGATTTTGAGTTCGGATTATGATTTTGTTAACGCTTTGGTATTCTCTTATTTATTTTATTCTCAAAATGAATTAAATCAGGGGCAAAATATAAATGGTGACCATAGAATTTAGCATGTTTCTCTCGAATTCCTGTGCCGTAAATTTGTCCTATATTTTTCTTGAATACACGATATTTTAAGTCCTAGATTAACGGATCTCCTGTAACATGTAAACGCCAAGGTTGGAGAAGCAGGGATGTTGCCATCAAGAAAGAGCTTTTTGTATAATTTCAAATTTTACATTGTGATCATGCAAGTTGAAACTGTAGACAATATACATAACCCAATTATATGTTTTATAATAGTAGATCCATGGTCTATATTTATATCTACAGTCGAATCTCGTTATCTCAAAGTCGATGTATTCGAGATTAGGGATTATTTTGTGTTAGGTTGTCAGAGATCAACGAAATATTTCGAGTTAAACGGGGTTTTTAAGATAGACGAGTTCGAGAAAAGGAGGTCAGACTGTATATATGGTGCCTACATATTTTCGTATTTATATCCCTTATAAGGGGCGAGCTCAGATAAAACTTTAACGCATACAACAGAATTAAATCTGTTATCAGTTAAAATGCGGTAATTGTAGACATCATCATAATGTTCAGTTAAATACGACTTATCCAGCAAAAATGAAAACCAATAGAAATTATACTTTGCATTCAAAAATAATTAGAGAATACCGAAGCGCAAACAAAACCATAATCCGAACTCAAAAATTGATTAAAGTAGGGGCAACTTATGAATAAACGGGAAGGATTTACATTCAAACCCCTGCAAAAGTACAAGAGTATAAGACCAGGTGTTCCGGCAGAGTTAGCGTCTTCTGCTTCATCGACGACACCCGCCATGTAAATCTTGGTCACATCCAAGTAAATATCAAGTCCCCAAATTGAAAGCCGAGTCATTATGTCAATCATCACACAAATAAATGTGGCGACCAAAAACCTTGCTCATAGTTCTGATCAATCTGCATCTCTCGAATCCCTGTATATCATATTATTACCGTGAAAAACTTGACACTGCTGTGGTTAAGTTCATCGATATTTTTTGTAATAATTACCGAGCTGAATCAAAACAGATGTTAATTTGTTCACTCGAGATTTTTCGCATCAATTACCAATTATCCATTTAAATTTCTTTTCTCTATTCATCGGTAAGAATTATAAAAATGTTCCTTTTCTGTAAAAATATCTGGTATACTTTTATTCTGTCTTTATTGAACGAAGTATGTTTCAGAAATTTCCCTATTGCATGAATTCTATAAATACCCATGTAATGCATATCTGTGGAGGAAATTTTGTTTGTATTAAATCGACAGCACAATTTTAGAATCAAATACCAAACTGTTATTGCATGATTTATACAAAACCTCTTTTTTTTCTTTAACAAGACATCAATAACTCATACAATCACTTAAAAAACTATTTATAACTGTTTAGTTACATGTGAATACAATGTAGAAGAAGCAGGAGTTCACGATTCAAACACTTATTCTTCAATTCATTCAAGTCATTAAACTTACTGACCTAACTGATTTTGTATTTAAATTGTCTACCATATTATACATATACGAAGAAAAAATACCTACCTGATAACTTTGTGTGCTGCTACAACAAATGCGTCTTCCCCAAAATACTTTGTACTGTATTAATTCTATTTATAGCACTTTGTCACATGAACGGGAAAACCCATATTGTGTAGTATTATTTCTATTGTGCGCGATAGACGTTCAGTGTGTATAAGACCGTGACTTGTTTTGTTGATTCGATTCTGATAGCATGGATACGTATATAATGACGACATAATAAGGACAACATCTGATATTCGGGAAACGAAACTAGAGAAGGAAGTCAACCCGGAAGGTAATATTTGATTAGCATATATCAATGCCGTCGCTAGGGACGCGTTCATTTATACTATCCCAAGGACATACATGTATGGTCCGTTATGCTTACCACGGCAAGTGTGTTTAACTCAAGAGCGTCATTATATTTGTATAGATTGAAATAACGAGATGAGTTCTGCAATGATATATAAGTTACAGAATAAAGAAGACGCATATCATATGTTAAAAAATAATACTATAAATTTCAACACAATGAAGAGTGCATTCATGCATGACGACGGTAATCCGAGTCGTACGTTATAAAGAGATTACATAGATTATCTTGTGTATAGCAGTACCTGTATATATACACATTGTATACCACCGCGTTAATCGTTCTATATATTACACATATGAGGTCATCGGGTATTGTATATATACTCGTGTTATTATTATATATATACATTTAACAGGAGAGAATATGAATGACTATACATATATATATTCGATATCTCATAATCTAGTTGGTTTTAGGTTTGATATAACTTGGCTGCAGTCTGAGAAATATACTTAAATAGAACAAGGACTATCATTTAACAATAAGGAAAAATACATTGTTCAGAGGATCATGCAGTGATAAAAAAGTCCCTTCGTATTGTGCTTTATTATTTTGTTGTTTTATTTTTTGGGGGTGGGGGGGGGGGGGTGGGGGGGGGTGGAGTGCGCATTGTTTTCAGCGAATTCTCTTAACTCTGTTTGTAGACGGATTTTGACAATGTTTTGTCATTCTATAAAGAAATATCCATCATGTGTACTCCAAAATTATCTAATTCTAATTTCCTTGTTACGCCATTTTTCTATATAATGTTACCAAATGACGTCAAAATGGCGTTCACAAAATTGGATGTTGTAAATAAATTATGATTTCCCCTTTTCATTGTTTCCGTTGTTTATACAACGAAAACAATGAAAATTATGTGAGATGAAGCAGATAACGATTCTCTTGAAGTATACAAACTTTCATTAAAAGTGATCCAAAAAGAAACTCCAAAAGTTGGGAATACAAAGAATATTAATGTATAGAAAAAACACAACCCGTCACTATATGGTTGCTATCACGTAATTGACCTGCTAAATCGCGCATCAACCATCCATATGGCAATAAGTTGTATGGTATTACAATAAGATTTGTCAAAACAAATAAACTGTTAAAAACAGAGGACAAGGTATGACAAATTTACAGTACGAAAGTTATTTAGACAAGCGTAATTATGAGTTTCTTCCTTCCAAGAAAAGTAACAACAAAAATAAAGCACACGATTTTTTAATCAATGACATACTTGAAAACTAGTTGTCAATTTCAGAAGACATAGACATACAATATATTCTATAGGGTATTCTGTTTCATTTTCTGCTTTTGTGTTGGATGTGTTAACTATAAAAGAACTATTACAAATAGTTGTATTATTTATTTAGGCGATATTCTAAAGAAATATAAATTTTGTTTTTTTTTTAAATCTCGTTTTGATTTTGAAACATGTCGCGATATATACCACATGTAGGCAATATCGCAAATCATATCATTTCGTCACTCGTTTACCTTGTATTGCACAAAATTTGCGGTAAGTCTTGTGTATAATTATTGAACATGACCTTTTTTTCAGAGACAAGATGGCTTCGTCATCGAAACTCAGTGATAAAGGTCCAGAATCTCCAGAAAATTGTTCTTCTTCAAACGAGTCCCAAAAAGACTCGAAAACTAAAACCTCAAGACCACTGAAAGCCGTGTATTTTTCGCAGTTTTCAACTAAGATTCCGTTTGATTTTCACCACGGAATGTCCGAGGTCCAGAAGATGGTGACACTTCCAGGAGATTCAGTCGTAGCACTGGATCGAGCCAACAGGAAACTGAAGCTGTTCAGCGATGACTTAGAGTTCTTACATTATGTAGATGTTGGAGTCGCTCCATCTGGTTTAACTGTTATTAAAAATTCTACAGTGGCAGTGTCTTCTGGTGACATGAAAAACCACATCACTCTCTTCAAGGTAGAGGAAAATACTCTGCAGCGCACCAAAGATATAGAATGGGAGCACGAGAATTACGCTGTATGTGACATCACATACGCCGACCGCCATTTTGTTTGTTTGACTTCAAAATATCACAATACCGGAGATAGCGAAATATGTGTAGAACGAATTGACATGGAAGGAAAACGAGATACTGTTTTCACAGAAAAGGGAAATGCTCATTTAGGCTATAATCTTATATCAGGAACTGGAAAATGTTTTTATATATGTGATTGCTATAAGAATAAGGTAAGATGTATGTCTTACGAAGGGAAATTATTATGGGAGACAGAAACATCACGAGGTCCTCTAGGAATAGTACTGGTGAAAGAAAACATCCTGGTGTCGTCATTCGCTGAGGGTTTGATAAGTCAGTTATCTCTTGACGGACAGATGTACAAATCTCCTGTTGTACAGGAATTAACAAAGCCGGGTAGCATCTGCTATCAAAGAAAGAGGAAGCGACTTCTTGTGTCCCGATCCGACACGGGCAATCCCATCAGGGTATATACACTTGATTGACTTGTAAAGGAAGAAATATTGCGACAAGATACAAGAATAGAATTAAGTGCAATAAATATTTCTTGAAATATATGTTTATTCATTTGTATTTGTGCATACTTTTGGGGCTTGGAGATTGGTATCTTATGAAAATAAACGATCCCATTATCGGCATGACTGTTATTTGGAATAGAGATATTAGCGACGCCTATTTCTGGTTCGAGCTGTTCCTTGAATTATAAAAGAAAACAACAACAAATAGAAGTTACACTTCCAAACGTTCGATAACATATGTTAAAATATTAATAAATAGGTTGGCCTTATTTAGCATTTAACGGTATGCGTTCAACTTTGCGATGATATTTCTAAAAAGCAATTGCACAGTTTGAGACATCAATGTGCGGATAAAAAGAAAAGAAAAATCAGAAAAAAACGAAGGGTCAACAAAACCATAATCTGAACTCAAAGTTGATTGAACAAGGGGCAAAATATGAACAAAAGAAAGTTTTACACGGAGACCAATGAAAATAAAATCAAGAGAATACGACCAGGTGTTCCAGAAGAGTGAGCGTCTTCTGCTTCGTCGTCACCCGTCATTTACATATATGTCACATTCAAGTAGCTGTAGTGTTCAAATAGCGAAACACTTAGGCACCATTCTAAATCCTAATATTTTGCAGTATTTAAATAATTAAATAAGAAACCAAAACGAAATGAAAAATAAAAAACGAGCAAGGGCGATGATGGTAGCACTGACAAAAGCACAACGCATTTTTATTACATTTCGTTTGATACACTACCATGTGACGTAACATTGAACATATAATGTACTGACACATACAAACACGAAATGTATAAGTACATGAAGATTTTATCTAAAGAGACAAAGTACCTGGCTAAATGTACCATTTTTATTGCAGAGCAAATGCCTTTAATTATTTTAAGTATGATTTCTAAATTTTGGAGAGAAAAATTAGTTTGTATGAAATAATTAGAAAAGTATATATTGTGAACCATGTCAATCTTTAAAAGAGATGTAACCGTGGTCATCAGGGTCAAGGCCTACGTCGGGGTAGTAAAAATTCCACAGGCAGAGTCTCTCTCAGCTTAAAGGCCCAATATACGTAACTTCAGTCAATTTTTCGTGATTCTGAAAAATTCTGAAAAAAACCCAGTTGATAACCATGCAAAAATAAGCCTAAAACGAAGTTAACCTGAGCGGTAACTAACAAGAAACTCTGGACAGAAAATTCCAAAGAATTGAAAATAATTCAGGTTTGGCCCACTTCAACCACAAGCCGAAGTTACAAGACAGTTCAAAATGGACGCGTGTTTACAAATACCGAGTTTCAACTGCTGCTGAACTTAACTAAATCTGTAAATATAATAAGTTATTAGGCTTGATTTTCGCTTCAAGTTTTGCCGAAAGTCACGTATATTGGGCCTTTAACTTTTTTTTTTATATCTCTGTTTCTCCACATTATGGCGGATACATGTCGCAATACAAATGCTGGTTTTATATACAGTTTGCCAAAAGTAAATACCATCTTCGTGGACACATCGTGGTGCTAGGGTCCAATACATGGAAATTGAGTCTTAAAAACTATGAAGAAGAAATATACAAATCTATTTCATAATGTCCATCGCTGACAATTCAAGAGTCACATGCAATATCAGCATAAAGTTTACGTACAAATTGCAAATTTGAAGTTGGGATTTTAGCATTACTTTCCCTACATGTACCCTGTGACGTAATTGGTAGAAACATTAATGGAGTACATATCATAAAAAAGCATAATTATGGCCTCAAAAATTATCAGTGAAGTGATTAATATAAAAAGGTAGCATTTATTATGATGTATCATTTCACATTCAATATCCGTATGAATACTGACTTAATGATGACGTAACACACACACACATATGCTGCACCTTCTAAATTTAGTAATATATAGAGTATGCCGAAAAAATATATTAAACTGCATCATACAGGTGTTTTGTCCTCCTAGGACTCTTAAGTGATGCTAGGAGCCAAAAGGTGAGAATCCAAAATTAAAGTAGAAGCAGAAGAGTTAGGTGCGTAAAACCCCTTTAATTTATGAATTTAGAAGTAAAATCAAACTAATGCTGTATAATTTCAAATCATGTACTACGAAAATGTGTATATTATGTACCGTGCCACTACTCAAATGAGATTAACTGTGACTATAGAGGCTCCAGCAAACCTCGGGAACTAAAGAATCTACCGGAAGAGTATACCATTCACTTTCATGAGAAGTGTGTCATATACAATATCAATATCTCAGCGTGCAACATCAGTGAGCTTCACAGATTATATAGAAAAGCAAAGGTCAAACTGAAAAACCAACACCATAATCGTTATAATATATATATCGTTAAAATGATCAAAGAATACCAAAGGGTCAAAAATATTAAATCCGTACTCAAAATCGATTAAACTAGAGGCAAAATAATAAAAAACGGAAATATTTACACGAAGACCCTTGTAAAAGTACTAAAGTGTGCAATGTTTCACGACAAATCTTGATGATAAGCTACCTGTGTGAAACGCTCCCTTATCGTCCAAACTAAATCGACCAACATGACATAAGTTCATTATAGATAACAATCGCTTGAAAGGACCATCAACCAACGTTCGACAACAGTTCCTACACCGAAATATATTTCACTTTATCAGAGGTGTATTACGTCTTACGCGCTCTCATCAGTTGGCTTTAAGTTGGTACATTTATATTATGTAGATATATAAATACTTATCTTATTTTCTGCAAAACAACCTTCATCGTCATCCCATATCGACTTAAACCAAAATGGCTGACAAAACGACGTTGATGACAATATAATGACGTTACGTTACCATAGCACTAAGATGTTCTGTAACCTTTCCTGACTTGATTCTTCGATTTGAACACTTGATAAGCACCGAGTTCCAACAAAACATGTAAAAGTATATATCGATATAGCGATAACCTTTTTGTAGCGATTTTCGCGCTGAAAGAATTTTATTCCGCTTAATCATAATTGCACTTACAACTTCTGTATATTGCCTTCTACAGCAAGTATTATGAGAGCACCAATTCAGTATTGCGCTTATCTGTTCATATTTGGTTATGCACTTACATGTATAGTATAATTATTATCTCAATGTGACAATGCTGGGTCATTCAGTGGATTGTCTGGACATTTGGATCTGTCTACCGGGAATGTTATCAAGCAACCCGAGTGTACTATAAAACCGCGAAGCGTTTTATGAATAGAATACACTCCGGTTTTTTGTGTTAAAACCCATATCATGAAAAAATAGATTCAAGTCTATCCCAATAATTCAATCTTTACCCCGCGAAAATTAACTTTATTGATGGACTCTTTTCTCTTACAAATTATTACGCTGCTCCATCACCCAATCAAATGCGACGTTATGGGCTGAAAACATATTTTTAAGCCAATTAAAATGCTTGTTTCAAACAAAATTAAATTATATAAATATAATATTGAAACAACTTCTACTGTAAATGATTGTTTTGTTGGTGGTTCTTAACTTTCATTCGGATCTTAACTTACACATAACGTTAACTTTTGCCTTCAGACAGCATACGTTAACTATGCATTTGGCGTCTCTGTTTGTGCTGATATTGGTGGGTAGGTATGACTTCGGGTCTGGTGAGGTGGGATGTGGATATGACCAATCAGAAACACTGGCAGATATGAGGAAACTCATGGAAGACACCTCTGCTTCTCTTCGCGACTACCAACAGAAAACAGAGTCTTTAATGGATGTTGTGACAAAACAACAACGTGAAATACAGGCGTTGAAGACTGATGTTGATAGACTATCAGCAACACAACGTGACGGAGATAAACATGGATCAGGTAAGTAAGATTATCAGCTAAAATTAAACTCATATTTAAACGAATGCAGGTGTTTCAAACTTCATTTCATTTGAACGAGAACGCATTTTTTTTATTAAAATTTTATTAGAACAAAAATCCTTAATTTGTTACGCTACAGCGAAGTATCTTGTATATTAGGATATTTTGAAGATGGAATTTCAATCTACAGATCCACGCATATTTTCATATTATCATTTATTGGCGGAATTCTACGAAAAATTGCTTTATATAATTTATTTTTTATAACATTTTTTATTAAGTTTTAAAGAAGAGCATTTATCTGCATGTATGAGTGTCATATGCAATTACAGTTGTGTCTTTTGTTGAAAAGGAAGAGATGCATTTTAAAGATATCCAATATTTATCTATTGTTGTCATATGATAAGATATATCATGACACTGCTGGTGGACTTCAGATAAATTTTCATTATTCATTATTCAATATTTGCGAGTTATGAATTATTCAATCATAGGGCTAGTGTACATGTGTATCTCGATATTGACATTTCTTTCGCCTCCTTGGTTGCATCTTTTTTTGCCCTTTCTCAGATCAAAATCGTTGAGCCCTAGACGGACAAACTAGTATATGGAGCAGTTAAACTCATTTTGTGGCCCAACTGTATCTTATTCAGAATTATAAATGTGCTATGTTCTTGTGAGTGTTTGCTTTACAACCTTTTGAACCCGTTTATAATACAAATGATAAAGACAACTCTAACGATAAGATACGGGAGTATATTTTGAATTCAAGTAAGATACATAATTTTACAGTTTCATTTTACAAACATTTATGATAAGATGCCTTTGTGAACCACTCCTTTATCGTCGAAACAAAATCGACTTATATGGCATGAGTTCATATGCAGAGAAGCAAACTGCTTTAACGGAATCATCAACAAACGTTTCACTATAATTCCTACACCAAGACATACAAATCTAAATCTGATAAGTTACAATATATCACCAGCCTCGTACATGTATTGCAGTTATCTACAGTAGTGTCTTATTTTCAGAAGATCGAAGTGCTTGTTAACGATATTAAATATTATAAACGCCTATGTAGTTTAGCAAACTCATTTCGTAGCGCAAAGCCGAGTTGCATTAGATGAGCACAATGGTGAATTGACGTAATCACGAAATTTGCTGAAGAAAGCAATAATCAATAGTAACTAACGCAAGCATAATTCCTCGGAAAGTTTTCAGCGCTAAGCTCGCTAAAATAAGAAAACCGCTAAAATATGTCCATTTACAATATCTATCGACCGAAGTCAGGCGTTCAATTCGAAAAATGCAATTTTGAACATAAATAGTATTTTTATTAAGGGCTACCGATGAATTGAAATTTATCAGGATAATGTCATTAAGTGGCTAACAAATCATGCTCTTAATTTAATAGTTAAATCTAATTGGTTACTTTTACCTAAAGACGTTATGACGTCATAGTTTTCAGTTGAATTACATACTGCTTGGGAAAAAATATTACTCCTACTCATTTTCGGACATATTTTAAAGATAGTTGAATAATTTACCAAGTATATTATTACGATTATTGTTGACAATATTTACATAACATATTTTTTAAGATGATCATTTTCATTTTATATACATGTTACTTCTTTTTGATGTTTTCTGTAGATCTGAAACGAGTGTCCGACGTCAACAGTACGAAGTCAAGCGTTGCCTTCTACGCCCAATTATCCGCTGACCAGTCCAATTTTGGTACTCATCAGACCGTCATATTTGACCGAGTCCGGACCAATATAGGGAATGCCTACAACCACGATGATGGGGTATTCACGGCACCGTTTCAAGGGGTCTACGTCTTCTTCTGGACTACAACAAATCGGGACAATTCACACATGCAGACGGAACTGGTCGTGAACGGAGCACAGTTTGGTAGAGTGTGGGCTGATTCCGGGAATCATGCTGATTACACTATGGCTTCCAATATAGTGGTGGTGACCCTCGCTCCTGGAAACACCGTCTGGATTCGTTCCGATACAGTTCATTCACGATTCACCAGTGGACAGAACTTCGCCACCTTCTCTGGCTGGTTGCTGCAAAATGCTTAAAAGCTCTATATATAGACCTCAGACCAAAGTATTTGTTCAATAATTCATGTAGAATTTATGATGGTATCTGAAATAAACATTTATTTTTTCTTATTTTTTTTATTGTTTTATTTTTGAATGATTATATTGTATAATTGCATTGTAAAAAGGAACGTTTAAGATTTCACTTTCTTATGATCCACACACTCGAATAATTGTTTGTTGAATCATGACTATCGGTAATCTTAAGAATATTATATCTTTTGTTAATATATTACCAAGGTTAAAGCTAGTGGTTGGTTTGGGGGGTAAGCGGGTTGGTGGTTTAAGAGCATTTCGTGTCTACAGGTTAATTAAAAATAAAATGTCTTATTTTGGCGAATTAACATTCGTTTACCGAGTTGCATGATACTCCTTCCAAGATACAGGGTGTACAAAAAAACATGTCCCCACTTTGTATCGCTGTATCTTTTCCTAAGATAGTTACAAACTGCCAATTGCATTTGAGAGAATATTCACAATTTGTTTCCACCTGAGCACAAAATAATGATGATATTATAAATAGTAGCTATTATGATGGCATTGTCGACATTGTCAAATTCAGATCATTACCTGTTTATTTTCAATATGGATGACAAAAAGGCTGTACGCATTGACATAGTAAAACCTTTTTATGCAAATGAAAAGTAGTCGATATTATAGATTAAGTTTCTGAGAACGAAATCTCTGGTGTATAATCTTTAATCAATAAGGAGAGAAATAAAGAAAATTTCAATTGACACGTGCAAAAATATTGTCAGGTTGAAGTTTTTGATTGATAAAGAAGAGGACAACTTGGACACATCATAAAATATATGACGTTACATATTGCATGAGAGATCGAAACGAAAATACTCCTTAATCTTATGTTTGTCATATTTTCATCATAAATGTTTTATTATTTTTATAATGTCAACAATTCGGGACATGTTTTTTGGAACACCCTGTTCAAGGCGAATGGAGATAATTTGCGAGAAATCTAGATCGATCAAATATAGATGATTCATGTTTACCCTATCCTTGAATATTGTTTGGAAAACCCTTTTGCTTAAACTACAGAGCTCCTTAGCTTTAAAACAACACATTGACAGATGTATTGAATACTTTACAGAGTCTTCTTTGGCTAATATTTTGATATGTTTCACTCGTGCTGCGCATTCGTGAAAGATATCAAATGTATGCTTCACTAGTGGAATATATTTTGAATTACTAAGCAAAACAAAACGGTGCGGCTTTTAATTTTCCCTATTTTCGTTTGTAAGCAACGTTTGATTTGTCATTCAGAGAAAGTGATATTTTTTACCAGTGCATAAAGGTAATATTGCTCACTGTTGAAAAATGTCAATTTTATAGAATCAATATTTTTTTAAATGAAATAAATCATATTCTTCTACAACGTTTGATATAATGGATACTATCATGATTATCTTTGAAAAATGATTGAACGATTGACTCTAGTGATTTTATAAGTTTGTAAAATATTGGGCATTAATAAGGGCACATCTCCTTTATTGTTACACGTGCTATATATTGCCTTAATTTGTTTTTGTCCGGAGGTAACCCTCCATTGGAGAATCCAGACAAACGTCACAAACACGTCATATTCAGTTTTCAGTGCGTCAGGGGCTTTACGCACCTGCCCCTTCTGCTTCTACATCATTTTGTCCTCTAGCATCACCGACGAGTCCCAGAAGGAGGAAACAGCTGTATGGTGCAGTTTAATTCCTTTTTCGGCATTTTCTGTCTCTTACTAAATTTAAAAGGTGCAGCATGTGTGTGTTACGTCAGCTTAAACCAAATCATTTGAAAGATTTGTTTTACTATTGATATATCCGTTTATCATAACTAATAGAATAAAAAATATCTATTGATCAATTGATTTTGATTTTATGTTGAAAATCAACAACGAGTTTTCATACAATCAATCCGAGTTCAAAGCCCCCTTTCAGCAATGTGTTACTTTTTCACAGTGTGGGTTGATCTTAACTAGATAAAAGTAGAAATTGTTGTATTATTTTGGAAACATTACTTGTCAGTAATTGAAATACTATTCTTAATTCAATTATAAGTTTAAGACTGGAACAGGAATTGAGATCACATATGATAAAGCGACAATCTCAATTACATCGAAGTATCGCAATGTTCTCTTTTTAAACTTTATTTCATCAGAAATTATCGTTAAACATTAACTAAGATTTATTGCAAAATGCATATGAGATTTTATCAAATTATCGAACAAATTGTTTGGCGATTATTCTTTTTCCCTGACGAAAGCACCCTCGATATCCATGAGTTAAAAGCTCCTCCGTGTACGCCACTTGGTTGGTGAGGTAAGAAAAACTCGTTCGACGACCCTTTGATGTACATTTTAAAAAGAATCTCGTGATCACATAACGGTAAACATTCACAAGCTTTGAAGTCGGTTGCGGCTCCTTCGTAATCTTCAAAAGACAGACATGCAGCCTAGCGATTGGTCAGTGTGTTTTCTTCACCTGAGCGTGCTTTCATGTTTGTCATGAAACATTCCAAGCTTAAGGGTGTAGAGAGCGAAGGTGATCGTAACCTTTGGATATCAAGGATGTGACAGAAGTTTGTAGAGGATTTCATTTATTCTCAACGTGAGTGGCGTTGTCGGGCTGGTGGACTGGAATCAAAAGAAACGATCTTGGTGAAGAATAGAGTTATATCTTCTGACCCACTTTATAAATTACGCACAAGAACAAATATAGAACTTCTTCAGCTGCGACTGAAAGAAAATAGCATCTTGATGCGAACATTATCTGATGGACACATTACTTATCATCCATTTGACAAATTATCTATATACTGGAGATAAGGTTTACTGAAAATCCTACCTTTTTAATATTTAACTTATATAATTAAAATACTAGGGTTGTCAAACCAGTCACATTTTGGTAACCGGTTATACAGACAATATTCCAGTTACTGTTAACTTACTTTCGCGGCGAAGTAATTTCGGGTTTTCATATGAAACGACAACTCCGCGGCGACTTAATTTCGCGATTAATACGATTGTAAACCCTATATTCAGTAGAGTTGAACCTATTTCCTGACTAATCTTTTTCGCGAATTTTAATCAACCGCGAAAGACGCGAACACAAATTGCCCGCGAAAATAAGTTGGGTAACATTAAACGATACATTTTGTGAACAGTTAACAGTTACACATGTCGTTTATATTCGACAATGTTCTGTCTTAAATGTTTTTACACCACAAGCATGCATGTTCATATTAATTAGCTCATATATTTTTACTCGAACATTTAATTCTTATCGCAAGACATACTGTAATTGGTTGTAACCTAAGTAAATATATTCTATAGACATCGCTTGTCGGAATGCAGCAAGATAGCTATCTGCTGTCGAAGTATTATGCAGTCATATTGTTCTTCCGACAAAAGCTGAATCGACAAGCGTTTAAGACATGCTTGCTCATTCAAGTGTGTACTCTTGTAATTATCTGCAGGTAATACAGGTGTCATTAGTATTCTGTCTGTCTTTTAAAGTCTGTTCGAATTTTTAGTTTGTTGGCCACAGCTCTTTGTCAGTACTTACAATAAAATACAAACGCAATACTATTCGGTAATATCTGATTACTGATCCCATCTCTACAATATTGAATAACGGTCGCATCTATAGATCAATTGCTTTTCTAAGCCAGAATAACATGGGGTTCCAAAAAGGGTTAAGTAAAATGTCCACCTACTCGGTTATTAATTTTTTGAAACCGGTTCCTGGTCTTTTGGCCAAGTAACCGGAAACCCGTACCTAGTTAGCTGTTGACTACCCTATCAAAAGATGATATAACACAAACATATATGCTGTACGTTTTAAATTAAGTAATAGATACAGTATACCGAAAACAATGAATACACCTATACCTATTCAAGTCGGATAGAAGGTATCTCAGAAACAACGTATTGATGAAGTACCCAATAATTGGTGACGTTTTGCGGAAGAAGTGCTAGATGGTGTCAAATTTCTGACGTAGCATTCTAAAAGTCACGGGGTAAGAATGGCCAAATGCTGGTTTGTAGGCGGAGGTTTTAAGTTAGTTACTAATTTCTATCGTTGTGTAATTTTTAAGGTGAATTCCTTCCTAATACATGGTAACTTGGGTGTGACCAAGATTTACATGGCAGGTGTCGTCGATTAAGCAAAAGAAGCTTACTTTTCCAGAACACCTGGTCTTATTCTCTTGTATTTTACAAGGGTCTCCATGTGGATCTTTCCCTTTTTCGTTTTTTTGCCCGTTGTTTAATCGATTTTGAGTTCGGATTATGGTTTTGTTGATGCTTCGGTATTCTCTATTTTGTATAAGTATGTAAATATATGCTAATGTCTAACGGTAACAAACAATGTTATTGTGGACTATATTCTGTTGCTTCTTGAAGTTAACACCCTTTCCAGCCAAATTGGAATCAGCTCTTTTGGTATTCCATCAGTAGTCAGCTATTCCGTCAGTGCGTATAACGTTCAATAATGCCATATACTGATAAACTTTGGAGTATTTTACTCAAACATTTTGTACAAGCAGCTTTTCGCTCATCAAGGAAATACATTCGAACTCAAAAATTTTGTTTTTACAGAGAGGCAATAGAACCGGAACTATTATTTGTGAATAGGCATAAATAAGGAAGACAATACGGCTAATGGATTGATGAAGTTTTCCTATGTACTTTTCAATGGTCTTCTTTGTTAAAATCTCCCCCTGGTTTAATTAATTTGGAACACTGAATATGGTTTTGTTGACGCCTCGGTATTCTCTTTTTATTACCTTTATTTTTGTCGTAGTGCTTAGACTATGTATATGTATGTTTTCAGGCTATCAATTGCAAGAGGGGTATACATTCAATGACATTTACAGATGTGTGGATAAGTTGGTCCTCTTTCATTAGGTTGACAAATTGGGTAATACAGAGACGCATTTCGAATTTTCGTCGTGAGAATAATAAAGTAAACATTAAATTAAATGAATCCCATGGGATATCTTCAGTTTTGCCATGGCATATCCCAGGAGGGTAGAGAGAGTAGGTGAGCGTAACGCCTAGATATCGAGGATGGCGAGATGCACTTTGCATATTTACTTCAGATGTTATAAACGAATGCAGCGTGGCGCACCAACTACATTACATTATTTATATTTTGTATTTTGGGTCATATGATGTGGTCAACAGGCCGTGGGCTGATTTGATTTTAAAGCGGATATAAATGTAGACATTTATTCGCTTCACCAGCTTTTCCGTTGTATATTGTTTTATTAGCTTGAGAAACATACTTATTACATTTTTACCAATGAAATATCAGAAAATATTAGCTTGATTAAAACATCACTGAAAAACTTTTGGGAATTTCGATAATGTCATAAAAAAAATCAGAGAATACCAAAGCGTCAACAAAACCATAATCCGAACTCAAAATCGATTAAACTAGAGGCAAAATAGAAACAAAGGAAAGATTTACATGGAGACTCTCGTAAATTTTTAAAAATATTTTCACTCGTGCTACGTATTCGTGAAAATATAAAAACAAAACTGCCATACTCGTGAAATAAATTCAATATTTAACGAGAAACCTTGAATAGCCCTAATGTATCTCGTTTGCAGACTGCAATGATATCAATTAAAAGCAAGTAATTTGAGAGTCATTTAGAGGAACAGTTTACCGGAGTTGCAAGGCTGTCGTTAACGGTTTTGGAGGTAAAACCATTCACCATTCAGATACCTTCTGAAGTATGTGGTTGTGTCTGCAGACAAAGCATCTAACAACTTGATCATTGTTTGCAAACGCTATTACATTCATTGCTTGCAAAAAGAACTAGGCCTGCTTGATAACCAAGGTAACCCTACTTACACATTGACCGGTTTTTCGAAAGATGAAATACTGTCCAACCATGCTTCGGTTTTGCAATCTTTCCAAGTACCGGTTAATGAGCAAGATGCTGACCTACCGTGTCTTTATTGGATACCGAAACTACACAAGGATCCTTATAAGCAACGTTTTATCGCTGGCTCTGCTAATTGCTCGACCAAGCCATTATCAAAACTTCTTACTACAATTCTTAGTACCATAAAATCAGGGCTTCAGTCGTATTGTGACACTGTGTACTCCAGAAGTGGAATTAATGGTATGTGGATTTTGAAAAACTCGAAAGATCTTTTGATCAATATTGAACACCCCCTCCTAAAAAACGTCTTTTCGGTCAAAACATTTGATTTTTCCACCCTGTACACTACCATGCCTCATAAAAAAATTGACGGAACGTCTCCGATCACTTGTTATGAGAGCTTTCTTTTCTAAGAAAGGCGGACAACGATACAAATATATGGTAGTGAGCTATCTCGGAGCATACTTTGTCAAAAACACGACAAAAGCTAAGAGGAAATATACTGAAGAAGATGTAGTACGGATGATTGAGTTCCTGGTCGAAAACATTTTTGTTGAGTTCGGAGGAAAGATTTTCCAGCAGACTGTTGGAATTCCCACGGGAACAAACTGTGCCCCACTCTTAGCTGACTTGTTTTTGTTTTCATACGAGGCTGAATTTGTGGAGGAGCTAATCAGGACAGGTAACAAAAACCTTGCCAAATCTTTTAATTTCACTTTCAGATATATCGACGATGTGTTGTCTATAAACAACAAGACGTTTGCTGACCACGTCGATCGTATATACCCTTCTGAACTTGAAATAAAGGACACAACAGACTCTTCTACATAAGCTGCTTACATGTACCTCGATCTCTACTTAAACTACGACCAACATAGACAGACAGCTTACTACTAAGCTATACGATAAACGTGATGATTTCAATTTTCCGATCGTTAACTTTCCATTTCTTGATAGTAACATCCCTGCTTCTCCAATTTATGGTGTTTACATGTCGCAGTTGATTCGGTATTCCAGGGCGTGCTCTAAATATCGGGATTTTCGTGATCGATGTCGACTGCTGACAAACAAACTAACAACACAAGGATTCGAGAGGTGCAGGTTGATCAGTACTATGGGCAAGTTTTATGGTCGCCATCTTTGTCTCATTGAGAAATATTCTGTATCTTTAAGTGATATGAAGATGGACGTTTTTGAATATGCTCATTAGTGTGTTTACTTGTTGTGATTGACAATGATACTCGGTTCTCATTTTGAGAACTTGATGTTTGCTTGGATGTGACAAAGATTAACATGGCGGGTGTCGTCGATGAAGCAGAAGACGCTTACTCTTCCGGAACACCTGGTCTTATTCTCTTGTACTTTTGCAGGGGTCTCCATGTAAATCTTTCCTTTGTTCAAATTTTGCCCCTGGTTTATTCGATTTTGAGTTTGGATTATGATTATGTTGACGCTTCGGTATTCTCTTATTTTATTTCTATAACTTACCTGGTTTATTTCCCCGAGATGGTGCTTATCTGACTGACATTTGTATTGTTGTCTCTATCACAGATATCTAATCAGCACTTGAAGTATTTTTGTCTTAGAAAATTAAACTGTGCTCGGATTCCTTAAATATTCAAAAGACAGTTTTGCTTTCCAGATTAGGGCATTGCGCTTAGTTTTCTGTGAAGCAGAATTCTGATGGAATACTACAAAATAGCATGAATTAATAAACAAATATCCTCTCTTATTAAAGACGTACAAATATCAACGGTATGTCTGCCTGATTTCCCAAGGGACATAAGTCATTTGTAACTAGGGAATATTACTCCGGCAAAAGGTGAATGATCTGAGAAAGATAGTGCTTATGTTTTGACCATGGGGCAAGTATTGGTATACAACCATATCATGCAACTGGTTGGAGCACGGCGTGCTTTACTCAGATGATTTGTTTGTCTTGTTTACCGGAGAAAGGCCAAATAAGTTTGTCGTTTTATCTGGTCACACTCCTGGTGGACATACCTCTGGAGATATCAGTCTTCGCAACAGTGTCAGCTATGTTATTGATGCATGCTATTGGCATCTAAGTTGTGTGTTATGAAATACATCTGTGGCCTTCAATCGTATAACTGTTTTGGATATGTTTCATTTAGAATAAGAGTCTTGAGATTATAATTTTTCATTACAAATATTAAGAAGGAAAGGCGACAACAGCACAGCATTTTAAATGACTTTTATTCATTCAAAATTAACAGGGATCATATGTACATGTGCATATTTACAACCTGTATGCCTTGACCCATTTACGAAAATGACATTCATTTCAACATACCACAGGTGAACTCATCACTGCCTATTGGTTACAATGACGTAACAAATGGCGTGAAACATAACTTGATGTAAATTAATTATGTTTATATCAATATACATTAAACAGCATTGCCAAATTTATTGCCAAATTTAAATGATAAAGGATATGGTAAAAACATATGACAGGTATAAATTCTAAAAACTAATTTTGAAAAGGAATCATAGATCGTTTGTTTTATTGTCATGACATACTGTTACTACGACTCAATGGATAAACAGACCAAAATTCATTTTGCATTTGAATATGTAAATTGAAAGATTAGAATAATGTAAATGATTTCTATAAGAATTTTAAGGCTTATTTATAAAAGCATGACTTTGAAACTATTTATAACATAATGAAAGTTCATGATTTAGATACAAGTGATCTGCCATATCTTATTGAAACTTATGTCAATTGAAAAATATTCATTGCATGAAAAACATCAACTTGATCAAAATATTTCTGACTGTTTGAAAAAAAAGCTATTTAAAAGCTAATTATAGGAGTACATGGTAATAAGAACATCCAAATAACAGGGTTAATTGTCGGCATTGTTATACTACAATCATCACCAATTAAAATATATTAAATATATGACATGCTTAACACAAAACAAACAACAAAATGTATTTTTCAAATTTAAACATAGTTCAATACTGTGATATCAATATATATATTTCATATTATTAATAAATGGTTAAGGAAAAGTTATGGACAAATATTGAATAAGATTGTTACATATGAAGGGTCAATAAACATAGAATGTTTTTTTTATTTTTTTTTTTTTTTTAAATTAGTTTGTATTTTTCATCAATTATGCGAAGTAACTCCTTAAATGTAACCAACAAGGAGCAAATACTTTTTTTGCTTTAAAATCCAATGGTTAACAGGGCATGTAAACTATTGTTGTCATTCGTATTCAGAGTGTCTTGATTTTTTAGGTTTTGTTTACAAATCAGTTTGTATTAGTTTTTATTAATAAGTAATTCCCCCGAAAGAATCAACCAAAGAGAAAAGAAAATACTGTCTTTGCTGAAAAATGCCAATTGTTGGCATCCGTATTCAGTAACAACGGTAAATAGATACCATTTTACCTATGATCTAAACATCAATATTTTCAGACTAAAAGACAAATACACACATGTTTATCGGAAATAATAGAACATATGTCTTCACACAATATGATATATTTTTAAATGTTACAATATTTGACCAAGTGTTTATCTTTTTATTGACTAATCCAATGATAGTTTCTATTCATTATAGCGGATTTTCATTTCCGAGGCAGATATTTCAGAGCGAAGACAGTGTAATTAGTTGTTGTTATGTACATAAATGAGTTGTTATTGTTATGTACATAAATGATACCTCCACTAGTCCTCTCAGCTGTAAATATAACATCTTTGTTATATTTTCTGGTAATGTTTTATTATACCCTATCATTTATAATCAAATGTCCTTAATCTAAAGAAATATGAACCAAAACATTGACTGAAAGTGACAGTTATCTTTAGGTTTATTCCAACGTCTTAAAGTAATATGTAGTCATTCAGCTGATTTTTTAGCTGTTGTTGGCTGATCTTTATCTTAAACGGATCTGAATTTCGTCTCCGTCTGTTTGTTCTTCTTGGTCCATCAATCGTGGAAAATGACAATTTTTGAAAGTTTCAATAATTTTGGTTCTTGTATTATCTTCATTTCCATCAAATTTTTCGTGCACCTCAAACAATGGGGTTTTTAAAATAAATACTGATATCACCGAGAATATGTTAGCAACATCTGCACCAGTTTCAGAAACAGCGTATACCTGTCCAAAGTCATACAATTCCAAAATGATGAAGAAGACGATCAATTCAACAAAAATACATCGACCTACACATCTTGAACAATATTTGAAAAATGATCCGGGACAAGGAACAATATTAAGATCGCATAATGTCAAAAATGATGTGATATCAATTGCATATTCTTCATTTTCAAGACAAAATAATGGGCTTCGACATTTGTAATTTGCTGAACGCAACTCGAACTTTAATTGTTTGTGGTGGTAGATATTCATTGTTTCTCTCTCTTTTATAAATATTGTTAAGCACAATTTGAGATAACGAGAATACTGGTTTCGCACAATGTTGACATATTGGAAATTAAATGGAATAAAAAATATAAAATATGATCCAAATACTAGATACAAATTGGACTGTGTATTTAGCATAAAACTTAGCATTTGAAATGTTAACAATCTAACACAAGTTACTGAAAACAAATAACCATTTATGTACAAAGGCAACAAGAGCAATGGTTTAAAGATTCCTAATCTCAAATAGCTATTTAAAGATTTCTTATGAGTTCTGCAGAAGGTATAAAATGGCATACCTATTGCTGCAATAAACAAGCATATCATTAAGACTATCCATTCATAATAAGATGTACACGAACTTATAGCACCAATAAAGTTGAAAAATAAATATGATAAAAAAACATACAAAACTATAAATATAAAACCAAATATTGAATAACACAAATAAAGGTTTGGTTTTCTTTTCGGTAAAAAAAGTTCAATCGTTAACTTCGATTGCCAAAAAAGTGCAAAGAACGACAAACAGTTTGGAGTTACAAGTTTGGAAATTGGCACTATCGCGGTATCACCTTCACTATTTTGAAACACTGTAAATGGATTCAATGGGAGGTCAAAGTAACGTATTCCGAATGCCATCAGGAAAACTGCACATGTGATGGACAATGTCTCACCCAAAACATCGTGTAAAATTTTTAAAGCTTTGTCCTTTTTAATTTCTGAACATGTTTGATTTAATGTTGATTCATGACAGCACTCGTATATGTGTTGACTTCGGAAACGACATTTTTGCAATTTAGACCTCTGTGAACAAAGTTGTTGTATTGTTAATACAGTATTCCCATTAACATCGAGTTTGGTAAAACCGCACAAGATCCACTTCCTAAACTTTATTTTCATTTCTTCTGTTTCATTTTGAATTGCTTTGAAAACACATCCACCCGGCTCATCAACAAATACAAGCGACCGACGTGTTATATTGCTACCTTTAATGGTTATTGAGAGGAACCCTAAATACGATTTTGTTCGTAGAACGTTTTCTCCGTAATCCGACATCACTACCTCAAACACAAATAATGGAGTTTTCTGATTACGGGTCAAAATATCCACACGGAGGATAGCAGTATCTTTTTGTAAGATCTCTGAAAATGAGGTGAACACTTCCGATTGATCTGGGCGAGCTGTACATGATTCACTTATTGTTAACGTTTCGTTTACACACTCGTCCAGAATATTCCGCGAAGATGTGCCGGATACGAACAATATTCCACACAGGAGAAAATGTAGGAAACTATCCATACTGCTATAGAAGAAAGGTTGAAGGCTAACTCACTGTCTGTAAGGTATAACTGCATCAACTTTAGAGATAGCGACTGATTTCACTGTAAGTGAACGAGTATGTCAAATTAGATTAGAATATACGAATTCCCACGTATGTAACTGTAGGTAGTATATGCGGATATACACTAATGTCACTGTAGGTAGTATATACAGATATTCATTAATGTCACTGTAGGTAGTATATACAGATATACACTGATGTCACTGTAGTTAGCATATACGGATATATACCTCTTCTCTTAGACAACTCTGATCTCTAAAGCGCTGAGCGGATTAATACATACAATGAATATTGCACCGGACTACTTTAATGTTCACTTCACGGCTTAGCGAAATTGCGTCATCGCATTTTTCACATGTCTTTAAAGGATCAAGTACACAAAAAAATAATAAAACATTAAAAATTGTTTGAAGCTCAAACTAACCTAAATCCGTCTAAACAACCGAAATAACATGCGATGACCCTTTTAAAGGCCAAATATACGTAACTTCAGGAAATGTTTTCGGGATTCTGAAAAATTATGAAAAATATGTCCAGTTGATAACCATGCAAAAATATGTCTAAAACGAAGTAAACATAATCGGTAACTAACAAGAAACTCTTGACAAAAAAATCCAAAGAATTGAAAATATAGAGTTTCAACTGCTGCTGTACCGGTAACCGCGTAAGATGAATTTTGGATATTGCGGATATCAGTTAATATTAACTAAGTCTATAAATATAATAAGTTATTAGGATTGATTTTCGCTTCAAGTTTTGCTGAAAGTAACGTATATTGTGCCTTTAATGAGATTTAGAAAATATAACGAGAGTAAAGAGATGTGCCAGATTGAAGAGATGTGTCCAAAGACGAGATATCTACAACGAACAATTTCCTCTTCTAGAAAATGATCAACGTCTACGAAAGAGCAGATTCAAGCCACAATCGGAGACAGAATTTTTAAGGTAGGCCAATGCAATGTATTTTTGATAACAGGCAATAGTCCTATTTACAAAAAAGCATTGTTTTCGTCTATACAGGGGAAACTGAACTAGGATATGATTATCATGAAATTATATTAGAAACATGACTAAAAAAAGCAACTTGAGAAAATTGAAAATATATTAATGGAAATAGTTAGGCCTGGCTAAAACATGATAACAAACACTGTCGGTAATGAATCATTTCGTACGTTGTTCAATTCAACCCGTGTAAAATGCATTCCTTCATCCTCCAGATTGGAACACGTAAGTCTACAGAACCCCAACAGATCTGCAGAATTTAACAACCGAGTAAAACCTGCAAAAAACAAATGTCGGGCAACACTAAAACTATCGACAAAATAACCGAGAGTTTCACTTTAAAACAGGCAGAGATTCACCTAGGAAACATTATCATAAACATTCGTGCTGAATTCTAGACACACTAAACAAAAAAATATTATACCAAAAGATTACATGAATTAAACATAAACACTAACTTGCTAGAGGCCCTCACATCTATATATTACCCGTATGTCCTCCGTCAAACATTGTTGTTTAATTTAGCAATGTACATTGTATCTCGTAGTTTAGAATTTCACACGCAACTCCGCACTGATTCATTTGATTTCTCCGAAGCCAAGAATAGCAATTTCGCTGAACTTGACCTTCTGACAATAGAACAAAACTATCGCATGGTGTGTCAAAATCCGAGGTCGAAAATACAAAGCACATGTATGTTGTTCTTTACAAATCCATCTGTACCTTTGTTCTGAAACCAGTATATCAAGCATGCAAATCCATGTGATGATGTATGTTTTTTAAAACCGATAACGTACTCTTATTTTATGCCTAAAAATTTCGTGGAGAGCAACCGCAATAACCCCGACGAATGATTCAGGCCCTGAAGCTTTACAAATCAGGATCATGCCTTAACACAGGTCAAAAGGTTCTATCAGATCTTGCATGAGGTGGTGCACTCATGGACAGAAAAAGTCTCTATCAGAAAGCTTGTCAACTCTAATGTGTTGTGACTATACCATGTGCTCTTTTGTGTCTTCCGTCACACACGATCACACAGCCTGATCAGTCCGATGCATATGAGTCATGGCTTTGTTCCTACACCGTCAGGAAATCATGCCACATATCCCAGGTCTCGTTACGAACCCTGTTTTTTATGACCCCACATTTAAATTGTCCACGAAGTAGACCAATAAGTGCATACGACCGCGTCACTGCTCGATATATTGTGTTAATACGCGTTTTGCCTGACGATCATCGTGAATCGAACACGGAAGTTGTGGATCGCGAATACATTAATTACTTTAACAGGTAAAAGATATTGAAAAAAGGTATGTTGATTTGTTTTCTTTAATTTTGTTAATTAACCTGTTGCATTTTTGTAGATTCACTGGAACTATATTTACTTAGCAACCACCACCACGACTACCGTAGTTACCAACGCCACAACACACCTGTTGTATTTTGCTCCTAGTATACTCGATTTTGAGTTTGGATTATGGGTTGTTGACGCTTTGGTATTCTCTGTTTTTTTTATTTACCATTGTAACATTTTGCATCATAGAATAAGTTCGTTATCGACTACCGGTATAATACCGTATTCAGAGTCAATATGTGGTTCAATCCTTAAATACACTGATGTCACTGTAGGGTATATGTACTTAAATACACTGATGTCACTGTATGGTATATGTGCTTAAATACACTGATGTCATTGTATGGTATATGTACTTAAATACACTGATGTCACTGTATGGTATATGTACTTAAATACACTGATGTCACTGTATGGTATATGTACTTAAATACACTGATGTCACTGTATGGTATATGTACTTAAATACACTGATGTCACTGAATGGTATATGTACTTAAATACACTGATGTCACTGTATGGTATATGTACTTAAATACACTGATGTCACGGTATGGTATATGCACTTAAATACACTGATGTCACTGTATGGTATATGTACTTAAATACACTGATGTCACTGTATGGTATATGTACTTAAATACACTGATGTCACGGTATGGTATATGTACTTAAATACACTGATGTCACTGTATGGTATATGTACTTAAATACACTGATGTCACTGTATGGTATATGTAATTAAATACACTGATGAAACTGTAGGTAGTGATGACAGTAATACTTTTGAGTTCACAGTGGGTATAGCTGTTATAGGATTTCCTAACACATCAGGTACAACACACGTTTTCACAAATAAAACATTATTTGTTCCTTTAGATGCAGATATTACTTAGCACACACATGAAGTATGTATGAGATATCACGAACGTGCGAGTATGGTACGTCAACCGAACCAATAATATTAACAACAGGAACATCTGTCCTTTAAAAAAAAAAAAAAACAATACTATTTCTCATCATGATTGGCAAAGTTCCGTTTTTTAAGAAATCCAAACCATCATACAAACTCAAAATCGATTAAACTAGGATGTTACCCTAGACCCTTGAAAAAATTACAAAAGAATAAGACCAGGTGTTTTGGATGAGTAAGCGTCTTCTGCTACACCCCTGTTACACATGTGTCGTAATTTTTTTAGATTGAATTCTTGCGAAAAACGCGCATGGGGTAATAAACATCTAACCCACCTAAATGTACAGGTACAAGTAATTTAACAAGCCCGGGTATATGTATAGGTGTTGTGTTCTGGAACCCACTACTGCAGTAGGCTATCATTTTTGTATGTAAAGTAATGGAAGGAAATCGCGGAAAACAAACTATAAGATGAAGACAACAAAGATTCAAACATTTTAATGAATGAATGAAGAGTAAATCATACATACATTAACCATTTGCCTTCAGTTTTGAGATACATAATAACCCTTTTCTCCGCCACCGACACTCATAATGAAAATCCAGCCAGCCGAACATTTGGTAGCACTGAACTTCCGCTTTCGTTTGTTTACTTCCGGTAAAAAAAAATACGAATCTGCGGCGTGTATCCACAACTTTTTGGCGGGAATTACCTAGTGTGTGTATAGACGGTGACTGGTCTCATCGATACACCGTCAGGGTGGGCACACAGTGTGTTGACTTTCCAGCGTTTTAGTAGGGTTTCACCAGCGTACTTAGATTGAAATTAGTAAGCATACATAGAGGTATGCAAAGCGAGGTAACGGGAAAAAGTACCTCGCTAATTTTTGCTACCTCGCTTCGTGGAAGTGTACTCAGGGTCGGTACCTCACTTTGTAGGGCACACACACACACACACACACACACACACACGCACGCACACGCACGCACGCACGCACGCACCACAGTGTTATGCATATTTCTTAAATGAATATTAACGTGATATTTCAGTAAAACAAAATCGATTAAATTCCACAATGAATCTAAGCATTGACATTCAATTAAGTAGCGCGTATAATCATCCTTTACTTTACATATACAACATTTATCATTATCAATAATATTCCATCTTTTAAGTAAAACTCCATTTGGAAGAATATTGTGGAATACTTTCCATTTGAACATTTTTTCCTCGTTCTCAATTATAATACTATTATTGAATTAAAATAATCCACAATAAATCAAACAAATACTTTCTAATTCAAGCAGACTTTCCCATAGCTCTCTGCAGTAAGACATCGATTTCTTTTTTCGCACTAATGCCAGGTAAAGAAACCTATTGTTTACATTATCAATTTTAAATCCTACTCTTTTATCAAACACTAATATTTCCGTGCAAGTGTGTACATTTGCCCATGCATTATCTCCCTTGATCTTGTCTTTCCATTCTTTTGGTATTGCTTTGTTTACCTGACTTACCTGACTTATCCAGTCTCTCTTTTCTTTCAACTGTTGGTAAATTTCACTTTCATCTAAACCACCATCATTATAAACTATATCGTTGACAAAGATTAACCCAGATTCAATCGAATTCTTGAAAATTAATGAACTGCCATTAATTTTGATATGGCCCGAAATGAAATGGTTGCGAGTTTGTTTCACGTCACGGTGTATTTGTATCTGTGAACAAGTGATATCACTTGTTCAAGTCTACTTGGCTGTATTACATTTCACAAATTATCTAAATTAATGCATTTAAACGATAAATTGAAGTACGTAACTCATGCAATTTCTACATGACTTCATATTTTCTGAACAAATTATAACAAAAATAATATCTCAAATTACTTTTATTTTATTGCGTTAGTGCATTCATGTTAAAATGTGACAAAGAATTGCAAACAATATAAAATCTCACTTATTTCATAATGATACGAACATAGCCGATTTTCTTTTTCAATGTGACATCGGTAATGGTATTGAGTGAAATTGATTTAACAAAAGAGTAACATGTAAATAAAGTATTGACATGTGACTGCATAATAGTTTTTATAAAGCAATTTGCAGATTTATGACTATATTAATTTTCTGAACATAATTCATATAAGATAATAAAAGAAAGAAAAATTAACTAGATAATAACAATTGTAAACAAAATCATAAGTATAACTCAAAATTTATTAAAATTTAAGCAAAAATGAAAATAAAAAAAACCAACAAATCATCCCCTTCACCTTTTGACCTTTCTCATTCATTAAAGATCCCTTAATTTTAGATTTAGGGTAAATCAATGAAAAACTGAATACTGAGTAGTAAATATCATCATTACATTACTAAGAATAACATAGAATTAAATGCAGATATCTATAGTTAAAGCTTTGTCAGATTCATTAATAATACCGGCTATACAAATAGGAAACGTTAATTCAAATGGCATGAGGGTCTATTTTAGTTAGAGCTACCAAGGAACAGACAAATAAGCCAATTTTAGCATCATTGCAATAAATGTCCCATCAGTTACATTTATACACAAAAACAACATGCATGTGCTGTAAATGAACAAGAACTGGCTAGTTGAGAAGTAGAAGTTCATTTTCAGCGTCGATAGGGTCAATGGGTACATATTCTGAATGTAAGCGTTTTTTTCGTTTTTTATGGGTTTCTTTGAAAGCATCAATGATCTTTTTTTCAGAATCCGTTGTATTCGTATCGAATTTTTCCGGCTTTTCGAAGACATTTATTTTACCGCTAAGCAACGACAACACCGTGATTATGCTAATTACATGTACAGCAGCGTCCGAAGCAGCATATACTTGCCCGAAGTTATATAATCCAAGCAGAACTAAAAAGACACTTATGTCAACAAATAAATATTTTAGGGAAAAGAAAAATCCATTCAGCCAAACTGGTCCTGGACAAGATACAATGTTAAGCTGGCATAATTCAACAAATGCTTTCATATGGATTGCGTATTCACCGTTTTCAAGACAAAACAGTGGTGCCCAACATGTACCAGTCGGTGAGGACTTATCCTTTCCAGGTTTGTGCTTGAAAACGGTCAATTCATTTCTTTCCTTAATTATTGCTTGAATGCACAATTTGAAATAACGAGTATATTCCTTACGCAATTCCTTGACATATTGGTAGTTAAAAGGTATGAAGAATACAAGGTACGACACCAAGATTTTATAAATATTGTCTTGTGTATTAACCATGAAACAAAGAACTTGGATTGTCAGAATTCTGAAAGTAAAAGTTAAAATCAAGTACCCTATATAGTAATAATAAGCCAAGAATGTTAACTTGATATAAAGTGTTTCAAAACAATTAAAAATTGTCGTCGTTTCCCTTTTAATAAGAATAATAATAACCATGAAAACAAAACAAACACACGACGTATATATTGATATACTGACATCGACATCAGATATATATGGCCCTGTGAAAAAAATGGTGACATATAATAATAACGATCCTCCAATCAGAAGAATAAAACGGACGATGATTTTTTTTATTTTTTCCTCGGGCTTATTTTTAAGTTTTAGTTTTATGATCGATTCAAGCAGTCCTCCAATCAGAAGAATAAAACGGACGAAGATTTTTTTTTTTTTTTTCCTTGCGTATTTTTTTAAGTTTTAGTTTTATGGACGATTCAAACGATGGCAAAATCATAGCAAATAGGCTAAAACGGTTTGGATTGACCACTTCAGACGTAAGCATTTTGAAATCTTTATCTGTGTTAATACTAAATGTTGTCCATGGGTTCCAAGGAAATTCGATATTGTATACTGCAACAAAAACAAGGAGGATCGCAAAAAAGACAGATGAATATATGCCCAACATAGAAAGCAAAACATCTAAAGTGTGATCCGTATGTAATTCGTTACATGTTTGATTCAATTTCGACTCATAACAACACAAGTATAAGTAACTGTCAAAGAGACTTCCTGAATCTGATTGATAATGTAATGAAGAGGATTGAGAACATAGCTGTTTTATGGATAATGCAGGATTTCCATCACTGCCTGGTTGTGAAAATCCACACAAGATCCAGTCCCTTATCTTTATTTTTATTTGATCTGTGTCGTTTTGTACTGCTTGAAAAAAACATCCGTCCGGCTCGTCAATGAATACAATCGATCGGCCTGTTATGTTATCACCCTTGACGGCAATCGAAAGAACCTTTAGATGCGACTTCAATCGGAGGACGTTTTCACCGTAGTCTGACATCACCACCTCAAATGTATATAACGAACTACTCTGATTTTGGCCCCAAATATCTAAACTAACAATAGCGATATCTTTTGTTAATGTCGTCTCTAAAATGTTTTTGATTACTGGTTGATCTGGTTGAGCTGTACAGGATTCACTTATTGTTAAAGTTTCGTTCACACATTCGTCCAGAATGGTCTGCGAAGTTATGCCGGATACGAACAAAAATCCATATAGGACAGGAAACATGAAGCGAATCATACTGCTACAGTAGGTGGGTTGAAGGCTTACTCAATAAAGTCACGGTGAAGTATAACCTTACATCAGATTAATAGCGACTGATTTCACTGTCGGTGAACGATAATGTCAATGTAGTCAGCTTATACGGATTTACACTGATATGAATTTAGGTTATATATATATACGGATATATACTGATGTCACTGTAGGTAGTATATACAGAAATACACTGATGTCACTGTAGGCAGTATATACAGATATACACTGATGTCACTGTAGGTAGTATATAAAGATATACACTGATGTCACGGTAGGTAGTATATACAGATATACACTGATGTCACTGTAGTTAATATACACAGATATACACTGATGTCACTGTAGTTAATATACACAGATATACACTGATGTCACTGTAGGTAGTATATACGAATATACACTGATGCAACTGTAGGTAACTGCTATACACTGATGCCACTGTAGGTAGTATGTAAAGATATACACTGATGTCACTGAAGGTAGTATATACAGATATATACTGATGTCACTGTAGGTAGTATATACAGACATACACTGATGTCACTGTAGGTAGTATATACAGATATTCACTGATGTCACTATAGGTAGTATATACAAATATACACTGATGTCACTGTAGGTAGTATATACAGATATACACTGACTGATGTCACTGTAGGTAGTATATACAGATATACACTGACTGATGTCACTGTAGGTAGTATATACAGATATACACTGACTGATGTCACTGTAGGTAGTATATACAGATATACACTGATGTCACTGTAGGCAGTATATACAGATATACAATGACTGATGTCACTGTAGGTAGTATATACAGATATACACTGACTGATGTCACTGTAGGTAGTATATACAGATATACACTGATGTCACTGTAGGTAGTATATACAGATATACACTGATGTCACTGTAGGTAGTATATACAGATATACACTGAAGTCACTGTAGGTAGTATATACAGATATACACTGACTGATGTCACTGTAGGTAGTATATACAGATATACACTGACTGATGTCACTGTAGGTAGTATATACAGATATACACTGACTGATGTCACTGTAGGTAGTATATACAGATATACACTGATGTCACTGTAGGCAGTATATACAGATATACAATGACTGATGTCACTGTAGGAAGTATATACAGATATACACTGACTGATGTCACTGTAGGTAGTATATACAGATATACACTGATGTCACTGTAGGTAGTATATACAGATATACACTGATGTCACTGTAGGTAGTATATACAGATATACACTGATGTCACTGATGTAGTATATACAGATATACACTGATGTCACTGTAGGTAGTATGCACAGATATACACTGATGTCACTGTAGGTAGTATGTACAAATATACACTGATGTCACTGTAGGTAGTATAAACAGATATTCACTGATGTCACTGTAGGTAGTATATACAGATATACACTGATATCACTGTAGGTAGTATATACAGATATATACTGATGTCACTGTAGGTAGTGTATACAGATATACACTGATGTCACTGTAGGTAGTATATACAGATATACAGTGATATCACTGTAGGTAGTATATACAGATATACACTGATGTCACTGTAGGTAGTATATACAGATATTCACTGATGTCACTGTAGGTAGTATACACAGATATATACAGATATACACCGATGTCACTGTAGGTAGTATACACAGATATATACAGATATACACCGATGTCACTGTAGGCAGTATATACAGATATACATTGATGTCACTGTAGGTAGTATATACAGATATACACTGATATCACTGTAGGTAGTATATACAGATATACACTGATGTCACTGTAGGAAGTACATACAGATATACACTGATGCCACTGTAGGTAGTATATACCAATATACACTGATGTCACTGTAGGTAGTATATACCAATATACACTGATGTCACTGTAGGTAGTATATACAGATATACACTGATATCACTGTGGGCAGTATATACAGATATTCACTGATGTCACTGTAGGAAGTATATACATATATACACTGATGTCACTGTAGGTAGTATGTTACACAGATATACACTGATGTCACTGTAGTTAGCATATACCAATATACACTGATGTCACTGTAGGTAGTATATACAGATAAACACTGATGTCACTGTAGGTAGTATATACAGATATACACTGATGTCACTGTAGGTAGTATATACAGATATACACTGATGTCACTGAAGGTAGTATATACAGATATTCACTGATGTCACTGTGGGTAGTATACACAGATATATACAGATATTCACTGATGTCACTGTAGGTAGTATATACAGATATACACTGATGTCACTGTAGATGACTGCTATACACTGATGTCACTGTAGGAAGTATGTTACACAGATATACACCGATGTCACTGTAGTTAGCATATACCAATATAGACTGATGTCACTGTAGGTAGTATATACAGATAAACACTGATGTCACTGTAGGTAGTATATACAGATATACACTGATGTCACTGTAGGTAGTATATACAGATATACACTGACTGATGTCACTGTAGGTAGTATATACAGATATACACTGATGTCTCTGTAGATAGTATATACTGATATACACTGATGTCACTGTAGGCAGTATATACAAATATATACCGATGTCACTGTAGGTAGTATATACAGATATACACTGATGTCACTGTAGGTAGTATATACAGATATTCACTGATGTCACTGTAGGTAGTATATACAGATATACACTGACTGATGTCACTGTAGGTAGTATATACAGATATACAATGATATCACTGTAGGTAGTATATACAGATATACACTGATGTCACTGTAGGTAGTATATACAGATATTCACTGATGTCACTGTAGGTAGTATACACAGATATATACAGATATACACCGATGTCACTGTAGGCAGTATATACAGATATTCACTGATGTCACTGTAGGTAGTATACACAGATATATACAGATATACACCGATGTCACTGTAGGCAGTATATACAGATATACACTGATGTCACTGTAGGTAGTATATACAGATATACACTGATATCACTGTAGGTAGTATATACAGATATACACTGATGTCACTGTAGGAAGTACATACAGATATACACTGATGCCACTGTAGGTAGTATATACCAATATACACTGATGTCACTGTAGGTAGTATATACCAATATACACTGATGTCACTGTAGGTAGTATATACAGATATACACTGATATCACTGTGGGCAGTATATACAGATATTCACTGATGTCACTGTAGGAAGTATATACATATATACACTGATGTCACTGTAGGTAGTATGTTACACAGATATACACTGATGTCACTGTAGTTAGCATATACCAATATACACTGATGTCACTGTAGGTAGTATATACAGATAAACACTGATGTCACTGTAGGTAGTATATACAGATATACACTGATGTCACTGTAGGTAGTATATACAGATATACACTGATGTCACTGAAGGTAGTATATACAGATATTCACTGATGTCACTGTGGGTAGTATACACAGATATATACAGATATTCACTGATGTCACTGTCGGTAGTATATACAGATATACACTGATGTCACTGTAGATGACTGCTATACACTGATGTCACTGTAGGAAGTATGTTACACAGATATACACCGATGTCACTGTAGTTAGCATATACCAATATACACTGATGTCACTGTAGGTAGTATATACAGATAAACACTGATGTCACTGTAGGTAGTATATACAGATATTCACTGATGTCACTGTAGGTAGTATATACAGATATTCACTGATGTCACTGTAGGTAGTATACACAGATATATACAGATATACACTGATGTCACTGTAGGTAGTATATACAGATATTCACTGATGTCACTGTAGGTAGTATACACAGATATATACAGATATACACCGATGTCACTGTAGGCAGTATATACAGATATACACTGATGTCACTGTAGGTAGTATATACAGATATACACTGATATCACTGTAGGTAGTATATACAGATATACACTGATGTCACTGTAGGAAGTACATACAGATATACACTGATGCCACTGTAGGTAGTATATACCAATATACACTGATGTCACTGTAGGTAGTATATACCAATATACACTGATGTCACTGTAGGTAGTATATACAGATATACACTGATATCACTGTGGGCAGTATATACAGATATTCACTGATGTCACTGTAGGAAGTATATACATATATACACTGATGTCACTGTAGGTAGTATGTTACACAGATATACACTGATGTCACTGTAGTTAGCATATACCAATATACACTGATGTCACTGTAGGTAGTATATACAGATAAACACTGATGTCACTGTAGGTAGTATATACAGATATACACTGATGTCACTGTAGGTAGTATATACAGATATACACTGATGTCACTGAAGGTAGTATATACAGATATTCACTGATGTCACTGTGGGTAGTATACACAGATATATACAGATATTCACTGATGTCACTGTAGGAAGTATATACAGATATACACTGATGTCACTGTAGATGACTGCTATACACTGATGTCACTGTAGGAAGTATGTTACACAGATATACACCGATGTCACTGTAGTTAGCATATACCAATATAGACTGAAGTCACTGTAGGTAGTATATACAGATAAACACTGATGTCACTGTAGGTAGTATATACAGATATACACTGATGTCACTGTAGGTAGTATATACAGATATACACTGACTGATGTCACTGTAGGTAGTATATACAGATATACACTGATGTCTCTGTAGATAGTATATACTGATATACACTGATGTCACTGTAGGTAGTATATACAGATATACACTGATGTCACTGTAGGTAGTATATACAGATATATACTGATGTCACTGTAGGTAGTATATACAGATATACACTAATGTCACTGTAGGTAGTATATACAGATATTCACTGATGTCACTGTAGGTAGTATATACAGATATACAGTGATATCACTTTAGGTAGTATATACAGATATACACTGATGTCACTGTAGGTAGTATATACAGATATTCACTGATATCACTGTAGGTAGTATACACAGATATATACAGATATACACCGATGTCACTGTAGGTAGTATACACAGATATATACAGATATACACCGATGTCACTGTAGGCAGTATATACAGATATACACTGATGTCACTGTAGGTAGTATATACAGATATACACTGATATCACTGTAGGTAGTATATACAGATATACACTGATGTCACTGTAGGAAGTATATACAGATATACACTGATGCCACTGTAGGTAATATATACCAATATACACTGATGTCACTGTAGGTAGTATATACCAATATACACTGATGTCACTGTAGGTAGTATATACAGATATACACTGATATCACTGTGGGCAGTATATACAGATATTCACTGATGTCACTGTAGGAAGTATATACATATATACACTGATGTCACTGTAGGTAGTATGTTACACAGATATACACTGATGTCACTGTAGTTAGCATATACCAATATACACTGATGTCACTGTAGGTAGTATATACAGATAAACACTGATGTCACTGTAGGTAGTATATACAGATATACACTGATGTCACTGTAGGTAGTATATACAGATATACACTGATGTCACTGAAGGTAGTATATACAGATATACACTGATGTCACTGTAGATGACTGCTATACACTGATGTCACTGTAGGAAGTATGTTACACAGATATACACCGATGTCACTGTAGTTAGCATATACCAATATAGACTGATGTCACTGTAGGTAGTATATACAGATAAACACTGATGTCACTGTAGGTAGTATATACAGATATACACTGATGTCACTGTAGGTAGTATATACAGATATACACTGACTGATGTCACTGTAGGTAGTATATACAGATATACACTGATGTCTCTGTAGATAGTATATACTGATATACACTGATGTCACTGTAGGCAGTATATACAAATATATACCGATGTCACTGTAGGTAGTATATACAGATATACACTGATGTCACTGTAGGTAGTATATACAGATATTCACTGATGTCACTGTAGGTAGTATATACAGATATACACTGACTGATGTCACTGTAGGTAGTATATACAGATATACACTGATGTCACTGTAGGTAGTATATACAGATATACACTGATGTCACTGTAGGTAGTATATACAGATATATACTGATGTCACTGTAGGTAGTATATACAGATTTACACTAATGTCACTGTAGGTAGTATATACAGATATTCACTGATGTCACTGTAGGTAGTATATACAGATATACACTGATGTCACTGTAGGTGACTGCTATACACTGATGTCACTGTAGGAAGTATGTTACACAGATATACACTGATGTCACTGTAGTTAGCATATACGGATATATACTTCTTCTCTTAGACAGCTCTGATCTCAAAAACGCTAAGCGGATTAATACATAAATTGAATTTTGCACCGGACTACTTTAATGTTCACTTCACAGGTCAGCGAAAATACGTCATCACATATTTGTACATGTCTTGAAATGATCAAGTACACAAAAACAAAAATGAATAAAACATAAAATGTATATCTGTATATACTACCTACAGTGACATCAGTGTATATCTGTATATTCAAAAAATAAATATTAAAACTAATCTGAAATAAACAGTAATTAAATGAAACATTTATTATGTTCGTACACACACACACAGTTATTAAATGAAACATTTATTATGCTCGCTCACGTGCACTATTGGATTTCGAATCCGATTCCGCAATCAACAAAAGTCCGACAAATATTGATTGTGAGATATTTGAAGCTCTAACTTACTGAAACCCTTCAAAACAACCGAAATAGCATACAATGGCCACTTTGATAAGTTTCTACAAGGTTGATTCCGGTTGGCAGTGTATCACTTAAACTTGAAACGTGCGACAACACTGCCAGTTCGGAAATTCATAAAATATAATTAGATCAAAGAGATGTGACAGATTAAAAAGTCATGTCTGAAGACGATAGATCTTGCATACAAAACTGTTCATTATTTAGATAAACAAATCTGGAACTACTTTGAGTGCGCAGAACAACAATACTATGTTCTGAGTACAATATAGAGTCAGCTGATGACAAAATGTGTTTGACGTTTTTTTTTAATTTTAAACGTTATGTGATAAATAGAAACTTACACTCGTGTCCATGTCATATGTAATTTATTAAACTTGTTCAATGAATTGATATGATACTCGCCTAAAGGCTACATGTACACGAGTGTAAGATCCTCTATATCTAGACCCATCGATACTTTTGTTCCAAAATCAGTATATCAAGCATGCACATCAATGTGATGATGTATGTTTTTTAAAGCCGATCACGTACTCTTATTTCACGCCTTAAATTTATAAGCCTTAAATCAGGATCATGCCTTAACACAGGTCAAAAGCTTCTATCAGATCTTGCATGAGGTGGTGAACTAATGGATAGAAAAAACTTTATCAGAAACCCTGTCGACTCTAATGTGTTGTGATCAAAAACTTTCGGCATGCCTTAGAGTCGCTCATATGATCCACGTGTTCTTCTGTGTCTGCCGTCACACACGATCACACAGCCTGATCAGTCCGATGCATAAGAGTCATGGCTTTGTTCCTACACCGTCTGGAAATCATGCCATATATCCCAGGTCTCGTTACGAACCCTGTTTGTTATGACCCCACATTTAAATTGTCCACGAAGTAGACCAATAAGTACATACGACCGCGTCACTGCTCGATACATTATGTTAATACGCGTTTTGCTTGACGACCATCGTGAATCGAAAACGGAAGTTGTGGATCGCGAATACATTAATTACTTTAACAGGTAAAAGATATTGAAAAAAGGTATGTTGATTTGTTTCGTTTAATTTTGTTAATTAACCTGTTGCATTTTTGTAGATTCACTGGAACTATATTTACTTAGCAACCACCACCACGACTACCGTAGTTACCAACATCACAACACACCTAAGACACATAAGACATCGATTTCTTTTTTCGCACTAATGCCGGGTAAAGAAACTTATTGTTTACATTATCAATTTTAAATCCTACTCCTTTATCTAACACTAATATATCCGTGCAAGTGTGTACATTTGCCCATGCATTATCTCCCTTGATCTTGTCTTTCCATTCTTTTGGTATTGCTTTGTTTACCTGACTTACCTGACTTATCCAGTCTCTCTTTTCTTTCAACTGTTGGTAAATTTCACTTTCATCTAAACCACCATCATTATAAACTATATCGTTGACAAAGATTAACCCAGATTCAATCGAATTCTTGAAAATTAATGAACTGCCATTAATTTTGATATGGCCCGAAATGAAATGTTTGCGAGTTTGTTTCACGTCACGGTGTATTTGTATCTGTGAACAAGTGACATCACTTGTTCAAGTCTACTTGGCTGTATTACATTTCACAAATTGTCTAAATTAATGCATTTAAACGATAAATTGAAGTACGTAACTCATGCAATTTCTACATGACTTCATATTTTCTGAACAAATTATAACAAAAATAATATCTCAAATTACTTTTATTTTATTGCGTTAGTGCATTCATGTTAAAATGTGACAAAGAATTGCAAACAATATAAAATCTCACTTATTTCATAATGATACGAACTTAGCCGATTTTCTTTTTCAATGTGACATCGGTAATGGTATTGAGTGAAATTGATTTAACAAAAGAGTAACATGTAAATAAAATATTGACATGTGTCTGCATCATAGTTTTAATAAAGCAATTTGCAGATTTATATATTAATTTTCTGAACATAATTCATATAAGATAATAAAAGAAAGAAAAATTAACAAGATAATAACAATTGTTAACAAAATCATAATTAGAACTCAAAATGTATTAACATTTGAGCAAAAATGAAAATAAAAAAAACTAACAAATCATCCCCTTCACCTTTTGACCTTTCTCATTCATTAAAGATCCCTTAATTTTAGATTTAGGGCAAATCAATGAAAAACTGAATACTGAGTAGTAAATATTATCATTACATTACTAAGAATAACATAGAATTAAATGCAGATATCTATAGTTAAAGCTTTGTCAGATTCATTAATAATACCGGCTATACAAATAGGAAACGTTAATTCAAATGGCATGAGGGTCTATTTTAGTTAGAGCTACCAAGGAACAGACAAATAAGCCAATTTTAGCATCATTGCAATAAATGTCCCATCAGTTACATTTATACACAAAAACAACATGCATGTGCTGTAAATGAACAAGAACTGGCTAGTTGAGAAGTAGAAGTTCATTTTCAGCGTCGATAGGGTCAATGGATGTAAGCGTTTTTTTCGTTTTTTTTTCGTTTTTTATGGGTTTCTTTGAAAGCATCAATGATCTTTTTTTCAGAATCCGTTGTATTCGTTTCGAATTTTTCCGCCTTTTCGAAGACATTTATTTTACCGCTAAGCAACGACAATACCGTGATTATGCTAATTACATGTACAGCAGCGTCCGAAGCAGCATATACTTGCCCGAAGTTATATAATCCAAGCAGAACTAAAAAGACACTTATGTCAACAAATAAATATCTTAGGGAAAAGAAAAATCCATTCAGCCAAACGGGTCCTGGACAAGATACAATGTTAAGCTGGCATAATTCAACAAATGCTTTCATATGGATTGCGTATTCACCGTTTTCAAGACAAAACAGTGGTGCCCAACATGTACCAGTCGGTAAGGGCTTATCCTTTCCAGGTTTGTGCTTGAAAACGGTCAATTCATTTCTTTCCTTAATTATTGCTTGAATGCACAATTTGAAATAACGAGTATATTCCTTACGCAATTCCTTGACATATTGGTAGTTAAAAGGTATGAAGAATACAAGGTACGACACCAAGATTTTATAAATATTGTCTTGTGTATTAACCATGAAACAAAGAACTTGGATTGTCAGAATTCTGAAAGTAAAAGTTAAAATCAAGTACCCTATATAGTAATAATAAGCCAAGAATGTAATCTTCATAAAAACTGTTTCAAAAAGCTGAATTCCCGTCGTTTCCCTTTTAAAAAAACTAATAACCATATGAACAAAACAAAAACACGACGTATACCCTACTATCTTGACATCGACATCAGATATATATCGCTTTGTTAAAGAAATGGTGCCATATAGTAATAACGATCCTCCAATCAGAAGAATAAAACGGACGAAGATATTTTTTTTTTTCCCCTCGGGTTTATTTTTAAGTTTTAGTTTTATGATCGATTCAAGCAGTCCTCCAATCAGAAGAATAAAACGGACGAAGATATTTTTTTTTCTTCCTTGCGTTTTCGTTTTATGGACGATTCAAACGATGGCAAAATCATAGCAAATAGGCTAAAACGGTTTGGATTGGCCACTTCAGACGTAAGCATTATGAAATCTTTATCTGTATTATTACTAAATATTGTCCATCGGTACCAAGGAAATTCGAAATTGTATACTGCAACAAAAACGAGGAGGATCGCAAAAAAGACAGATGAATATATGCCCAACATAGAAAGCAAAACATCTAAAGTGTGATCCGTATGTAATTCGTTACATGTTTGATTCAATTTCGACTCATAACAACACAAGTATAAGTAACTGTCAAAGAGACTTCCTAAATCTGATTGATAATGTAATGAAGAGGATTGAGAACATAGCTGTTTTATGGATAATGCAGAATTTCCATCACTGCCTGGTTGTGAAAATCCACACAAGATCCAGTCCCTTATCTTTATTTTTGTTTGATCTGTGTCGTTTTGTACTGCTTGAAAAAAACATCCGTCCGGCTCGTCAATGAATACAATCGATCGGCCTGTTATGTTATCACCCTTGACGGCAATCGAAAGAACCTTTAGATGCGACTTCAATCGGAGGACGTTTTCACCGTAGTCTGACATCACCACCTCAAATGTATATAACGAACTACTCTGATTTTGGCCCCAAATATCTAAACTAACAATAGCGATATCTTTTGTTAATGTCGTCTCTAAAATGTTTTTGATTACTGGTTGATCTGGTTGAGCTGTACAGGATTCACTTATTGTTAAAGTTTCGTTCACACATTCGTCTAGAATGGTCTGCGAAGATGTGCCGGATACGAACAAAATTCCATATAGGACAGAAAACATGAAGCGAATCATACTGCTACAGTAGGTGGGTTGAAGGCTTACTCACTAACGTCACGGTAAAGTATAACCTTACATCAGATTAATAGCGACTGATTTCACTGTGGGTGACCGATAATGTCAATGTAGTCAGCTTATACGATTTTACACTGATATGAATTTAGGTTATATATATATACCGATTCACACTGATGTCACTGTAGGTAGTATATACAGATATATACTGATGTCACTGTAGGTAGTATATACAGATATACACTGATGTCACTGTAGGTAGTATATACAGATATATACTGATGTCACTGTAGGTAGTATGTACAGATATACACTGATGTCACTGTAGGTAGTATATACAGATATATACTGATGTCACTGTAGGTAGTATATACAGATATACACTGATGTCACTGTAGGTGACTGCTATACACTGATGCCACTGTAGGTAGTATGTACAGATATACACTGATGTCACTGTAGGTAGTATATACAGATATACACTGATGTCACTGTAGGTAGTATATACAGATATTCACTGATGTCACTATAGGTAGTATATACAGATATACACTGATGTCACTGTAGGTAGTATATACAGATATACACTGATGTCACTGTAGGCAGTATATACAGATATACACTAATGTCACTGTAGGCAGTATATACTGATATCCACTGATGTCACTGTAGGTAGTATATACAGATATACTCTGATGCCACTGTAGGTAGGATAAACTGCAAGCAAGCTATAACCGTATGATATACAGGTAAATGCACAGTGTACGTTACTGCGAGTACCCAAGTCGTCTACTGTACCTTTATATCTTTGTCAGCGTTTGCGCGCGCATTGTTTGCTGATAAAGAGCAATATGGATAACATCAATATGTTGGACTTATCATTCTGTTGTACAAAACATTTTAGGATTTAAAATCCCTGCATGTACGCTATATACAATGGATGGGCTAAGATATGTTTTAAAGAAACGTTCAGTTTCCATCAAATGAGTAAGTAATGCCAAATCAGCACAAATAAGAATTGATTAGTTGTTAAAGAAACCAGTTAACTGTTTATGATAAAAAAGGAAAGTTCACGATCGTAAAATCGAAATCGTCACGTGTATCGTACAAGTTGGTAGTAAGCTTCCGGTGATGATCAGTAAAAATCGATGTAAAAAAGGATATAGAAGAGTCTGTTGTGTCAGAAATTTTAAGAGTTCACAAGGGTATGTACGATCGACGTGGTCTGCAAACATCTTGTTGTTTATAAACATATATACCTGGGAGTATAATTGAAAGATTTCGCAAGGTTTTTGCTACTCGTCTTGATAAGCCCGTCGACAAATTCAGCCTCAGATGAAAAAAAAAGTCAGCCAAGAGTGGGGACACAGTTTGTTCCTATTGAAATACCAACAGTCTGATGGAAAATATTTTAGCCAAACTCAACAAAGAAATCGTCAACCAGGAATTCAACCATTCGTACTATATCTTCCGCAGTATATTTCATCCAAACTCTAACTATTCTCCAAGATAGCTCACAACCATGTATTTTTATCGGCGTCCACATTTCTTGGAAATGAAAGTCCTAAGAATGTAGTCTAGTAGTGTAGAAGTTGTTCAAAATCCAAATCCCGTTAATGCCACTCCTGCAGTACATTGTCAGAATGTGAGTGTAACCTGATTTATTGGTTCTGAGAATAGTAGTAAGAAGTTTTGATAATGGCTTGGTTGAGCAATGAGACGAGCCAGCGATAAAACGTTGCTTATAAGGATCCTTTTGCTGTTTGGTATCCAATATAACCGAGGTAGGTCAGCGTCTTTATCATTAACGGGTATATTGAAAGATTGTAATACTGATGAACCGGCCAATATGTAAGCTGCGTTACCTTGGTTATCAAGCAGGCCTAGTTCTTTTTGCAAACAATGCAAAAGAACTAGGCCCACTAGTGTTTGCAACCCAGGATCATGGTATTAGATGCCTTGTCTGCAGACACAACCTTATACTTATCATGTAGATCAATCATAGGGGTCAAGATGTGTTTAGTTTTCATTTTAGAAGACACTGATAGTGCTGCAATGATAGCAGCGGTTTTTGAATAAATATGTGACATCAAGCCGATTTTAATAACCTTACATTACAAAACAAGTTTTCCAAGTAGCCTCTTCGAAAATGTTGTGAGTTTCAATAAAGTGAATCAATATGAATTAAAATTATTTGAAAATAATTTTCAGTAAACAAGTAAATATATTTATTGACATAGGTGGGTCTGTTTATCGTGGGTCTAGTGAGTGGGTGTCGGGTTCGTAACCGAAGGGTTGCAGATTCGAATCACGGAACTGTACTGTGTTGTATCTAGATATTTTTTTCTTCTGGTTCCAGTCTACTCAGCTGTGTGCCTTAATGAGTATGTGATTGGGCAGTGCTAAATGACAGTACCTGCTGTATACTCCACAGGGAGAAAAAATATTCATAGTGAGAGCGTTGTTTTTTTTTCTAAAAAAAAAAAAGGCGGACGACGATACAAATATATGGGAGTGAGCTATCTTGGAACATATGTTGTGAATAACACGACAAAAGCTAAGATGAGATATACTGAAGAAGCTATAGTGAGCTTGCTTGTTGTGATTGACAATACTGACTCGATTATAGTGAGATAATTTCCTATTTCACCCTAGGATTGAGACAAGCTACATATTCTTTTTGAACGTTCGCAACAATTGTAACGTAACGTCAATATATGGTGTTTAACGGGGTAAGTGAAACATAATTATTCACCCCTTGGCAGTGAGACAGGGGATCTCAACCCTCGGGGTAAGATTCCTAATCTGCAATCCTCGTGTTTGGCAACTTTTGAATCGTATCTATCGTGTTGAAATACCCCTGTCTCGCCCCCAAGAGGGTGAAAGATATTTTTAATCTTCTACATCCACTGCTTACCTCGATCTTTAGTTTAAATATGACTCACACGGGCTGCTTATGATTAAGCTATACGAAAAACGTGACGGTTTCATTTTATGGTTCGGATTATGACTTGTTAATATTTAGTCCTAAGCATATTTAATTTTGAGTACGAATCATCATTTTGTTGACGCTTGGGTATACTTTGAATGATTTTTAAATAGTAAGCGAACGCATATATGCAAATTACTTTCTTTGGAGGCAATCACATACACCTCAGCTTTCAGTATAGTGTACGGTATATTAGTTGTAAGGCAAATGTTATTTAGGTTACACGTGAACATCTTGTACTTTGTGATGATGTCACATGCATCTGATTTAAAATCAGGTCATGATTGCTTTATCAAGAACTGAATGGCAACCACAACCAATGGATTGATACATATGTCACATAATCACAGAATAACCTACGCTGATTTTGTTTGATGTATATGTTACATAAACCTAGCTACATTTGAAAAATATGAAAAATTATCACTGATTTAATCCTTGATTTGTAACAGAGATGCATGTACATCTATTCAAGCATATAGTAAGGTAATGTTGTCATAAGATCTATTTGCCTGTTCACTACAGTTTATGATATACTGGTACAGAATTATATAGAGATTTTAAGATTCCTTAATGGAGGATTTTAGCTTTTCCTGGCACGAATTTAATCAAAGATTAAAACAGTTATTATCTGCAAGCCACCGTCAAAACTTTTTCTAACATTAAACATGTATTATTTTGTCAATCAATTAATCTAGAGGCAAAATAGGAACAAAGGAAGTATTTATATGGAAACTCTCGAAAAGTACAAGATAATAAGACCTGGTGTTCCGGAAGAGTAAGCGTCTTCTGCTTCATCGGTGACACCCACAATGTGAATCATCGTCACATCAAAGTAAAAATCAAATTCTCAAAATGAAAACCGACTATCATTGCCAATCACAACAAGTAAACACACTAATGAGCATACTCAAAAAAGTCCATCTTCATATCACTTAAAGATACAGAATATTTCACAATGCGACAACGATGGCGACAATAAAACTTGATAAAAAAAAACATTTATTGCAGATGCTTAATTAATGTGCAGTTTATATAAAACAATGACCATGTGATCATTAAAAGGGTAAACATAAACTATAAATTAATAGTCCAAAAACATCAACGAAACAATCACTTTTTTATAAGTTTTATTCTTCTCCAACTAATAGCCTGAAAGGATTTAATTGCATTTTGAAATTCAATGTCTTAAACTAGATATAAAATGTTTGATGAAAAAGTATACAAGAATTTAGTTGTAAAAAAAAACTATATTGATTTTGATAACATACACAATCTCCATTTTTTAACTATGTTTGTTTGCAATACGTCCTGCCATGATGAAATCAGGGTGGTACAGCCAGAAAACAGGTTGATAAACATTTATACATTTTTTGTCGGTCATGTAAGATACCGAAGCGGTTGTTTGTATATGATGACTATTAATACGGATTGTGCAAATGCCACATGCGAGAATAGCACCTATACAATTGAGGATAAGAAACAGCCGTGACATTATTTTAGCGACATATGTGCATACAGGTTAAACTATGCAGTGATAGTTTTAACATTTACAATGTAAAATCAAGAATGCATTGGTTCTAAAACTTATATCAATGCGATAAGTCTCTTTGCTTCATATACATTACATAAAACAAGGAAGAGTAACACGTGACTTTGAATGAGAAAGGAAATAATTCTAATTATTGCTTTTTCCTCAGGTATATAGCACTTGAACCATACATATATACGTTTATGTGTTCGCATTAAAACTGTCCATATTTTAGCTTTTAGAGATTTATTCATAACGCCATGACTATTGATCCCTGCTACTCTTCGTGAAAACACGCAAAAAAAATGTGATTCCGGTAATTTTGGAAAAGGACATTTATTTATACAAAATCAGAGTCCCTACATATGTGTAACGTTTATAAGCTGAAAATCAAATATCCTTTACATGTATGATGCATTGGACCATCTGTTAATTTCGTAATGGTGTGACCTGTGTCTTGTTTAAAATAGAAATTCTTAGTATTGAAAACCTTCAGACTCCATCTAGAAACGTCCTTTGTAACAGGTCATATGATAATTGTATCAAGAAATGTTCGACAGACGATGATCTGATATAAAGGTCACATTAATCACACATTAAACCTTTCACGCATAATGTGTTAGTTGGTGTATCAGCTTTATATAAGCATGTTAAAAGATGCAAGCTTAAATGTTTAGTGTTCATTATTAATAACCCACCGATTTGATCCTTAATTTGTTTTATTGCTTGATAGTATCGTTTCCTTCTAAATGTTTTTCCTGCTTAAGCAAAAATAAGTCAATGTTGTTATGAGATTGACTTGCTTGCTCAGTGCTTTTTGAACATCTTATACTGGTGCAGAAGTATCGAACATTGTAAGCTTCTTAAATGAAGAATATTTAGTTATACAAAGCACAAATTTCACCAAAGATTAATGGCCCAATATACGTAACTTTCGGCAAAACTTGAAGCGAAAATCAAGCCTAATAACTTATTATATTTATAAGTTTAGTTAAGATTAACTGGTATCAGCAATATTCAAGATGAATTCTTTCGCGGTTACCGGTACAGCAGCAGTTGAAACACGCTATTTGTAAACACGCGTCCATTTCGAACCATCTTCTACCTTCAGTTTGTTGTTGAAGTGGGCCCCACCTGAATTATTTTCAATTCTTCAGTTTTTTTTGTCAAGAGTTTCTTGTTAGTTACCGCTCAGGTTAACTTCGTTTTAGGGTTATTTTTGCATGGTTATCAACTGGATTTTTTTCAGAATTTTTCAGAATCACGAAAACTTCCGTGAAAGTTACGTATATTGGGCCTTTAAAACAGATAAACTCTATATGCCTCTGTTAAACTTGTTCAAATCGATTGGTATTGGCTTTATTTGCTTAATGCCAGTATATTTTAAATTCGGTGATTATCAATGTCTTCCAAACGTCAAGAATTTACTTTATCATGCTATATATCTGTTTATCTTATATACAGTAGGTGTTCCCTTCATTCTATCATCAGTGTACTTCATATTTGAAGGTTTTCTTCTTGACTTTTTATTGGTGCGAGAGATGGCTGTTTCTGTCGCTCCTTTTATAACAACGATTAGAAAGCTTCCTCACCACCATGTTCATCACGTTACAACATATTATATTAATTTTGTTTTTTTCAGAAGCCTTGATACATTTTGCAAAAATACATTTATATATCATAAAAGACGTTAGTCACTTACCATCGAGCAGTTTATTTCTTCTTTCTATACTTTTGCATCAAATGAACATGTAAAGCAATTGTCAATAGGTAATGATTTAGAAGAACCTCAATATACATATATATCCATCAATCAGGACGGGCTACAATATTTTATATAAAAAGACACCAAATCATATATATATTATATGGGTTAAATCGGTTATTTGAACCCAAAACAAACAAACAAAATGAAATAAATGAAAACTTTGATATTTCAAATTTCACTCAAAAAAAATCAGTGAATACCAAAGCGTCAATCCGAACTCAAAATCGATTAAACTAGGTGCAAAAAGAAAAGATTTACATGGAGACCCTGGTAAAAGCACAAGAGAATAAGACAAGGTGTTCCGAAAGAGTAAGCGTCTTCTGCTTCAACGACCTAGGATTTATAAAACCTAGGATTTATAATATTCGGCCGTTTCGATTTTGCCTCTTGTGGTAATACCAGTTAGAACAAAGTAATAATATACTGAGTATTTGACAAACTCATGTCGTAATTTTTATTTGAAAACCAGGCAACGTGGCATATCTCATTATTAATAAGTATCATATCTTCTGTTCAAAATACGTGATACTGATATAGCTGGTTTTCAATATATCTCCGAATGTTCATACAATTTTGCCGTCATCCTGAAAAGCCAATGTTGAGCTCATCGTGTTCTCTATAAATCCCTGGATCATGTAATGACATAAAAAAATTAAGGCACGGAGGTAGCAGGTTGATTGGTGTTAAGTGAAAAAAACTTAATCGATCGCTAGGTTCATAACTGTCTTTTGAAGATTTTGAAAAGGTGTCAACAGACTTTCTGTCATTTTCTATCGCCATGTGGCTGTTAGAATGCTTTCATGAACGGCAAAGAATAGCCAAATATTTTAAAGTGATGATTATTTAATATCCATACAGATTACTAAGTGCATCTCGATGTTTAGAAGTTGAAGCTAAAAGACCATCTAGGTTGCACGTGAACTTCAGTATCTTGTACTTCGTAATTATGTCACTGACCTGTTTTCTTGTTTAAAATAGATATTCGTGGTAGAGATGACCTGCAGTCTCCATCTTGAAACGTCCTCTTGTTAAAGGTCAAATGATAATCTAATCATGGGCTGAATTACAGACGATGGTCTGATATATATGTCACAATATCAAAGTTTAAATCACGTACTTTTTTCCGTCTTTGTACTTTAATGCTGTTTATAGTAAAGACGATGCAAGCCTCGACGTTCATTGTTTAAAGGCCTAATATACGTAACTTCATGATTTTTTTTCGGATTCTGAAAAATTATGAAAAAACATCCAGTTGATAACAATGCAAAAATAAGCCTAAAACGAAGTAAGTCTGAGCGGTAACTAACAAGAAAAACATTGACAGAAATATCCAAAGAATTGAAAATTTTTCAGGTGTGGCTCACTTCATCAAAAATCCAAAGTTAGAAGACAGTTCAAAATGGACGCGTGTTTACAAATACCGAGTTTCAACTGCTGCTGTATCGGTAACCGTGCAAGAATTCATCTTGAATATTGCTGATATCAGTTTATCTTTAACTAAATCTATAAATATAAGTTATTAGGCCTGTTTTCGCTTTAAGTTTTGCCGAAAGTTACGTATACTGGGCTGCAATGTGAAATAAATTACTGGCTTGATATCGAAGTTGTAAAATAACATCATACTGTTGTTTGTTTATAATAAATGGTTGTCTACTTGAGAAAAAAACATACGTTAGTTTAGCCATGATTAGACTGTTCGCAGTTTGGCTTAAACTGGTGCAGACGTATATGACGTTTTCAGCTTTTTTGATAACGGAAGTATATTAACGTTTCTTTATTTATTTGTTGAATTCTATTAATTTCCTTGTGCATTTTTATTCTTTTGCTTAATGTAAATAAATCTGAATAATATTGATAATGACGATTTGCTTAGTAATGCACTTCCTACGAGAATAGTTATACATTTGAGGGACCGTGGTAGCCAAGTGGTAAGTTAAGGTGACTGATATTCTGCTTCTACTATCCCTCCAATTCTTGGTCCCGGATTCGAGACATTGGAGGCGATCTTGATTTTGTCAAAGTCCTTTTGGACAAGATATCTTAAAGCAATCAGTAATATACAAAAAAAGCGTGGATGCGTAAATTTTGTACTTTTTACGGAATCAACTGATTCTGGTAAAAAAAGAAATACTAGTTTTCAGTATTGATAATTTTTTAAGATCTACAATCTGCAACTTCCTTTTGAAACAAGACATCCTGTATTGTAGAAAGGAAATGCTGATAGTGGTGTGAAATACGTAGCATTCTGATTATTGAATGGATGAAAGTGAAAATTTCCAACCGCGAAAATATTGGCTTTTACAGTACTAGTTTACCATAAATGAAGGTATTTAAATCATCGAAATCATTGCCTTCAAGAAAATGAAATGAACCTCAATACTCAATTATGTGTTATAGAATTGAGTATACCATGGTATGTAAGAAAGCTGTTTTTTATTTATGTATTTTTCTTTAAATTCTTGAAAAGTATAAGAAGTAAAGAAGTTGAGCAATTCAATAGGATTATTGATTATAACAATTCCCTTATTATGCCAGTCAATGTAAAATACCTTTTTATATCATTAACTGTGAAGTTTCTTTTATTAAACCAGGGAGGTGTTATGACAATGTAGTTATATCTGTACTATGTTCTTTTTCTTCAAGTTTATATACCCTGATCAACAGCTAACCAACATACCTATACCAATACCTTTGCCAACGATACCTTACCATTAACTTGATTTAGGGTATAACCTTCTGATTCATGTTAATTTTAGTTCTCTAATAAAAGAATATATATCTATCATTTTCGAAACCCCATCTGTATCATCTTTTATTACAATACATCGTTTTACTTTTGCTACTTAACTTTTTCAACAAAAGCAACAATACAATGACGTTATGTCGACACCACAATCACATCACTTCAACATTGTCTTGCATTGATGTAACGTAACGTCAATATATGGTGTTTAACGGGGTAAGTGAAACATAATCATTCACCCCTTGGCAGTGAGACAGGGGATCTCAATCCTCGGGGTATGATTCCTAATATGCAATCCTCTTGTTTGGCAACTTTTGAATCGTATCTGTCGTGTTGAAAATCCCCTGTCTCGTCCCCAAGAGGGTGAAAGATATTTTTAATCTTCTACATCCACTGCTTACCTCGATCTTTAGTTTAAATATGACTCACACGGGCTGCTTATGATTAAGCTATACGAAAAACGTGACGATTTCATTTTATGGTTCGGATTATGACTTGTTAATATTTAGTCCTAAGCATATTTAATTTTGAGTACGAATTATCATTTTGTTGACGCTTGGGTATACTTTGAATGATAGTAAGCGAACGCATATATGCAAATTACTTTCTTTGGAGGCAATCACATACACCTCAGCTTTCAGTATAGTGTACGGTATATTAGTTGTAAGGCAAATGTTATTTAGGTTCCACGTGAACATCCTGTACTTTGTGATGATGTCACATGCATCTGATTTAAAATCAGGTCATGATTGCTTTATCAAGAACTGAATGGCAACCACAACCAATGGATTGATACATATGTCACATTATCACAGAATAACCTACGCTGATTTTGTTTGATGTATATGTTACATAAACCTAGCTACATTTGAAAAATATGAAAAATTATCACTGATTTAATCCTTGATTTGTAACAGAGATGCATGTACATCTATTCAAGCATATAGTAAGATAATGTTGTCATAAGATCTATTTGCCTGTTCACTACAGTTTATGTAATACTGGTACAGAATTATATAGAGATTTTAAGATTCCTTAATGGAGGATTTTAGCTTTTCCTGGCACGAATTTAATCAAAGATTAAAACAGTTATTATCTGCAAGCCACCGTCAAACCTTTTTCTAACATTAAACATGTATTGTTTTGTCAATCAATTAATCTAGAGGCAAAAAAGGAACAAAGGAAGTATTTATATGGAAACTCTCGAAAAGTACAAGATAATAAGACCAGGTGTTCCGGAAGATTAAGCGTCTTCTGCTTCATCGGTGACACCACAATGTGAATCATCGTCACATCAAAGTAAACATCAAGTTCTCAAAATGAAAACCGAGTATCATTACCAATCACAATAAGTAAACACACTAATGATCATACTCAAAAACGTCCATCTTCATATCACTTAAAGATACAGAATATTTCACAATGCGACAAAGATGGCGACAATAAAACTTGATAAAAAAAACATTTATTGCAGATGCTTAATTCATGTGCAGTTTATAACATAATGACCATATGATCATTAAAAGGGTAAACATAAACTATAAATTCTTACTCCAAAAACATCAACGAAACAATAACTTTTTTATAATTTTTATTCTTCTCCAATTAATAGCCTGAAAGGATTTAATTGCACTTTGAAATTCAATGTCTTAAACTAGATATAAAATGTTTGATGAAAAAGTATACAAGAATTTAGTTGTTCTATGGTAAAAATAAAAAACTATATTGATTTTGATAACATACACAATCTCCATTTTTTTAAACAATGTTTGTTTGCAATACGTCCTGTCATGATGAAATCAGGGTGGTACAGCCAGAAAACAGGTTGATAAACATTTAAACAATTTTAGTCCGTCATGTAAGATACGGAAGCGGTTGTTTGTATATGATGACTATTAATACGGGTTGTGCAAAAGCCACATGCGAGAATAGCACCTATACAATTGAGGATAAGAAACAGCCGAGACATTATTTTAGCGACATATGTGCATACAGGTTAAACTATGCAGTGATAGTTTTAACATTTACAATGTAAATTCAAGAATGCATTTGTTCTAAAACTTATATCAATGCGATTAGTGTCTTTACTTCATAAAACAAGGAATAGTAACACGTGACTTTGAATGAGAAAGGAAATAATTTTAATTATTGCTTTTTCCTCAGATATATAGCACTTGAACCATACATATATATATGTACGTATATGTGTTCGCATTAAAACTGTCCATATTGTAACTTTAGAGATTTATTCATAACGCCGTGACTATTGATCCCTGCTGCCCTTCGTAAAAACACGCAAAAAATAAAAATGTGATTCCGGTAATTTTTAAAAATGACATTTATCTTTACAAAATCAGAGTCCCTATAATGTGATTCCGGTAATTTAAAAAAAAAAGAACATATATCTATACAAAATCAGAGTCCCTACGTAAGAGTAACGTTTATAAGCTGGAAATCAAATATCATTTACATGTATGATGCACGTGGACCATCTGTTAATTTCGTAATGGTGTGACCTGTGCCTTGTTTAAAATAGAAATTCTTAGTATTGAAAACCTTCAGACTCCATCTAGAAACGTCCTTTGTAACAGGTCATATGATAATTTTATCAAGAAATGTTCACCAGACGATGATCTGATATATAGGTCACATTAATCACACATTAAACCCTGCACGCATAATGTGTTGGTTGGTGTATCAGCTTTATAAGCGTGTTAAAAGATGCGAGCTTAAATGTTTAGTGTTCATTATTAATAACCCACCGATTTGATCCTTAATTTGTTTTATTGCTTGATAGTATCGTTTCCTTCTAAATGTTTTTCCTGCTTAAGCAAAAATAAGTCAATGTTGTTATGAGATTGACTTGCTTGCTCAGTGCTTTTTGAACATCTTATACTGGTGCAGAAGTATCGAACAGTTTAAGCTTCTTAAATGAAGAATATTTAGTTATACAAAGTACAAATTTCACCAAAGATTAAAGGCCCAATATACGTAACTTTCGGCAAAACTTGAAGCGAAAATCAAGCCTAATAACTTATTATATTTATAGGTTTAGTTAAGATTAACTGGTATCAGCAATATTCAAGATGAATTCTTTCGCGGTTACCGGTACAGCAGCAGTTGAAACACGCTATTTGTAAACACGCGTCCATTTCGAACCATCTTCTACCTTCGGTTTGTTGTTGAAGTGGGCCCCACCTGAATTATTTTCAATTCTTCAGTTTTTTTTGTCAAGAGTTTCTTGTTAGTTACCGCTTAGGTTAACTTCATTTTAGGCTTATTTTTGCATGGTTATCAACTGGATTTTTTTTCAGAATTTTTCAGAATCACGAAAATTTCCCTGAAAGTTACGTATATTGGGCCTTTAAAACAGATAAACTCTATATGCCTCGTTAAACTTGTTCAAAACGATTGGTATTGACTTTATTTGCTTAATGCCAGTGTATTTTAAATTCGGTGATTATCAATGTCTTCCGAACGTCAAGAATTTACTTTATCATGCTATATATCTGTTTATCTTATATACAGAAGGTGTTCCCTTCATTCTATCATCAGTGTACTTCATATTTGAAGGTTTTCTTCTTGACTTTTTATTGGTGCGAGAGATGGCTGTTTCTGTCGCTCCTTTTATAACAACGATTAGAAAGATTCCTCACCACCATGTTCATCAAGTTACAACATATTATATTAATGTTGTTTTTTTTCAGAAGCCTTGATACATTTTGCAAAAATACATTTATATATATCATAAAAGACGTTAGTCACTTACCATCGAGCAGTTTATTTTTTCTTTCTATACTTTTGCATCAAATGAACATGTAAAGCAATTGTCAATAGGTTATGATTTAGAAGAACCTCAATATATATATATATCCATCAATCAGGACGGGCTACAATATTTTATATAAAAAGACGCCCGATTCATATATATATTATATGGGTTAAATCGGTTATTTGAACCCTAAACAAACAAACAAAATGAAATAGATGAAAACTTTGATATTTCAAATTTCACTCAAAAAAAAAAAATCAGAGAATACCAAAGCGTCAATCCGAACTCAAAATCGATTAAACTAGGGGCAAAATAGGAAAAAAGAAAAGATTTACATGGAGACTCTGGTAAAAGCACAAGAGAATAAGACCAGGTGTTCCGAAAGAGTAAGCGTCTTCTGCTTCATCGACCTAGGATTATAAAACCTAGGATTTATAATGTTCGGCCGTTTCGATTTTGCCTCTTGTGGTAATACCAGTTAGAACAAAGTAATAATATACTGAGTATTTGACAAACGCATGTCGTAATTTTTATTTGAAAACCAGGCAACGTGGCATATCTCATTATTAATAAGTATCATATCTTCTGTTCAAAATACGTGATACTGATATAGCTGGTTTTCAATATATCTCCGAATGTTCATACAATTTTGCCGTCATCCTGAAAAGCCAATGTTGAGCTCATCGTGTTCTCTATAAATCCCTGGATCATGTCAGGACATAAAAAAATTAAGGCACGGAGGTAGCAGGTTGATTGGTGTTAAGTGAAAAAAACTTAATCGATCGCTAGGTTCATAACTGTCTTTTGAAGATTTTGAAAAGGTGTCAACAGACTTTCTGTCATTTTCTATCGCCATGTGGCTGTTAGAATGCTTTCATGAACGGCAAAGAATAGCCAAATATTTTAAAGTGATGATTATTTAATATCCATACAGATTACTAAGTGCATATCGATGTTTAGAAGTTGAAGCTAAAAGACCATCTAGGTTGCACGTGAACTTCAGTATCTTGTACTTCGTAATTATGTCACTGACCTGTTTTCTTGTTTAAAATAGAAATTCGTGGTAGAGATGACCTACAGTCTCCATCTTGAAACGTCCTTTTGTTAAAGGTCAAATGATAATCTAATCATGGGCTGAATTACAGACGATGGTCTGATAAATATGTCACAATATCAAAGTTTAAATCACGTACTTTTTTCCGTCTTTGTACTTTAATGCTGTTTGTAGTAAAAACGATGCAAGCCTCGACGTTCATTGTTTAAAGGCCTAATATACGTAACTTCATGAATTATTTTCGGATTCTGAAAAATTATGAAAAAACATCCAGTTGATAACAATGCAAAAATAAGCCTAAAACGAAGTAAGTCTGAGCGGTAAAACAAGAAAAACATTGACAGAAAAATCCAAAGAATTGAAAATAATTTAGGTGTGGCCAACTTCAACAACAAGCCGAGGTTAGAAGACAGTTCAAAATGGACACGTGTTTACAAATAACATGTTTCAACTACTGCTGTACCGGTAACCGCGCAAGAATTCATCTCGAATATTGCTGATGTCAGTTAATCGTAAATCTATAAATATAATAAGTTATTAGGCTTGATTTTCGCTTCAAGTTTTGCCGAATATTACGTATACGGGGCCTTTAATATGAAATAAATTATTAGCTTGATATCTAAGTTATAAAATAACGCCATACTGTTGTTTGTTTATTATAATGTTTGTCTACTTGAGAACAAACATACGTTAGTATTGCCATGATTAGACTGGTATAGTAGTATATGACTTTTTCAGCTTTGTTGATAACGGAAGTAGAACTATATCAAAGTTTTCTTGATTTGTTTGTTTAATACTGTTAATTTGGCCTGTATCTATTGACGTAGGGAAATCCAATATCATCAGATGTTTATTCATTACAGCCTGAATTTAAAAAAAATCAATTTCAATGTAAATGCTTATTTTTGTGTGTATTAGTTTTAACTTTAACAAGGTAGTATTCTCTTCATAACAAAATCCGTAATTCTTATTTAATGGAGTTGCCTCTTTGTTAACCATTGAGATTGTCATGTGTATAATGTGTTATTTTATGTCCATGTTGGTACCATTGTGTATGTTACTGTTTTGGGAGAGGACTTGTATAGGCTTTGCTTGCTGTGTAATCCATGTGTCTTTATGTCAATAAAATGTTTTTGAAATTGAATACTGTTGATTTCCTTGTGCCTTTTTCTTCGCTTGCCTAATGTAAATAAATCTGATTAATATTGATAATGACGATTTGCTTAGTAATGTCTTTCTAACGAGAAAAGCATTACTTCTTCAGTGTTAACATCCGTTTTCTAGATACTTGTAGGCTCGTGTGTTTCTTATGAAACGTATATACTGAAGGAGAAGCTGTTGGTTGAATTGCTCACTCAAACAAACAAATAAAAAGCCAAATCCAAAGCCTACAACTGTAAAAGAAAAATAAATTTTGTATCTTGTAAAACACTGTGATTTGTTTATTTTCAGTGCATATAAAATAGTATTCCGTATTGAGTCGTAAATTAGTTAAATATGCCTAAGTATAGATTAATTAGACACTTTATTATACGTAATAAATGTTTAGGTGATCTTTAAACGTGTTTGTATCAGCATGTGTTTGATGTAGATTATAAGAATCCAACACATCTTCAAAACACTTTTGCCAAAGTCCTTTTGGACAAGATATCTAAAATACTATATTCCTTTGCTGAAATAAAACAAAGTAAGCGTTGATGCGTAAAATGTGAACTTTTTACGGGGATCAGCCGATTCTGGTGAAAACAAATACTTGGTAGAGTTTTCTGTATTGATAAACCTTTAATATCTACTATCCGTAAAAGTTATCAGCTGTAATATATTATTTTCGCTGAAATTAAACAAAGCGTGGATGCGTAAAGTTTGTACTTTTCACGGGAATCAGCTGATTCTGGTCAAAAAAGAAATACTTGGTAGAGTATTCTGTATTGATAAACCTTTAATATCTACTATCCGTAAAAGTAATCAGCTGTAATATATTATTTTCACTGAAATTAAACAAAGCGTGGATGCGTAAAGTTTGTACTTTTCACGGGAATCAGCTGATTCTGGTCAAAAAAGAAATACTTGGTAGAGTATTCTGTATTGATAAACCTTAAATATCTACCATCCGCAACTTCGTTATGAAACAAGACATTTCGCTTTGTAGAAGGGAAATACTGACAGCGGTGTGAAATACGTAGCATTTGATAAAATCAATTACATATTGTACAATTTAAGAATTTATCTTTTCTTGCGATTTTCTTTATTCTTCTGCACGTTTCAAAAGATGGCGTAACACACACATATACTGCACCTTTTAAATTAATAATAGATACAGTATGCCGAAAAAAATGAATTCAAACTGCATCATACAGCTGTTTCATCCTCCCAGGACTCTGCAGTAATGCTAGGGGCCAAAAGGAGGGAGTCAAAAATGTCTTAACTAATGTAGAATTGGAAGTGTCAGGTGCGTACAACCCCTTTATCTTATCAATTTCAAAGTAAAATGAAATTATTTCTGTATAATTTCAAATCGTGCACTACGAACATGTGTATATTATGTACCGTGCCACTACGAAAATGAGATAACTGTGTCTATGGGTGCTCCAGCAAACCTCGGCGACAAAAATTTCCACCAGCAGAGTCTGCCAACCCCTATCATTAACGATGACAGAACCCACACATACAGTTGTATGCTGCACCTTTCAAATTGAGTAAAAGATACAGTATGCCGAAAAAAAATTAATTAAACTGCATCATTAGCTATTTCATTTCAACAGGAATTTTAATGTCCATCAATAAGCCATAGAAGGACGTAACAGCTGTATGGTGCAGCGTAAATGTTATTGACATGCGGTATCGATTATTTAAATATGCCACAGTTCTCGCCTTGATGCCATGACATCTACTTGGATCTGACCTAGAATTACATGAATGGTGTTGTCAATGAAGCAAAAGACGCTTACTCTTCAGGAACACAGGGTCTTATTCCCTTATATTTCTACAAGGGTCTCCATTTAAGAATTTCCATTGTTGATATTTTTCCAATAGTTTTTATCGATTTTGAGTTCTGATTATGGTTTTTGACGCTTTGTTATTATTTGATTAGTTAATGAAATAGGCATAGGTGAAAAAACAAGTACATTTGTATGTGTTTCACATCATTTCTATGCAAATAACTAAAAAGCTCTTGTAAGAAGCTCTTGAATGGTAACACATGCGTGCGTAAACAGAGTTGTTTCCCCTTGTTTCTAGTCTTTGCCTTTGATTGTTTTAGTCTGGACGCTGTCCTCTAGTTGGGAAACCGAAAACACGTCACACAAGTACGTTACGTCACACAATTACGTTGCATCGCACTCAGCCTTCATCTGTCATTTCCGGAATGTCGGAAACAACCGGAATATGCTTTAGCTTATGTCTGTAGCATTTATCTCTGTCGTTGCTTGAGAAGCTGGTTTTTTCGACTTGCCGATTTTTAATTAAGAAAATTGTAACGTATCTCTTTTTGAACCAGTACGTGAAAGATTTTCAGTAAATATCACATATTAACTAAGGCTACGCTCTTTTAAGGCGTTGCCCTTATCATATTGCAGACAATATTCATTGTGAAGATCTTTGTGATAAACATGATATTATCTTCATTCTGTAAACTTTAAAAAGAAAACTTCCTATTAGGAAAAGGAATAGAATAACAATTACTGTAAAAGTGGAATTATTTGCGGTGTGGAAATTTTCGCTTATTTCTCTTGCATTAAATCTCCACGAATATATCCACACACGAACATATCTAACATAAAGTATTTCAATCATCGAAATCATTGCCTTCCAGAAATGAAATGTACCTCAATACTCGATCAATGATAACGTTATCAGATTTTGAAATGTACAACAATGTCGCTTTGGTTCGAGATATATGTCACCTATTTCTAGCTATAAATATAAATTCTTGGTAGTGATGACCTACTTTCTCTATCATCTTTCAAAGTTGAAAAGCAAAATAAATAAAATTCGTACCGGCCTTTGGGTTATCTTAAGGGTTTGTAGATGATAACATGAGAAACACCATAGATTAAACTGTCGTGTGTATGCTGAACTTTGTGCTGGCGTCAGCAGATTCTTGTTATAAATAGATATACTTGCTATTATTTACGTTAAGCTGTTGTTATCTCATAATGTCATTCTTTCTTTGTTTAGAAAGCTTTTATCGAACATACTCTGGGACTTGCTTGATTTTCAAAATATGAACTTGCCATAAAAATACTACGAAGATCTTAGAGTGTATGTCGAACTATGTTATTTCGTTGAAAGTATTTTTATTACAATAGTAACTCAAAGCAAAATCATTGTTTCACTCAAAAGTAAATTTTTATCTTTTTGTTTCTTTGTAAAATATTCAGATGATGTTGTATTGATGCATTTAAAATGACCTAAAAGAAAACAATCATGTTTTTTATAAGGTCTGTATCTATTGCAGGATATGAATTAATTTTAATTAATTATTAAAATAAATTAATTAATTTATTATTATCATTTTCTTTTATTTATCTCTTTTGTTTGTAAAATATATCGTGGTATACACACAACTATTTGCATATGACCCTATCATATTGGTCCCAGTAAACGGATACACATGGATGATATTGTCTAGGGTTGGTATAGAGAAGGATAACATTTGATAAAAATAAAGAACAGCCCAGATAAACTATACCAAGAAGAAATAGAACGAATTATGGAATTCCTGGTTGACCGAATCTTTGTTGAGTTGGGGGGAACGATTTCAGCAGACTGGTAGCATTCTTATTGGAACAAAGTGTGTCCCATTCTTAGCTGAATTGTTTTTGTTTTCCTACGTGACTGACTTTGTCGGGGGCTTATCTTAACAGGTAACAGATTATTGTAATAGATTATCTGCGGAACGACAATACAATGATACGTGTACTTTAATTTAGACCTAAACGGAGTTTTACAAATGTTCAGTAATTAGTGGCAATTTGTTCAACTTGTTAAATAATTCAAAAAGACCTCCCATTGGTAAAAAAAATCAGAGAATACCAAAGCGCCAACAAAACCATATTCCGAACTCAAAATCTCTCGTAAAGGCACAAGAGAATAAAACCAGGTGTTCCGGAAGAAGAATCGTCTTCTGCTTCATCAACGACACCCGCTATGTAAATCTTCGTCACATCCAAGTAAGCATCGATCCTCAAAACGAGAACCGAGTCATCATTGTCAATCACAACAAGTAAGAACACTAATAAGCAAACTCAAAAACGTCCATCTTCATATCACACAAAGATAAAGAATATTTCTCGATGAGATCATCTATTAGAAAAATTTGGAGTGTATCACCACAATAAAAACATACAACACTGTTAAGTTAAAATGTATTTATTATTATTCAACAATAATGACATTAAATCATATGAAACTATAAGGAAATGTACTTACATGCAATAACTTATACTTGATGTTTATCATTCTTAAAGAAAAACGTAAATAAAGGTTGGTGATTTCTTTATCGTTCAACTCCAATTGACACTAGCAATAATGAAATTTACGTATATAACAAATGCAGTTTTGTGAAGATTTTGTTTTTAATAGTATGTAATTTTTTAAGCTAGTTATTATTTATTAATCATGTGTTATTGAAACTGATGACATTTCAAAAATACAAAGAATTAAAGAAACAAGTATGTAGTGCTTTTGATAAAGATTTTTAACGTGGAAGTTATTTTGAATGGGAATATTCTGTAGCATGTTAGACGACGATAAAATGTTACTGTTTATAAAACAGAATGTAGCTTATCATACAAATAAGTGTAAATAAACAATCATGCTAAATCACAACGTACATACATGTTAAATAAACCACTTAGAAAATACACAACAAGGAATATGACACTTTGATAAATATTCATTTATAGGAGCTTTGCACCAGGCGGATAATGATGAAGATGTAGAGGAACTCCAACCAAAAAAATAGGGTATTTCTTGAGGATACTGTTAGTTAGCACCTTTCATCGGTAAGGCCACCTTGCAGAATGATATTTGAATCTGAAAAAAAAACACGAACAAATTTGACTTAATCATTTCGTACAAAACGTTCATTCATCCAAAATTGATATGCATTTATAAATTGATAAAGTTATGGCGTTGACTGTGCTACAAGTGTTTGTTACGAAACAGTTTTTCTACCACAATACCCCATGATAATCCACTCTCAGACCATTGTACAAACGTGCAGACTGTTGGATAAATATCTGACTTTTGCATCTAGCCAATGTCTTTCTCAACTCTGACTCCAATCCACGACCCTTATGGTCACAAGTATTATGTCCTAACTCTTCACAACTGTGTCTGCAATATCTTAGAGCATGTAATATTGAGGATGGTAACTGAATTGGTTTTAAGTCGGAAATTTACCTCATCAATAAATGCGTAGAGTCCATCCACGAAGTCTGTACAAGATCCTATTCTTAATGGACCAACACTAGTCATCATGTTTCCTGTAAATGTGATTTAAAACTGTCAATTTTAGCCACTATGGTGGAAACGGATGTAAACAGCACACTGTGAATAAATGAGTGTCATATCTTAACTAACATTCTTCTTGAAAAAATAAACAAGATTTGTTTCCCTTTTGGAGGCAAAAACAGTTTTTTTCCGGTAAAAGTGATTAAAATCTGTCAATTTTAGTCAATATGGTGGGAAAGGGTGTTAACAACGCACTATGATTAAAGGAGTGTCATTTCTTCACTAACCATCATCTTGAAGAATAAACAAAATTTGTTTTACTTTTTGAGGAAAAAACACGTTTTTTTTCCCCTGTAAATGTCATTTAAATATGTCAAATTCAGCCGCTATGGTGGGAAAGGATGTGAACAACACACTGTGATTAAAGGAGAGAGTGTCATTTCTTCACTAACCATCATCTTGAAGGAATAAACAAGATTTGTTTCCCTTTTGGAGGCGAAAACTATTCTTTTCCGTTTAGCTATTCCAATTGCAAATTAACAGGTTAAGATATCATTATCAGGAGGATAACTTTGAAGCCAAGCCTAACTTTTGACTTGCATAATAATTAAAGCGTTATATCTAATCTCCATACTGATCTAGGCTAATTGAACTTAATACTGACAATTAGAAAAAAATGTTAATTGCTAATATGTTTAATGGTCTTGTTTGTTGTATTGGTTTTAATGAAATTTAGCAACAAGAGTTAACAAGTGCGTCAACAAATCAGTGTTTATATAACTAATCGATCAAAATAAATCGATAAATGTCAACAAAGGAAACATGAAGCATGAGGACAATACGACCAGGTGTTCCGGAAGGGCAAACGTCTTACTTTTATCGCCCATGTAATTTTGATATACCTGAGAATGCGACCCTGCCTTTGTCCTCTTGAACTTTTGTCGTGCCCTTGTTGATGTGCTGCAACGTCCCGTGAAGGTAGGAGCCGTCAAACCGGAAGAGCACGTTCGTCCATTCCTGGATCTGAAACAGTCCAAAAGAATATCAGGATGATAAAGGCGCCAAGAATGTGAGGATGTTGAGTTGCTAAATGCAGCAGCCTTTTTACCCGCAGTCATTATTTAAGGATTAGCTTGAATCTATGTTTATGTTATGGGGGTATAACACACAAAAAAACGCAGTGTACTGTAAATAAACCGCGAAGCGGTTTATAATGAGAGTACACTCCAGTTTTTTTGTGTTATAACCCCATAACATAAAAAAATAGATTCAAGTTAAATACTTATGATTTAATCTGTACCCTGCGAAAATAGATTTTATTGGTGGACTCTTTTCTCTTACAAATCATTACGCTGCTGCATCAGCCAATCAAAAGCTACGTTATAAACGGCGACGTCATTTTTTACGGTTTGGGCTGATAACATATTTTTTCAATCCAATGAAAATGCTTGTTTCAAATAAGATTAAATTTTAATGGCAATGTTACTATGGTGTAAAACATTAAGTGATACATATAACGTAGTCCGAAAGGTTCCGACTATCTGCCCCGCTAAATATTTGGACGGCAGAAATAACCAGTTTCCTGACATCTGTTTGAAAATGGCCGCCCCCTAAAGTCACGTTATCATAAATAGATAGTTCAGAAACGAGCAGTGTTGTCGATGACGCCGTTGATTTGATTCATTAAATCAAAATAATAATTCCCTCTTATCAACCAAAACGTAAAGAGCATGACCAGAAATAACCCCTTCTGTAGATAATGCGTCCTTGACATTACAGAATTAGCGGTAATTTACATTACCTAACTTCAGGAATTTTTTTCGGGATTCTGAAATATTATTAAAAAAAATCAGTTGATATACAAATGTAACCATGCGAAAATAAGCCTAAAACGAAGTAAACCTGAGTGGTAACTAACAAGAAACTCTTGACAGAAAAAAAATCCAAAAAATTGAAAATAATTCAGGTGGGGCCCACTTCAACAACAAGACGAAGTTCAAAATGGACGCGTATTTACAAATACCGAATTTCAGTTGCTGCTGTACCGGTAACCGCGTAAGAATTCATCTTGAAAATTGCTGATATCAGTTATTCTTAACTAAATCTATAAAAATATAACAGGTTATTAGATTTTCGCTTCAGGTTTTGCCGAAAGTTACGTACATTGGGCCCTTAATCTCTTGTTCTATGTTACCACAAAATGAAAAACATGGAGTTAATAATTGTATTTGTTCAGGGAAATCAGTCCATTGAAAACAACAGCAATCAATCACCCAATATTATAAATTTAGCTATGTTTCCCTTGTATCGTGCTTTATGTGGCGCACACTGATTCTCTGACTTTCCTATTACATATTCGGGAACGAGGGCGTAACACAAGGAGTTTTAGAAATGTTAACAATGAAAAACCCATCAAAAACATCCAACTTACTTTTAAAGGAAGTGCCAAAGATGTGACTGTATTGTCGTTGTTAATAATGCGCATGTGTATACTAGAACCGGAAGTCGTTCTGTTGATGTAAACTTCGAGTGACGAGGCATCCGGATATCTTGAAGTGTCTCTATCGCAATTTGTAAGCAGTATCTGTTTAGAAGGTCCCTGTGCCATGACGTAAATTCTAATTTGGATTCCGAATTTCCGGGAAAGGTTGTCGTTCCCACTGTAGAATGGAATCGTTACGGAACTGTTTCCACGGAACTGTCCATATCCTTTGATTTTGTCGATCGACTTGGCATATATCCATACCGGCGATTCGGCCTCGTTCTTCACCAATTTACTTTCAATGTCGTTGAATGTTATATGGACTTCAAGCTGACATACTGGAAAGATAATAAAGGTTAGACTTTTTATACAAAGTACGAAAGCAACGTTTGTTTTGGTTTATTTAGTTGTACGTCCTATTAACAGCCAGGGCTATTTAAGGAAGTGCCAGCTTTTGGAGGTGGAGGAAAGCCGGAGTACCCAGATAAAAAGCACCGACCTACGATCGGTACTTGAAAACTGCCCCACGCGGGTTTCGAACTCGCAACCCAGAGGTGGAGGGCTAGTGGTAGAATATCGGAAGCTCGGCAGCAACAAAAAGGATATTATGATATTAACCTAGAAAATCTTTCCATAATAATAAGCTCTATTAATTTTCCAACAGTTATGAAGTTATCCAAATTATAATAATCATTCTTTTTTGCCGTATATTTGCACACGGGGGTCTTGATGTGGGAGGAAACAGGAGTACTCCGGAGAAAACCTACGTCCACGGGCAGGCGACCCCAAACCTTTGCCAGTCCGATCGAGCAATAAAACCCCCGCTGTCTTTGTTAAAAGCAAGTGCGCGTTCAACTGAGCCACCCGACCATCCTATGTTCCAATATGGAAAAGGTGCAATATAATGTAGATGTTCATGCACCTTCTGATAATGAACACCCATTGAAATCGCAACATTGATTTCATAGCCACGATTTTTAAAAATGTGTAGATTGTGTATGTTGATTTAGTAATTCTTTAATACATGAAAAACAAAAACATTTTAAAAAGTACATTTTCAACGGTATTTAATGTCAAATTCAACATTTGCCTCTTCGTTTGCAGATCAATATGATTGCCCTTTAATTTACAAATACGTCTTGATATATGATCAGGTCATTGTTTCCACATTTTTAATTAATAAATGATAATTTGATTTTCTGATATATACAAATGTACCAATTTATCAGCACGTAGGCCTTCTCAAAGTGGTTCACAAATATATTATCTATAGTTAACCGGCCTTGGCAATCGGAAAATATTTAAACCTCCTGTGGGGAAAACAGCCGCCCGGAGCTGCAATTTGCGCCTACAGCTAACAAGTCAACAATTTCAGTACTGCCCAACTACGCAATCATGTAAATATGTGAAGACTGATCTAAGAAGTGTTAAGTATTTTGTTCAAATTAAATTAGATAATACAGAAGCGTTAACAAAATCATAATCCGAACTCAAAATCGATTAAATCAGGGGCAAAATATGAACAAAGGAAAGATTTCCATGGAAACCCTTGTAAAAGTACAAGATAAGACCAGGTGGTATGGTATGGTAAAGATACATCATAGTGCCGTGTGACTCGAACCCGGACCCCTTCCGTCACGAGGTGGGCGTCCTACCACTAGACTACCATGGCTAACATTCTGTTAAGCCAGAGCGACAGTAAACAAGGTTATATTAACTATAATACAAACCTAGAGTCACATAGTTATATTTACATTCTGTGTTGCCTTCGGCTATATATCATTAGTAAACCAAATTGTAGTATATCACACTGTATAATACATGTACAATTTGCAATGCCGCACCACATGACGTTGTTCTGACGCCATGTTGGACTACGTAATGTGACGTTGATTCAAATCAGGCTCTTTTAGTTAACAAATACACGCGGTAAAGGGGAGAACGTTTACCGACCTTATTCCAAAGAAATAGACACAGGCTTATCCAAAACATATCCTAAATTATAAGCATTAAACTGTAACCAGATGAAGTATGCAGTCGATATGAACACAATTTGGGTGACAGATAAATGATAATGTCGCCCTATTTATCTGTCACCAAAATTGTATTCATATTGACTGTATACTACATCTGGTAACAGTTCAATGCTTAAATGTACAATATCTTATCTTAAAATGTTACCATGTACCGTTACGATATGTAAGTATATTCTCATTCAAATTACGTTTATGTATTACTTACATGGAGCCACGTTTCCGGATCTTACGCACGTGCATAGTTCGGAATCAAATCTGGTTCCGTGACCACATTTTTGTGTCTCTGATACTTTAGCCTCATTGTAGAACGTCTTACCGTCTTTGCTCTTCAGATTGCAACCTGCCGACATTGATAAAAAAAGAATGTCAGTACAAGGGAATAACAGATATAATAATAATTGGAGGTTTTTATATACACAAATTATTATCCGTAGTTATAGGGCCTAAGCAACCAGCCAATATCATTCTAAAGTCCATGGGGATCATACAACCGGTGCGGCCATTTCGGCGCTCACAGCTATCATTCTAGAATTTCTAGCACTGCCAAATCACATACTCATTTACAGCTGAGTGGACTGGAACAAGCAGAGTAAAGTATCTTGCTCAAGGATACACCACAAGTGCCGTGACGGGGACTTGAACTCGTAACCCTATGATCACGAGCCCGGTGTCCTACCACTAGACCACCATGCTTCCGAGAAAACGAGTTTTCATTTCATAATTCTTTTTCACTTGTAACTCCTATGCTTACGGGAGCGTATTGCTACCACATCAGTTTCTTTAACTTGAAATTTCGGGTAAGTAAGTAAAAATTTCGAGTTATTATCTGAAAGTTTGACTTAGTTTATCGAAATTTAGGGTAAGTATCTCGAAATTTCTAGTTAATATCTCAAACTTTCGGGATAGTAGGTCGAAACGACTAAACAGCTTGGCAACCGCGGCCCCAAATTCAAGAAGTACTTGGGAGATACGGCAATAGAACAATATGACCTTATACGATCACTCAGAATGTATTATATTCATTTTAACATTTCAAAAATAACTTAAACCTTACATATACTATACTAGATTTACGGAATAGTTTACCGATTCACCCCTGAAGACACATTTGAACTCTTCCAATTCAAAGGTTGGAATAGTTCATTATGAAATTTCGGGGATGAATGAGTTAAACCAACCATTTGATTGAATGGATATTTATTTCAACTCATTCACCCCTGAAGACACATTTGAATCTTCCAATTCAAAGGTTGGAATAGTTCATTGTGACATTTCAGGGATGAATGAGTTAACATAATAATACTTACCTGGTTTACACGCGTAATCAATCAGTAAATATTTATTTATTCCTGGACAAGGGTCAGCATACAGGGAGGGGTCAGCGGTCACTTTACAAGACTGTTTTCCCGCGCACTGACTCCGTATCGTCGTTAGAGCGGAGCGCGTGGAACACGGCTTGGTGATTTTTGGAGAAGGCCCGCACGTTTTAGCATTGGACCGACCATAAAATACTTCGTTGATTCGGACTTCCATTCGAAGGGGGCACTCAAGCTTCTTCGTTTTGCTGTTACATATTGTCACCTGACTGTCGGTGTCTACAAAATAAAGTAGATCAAGTTAAGAAAAGCGACAGTGCATGGGTTGATAAGCGCAAGAAATTGAGTTTTACTTGAATTGAAGAAGTCTCTTGTCTTCGTGTATATGTAGAAAATAATGAAACCATATTATATGTGTCCAAAAATGCCAATGCAAACATACAGTGACGTGCCAAAAGTTTTTCATTTTTTTTTTTTTTTTGCTATATATTCTTTGTATTTCCAACTTTTTTCAATGAATTTTCCCGACTTTGTTTATGGATTAATTTTAACGACATTTTGTATACTTATACAGAATGGTTTCTTGTTTCATCTCATAATATTTTACAACATCCAATTTCCGGGACGCCATTTTGGCGTCATTTTGGTAGCGTTATATAGAGAAATGGCGTCAAACGGAAATTAGCAGTGTAGACAATTCTGTATAGCTTCATAAACACACAATGGAAAATTAAATAAATATTATGAGAGGAACATTTGAATAATTTTGTACCTAATGACAAAAAAATTATCAAAATCCATCGATAAACGATGTCAGGAAAAATCATTGAAAAAAGTTGGAAAAAAAAAGAATATGTAGCAAAATAAAAAAAAAATGAAAGACTTTTGGCACGTAACTGTATATTTAAACACGTACATAATTACGTCAAACACAACAAAAGGTTTCAATCATTGTATAGTATGTATGTGTGTACTACATCGTTATATGTGCATTTCATTATATTGCCTTCTAACTATTTATGATACTGATTCTGTTTCGACATTCTGAAATTACTCTGGTATTATTTGTAGTTTTTGTAATTTTATTCACATGTCTTCTCTAGGTGAATCCCTCCATACCCCCACCGGCCCTGTCATAATAACATTACCACCTTTTCCCTAGATGAATGTCAAAAATAAATACTTAATGTATGACTTGATGCTGTTTTTTTCACAAACAAAACTGGAACGCACGAAGAGCAAAACAAATGTTTTATATTATTTTTGCCCAAGTGGGACATCGTCGGAAACCCACGGTACACTTCTCTGATGTTTGCATCCCGTGGGCCAGAATCGGTGTAAACCTTCGTTTCCCGAATAGAAGTTTATTCGGAGATTTCGACCAATCAGAATGGTCGTTTCTCGTGACACTCTGTTAGATTATTTTACCGTGACCACGACCAGTATATATTTCTGTAGGCATGACGCCGATGTCAATCTCGGTATAGCAGGACCTTATGTTTTAATCATAATCGACACAATTATACCACAATCGACAGGTTTTCTTGACAGGCGGTGCTACAAATGAAACGGAATACCCCGGCTTGATGGCCCGGCTGTATGTAGTCACGGATGAAATTATCGATATGATTGGCTACTATTTTAGTACGAAAACGAGAGTTTCTTTCCATTTTAGCCCACGGGATGCAAACGTCAGAGAAGTGTACCGTGGGTTTCCGACGATGAATGGGGACAGACATCATTTATACAAAATCTGTTCCACTTCCTCAAAGGATGTTTCTTACCTAAATCGGTTTAAATCCAGTCACTACAAATAATGTATTATGACTAGTAACAATTTATTGGTTACAAAAATTCACTGATGTCCACGTCACTCTAATCTATCCAATGAGGATTTAAGGTAAAAGTTAAAATTTTTGTTTTCTTTGTGAACAAAACTCGTCTTTAATTGAAATTATATTGACTTAATTCAAACAATGATTGTGCAATCTTTCGGGGTCATCACCTTTAGCGGTCTGTCTATCTTGGTTTCGTGGGCATGAAGCATTACAAGACTTGTCTGTTACGCATGCGCCGTCCCTGCCACTGTATGATTCCCCTTCCGGACAGCACTCGGCAGCAGAGTATTTCCCGTTACACCTCCAATAGTAGCGACAATTCGGCTCCTTGATCCGGAAGTCTTGGTATGATACTAAGTTTGGATATTGGGGATCGGAACACGGATCTGAGGAAAGAAAGATCGATTTTGTAACACATAATATTCAATATCTGTTTCTGGCAAAATTTTGTTTCCAATGATGCACATTCGAAATTCGTTGACGGTAACGCAAACATGGCGGCGCCCTGTAGATGTGACGTCTGACGTCGGACTGCATCACAACAAGATCACTGTGTCAGTGCGTGAACATAACGACCGTTATAAATAAAGAAATAAATTTGAAAGGCTTGTAATTTTATGCAATACCAAATTTACAAATGATGTAAGGATATATAATCTTTGTCGTGTTGGCATTCACTTTACCTATGAATGCCAACTGAAAGCATTGCAATGGTTAGATACATGACGAATTAATAAGTTATTTAGATACGTAGACTTTTATCTGGCATGTGTTCCTGTCTGTTGTCACAAAATTAATCCCCTTTAGAAAAATAAATAATACTCTCAAATAATTATTGAGCAGTGCGAAGAAATAAATGTTATTTTTACATTTAGATTTTTTATTGAGCAGCCGTTAAACTCTACGATATCATGAAAGGTCTCTTACAATTATAAACATTTAGCCAGAAGTGTATAAAGCTTTTTACTTGTATTACATATATACATTGTTTTAGTTACATTTGTATCTGTTGTATCTTTAAATGTTTACTTATATATTCAGTGTGAAACTGAGGTAAATCCTTGAAAGAGTTATCTTCCCTTTTTAAATACTATTTTTTTATTCATTCCTGAATGTAATTCTACAACATGTGCGCGTGATGCGATGACGTTTTAACATAAAAATGATAAATTAATCAATCTCCAACTCACCTTTTTGGCATTTGACGACAGAGGGGAAATCGCATCTATTTTCTCTCTGAATGTAGAAGGTTCCGAATGGACATCTTAGCTGAGTGGGTAGCCGTCCTGCCTCACAGACAACGTACGCGCCACAATCATTGGGTATTCCGAGTGTACAGGCGACAGAATCACAACTACTACAAAGGGCCTTCAGATCTGACGGGAGAGAAAACATTTAGTATCGTATGTATCAATTTACAAAGGCTTACCAAAAGAATCAATTGCAAATATCGACATTTTCGATAATTTCCTGTTGGCTTTACAATGTCAGCAACGTGTTAAACTTAAATGTATATATATGTCAAATGCACTTTTTTACGGTAAAACTTCAACAGACAAAATAAGATTTGCGCTTAATTAGATTACGATCTTACATGATATTTAGGTCGCATTATCATTTACACACCATAATTTTGACATTGACCTATATATCTACAGTTGTACGTATATAACCTACATTCGTTAAAAATATAAACTTTATTTATTTTATAACAATTATAAAACAAGTTATCCAACTTATATTAATCACTCTTCTTGGCCCGGATGTTAGCGCATTGTGGGAGGAAACCGGAGTACCTGGAGAAAAACCACTTGGCCGGACAGGTGACCCCATACCTTTTCACGTCCGGTCGGGGAATCGAACCCCGGCCGACTTGGTGAAAGGCAAGTGCACCACCCGACTGCATTCGTTAATTAGACAGGTGACAAATACCTACTCCCTAAGTCTTGGTTCCGTCTTGCGACATCTCCAGGGGGCGGGTCTACGACTGTTAGAACTGCCAAATAAGAAGGAACAGCATGCAACACAATACAGTACATGGCATTATGAAGCATAAGTGTTACCAGACACGAATGCTCATTACGCCGGAAGTTGATTGCAGATTCAATGAAGAGAAGTCATTTGGAAATTGCAGTAAAAGATAAGGCTAAACCAACTCACAAATCAAGTAAATTAATTACATTATACATAGTATACATATGAAAATGTATGTTGCTGCTAATATTTAAATATTATTTTTCAACTGATCAAACCTGATATTGATCGATCGGTAGCGACCAGGCCCCGGTTTCATCAACGTTCCTTAACTAAAGGAATTTCCTTAACTTAAAAATCTCCATAGGAAAGCATTACAGAATTTAAGGGGTAAATCCTTAGCTAAGGAACTTTCCTTAAATTCTGTAATGCTTTCCTATGGAGATTTTTAAGTTAAGGAATTTCCTTAAGTTAAGGAACGTTGATGAAACCGGGGCCTGATAGCTAAGAAAAATTGAGCGTCCGTCTAGAGTTCGAAAGGTCAGGGACTCAAAACCTTGTATGGCCGTGTATTTCCCCTCCTGTTACAGTAGCGCCTATAAACAATTTTTGTTTTAAACATTTGTTTATGTTATGCTTGGCAAGGGAATTTCCAGAATAATAATATGCGTATGCGTTCTAGGGAATAGATTTCCGAAGATTACCGGAAATTTCTCCGAGATGTTGCGATTGTGCTTCATTTCAGTAGTAGTCTTGACTTACCTCCCCCTGCTGACAAAATCTCCTGAGACAAAATGCAAAGACAGCAAACGGACACAAACAACAACAACTGGATTTCTGTGTTCGTCTTCATCTGAAAACGGTAAAAGAGTACCAAAATTTTACTAACGAACTTGATGTTTCAACAGAATTCTATATAGTGTGCCTATAATTAAATTAATGATTGAAAACATTTAAAGGTTATAGAAACGTATACTGACAGACATACCACAAATATTATTGAAATATCAAGATCATTGATAGGATGTCAAAATTTAGTTTAGAACTGTCAATATTTTGTTGAATTTCATCAATGATCAATATCAAATACGCCAGCTTAAAAAAATGAATATCATAAACGTCAGCATCAAATATAAACATGTCGAAAACATCTGCATCAAAACAAAAATATATCCAAAACTTCAGCATCGAAAATAATGTATATCAAAAACGTCAGCATCAAAAAATATGAACATCAAAAAAAACGTTAGCTTCGGAACTAATGAATATCAAAAACGTCAGCATAAAAAAACGAATATCAAAAACGTCGGCATCGAAAATAATGAATATCAAAAATATAAGCTTCAAAAATAATGAATATCAAAAACATAAGCTTCAAAAATGATATTTATCAAATCGTCAGCATAAACAAAATGTATATAAAAAACGTCAGCATCAAAATAATGAAAAACGTCAGCATCAATAATTATGAATATCAAAAACGTCAGCGTCAAAAATAATGAATTCCAAAAACGTCAGCATAAACAAAATATATATAAAAAAACGTCAGCATCAAAAATAATTAAAAACGTCAGCATCGAAAATAATGAATATCAAAAACCTCAGCATTAAAAAAATAGCAATGATAAAATAAATTTCTGGTGGGGTTTAGTGATGTGAGGTTGTCAAACCAATCAGCCAATAGGGACAAAAAAATCAGGACACAAACATTTTTGTCTACGTTATTAGACATTTTGAGGTGGTTTCTGTAGCATATAAAAACCGCCATCACGATTTGAGCATAAACGTATACAAGCATTTACGAAAAAAAAATCAAAGAATACCGAAACGTTAGTAAAACTACAATCCGAACTCAAAATCGATTACATATTGGACAATATATAAACACAGATTTACACGGATACTAGAGAATACGACCAGGGACCGTATTCATGAACTGTTCTCGTGCTCAAGCATGAATTCTGTGCTCAAGCCAGCTTTCTTGAAACTCACCTAAAGAGTCAAAAAGCTTTCGACTTCATGCCTCTTCAACTTTTTACCAAAACTTTGACAAAATTATATTGTTTAAATAATTTATAGCCATAATAAAAAATAAGGCTTGAGCACAGAATCCATGCTTGAGCATGAGAACGGTTTCATGAATACGGGCTCTGGTGTTCCGGAATAGTAAGCGTCTTCTGCTTCATCGACGACGTCGACACCGATTAGGTAAAAGGTCACATCCAACTGAATGTCCTTACAGATATTAAAATATCATAATGACATGGTGTATTAGGCTCCCATGAATATAATTTGTTGATGAAAAGTTCGCTGGCACTACGTAAAGTATTTAAAACGTGGATACACATATATTTAGATAGTTAGGACATTATGTATACGCCACCGCAAAAATAAAGAATTTCCGCATTCTCAGCATCTGATAAGGAAATGTCAAGTAAATAACATGGCGGAGGTCTAATTAAAGAAGCTTAACTACCGCTTCATATTTTTTCATGAATGAATATGGTCACCTCATAAAAATCAATTGTTCTTTGTATTTCTCAGCATTAAGCTCAAAAGTGTATCTATCGTGTATGCTTGTTTAATTAAATGAACAGCCATCGCCCGGGGACGGTCAATGGTCCCGTAGTATGACAATTTAAAGAATTTGCAAATCGAAATAAATGTCACATTAAACTTAACAGCACATATTTCTTTGGCCCGTTTTTACTGACACGAATTTAAGAATTCAATTAAGAGTTTTTATTAGGATTGTTTTTTGTTGTATCGTCAGTATCAAGTTGATTTCATTCGAATAGTGGCACGTTTCAGAATCTACACATGAACTTGATATTCATAAATGAAATTATCCAATACTAGAAAATTATAGAATTTATTATTAGACATTTCTTTCGGTTCCTCATTTGCCTTTCGGCGCCGCGATGGCCGAGCGGTTAAGGCGTCCCGACATTCTACCACTAGCCCTCCACATCTGGGTTGCGAGTTCGAATCCCACGTGGGGCAGTTGCCAGGTACTGACCGTAGGTCTGCGTTTTTTCTCCGGCTTTCCACCACCTCTAAAATCGGACTCGTCCTTAAATAACCTGGCTGTTATTAGGACGTAAAACAAAATAAACCAAACCAAATCAATTGACTTCGAAGATCCACTTTCTAGACCCTTAATCAGCATCGCCGACGAGCCTTAGAGGGACGAAACAGATGTTTGCTACAGTTTATTTAAAATTTGGCTCGATTAAATCTTATTCTAAATTATAAAAGTGTTACTTATTTGTGCGTCGATTTTAAACCCTTTAAAACATTCAGAGTTTCGTAATTTTGTATTTTTATGAAACTTTATTGAAGTTTTATTTTGACTATTACTTTTCATTGGAATGGTGATTCTACCCAATTCGTTAAGTTATTCAGTCTTTTACTAAGCGCCTTTTCCAATGTAATGCATTGTTCGGCTTATTTTGCTTTTGAATTAAGGGTGTATGCTACCTTGCCCTTTGTCTATGTTCTGATAGAACGTAGGTTCTATGGGTGAGAACAATGCACTAATTAATGTGTCAGGTAAAAGAATCATTTTAATCATTTTTATTAATAAAGTATTAGTAAAAAAAATTCTTTGAAAAAAAACCCAAAGATAATTGCATTGCCATTACGCAGGAAACAAATACGAAATTTCACTGATAAAGGGTCGACAACTAATTCGATGTATGTTAATATTGACATTTATTGTATTCATTTGACACCAATCGATTTCATGGCTGTCTAGGCATAGTACAATAGGTGTCAGAGAAATCAGTCTACAATGTAATTTTGTTCTATCAATTAAGTGTCCATGTCATTAATTTGATGGATTTTTAATTCAAGCGTTCATGCATTCGTTCATGATGTTCAAGACCTGATAAACCGCAATAGGGTGTCGGTTTACGTCGTAACATGAAGTAGATTCATAAACTACGTAGCTAATACTGTGCATGACGTAACAGCAATCTACAAACGCCTACAACGATTACATGTAAGTTAGTGCACAATTTCAAAGTGACACACATCCGGTTTTGGCTATTGCCATCTGCGATTGGTTTGGTTTATTTTGTTTTAAGAACTATTAACAGCCAGGTTCATCTAAGTGCGTGCCATGTTTTAGAGGCGAAGGAAAGCCGAGTACCCAGAGAAAAACCACCGACCTGCGGTCAGTACCTGGCAATTGCCCCACGTGCGTTTCGAATTCGCCACACAGAGGTGGAGGGCCAGTGGTGAGCGAGGCCAGTTGTTGGATGGATGACCGCCTGCACGTTACATTTGGTGGCAGCGTGTACGTAGTGACTGTGGTCATGTAAGGCCAGTTCCCGGTGGTTTGGGAGGACTTACGGATTCCCAGGGCAAGTCTCGGGGACGAAACTTCTCGGAAGGGGGGGGGGATAATGTAATATCCAGCTAGGTATATGAGGGGGAAATACTGCCTTACTGGCGAGCTAGCTTTTCCAGTCAAGCGCTAAATATAACTTGGGGACCCGTTTACGCTAGTTCTGGATGTACACCACTGAGAAGTCATTATTTTCCTGTGTCAAAATTTTTTTCTCATATACATTTTTTGATAATGGAGTTCAAGGCATGACAGAAAATGCAAAGATAATGGTATGTCAGTGTGTTCGTTGTTGTGCTATGAATGGTCAAAGATACCAATATGACAAAAAAAACGATTTTAAGTGAATTTTATAGTTTTGACGAATTGTGGGATATCTTCTTGCAATATCTTCCGAGATTGAAATCCGAAATGTATGAATGTTTGCAGAAATGACAAATATAGTGTTTTCTTTTAAGTTATTGCAGTAAAATTTCTTTAACTTAATATTTTGATACTCAGGAAAGTAATTTGAGTTAACCCTACCCCCCCCCCTTTTTTTTTAATTAGAAAATCTTCATTTTTTCACCACTTTTTGCAGATTTAAAGCTTAATAAAAAAACATCCTATATCAAACATTTTTTAACATTTAGCGGATGGAAAGGAAATGGAATTCTATTTCTAAATCCAACATAAAAATGGTGGTTGGTGTGTTTAATTTTTTGTCCCTTTATTATTTGTGTTATTTTTCACAGTGTCGGGTTCAAAAATTGTATAATTGTCCACTTTGTAGCATAATATTTTTATAAAACTGAATATAAATTTGTACAGCAAAAATGAGCTTGCTATAATTAAAAATGGCTAAACACTGATATTTTTAAGAGATCGATCTAGCATCAAAAAGGTGAAATTTTGGCCTTTCGCGAAGTGCATATATTAGACAGAAATACGCTTATTTAAAATGGCCGCCAAATTGTGATTGTTTAAAATTTATGTAAAACAGTTCTTCAAGCAACAGACACTTATATTTTTGACACGATTTTCAGATGCATACATGCTATTTATATTGATCATATTTTCCAAAATATAACATAAAATCTTTAAACGAGACATAAACGTGACTGAAACCTTAGAAGAGTACATCCTTAAACAACGTTGAGCGTAGGCAGTAGTTTGATAGCTGACCGGCTGCACGTTACAAATACATTGATATTTCGACTGTATAATGAAAGATGGTGTTAATGCTTTATAAATCAAAATGCTTCGCCTCAAGCAAAATGGCGACAAGTCTGCCATCCCACTCTGTATCTTCGTAATGAATATTTGGCGACGAATGTACATCCTAGCCATCCCTATTTCCAAACACCAAAATGTAATAAAAGTATTCGTCGGGGTACTGCTTGTATGATAAAAACCTTGGAAAATCCTAGTTAACATGTGATTGAGAACGATGTCTCTGTTCTCACACTGAGAACGTCACATTAACTTGAACTTATCCTGGATTTACATGGTGGGTGTTTTCGATGAAACAGAAGACGCTTTCAAAACACCTTGGCTAGTATTCGAGAAACCGTTCCCATGCTCAAATATGGATTTTGTGTTAAAACTTTATTTTATGTTCTGGCCTTACATCATTTAAGATATCCTATTTTTTGTCAAAGTTTTGGATAAAAGTTGAATAAAAGAAACACAAAGTCGAAAGCTGTTTTCAACATCTACAGTGACTTTTGGACTCAATGACATGATTAAGGAGAGTTTCGAGAAAGCTATCTTGAGCATAGATTCCATGAGTATGAGAATGGTTTCATGAATATGGGTCCTGGTTTTATTCTCTTGTACTTTTTCAATTGTCTCAATGTCATATTTTGCTTTGTCCATGTTTGCCACTAGTTTAATCGATTTTGAATTTTATTAGGGTTTTGTGAACACTTCGGTATATTCTGTTTTTTCTAAACATAGATGTCCGATTATCTTAGTCGCATTAAAATATACATGCTTTTGAACACTGAGAAAGACACGGAAAAAAAACGTTCATCAAAGTGAAGAAAAGATGTAATTATATGAGTAAAACTATTAAAAAAATAAGGAACTGAGTCCGTAATCTTCTTCGTTAATTGTTTAACAGCATTTTTTATATAATTTATATGAAAACAGAAACTTCGGTTGATTATTTTTTAAATATTCAGAGAATATAAATCAGATATGCGGAACTCTTCTAAAATGGAGATAGTAATATCTGTCATGGTATGGTTTCCATCACAACAGACGACCTTGACCGCTTCGTCCTGTTATGTACAGACGTTTCATGTCGATGACCAGTAGTTGTCCGTACAAGTATATAAATAGGCAATAATCTGACTCACAAATATGTAATAAACATAAGCTAATTGATATGTGCATTATGCCGGGGGTCGTCTCGGTAGGAAGCCGCCCCAAAAAAGGACCGTCTCGGAATACGTTTTTCTCTTGAAAGGAATGTCGGTTAGTGCGAGGGTCTGACGGGGGTTAAGACGTCACAATAGTCATAAACATGTCCCTAGACACAGGGTCGTAATATCAAAACTGACCATGGTCAACAACACTGGTGACTCGTGACTTAAAGCTTAGCCCAATGACTTACGTTTTCCTAGTTTTCGAGTATACTAAAGTAACTTACATCAAATTGATATGTAAAGCAATTTCTTATTTTGTAACGGTCTGTACCTAATTAAATCCAAGTTCGTGTCAATTTCGTTTTCGCTTGCATGCGTTTGAACCAGATATTACCAATGATTAATTTTAGTGCGTCAGATGAAGATGTTAAAGATTTGGTTTACGTTTTTATTTTATTTTCTTGTTTTCTAAAGTATAACGCTTGAAAAAAGAGAATCCTTTTAATGTTTAGAACTTTTTGTTTACGATTCGTATTACTGCGACTTGAAAATGAAATGGGGATTTACCAAATAAAAAAAAATATATCAGTATTTCATGCGTAATTTATGTATCGATAAATTCCACTGTAAAAAAAAGGTTAGTTTGTTTTTGCTGATAAATGTATATATACTTATGTATCTTCGGCTAAAACGGTGTTTGCTAAAGGAACACGTTTAACGTAGAATAACAGCTGACATGGTAACAATGAAATGAGTTACTCGTCTTAACTACATCTACGTAACAATGTTACGAAAAAAAACGTTGAAAATTCTGGGCAATCTTAAGCTTTTAGATCCCGCTCTATATCTCATTTATTGATATTCTGTATAGCCAATGATTTTACATCCATTTTTGGTATGAACTTTTAGAAGCTTAATCGTTCTAAATGTTTTTATTTTAGGGGTTGGGGAGGGCAGACTTTACATGAACTCCCTCGTTCAGTTTTTTGACGTATATACATGTCTTTATGAGCAACAAAATATCATATTCTTGATGACCAATAATGATTTTTGTCACTTTTGAAGTACAAAATCCTCTCCTAGCTACTACTCCTCCTGAAGTTATACTACACAAATCAACCAAACGAATGGTTACAATTTAATTACGCCATTCTTGTTAATAGATAGAATTTGGACAGTGTGTTCTCAAAGTATTTATGACAACTTGGTTTAATTCATTTACATACGAATTTCACATCAAATATCAATAAACACAGCTGCATTTATTATTTTTTTGTGCTGAATTTGTTTATAAATGTACGAATTCAAGATGTATAAATGTATCCGTACTATTTCCATTTCAACTTCCGAGCTAAAAGCCAATAGTTGATACATATGGGCGGTGCCTATAACTTATTTTGATACATGTAGTTTCTTTTCGAATGAATAAAAATGGGCTTTCAAAAAATATAATATTTTGTACAATGTATTATCATGGAAATAGAACAATGCTAACGAAAAATATTTAGCTACCTGAAAGAAACATTTCTATCAATTCCATGTTCTTATAATTTCAAGGTTGATAAATTTAAAAAAACAACTTACCGTCAAAATGAAGATCCTGGTAAAAATAAGACGTAATAAATACCAACTTCCTTTAAATGAAAAAAAAACCAAACTGGTTTCTTGACAACTTGTAGAATTCTATATATAATATGACCACTTTCTGTCCTTACACACTGGTCCGTCTTTTTGTAGAGCACTCTGTGTCCCAAATACTTAACAGTATACACAAATATATCATCCAGACACTATAGCCGGGGGCGAAAAGTGTGAAGCCTGACAATCATTTGTCCAGTTGTCTCCGCCTAGACCCTCTGGCTAAAAAACACGTTCGTCACCTTTGCTTGCTAATGGAGAAAAACGACTTAAAACAAAGCTAATGACCATTAATAACAACAATAATACATATTTACATTATATATTAATTACAGTATTAACATAAATTAGCGAGTGTGGTCATGACGTACATTGTATTACCTGGTGCAAAAAATGGCGCAAGGAGATTAATTATTTGTATCTATTTTTATTTTTCAATTACGAAATACGTTTTTTTACTTCTTTTAATACCTGTTATTGGTCGAAAGGGCCGCAGTGGTTGAGGTGTCCCGACTTTCTACCACTAGCCATGCACTTCTGGGTTGCAAGTTCGAATCCTACATGGGAAAGTTGCCTGCAGGTACTGACCGTAGGTCGGTAGTTTTTCTTCGGGTATACGGCTTTCCTCCATCTCCAAAACCTAGCACGTCCTTAAATGACTCTGGATGTTAGAAGGATGTAAAACAAAAATGTCTTTTCTCAGGTCTATAAAACCATGTATCGACCGAAATCGAAAGGCAATAATAGATTTTTTATGAATTTGAATTTTATAGTTTAATTCAGACTACAAGTGAATGCTTTTTTTTCAAATTCAATCAAATTCTCAAACAATATTAAAAGAATGCAATATTATAACAATACAAAACAAAATATTGGTTAAAGGCCCAATATACGTAACTTTCGGCAAAACTTACGGCAAAAAAATACGGTATTTGTAAACACGCGTCCACTTCGAACTGTCTTCTACCTACGGGTTTGTTGTTGAAGTGGGCCCCACCTGAACTATTTTCAAATCTTTGGATTTTTGTCAACAGTTTCTTGTTAGTTACCGCTCAGTTTTACTTCGTTTTAGGCTTATTTTTGCATGGTAATCAACTGGATTTTATTTAATAATTTTACAGAATCCAGAACAATTTCCTGAAGTTACGTATATTGGGCCTTTAATATTTTATTCTACCGGGTCGATATAACACCATAATAACCTATATTGGATATGAAACGTGTTTGCAAAAGACTGAAATTGCATTATATCTATCTTGCTAAAGCGTGAAATTTACAAAGGGGTACTGTGACGTCACAATGATTATGACGTCATAAACGCAATATTGACTTGGTGTTTCTAAAAGTAGAAACAACGGAAGACTGCTTCAAATTGACATAACCACTGACTAACTAGATAGAAATATAATTCCATTATTGAAACAGTTTTGAACACTTTAGAATGGGTATGGTGTAAATTTCACAATTCAAATTAAGAAGTCCTTTGACTCAAACAAGGTATTCACTGCTATATACAATTATAGCCTTTTGATGAGGTCGATACATGGTTTTATCAACCTGAGAAAAAATATCGACCGATGACGAATTCCGACTATGTTTACGTTAGATACCGACCATGTTTACGTCAGATACCGACTATGTTTACGTAAGATACCAACTATGTTCACGTTGGATACCAACTATGTTTACGTTAGATACCAACTATGTTTACTTTACGTTAGATACAAACTATGTTTACGTTAGATACCAACTATGTTTACTTTACGTTAGATAACAACTATGTTTACGTTGGATACCAACTATGTTTAGGTTAGATAACAACTATGTTTATGTTGGATACAAACTATGTTTACGTTAGATACAGATTATGTTTACGTTGGATACCAACTATGTTTAGGTTAGATAACAACTATGTTTATGTTGGATACAAACTATGTTTACGTTAGATACAGACTATGTTTACGTAAGATACCAACTATGTTTACGTTAGATACAGACTATGTTTACGTAAGATACCAACTATGTTTACGTTAGATACCAACTATTTTTACGTTAGATACCAACTATGTTTATGTTGGATACCAACTATGTTTACGTTAGATACCAACTATGTTTACGTTAGATATTAACTATGTTTACGTTAGATACCAACTATGTTTAGGTTAGATAACAACTATGTTTATGTTAGATACCAACTATGTTTACTTTACGTTAGATACAAACTATGTTTATGTTAGATACCAACTATGTTTATGTTAGATACCAACTATGTTTACGTAGGATACCAACTATGTTTAGGTTAGATACCAACTATGTTTAGGTTAGATATCAACTATGTTTATGTTAGATACCAACTATGTTTACGTTATATACCAACTATGTTTACGCTATATACCAACTATGTTTATGTTAGATATCAACTATGTTTACGTTAGATATCAACTATGTTTACGTTAGATACCAACTATGTTTATGTTGGATACCAACTATGTTTACGTCAGATACTAATTATTTTTACGTTAGATACCAACTATGTTTACGTTATATACCAACTATGTTTACATTGGATATCAACTATGTTTACGTTAGATACCAACTATGTTTACGTTAGATACCAACTATGTTAACGTTAGATACCAACTATGTTTACGTTAGATACCAACTATGTTTACGTTAGATACCAACTATGTTAACGTTAGATACCAACTATTTTTACGTTAGATACCAACTATGTTAACGTAAGATACCAACTATGTTTACATTATTTACCAACTATGTTTACGTTATATACCAACTATGTTAACTTTGGATACCAGCTATGTTAACTTTGGATACCAACTATGTTTACATTGGATACTAACTATGATTACGTTAGATACCAATTATGTTGACATTGGATACCAACTATGTTTACGTTAGATACCAACTATGTTTACGTTAGATACCAACTATGTTTACGTTAGATACCAACTATGTTAACGTTAGATACCAACTATGTTTACGTTGGATACCAACTATGTTTACGTTAGATACCAACTATGTTAACGTTAGATACCAACTATGTTCACGTTGGATACCAACTATGTTTACGTTAGATACCAACTATGTTTAAGTTAGATACCAACTATGTTCACGTTGGATACCAACTATGTTTACGTTAGATGCCAATTATTTTACGTTAGATACCAACTATGTTTACGTTAGATACCAACTATGTTTACGTTAGATACCAATTATGTCTACGTTAGATACCAACTATGTTTACGTTAGATACCAACTATGTTTACGTTAGATACCAACTATGTTTACGTTGGATACCAACTATGTTTACGTTAGATACCAACTATGTTAACGTTAGATACCAACTATGTTCACGTTAGATATCAACTATGTTTACGTTAGATACCAACTATGTTTACGTTAGATACCAACTATGTTCACGTTGGATACCAACTATGTTTACGTTAGATACCAACTATGTTTAAGTTAGATACCAACTATGTTCACGTTGGATACCAACTATGTTTACGTTAGATACCAATTATTTTACGTTAGATACCAACTATGTTTACGTTAGATACCAACTATGTTTACGTTAGATACCAATTATGTCTACGTTAGATACCAACTATGTTTACGTTAGATACCAACTATGTTTACGTTAGATACCAATTATGTCTACGTTAGATACCAACTATGTTTACGTTAGATACCAACTATGTTTACATTAGATACCAACTATGTTTACGTTAGATACCAACTATGTTTTCTTTGGATACCAACTATGTTAACTTTGGATACCAACTATATTAACTTTGGATACCAACTATGTTTACATTGGATACCAACTATGTTTACGTTAGATACCAACTATGTTTACGCTAGATACCAACTATGTTTACGTTAGATACCAACTATGTTTACGTTAGATACCAACTATGTTTACGTTCGATACCAACTATGTTTACGTTAGATACCAACTATGTTAACGTTAGATACCAACTATGTTCACGTTGGATACCAACTATGTTTACGTTAGATACCAACTATGTTTACGTTATATACCAACTATGTTCACGTTGGATACCAACTATGTTTACGTTAGATACCAACTATGTTTAAGTTAGATACCAACTATGTTCACGTTGGATACCAACTATGTTTACGTTAGATACCAATTATTTTACGTTAGATACCAACTATGTTTACGTTAGATACCAACTATGTTTACGTTAGATACCAATTATGTCTACGTTAGATACCAACTATGTTTACGTTAGATACCAACTATGTTTACGTTAGATACCAACTATGTTTACGTTAGATACCAACTATGTTTTCTTTGGATACCAACTATGTTAACTTTGGATACCAACTATATTAACTTTGGATACCAATTATGTTTACATTGGATACCAACTATGTTTACGTTAGATACCAATTATGTCTACGTTAGATACCAACTATGTTTACGTTAGATACCAACTATGTTTACGTTAGATACCAACTATGTTTTCTTTGGATACCAACTATGTTAACTTTGGATACCAACTATATTAACTTTGGATACCAACTATGTTTACATTGGATACCAACTATGTTTACGTTAGATACCAATTATGTCTACGTTAGATACCAACTATGTTTACGTTAGATACCAACTATGTTTACGTTAGATACCAACTATGTTTACGTTAGATACCAACTATGTTTTCTTTGGATACCAACTATGTTAACTTTGGATACCAACTATATTAACTTTGGATACCAACTATGTTTACATTGGATACCAACTATGTTTACATTGGATACCAACTATGTTTACGTTATATACCAACTATGTTTATGTTATATACCAACTATGTTTACGTTATATACCAACTATGTTTACGTTATTTACCAACTATGTTTTCTTTGGATACCAACTATGTTTACGTTTTATACCAACTATGTTAACTTTGGATACCAACTATGTTAACTTTGATAACCAACTATGTTTACATTGGATACCAACTATGTTTACATTGGATACCAACTATGTTTACGTTATATACCAACTATGTTTACGTTATATACCAACTATGTTTATGTTATATACCAACTATGTTTACGTTATATACCAACTATGTTTACGTTATATACCAACTATGTTTACGTTATATACCAACTATGTTTATGTTATATACCAACTATGTTTACGTTATATACCAACTATGTTTTCTTTGGATACCAACTATGTTTACGTTTTATACCAACTATGTTAACTTTGGATACCAACTATGTTAACTTTGATAACCAACTATGTTTACATTGGATACCAACTATGATTACGTTAGATACCAACTATGTTTACGTTAGATACCAACTGTGTTAACTTTTGATACCAACTATGTTTACATTGGATACCAAATATGTTTACGTTAGATACCAACTATGTTTACGTTAGATACCAACTATGTTTACGTTAGATATCAACTATGTTTACATTGGATACCAACTATGTTTACGTTACATACTAACTATGTTTACGTTATATACCAACTATGTTTACGTTATATACCAACTATGTTTACGTTAGATACCAACTATGTTAACTTTGGATACCAACTATATTAACTTTGGATACCAACTATGTTAACTTTGGATACCAACTATGTTTACATTGGATACCAACTATGTTGACATTGGATACCAACTATGTTTATGTTAGATACCAACTATGTTTATGTTAGATACCAACTATGTTTACATTGGATACCAACTATGATTACGTTAGATACCAACTATGTTTATGTTAGATACCAACTATGTTAACTTTGGATACCAACTATGATTACGTTAGATACCAACTATGTTTACGTTAGATACCAACTATGTTTACGTTAGCTACCAACTATGTTTACATTGGATGCCAAATATGTTTACGTTACATACCAACTATGTTTGTGTTAGATACCAACTATGTTTACATTACATACCAACTGAGTATTCCTTCAGGTGAATGGCAGTTGATCTACTCTTTGGGGAAGCCTATTATATATATCTTTTATTTCTACTAAATATTTTTGTTAGACATGCAGATATGGAGTTTTCAGCTAGCATGCATAAACAATAGTACCTCCAACATGCTTTATAGAATTTGTCATATTCTAGTTGAAAGCGTTTCAATTCTTAATACTATACAGTTTTCCCATTGTTAGCTTTGCTACTGACACCCTCTCTTGCAGATTAACCGTTTTTTAAGACAGTCGGGTGTTCGGGTGTTTATTCATGCCTTGAAAAACATTCGACTACTGGCCCGTCCCGCTGATTTTTGGTTGTGCGCTGCGTATAATGGAATCCGTAATTTATAGATACCGGATCCGTAAGATCATATTTGCAATTTATTTTTTAGGCTTTATACAATTTTAATTGCCTAGACATGTATACATCATACAATGAACTGTCTGGAGGTACATGTAGGTAGCCCCAACTACACTACAACAATACAGATAAATCCTCGACTGCTCAACAATTTTTTTTCAAATAATTTCACTCGTTCAATCTCACCAGATACAAATACAACTTAATTTCTTCTCACACATTAATTTTGTACAAATTTAATTTACAAACGCGGTACGAATATATCGCAACTTTTTTTTTCCATACAATTTATTAATTCATAATCGTTTACATACATTTACAGTGTGTCATAATAATTCTTTTAGTGTAGACCATTTATTAAAAAACTTTATCCCACGTACCATGGTAAAGCTACAAATGTCTACTGCTTGTTGGCCAGCAACACGCTGCTTGTGTTTTAAATATCTTCTTCAGTAAAAAGAACAACATGAACCCGGATATCAACACAATAGATTTTATTAAACGAAAAAAATATGTTTCAACTCGGGACGGATAACAATATGCTCATTGTAACAGTGTGATCACGACTTCCTCGAATCCACCAAACATTGAACAATGGAAAAGAGAAATGATTTGTTAACATGCTATTTTATAAAAATTAAATATCTACAAACACAATTTTGCGGTTAACTGTCATACAGAAAACAAACAAAAAGTAAGTTTACATTTTGTAAATACCGGTATAAAGGGATGCAACTCTTACTGGTTTTTGTGATTGGCTACTTTATAACTAGTTTATCTACCCCTAGTTAACAACCTAGCAATTCCCAACATCTCGAGGAAATTTCCGGTAATCTTCGGAAAATTACTAGGTTTCCGGAGATTTCCGGAAATTTCACCGAGATGTTGCGATTGAAAACTTTGGTCTCTAGAAAAAGTGGTTAAAATTCGAAATTCAATTTCTAAACTGTTCTAGAGACGTGTCAGTATATATGGTTTCAGTCTCTCTAGAAGTAAAAAGGGTGTATTTTTCATTCACATTAATTTTCATAGAAAGATTTCCGCATTTAATATACTAGCGCTTTTGGATCACCATGGTGATTTCTCATTTGGTATTTCCTTTTGACATACAAGATATGCTTTTTATTCTTGATCATCTTTCATTGACAGATGGAATCAATTTTTACCTTGATGTACCAAATTATATAGAGCGCATTATAAATGTTGTATATCATCATTATCATGTTTGTAAATTTTCGTCGAAGACACATGACGATTTATAATTGTCATCGTAACTTCCTAATCATGCAGATGTCTTATCAATAGGTTATCATTATTGGTTTAAGTTTAAGTATTCATTGATGGTGATTTACATACCGTAATTTGACTCCAGGTTCCGGTTATGATAGGAAAATGAAAAATGTTTTACCTTTCTTGATCATGATGTGTGCCAGCATTACGGTTGGAGGCACGGTGGTGAGGTGGTAGGACGCCGGACTCGTGATCAAAGTGTTGCGAGTTCGAGTCCCGGTCACGGCACTCGTGTTGCATCCTCGTGCAAAATACTTTACTCCGCTTGTTTCAGTCTACTCAGATGTAAATGAGTACGTGATTGGGCAGTGCTAGAAAATGAAGAAATACTAGCTTTGAGCGCAAAAATGGCAGCATAAGTTGTATGCTCACCAGGGATTTGAAAACAATATTGGCTGGTTGCTAAGGCACTATAACCCCGGACAATAATTTGTTGACCGCTTTGAGACGACCTTTATGTTGTGATAGAGCGGTATATAAGAACCTCGATTTGTTTTAGAGTAGCTTATATTAGCTAGCCAGGGCGCTATATCAAATCAAATGCTGTATATTAAAAAACAAATATCTCTTTCTTCAGTTTCGTTGTATCCTAAGCACCTACATGTACCTGCTCGTTATTATATCTTAAATTTTCTTGTAGAGCAAAGAATTAAGAGCCAGTGATCTTTTATTCTACAATATTTATACCATGGGTTTAGTAAAATGTCAATACACGTTATCAGGTAGATTGTCTTTATAATTATATGTATATATAGGCCGCATTGTACGCACTAGCTACACATTCCATTCATGTCGTCTGTTCGATTGTCCATTTAATGCACTTTCCTCAAAATCCTTCCTCTGGTCACTCCTGTTCCTTCAAGGTATCGCATCGATGTACCATGCAGATAAATTTACAAAATTAACCTTGCTTTACTGAACCAATAAACACTTTTACTATAAACATAAGACAGAGAGAGAGAGAGAGAGATAAATTAGTCTGATTTACCTGTTCACACGATAATTTTATTTAAAAACGGTCACTGGATCGAATGAAAGTTTGCACAATTTGAAATATACGCTCATTATCTTCATTCGAGTCTACATTGCCGAACAGAAGTAAATCTAGGTTCACTGGGTGATATGGAATCAAATTTTTAAACATTGTATCTCTTATATTCCTGTAAATTGGACATTGGAAAAAGAAGTGATAAGAGTTTTCACAGGGATCACCACAGGTACAAGAAGGAGATTCTGCTAGGTTTACACGATAAAGATCATAATGATGTGTACTACAGTTATGTCTAAGTTTAGTCAGTAAAATATTAAAGGCCCAATATACGTAACTTCAGGGAAATTTTCGTGATTCTGAAAAATTCTGAAAAAAATCCAGTTGGTAACCATGCAAAAATAAGCCTAAAACGAAGTAAACCTGAGCGGTAACTAACAACAAACTCTTGACAAAAAAAATCAAAAGAATTGAAAACAATTCAGGTGGGGCCCACTTCAACAACAAACCGAAGGTAAAAGACGGTTCGAAATGGACGCGTGTTTACAAATAGCGTGTTTCAACTGCTGCTGTACCGGTGACCGCGAAGGAATTTATCTTGAATATTGCTGATATCAGTTAATCTTAACTAAATCTATAAATATAGAAAGTTATTAGGCTTGATTTTCGCTTCAAGTTTTGCCGAAAGTTACGTATATTGGGCCTTTAAAGCGACGCGGTCCGTAATTAAAAAACACGGAGGCATATGATTTGCCATTGTCAGTTTTAAATCTACAAACTCTTGGCCGAGTTCTAGTAACTTCGGAGAGGTTGTTCCAGAGTTCTGTGGTTGCTGGTAAAAATGATAATTTAGTATTAGTTAGATTATAGTTTTGGGTAGAATAGTTATTGTTATTTTTGAGAGAATATGGGGTTATGTCACCCACTAGACCTGGAAGTAATTATAAAGATACGTTGGAGTTAACTTGTTGTGCATTTTATAAAATAAAGTAAGATTTATACGGTCTCTCCTGATTATTAAGTCTCCCATCATGTTTCAAGATATAGAGATTGAATATTAATAGTTGCATATGCTGGTAGCCCAGTTGTACTCTGGCAACTTCTAATTGTAGTTTTTCTAGCAGGTCAATATGGAATTTGGAGCAACCACTCCAAAGCTCACATGCATATTCCATTATAGGTAGAATGAAACATGTATAAATTTTGCTCAAAACTTTCCTGTTCACCATAGATATTTTCAACATGATCACCCCACTTAGCATTTGCGCTAATTGTAAACCCCAAGGGGCTTATGGTTTTCAGAGAACTTTAAAATGCTATCATTAAACAATAACTCTATACTATGAGTTTTTAAAGTATTAGATATAAAAGGAACATCTGTTTTATTGGAATTGAATGCGACCAACCATTTCTTAGACTATGTGTTTATACATTGAAGATTATGATTCATTACCTGTTCAATTTCCACACAAGATTTAGAGCCAAATATCATGGAAGTGTCATCTGCAAAAAGTCTAGATACGCTAATTAAATTTTCAGAAATACCGTTTATGAAAATAAAGAATAACAGTGGACCTAGCACTGAACCCTGTGGTACTCCTACTTTTACAACTGACTATTCGAATATGATTCCCCAATAAAAACTTTCTGTTCACGGGCCTGAAGATAATTTGTTATCCATTTCAAAAAAATTCCTGTAATACCATACGATTTAAGTTTTTCAATTAAACCCTTATGCCAAACTCTGTTAAAAGCATTGGATATGTCGCAAAAGATAGCACAAGTATGTTTCTTTTCCTCTAAATTTAAACATATATTATGATAAATTTCGATAAGTTGATGACAAGTCGAATGATTAGGCATAAATCCAGATTGTCTCGAAAAGAAAAGTGAGTTATCGCTAAAAAATAATTATGAATGTTTGACAATTACCCGTTCAAAACCTTTTCCTTTAACTGACAGCAAAGAGATTGGTCTATAGTTTGAGGGTGAATGCTTATCATATTTCTTATACAGTGGCATGGCTATCGCCTGTTTCCATAATGTAGGGAACGGACGAGGCATAACCACACGGAGTATTTGCTTTACAGCAACGGTAAAGAGAGCGCAGACGGTAGAGAAGTCAGAGTAAGCAGGAGACAGAATGAACAAATAATGTGTAAGTACTAACAAGCATATGGTTCAAGGTTTTTGAGTGGTTTCAACTGTAAGAGAGGGAGCAAGCTAGACAAAAAACAGTATAATATAGGTACATATTTAACTAGCATTTGGTAAAGCTACATAAAGTTCGACGTTTTACATAGTTTGAATGTACAAAGATATATAAATACATACATCTTTCCAACGGCACCAAGCGTTTCTTCGTACTTCAGCTAGAAATATGATTTTCGGTGGAAGAAATGTAGATGGGGTCGATTTTTCGACCTAAAAAGCTTTCCATCCTTTTAGCCTTTATGACCATTGAGGGGACATTTTTATCGAAAATTGATCTACAGTATGTGATTTATGTATTAACTATTTATTTCACAACTAGTATGAAGCAAGTTATCCACCTTATATCAATCACTCTTGTTGGCCCAGATGTTAGCGCGGGAGGGGTCTTAGTATTTGAGGAAACTAGAGTACCCGGAGAAAACCCACGTAGTACAGTTGACCCCTATACCTTTTCACATTTGGTCGAGGAAAGGAACCCGGAAACCAGATGTTTGATTTCGGTTTGGTTTATTTGCGTTAAACGTCCCATTAACAGCTGGGATATGGCTTGTAGTGATACATTTAGTGCGGATCTCAAATGTTTAGCACAATCTCACTGAAATGCCATACCAAGGGCATCCAACGCAGCTACTAGCCCGATCACATTAGCCATATCATTTTTTGTGGGGGTGGGGGGGGGGGGGAGGATTTGGCATGTTCCGACCTCGGAACATAACCTATTGCCTTTCTCAAACGTGCAAAAGGTCAACATTAACGCCAAAAGTGAGAGAAGAGAGAGAAGAGGTCAACATTAACGCCAAAAGTGAGAGAAGAGAGAGAAGATAGGGTACAAGAAGTAAAATGTTAGTTAGAAGTATATATAAAGATACGAACTGTTGTAATAGTACAGCAGATTTATCTATGTCACCTCTGTATCCCCAAGTAGAAGCAATGTATACAAATGTACAAATCCACAATTCCGAAACGCTCCCTCATTTGTGGTACGTGAACTTGCAGTGGGTGACCCTAAAAAACGTTATATTATTCCATCTTTAACATAGGTCCGTGATGGTCTATTTTGATTAGTTGTGCGTACCATTCAAAACCTATGACACGTTGAAGATGGCGGCCAGGTGTGTTGTCATGTATGAGCCTCGGAAAAGGAGAAGCTTTTTTAAGTGCTTTCTTGGTTGAGTATTGTCTATTGAATTGAACAATTACCCTATTTTGCATTGATGTTTGCAAAGGTTGTAATCATATGAATGTGACTTTGGTGAAAATCGGCTTTTAGAGACATTTCTATACTCCTATATAGCCTTATACTTAATGCTATTTATAGAAATATTATACTCACGCGCTTACCTGTACACCTGTGAAAGGTACTCATCGTCGACGATTCGTCACGCTCTACCGACTGTTAGAAGGTGCTGCGTATATCATTGTATATCATTGTATATCACATTGATCAGCCCTGGACATTTTTGTTTATATGTATGTATATACCTTGGCTACCGTGCGTTTACTTGTGACATTTGTGAAGTGTCCAGTACAGTGGTCATCGCCGATTGACAGTCACACATCAATGGTTATTTGAAAGTATAGCCCTATGGACAGTATGGATTCCGTGACAACATCGACGGTTCTCCAAGCGACCAGAGAGGTGATGTTTGATGAATCGGGTGATGATGCTGGGAACGATACCAAAATTAACCAAATGTATGAACTAATGAAGTCAATGAATAACAGACTAGAACAGCTCGGTCCAATCAGTGAAAAGTTAGACCAAGTCCAACGTACTATGAATTCGTTATCTATCAAAGTAGGGAATCTGGAAAATAAAGTTGGCATATTAAAGGTCAAAGGTCAAGATATGGAGCAAAGTTGCAAAGCAATTAGTGATATGTATGATGAGGTGAAAAGAGTGTCAAAAAGCAAGGGGATGAATTACTGAAGCTGAAAAAGGCCGTTCACACGCATACGCCTGTAAAGGAGAACTTTGAAAGCCTTAAAAAAATTGTGAATGAGTTGAGATCTGATAAAGATGAATTGCAACGAAATATCACAGACTTAAGGTGGCGCTCTATGAAGAACAACCTGGTGTTCAGTGGTCTGCTGGAGTCACCCAACGAGGATACAGAATCACTACTTCGAGAGTTTTTGTACGTAGAATTGAACATTCAGAACCATATCGAGCTTGGAAACGTTCATCGATTTGGAAAGTTCATTCGCGGTAAACGAAGGCCGACTGTCGCTCGGTTTATTTACAACAATGATAGGTCCTTGGTGATCAAGCGGTCGGGTATGTTGGCAGGAACTTCGTTCTATATCAACGAACAATTTCCGTCAGAAGTTGAACAAAAACGAAGGCAGCTTTACCCTACGTATAGAGACCTTAAGGCCAAACACCACAAGGTCAAGCTTGTCAGAGACAAGCTCATTGTGGACGGCAAGTTGTACACGGGTCCCTTGGTAAGCAGCGACGTCAGAGCGAAGAACAGCAACCCACGACAGACCAGAACTTACAGTGACGTTGCTCAAAGTCCGACTAATGGGTCTCCCAGTGGGCATGCCCAACCCACTAAACGTTCGCGCTTTAACAGCAACAGTGAATCGCCACGGAGCAGTGTCCGTTTCTTGCCACCTACGTCAAATTCGTCATCAGGTGAAACCATCCCAAAGACTGTATAGGATGAGGAGGAGAGTGAACTCCCTACTGTTAACGTTCTGTCATGGAATGTTTGCAGATCACTTGTTGATAAACTTAATGATCAAGACTTTTTGAGCATTTTATGTAAATATGATATTGTATGTTTATACGAATGTTGGATTAGCAGTGAAGATGACATCTCTATCACAGGGTATACCGATTGTGTCATACCTAGGCTCTATGGTAGAGGAGGGGGCATAGTAATACATATCAAATCTTGCATAGGCGAGAAATGTCGTGTAGTGGAAACTGTTATAGACAGCATTAGTGTAATCAAACTGTCATATACGTCTAGAAGGGATATCTATGTAATTGTTAATTATTTCCCTCCTGTGAATAGCACGTACTATGCAAAGAATGATTTAGATCTGTTTGTATTGCTAGAGGAAACTGTAGGTAAATATAAAGAGTTTGGTGATGTTTTAGCAATAGGTGATTTTAACAGCCGTACTGGTCAATCTGAGGACTATATTGCCTTTGATAAAGTTAGTGATTTTTCAGCCCATGTATTATCCAATATATTCGAATACCTTCCAGATTCTTATGTTTGTACACGGGCAAATATGGACCTCTATGTTAACCAGTTTGGAAGACAACTTTTGTCCCTTTGTAAAACAACTGGTCTCAAAATTTTAAACGGTAGACAAGCTGGGGATAGTAATGGCCATTATACGTTTTTCAGTAACAATGGAGCCAGTCTTATTGATTATGTTTTAGTTCCTGATGCTTTGATAAAGACCATAGCACAGTTCGAATCTGGTGTATTTAATCATTTTCCTGACCACTCCCCTGTGTCGTTCACATTACCTTCGTTATTTTCCGTTATTAAAGAATCTGTTGATATAGAATCTAAATCCTATAGAAGTTCTGTAAAATGGAATGAGAACGAAAAACAGTCGATCAAAGAGACACTTATGGCAAATTCCACTGAGCTATTTGAACTATGTAATGACTCTGATCTTAGCGAAAGGGGTATCAATAATGCTGTAAATAATTTTTCAGATCTTGTAAAAACTTTAATGTCACCATACTGTTGTACAAATGTCACAAATCATGTCAGAGATAAGAAAGCGGTGACTGAAGATAAGCCGTGGTTCAATAATCAATGTAAGCAAAGGTTCAGAGAATACAAGATTGCACTTTCTACTTTTAATTTATGTAAATCAGTCGAAAATCGTGAAAATCTCATCAGTTGCAAGAGGTCTTATAAAAACTTGAAATAAAGTTGAAGCGTGAATACAAGCTTCACCAGGGAAATATGTTAGAATATCTTAGAAAATATAACTCAAAACGGTTTAATAAGCAATTCAAAAAAAGGAAGTCGGTTAATTCACAGAAAATATCTCTAGATGAATTTCAAAAACACTTCTGCAATCTTGCATCCTCTGAAATAAAAACTGATGAAAGTATTAATAACTATATGAACCAGTATGATGACATACCCATTCATACTCCAGTGTTTGATGAACTTGATGTCGATATTACAGGTTTTGAAATAGAATGTGCAATCCGGAAACTTAAATCCAACAAAGCGTGTGGTATCGACGAAATGCTGAATGAGTATTTTATTCATTGTTCTGAAGTGTTTGTACCTTGTCTTGTTATACTTTTTAACAATATTTTTAAATCAGGCATTTATCCTCGTATATGGTCAGTTGGAAATATTGTTCCAGTATTTAAGAAAGGCGATCCAAGTGACCCTGATAACTACAGAGGTATTTCAATTGTCAGTTGTATTGGTAAACTTTTTACGTCTGTATTAAATGATAGGTTAGTGAAAATCGACATGGAGCACAATAAGATAACTGATGCTCAGTTTGGATTTAAGCGGAATCTTTCAACGACAGATGCTTTATTTACATTACAGGCGTTGATTAATCGTACTCTTAAAAGTAAAAATCGGCTATATTGCTGTTTCATCGACTATACCAAAGCTTTTGACATGATAAATAGACAGAATTTATGGTACAAGTTAATAAAAGAAGGTATCGAAGGTAAAATGTTAAATATTATCAGATCACTTTATAAAGATGTGAGATGTTGTGTAAAAAACAATGGCGTTTGCTCAGAATTTTTTGACTGTAAGATCGGTCTTTTTCAAGGAGAAATTTTGTCTCCTCTGTTATTTTCATTATATGTGAACGATTTTGAAATGCAATTTGTAGTAGACAACTGTCCTTCAATTGACTTACAACTAATTGACATGTTCTTACTTATGTATGCTGACGATACTGTTATCTTTGCCTAAACACCCCAAGGCTTGCAAAAAATGCTAGACTCCTTGCTTAATTACACTACCAAGTGGGGCCTAACTGTTAACACTTCTAAGACAAAGATTGTTGTTTTTAGAAATGGGGGTAAATTGAAAGATAATGAAAATTGGAAATATGATGGGTGTGTTTTAGAGATAGTGAATGAATTCAACTATCTAGGAATTTTATTGAATTATAATGGAAAATTTAAACAAACACAGAAAAAAATATCTGAACAAGGTCGAAAAGCATTATTTGCATTAATGAGGGTATGTAAGAAACAGTACTTTAATATTGAGACTCAATTAGCAGTGTTTGATACATATGTCAGTAGCATAGTCAATTATGGTTCAGAAGTATGGGGATTCCATAAAGGCCCTGATATCGAAAAACTTCATGTCAATTTTTGTAAAAGGTTGTTAGGTATTCGCAAATCTACTCCAAATATGATGGTTTATTTCGAATTAGGTCGTTATCCATTATACATAACAAGGAAACTTAGAATTTTTAAATATTGGTTTAAATTGCTCAATACGGAAAATTGTATATTGAAATTTGTTATGAAAATATGCTTCTATTTAAGGACCAATGGGTCTGTGAAATCAAAGACGAATTGAATCGCTTAGGATTAGGTTATATTTGGGACGCCCAGAATGGAAACGATTTTAATTTTGCAATAATTAAGGAAAGATTATTTGACATTTTTAATCAAAACGGATATAGTGCTATTATAGATATGTCGAAAGGTTTACTTTACAGGGAATTAAATGATAAAATTATATTACAATCGTATCTGACAAAATCAGTTAATATCAGTTATATGAAAGAAATTGCTCGGCTCAGACTGTCAGCTCACAAATTAAATATTGAATCCGGGCGATATGTTGGCATTGATAGAAGTAAACGATGTTGTACTCTATGTAATCTTAATGATATAGAAGACGAGTTTCATTTTGTTTTAGTTTGCCCTAGGTATTCTGATTTAAGACAGAAATATTTAAAATGCTATTATAGAAATTATCCAAGTGTATATAAGCTTACACAATTACTTAATACAAGGAATGTTAAAGACTTATGTAATCTTGGGAAATATCTGTTAGCGGCAAATAAGCGCCGATCACAAGCATGAGATATACATGTGTATAAATACATATGTATTTTTTGCAATGATAATAATGATTAATGTTGCTATTATACTACTGCATCGTTCATTCTCCTGTGGCCAATTTAACATTTTGTATATATGTAAATATCCTGTATATTATATGTTTACACTGATAAGTCGTAAGACTTAAAGTCAATAAAGAACTTGAACTTGAACTATGATATGTGCAGTGGCATGGGTGACCCAACATTTACGGGTGTCATTATTGTGGTTTTGTCAAATCGTTATCGTGGAACGTTAAAGGGGACATATTTTTGTTGCTTACAAGATACAAGTATTGATTTATAATTAGACGGACTAATCACGTCTATATATGGATACGATCTTTTTCACATTCTTTCTTGATGAATTAGACGATATGCCTATCAAAAAATATAAAATACTGTCATATGACACTGAATACAAAATATACGTCATTTGTAATATTTTTATGGTGATGTACTAAAGAGAAAGCTGATAGTAAAAAAATATTTCACGAGTTAACTAATTCTTAGTAAAGACAGTTACGTCACTACTTCACGATATTGTTTACAAATGGCCGATCCATACCAACAGTAAGAAATGGGAATTTGTACTTCAGGAAGTCGTCCGATTGGACATTCGGGTAAGTAAAGTACATTGTATCCTAAAAATGTCTTATCCGTGGCTATGACATTGATAGGTAACCACGTATACACAGTTTTATTCTATGAACAATGTACCAGTATTATAACTGGTTAAATTAGACCCCGGATGGTAATATACAAGGTGGAAAGTGTCTCGACATTCTACCACTAGCCCTCCACCTCTTGTTTGCGAGTGCGAATCCCACGTGGTGCAGTTGCCAGGTACTGACCGTAGGTCGATGTTTTTTTCTCCGGGTACTTCAGCTTTCCTCCACTTCCAAACCTTGGCACGTCCTTAAATGACCCTGACTGTTAATAGGACGTAAAACAAAATAAACCAAACCGAATCAATATACTGATATAAACATAATCGTATATACGAATTAATGTATCTGAAAGTGCCCACCATACGACAAACGTTAATTGATTGTATTCACCAATGCCATACTGACGTATCACAGACATCAGTAATAAGATACCCTTTCCTGTTTTTATTCTTTAAAATCGCAAGCCAACCAATGAAATACGAATTCGCTTTAGTGTGTAGCTTATCGTCACTGAATCAATGTTATATTAGGACCAAACTGGAGATTACACGGTATGCTAATGTAAATAATGTTGTTATGTATATTTACATTGAAAACAATAGTAGTTCTAAATAAGTCATCATGTATCTGACAAAAAGGGCTTCTACTCTACATACACATATAATTTAATATTTTCATTTATAACGAAAAATGACAAGTTTAAATGATTTAAGTCGATTCAATAACACAACTCGCACTTCAGGTTAAAATCCTATCGATTGATGTATTTTGAATCATATTATTTATGTTTCTTATCTATGACACATAAGTGAAAAATAACACACCTCACAACCGAGAATATCGTTCTTTACAATACCAGTATATCATAGCAACATGGATACTTTAATTTTTTAATAATAAAGAAGAACTTGCACGTTGGACAAGGTGCAGCATTTGTGTGTGTTAGGTCATATTTAGAGTACACTCTAGTTTTTTGTATTATACCCCTTTAACATAAAAAATATAATCAGGTTAATCCTTAAATAACACTGATAGATTATTTCATCAGTCCCCATGTAGATCTTTCCTTTTCTCGTATTTTACTCCTAGTTTAATCGATTTTTCATCCATCATTTAACACTAATGTAAACAAGAGTTGTTTCCCCTTAACCACTTAAATGTAAATATGTTTAATATATAATTTTCATCGTTGATCACTGGATTTGGGAGAAAATTTCTAATCGTATGGGTATCTGCAATACAATTCATTGAAATGAAGTTTTTTTCATTTGATTACTCTTTTCTCAATACTTATGTTACGCAATTACTCATCAGAGAAAAGGATAAAAATATACAGCATATGTCAGTTTCATCAAATAAAAAGAAGTATCCAGTTTGTGATTCAGCATATCAGCATCAAATAATCAGCTTCTTAAATATTCAAAATATACTAAGCATTGAACTATTTTACCAGATGTAGTATATAGCCGATATGGATACAATTGGGTGATATATAAAGAGAATGTTGCCCGTTAGGCGTATTTATCTGTCACCCAAATTGTATTCATATCGACTGTATACTACATCTGTTTACAGTTCAATGCTTATATTTATATTAAGGTTACTTTTTTTAATATGCCTGTGTCTTTTTCTTTAGGATATACAGATGTAGTCGGTAAACGTTCTCCCTTTCCCCGTGTTTATTACTGGAAGAGCCTTATTTAAATCAATGTCATCTAAGTGATTGATTCAAAGTCATTATACATTTTTGTTGTCTGAGGCGGAGTGCAAAGCATTGACGTAACGTAGTCAAAAATGGAACCAAAAATGACGTCATGGTAGCCTGACTTAAATTTGTGTTATCTAAGCGATTGAATCAAAGCCATTATACATGTTATCTGAGGCGGAGTGCAAAGCTTTGATGTTACGTAGTCCAACATGGCGTCAGAATAACGTCATGTAATGCAGCATTGCAAATTGTAGCATACAATACGAAGGCAACACAGAATGTAAATATTATACCATTAATTTCTTTAAATATGTGTGTAAGTTCGTTGTGATTGTGACAAATGATTGAAAAGTATGTATTCACTAGCATTTACCTTCACTGACTTCTGCAAGTTCTTTGGACGAAAACAAACGATTTATTAGTGATGTCATCAAAGTGCGCTGTGCAAACATCAAAACAACAAGGACAGTGACATAAGTACGCACAAATACAATATTGATGACATCATCATACACCTATAATGGTGACGCTATGATATACTTTCCCGAACTTACATCACGGCTGAAGATTTCAATAGATTTATCAACATACCCTCTTCTAATATCATTTCTATAGCATATTAACTAATTAATTGGTAAACAGGTAAGACATTAGTACAAGCTTATACAAACAAGTACCACAGACGTTGACACTTGCTATCTATGCAGTCATTCGCTTTCTTGACATTAGACGTCTCTTATTACAGTCGAACTGTGTTATTTCGAAGTCGAAGTGGGATCATGGGAAAACTTTGAGTTATCGAATATTTTAAAACAACAGCTTGAATGGTAGTGTAAAGGTTAGCCGGAACTGTTAACATACTTTGAACTAAATGGGGTCTTCGAGTTAAACTAGTTCGATATATCAAGGTTCAGCTTTTATTTCTTACATGGTTTTAATGTAATGGAACTGTTTTTAGAATTATGTAGACTAAGGAGCGGGTGACTCAAACGATCTGACATCATATTGTCTTCTGCCTGTTGTCCGATCCTTTTGTTTACAATAAAATTTGTTGAAATGAAACATCATATTGTCTACACTGTAAACATTTTGTTACTGCTTAAACCTATAAATGTGTACGTATGTCTTCTTTTATTTTAGATAATGAAAATGCAGTTGAATTAACCCAAGTAAGTTCATATTTATTCTTCATAAGTATTTCAATTCACATTATACTTTAAAAAAAACAATGCGTAGTTTGTGTAAGAATGATATTGAACACCACACTCCGAGCGATGATATTGTAATTTGCAGTATCATATTCTATTCGTTCAATATCGGGAGCATATCTCAATATCTAAGATTTGTTTCCGACTTTATAAAATATACATATTTTCGTAGTACACGATTTAAAATTACACGGAACGAGTTAAATATTACTTCTAAATTCATAAATTAAAGGGGTTTTATGCACCTGACCCTTCTGTTTTTGCATTAGTTTAGAAACTTTGGATTCCAACCTTTCGGTCACTAACATCACTGAAGAGCCCTAGGAGGACAAAATAGCTGTATGATGCAGTTTAATTCATTTTTTTTGCATACTGTATCTATTTCTAAATTTAAAAGGTGCAGCATATGTGTGTGTTACGTCATCTTTCAACCTCATGTTAATAGTGTCGTCGGGGGGGGGGGCGTATATTTAATCGGAAGTTACATTAAAGTGTCTTTTATTGCATGTGTAAAACATACATACAGCTTTTTCATTTAAGACAGTATTAATTATTATTCTGTTTTCAGGTAGAATACTTTCACAGGACCGCCAACGTTGAACAAAACTTAACGACAGCAAAACTACAGCAACTGAAAGACGAATTAAAACGATGGGAAAAGCGAATTAAGAGGCTTGAAACAGGGCTCAATGAAGTAAAAGCTGATCAAGAAAATACAAAACGTGATATAGCAACGCTTAAAGGAAAGAACGCGGAAATTCAAGTGGAATTGGAGAGACAATCCACAAATACAAGTATAACAATACATCACGCTGATACAGTCCACGCTTCAGTTCAGTAATATATCTACTTAATAATACTACACGTTGTGTCTACAATAATAGAGTCAACGTCACAATACTACATGTATGTCAAAAAAAATCAGAGAATGCCAAAGCGTCAACAAAACCATTATCCGAACTCAAAGGCGATTCAACTAGGGGCAAAATAGGAACAAAGGAAGGATTTACATGGAGACTCTCGTAAAAGCACAAGATAATAAGACCAGGTGTTCCGGAAGAGTAAGCGTCTTCTGCTTCATCGACGACACCCGCCATGTAAATCTTGGTCACATCCAAGTAAGCTTCAATCCTCAAAATGAAAACCGAAGTTAAAGTATATATGGCCTATCTCCTTGAATAAATCTACATCCTTCTCCATCGCCTTAGGTCACCTCATCCTGGCCCTCTTTCGGCCGTTTCGCGATCTAATGTCTTTACTACCAAAGTATCTTGTATTTATAATTACCTAATTCCCAGAATATCGTGAACCATACATTTCTCCCCAATTGTTGCTATTTTTAGTTACCAATCTTAAAGGGACAATTGCCGTATATTTCATAGCAACGAAACCGGATATAAGTGCAGTAATTGCTTAAATGGACTAAAAATTATGAGATTTGCGTGACCATACCGTCAACTTCGATACATTTGGACAATCGGACAATAACATGAATTCTTTTGAAAATAATTCCGCGTGGAAACAAAATGATGTGTATGTGTATTCGATAAAAATAACCACTTCCCGTTGGCTACCATCATAATGTTATTCGCTTTGCAAACATTGAGCTAGTCTGATCATTCTGAACATAATGGCTTAGCTGTTGTTTAGTGTGTTTCATCGCCACGACGGGTATTCATCATAATTATATGATAAACATAATTATATATAACACATTTTTTATGTTATGATTTCATTGTTTGTTTATGGATAAATTAGTACACATGTTAATGATATAAATGGGTATACCTCACAAGATATGTGCCAAACCTATTATTTAAAGGCCTTATAAATGTAGCTTCAGAATATTTTTCAGGATTCTGAAAAATGATGAAAAAAAAATCCAGTTGATAACCATGCAAAAATAAGCCGAAAACGATTTGATCCTGAGCGGTAACTAACAAGAAACTCTTCACATAAAAATCCAAAGAATTGAAAATAATTCATGTGCCCACTTCAGCAACAAGCCGAAGGTAGAAGACAGTTCAAAATGGACGCATATTTACAAATACCGTGTTTCAACTGCTGCTGTATCGGTAACCGCGTAAAAAATCATCTTGGATATTGCTGATTTCAGTTAATCTAAACTAAATTTATAAATATAAGAAGTTATTAGGCTGGATTTTCGCTTCAAGTTTTGCCGAAACTACGTATATTTGGCCTTTAACCCTATTTTCTAACATATTAATTCTTATTTGTAAACAGTTTCTTCATCTATGCTTTGTTTATGACTTGGTCATAGATGTGCGAGAGTCTGTGAGCCCCCTCATCCCGATATAGAACCGCTGCGGCGTATCCAGATGGCTTCTTTGATATGCCTCAGTAAATTGCTCTCTCTGTCTAACACTTTGGAGTTTTCCCAGTCAATCACATGATTGCACTTTATGTCATGGTCTGTGATTGTCGATTTGTTTATCTGGGACTCCGCTTGCTTCTTTTCTGATCTGGTGGATTTCCTTCCTTCTTGTGTGTCAGTATCTTTCTTGTGGTCACCAAGACGAACACCAAAACGTCTTCCAATCTCTCCAATATATAATGCGTTGCAGTTTTGGCATCCGATCTTCTACACGCATTCTGCAATGTTTTCTTTCGGTGTTTTATTCTTAGGATGTACAGGGATGTTCCCAAGTGTTTCTGTGGGGCTTCATGGCTGTTGCTATGACATGACTGCGATACATCCTCTGGATGGTTTCGGATATGTCTTTGATATCCGGGATAACCACTTGGCCTTTGGTTTATTTTTATCCTTAATTGGCCTTTTACTGTTTTTCCCCTATATATTTTGGTTGTGTAAAATAATTTTTACATAAATATATTAATTAATGCTTGCCAGCAATCTGACTGAAAATAAAGAATATTTGTAAGTATCTCTTACAATTTTAACAGATCATGGAATAGAAAACGCCCGATTCTGAAAATAACTTCATTTTGTTTAAAGATTTGTACTAACACTTTTAAGAATCACTATTATGTGCGTGTATGCAGTGTTTTTCTGATGTGGTTTGAAACCCTTAATTATTTTGTTGAAATTTGTACATACTGTATATCTTATGTATACTTGATCAAAAGTAAGATGAGTCTTTGACTCATTTTGTTATCAAATATAAATAAAGACTATCATTATTGTTATTATAGATTGACTGTCAGATTGTAAATAATCCAGTCGTTATTTGTTACATTATAAGGTAAATTGTACCATTGTTGAAATTTTTTTTACAAAATAAAATACTTATTAATGCTACTACTGAAGTTGAGTTATTTAAGCGAGTTTGAACTATTATCCATATACAGATCACGTAACACACATATATGCTGCACCTTTTAAATTTAGTAATAGATACAGTATGCCGAAAAAAATGAATTAAACTGCATCATACAGCTGTTTCGTCCTCCTAGGACTCTTCAGTGATGCTAGGGGCCAAAAGGTAAGAATCTAAAATTTCTAAACTTATGTAGAAGCAGAGGGGTCAGGTGCGTAAAATCCCTTTAATTTATTAATTTAGAAGTAGAATTAAACTAAATTAAACTATACAGTGCATATTTAATCTACAGACATCTGCATACTTTTGAAAATTGACAATTATATCCACATGGTAAAATATTGAAACATCGGAGATCATTTAAGGACGCCCTCCCCGTGTATATTAGATTTTGATGCGTGTGTAAAGAGCGAGTGTATTTGGGAGGCTGCAGTATGTTCGTGTAAGCCTTTTTGCGGTAGTCCAGATCTTTTGCCGATTTAAAGTGCTATCAAGCGAAAGTATACTGCCGAAGGCCCCCAGCAGAATTTTCCACCCGGTCACATAATACTGAAAACGGACGAACCAGTCGTTTAATAATTGATTACGTCTAATCTTAGTTTTGATACTATTGGATAATGTGTCTTCCATTGTTACTTTCGAGAGTAATGGTTCTGTTCATAGTAATATACTGATAGTTCAAGGTCACATAATATGTGGAGCCCAATTAGGGTCATATCTTGCATTTTTCAGTTTTGACAATAATATTCAAGGAAACGACTTGTCCAATTTTGATTCAATAATGGAAGCATCAATCAAGTGGGGAAAAGAATTCATAATCCTCATTCGCTGACCCTGACGTGAGTCTGTTGAGGGCCCCAAAAGTGTCAAAACTGGCATTTTTAGCTTCAATCCATTTCTTAATAAACAACTAGTCCAATTCTTACCGAACTTGATAGCAATAATACATTTAAGGATTAACCTTTTATTTTTATTTTTTATGAGATCATAAATCAAATGAGCACCAGGTTAATATTTATAGAAAATCTTTGTCAGCACTCTTGCGACTTCATTTTTGAACGGATTCTGACCAAACTTCCTATATGGGTCCAGCATGGGAATACCCCGAACAGCTTCGTTTTCAGTGTGCCAAGGTCAAGGTCAAGATCAGCGTTACTATTTATAGAAAATCTTTGTCAGCGCTCTTGCGACTTCATTTTTGAATGGATCCTGAATAAACTTCATGTATGGGTCCAGCATGGTACTACCTTGAATGAGTTCCTGTTTCAGGGTGCCAAGGTCAAGGATAAAGTCAGCGTTACTATTTATAGAAAATCTTTGTCAGCACTCTTGCGACTTCATTTTTGAACGGATTCTGACCAAACTTCATAAATGGGTCCAGCATGGTAATACCTCGAGCACTCTTGCGACTTTATTTTTGAACGGATTCTGACCAAACTTTATATATGGGTCCAGCATGGTAATACCTCGAACGAGTGCGTGTTTCAGGGTGGCAAGGTCAAGGATAAGGTCACCGTTACTAGAAAATCTTTGTCAGCACTCTTGCAACTTCATTTTTGAACGGATCCTGACCAAACTGATAATAAGCCCATCCATGTCTATCGCAGTTCAGTGCAAATGACAACTGATGTTATTTCAATGTCCCGCAATAACCCCACCCCCCATTTTGCGTCAGAGTTCATGTGTTAGCACGCGAGGGGATTTGTATCGTTTGCGATGCCTTGTTACATTTTGCAAGATGGCTTCCCATTAACTTAATCCGGACTGTATTCACATTAGTATAGATGCAGCCCAGACCACGGTACAATAGCATGACGTCATTTTGGCGCCATATCGACCTATGCTCCGTCAACGCTTTGCACGTCGGCTCAGATAGCATGCGTTATAGCTTAAAGTAAAACATAAAGGTGATTGTGATTTTCCAAAAAGCTCTTCCAGTATATTAAATACCAGGACAAAGCCTTAATACATTGGCAAAAATGACATGATTATGCATAATAAAATATCTAAAATGTAAATATAACCATTGAACGTCTGTCAGATTGTATTTATTGTCCATATGAATGCAATCTGGGTGCCAGAAAAATATTCATGACGTCCTAATGAAGTCATTCTATTTATCTTGCCCCTAAAATGCATTCATATTGACAATAAATATAATTTGAGAGACGTTCAATGGCTAAGTAACAACATCTGCCTTCATAGTGCATTACAATGGAAGAATGCAGAGCAAATGTAAACATATTAGAAAAAAAGGTTTAAAAATAAAATTAAAAACATGTGCAAATTCACAAAATAAATATCATGTCGACATAGGCCTATCATATTTAAGTACTTAGTATGTCATAAAAAAAATAAAAAGTTAGCTCTTATAAAATACCTATACTTATTACTAGTATTAAAAAATCGCATTATGCCCATTTTGGAAGCAGTTTCATATTTTCTGTAACGAACTGGCAATTTTGTCCGTGTAATGTATGATAGTTAAAAAAAAATTAACGTTTGTAGATTCATTATTGCTCGTAAATAAGAATAAAAGCTTGAACAATTAATATTTAAATCTATAGAAACGTGGGTTTTATTGTGTACATGTTCGATGGCTTCAATTGGATTTATCTCCCTTTCTCCATATGCAAGCTATAAGCCCGCTGTAATAATACTGGAGAGTTAGGTAAAATAAATATTTCTTGCCAAAATATTCTTTCATTGACGCAAATACACATCTGCAAGAACCTCCAGGTAGAGATTAAGAATTTTTAATTGATATTTTACGGTCAATCGAAAATGAAAATTATTTATTGCTGCTATAATTTTCGAATAACGAACCGGAAATAGGGAAATTTTCCGGGAATTAATATTTCTATAAATTGTATAGCATAGTTAAACACGTTTATTGCGTAGTATATCAAAAATAAAGATTTATAATAAACTTTTTCAGATAGCATTAAAAAGGGATATAAACAATATGACGTATGAATTGGCATCTGCAGAAAATGTTGACATTTTTACATTAACTCCACGCAGAAAGAATCTGACTTGCGTAAAAGGCAACATATATGTACGTGTATATATTAGTATACCAATATGTGTTTTTCTTATGTCTTCCATATGTTATGTGAACGAAACAGTGTTAAAACTACCATTGCTAGTGTGATAACCAGGAGGGTCAAATTTTTAAATTCGAAAGACGGAATAACAAATTACACATCTGTGTTTCAATCTTTACCGACCCGTCTCCTTTGTACGTGCTTCTAAACTTCTTTATATATGCGACGTTTTGGAGCCGACAAACACAGCAGTATCCAAACTCACTATACCAACTAGTTATGATTGATGACAGTCGTCACAAATTATACCTTTTATATTTCATGTGCCGTTAATTAGTAAAAGTTCGTTTCTTTAGGTCATTATCATCATCAGCAGCAGAAGCAGCAACAGCATCATTATCATCATCGTCGTCGTTCTCATCATCATCATCATCATCATCACCATCATCATCATCATCATCATCATTATCATCGTCGTCGTCGTCGTCATCCTGGACAGGAATTAGCTATATGTGAAGTGTAGTATTCCAGCGCTATGCCCCAGTCACCATTCAAAAACAAAACTTTTTGTAATTTTTGGATATAAAAATTAGCAGCCCAGAACCTTAGGCTTTCCTTTCAATGGGTCTAGATTCGTAATTGATAACAAGGGACCTGAAGATCTATTTGATGTTACTAGGTAGACTATTCCACAATGTAATACATCTTGGCATAATCAACCTTTCCAGGAAATCAAATATCTTTGTATCATTCTTGCTAATCCTTACTCTATTAATGGCAGTTTCACTTACAGTTTATTACAGCAAAGTACCATAAAACAATGCATAGTCCATGTTCGTATATCTATCATAAAATCAAGATGAATGGGTAATCGCCAATCGGTGATGAATATGAGTGTCGCATGGCCGATATGAATGATTTGCATATATATATAGGAAACACGGACACCCAAATGACGAAGGAAGACAATTTTTTGACTCGTGCCCTAGCCCGAACTCACGATCTCCGGCACCAAATCGCCTAGCCAGAAATACCTGCGGCCGTTACAACTGCGCCAACTCGACATCCCCAAAAAAAGGATATTTTGAAGTCGCATTGATAGACGGTCTGGTATTCTGACATGATCATAGTGGAAATCGTCTATTATAGTGATGTGAACACCTGGATCGCAATGCATATACATACATGGATACGAATTGTACAATATTACATATATTAAGCACGGTACCATTACGACAGGAAATTCACATTTTAACCTTCGGATCAACAACACTAAATGTATATGATACATTGTGTTTAATATATATATATATATGAGCATGTGTGCAACATAAATATACAGCGTAAATGAATATGTCAAAAATGACAAAATGCTTAAAACATGCTTTTTACGCTGATAAATACAAAAGAAAGCAGTATAATTCAAAAGTGCAGGTACATTACCGTTAATATGACAAATCTGCCAGATAAATTACAAACATGTACATGGATAATTTCACCGTAACAAGCACGAGACGTTCCGCGCCAAGTTTCGGCCTGATGCAGATAAGCCATATATATATATATATAATACCTACGTACAATTCATACAAAAATAGATCTTAATTGTCAAGAAGAACAAAACTAGTTCATTTCCTCATTTCTTTAATATTTCCTTATTGTATTTTAATCAAGGTCAGTCTTTATCAGTCAAGATAATTTAAATACTGTCTGTTTTTAACGAATGTTGCCTGTCTGAAAGAAAAGCTATGTCATTGGTGTAATTTTGATACGTATTTCATGTGATGCTAATCTGGCACCTCTCCTTGCTATTGTTAACTTCCATCTGGGCCTGATAATTTGTAACAGGTAGTTTTGGACCTTAACTATAGGGTGTTTAGCGTAATTTCACACTTGGGGGGGGGGGGGGGGGTAATCAATTTTGGATAAAAATGCCCCCAAAAATTGCCTCAATATGACAACGCCCCTTCTTTTGTTTTGGCTTTGTTTATTTTGTTTTACGTTCTATCAACTGCCAGACGCAGAAGGTTGGTTATCATACAATGTCACAACAAAGGGGCGACTTTAGGAGCTTCGAATAATCCTCGTTACGGAACACAAGCATACAGATGATTTTGTTTAGTTTGATTAGGTTTGTTTTGTTTTACGTCCTACTAACAGTCAGGGTCATTTAAGGACGTGCCAGGTTTTTGAGGTGGAGGAAAGCCGAAGTACCCGGAGAAAAACTACTGACCTACGGTCAATACCTGGCAACTGTCCGACGTGGGATTCGAACTTGCAACCCAGAAGTGGAACACTAGTGGTAGACCGTTTGGACACTTGAACCACTCGACCATCGCGGCCCCGTAAATGCCCCTTCAATGCTAAGTATTTGTTTGGAGGGTTAAGATCAATTTTGGATAAAAATGCGCCCTCAATATTACCCTTGAGCTAGCATTGTCATTTTGAGGGGGCATTTTATCCAAAATTTATCTTAATCCCTCAAAAATGTCAAATTACTCTTAACACCTTATTTTAGGTTCAAATAACTAGCTGTAACAAAATCTCAGACCCATGTGGAAGCTAACAACAACTAAAACAGTATTAGAGTGATTTAATACACAGAAGAAATTGATTTCAATGATTGATGTTCTTTTATTTTTGTTTATTTTTAAAGATTCACGTATTCTTGAAAACTTTTGTTGTTCTGGCCCAAATTTCACGAGCGCTCTGTAACTTAAGAAAATTCCTTAACTTAAAAATCTCCATAGGAAAGCATTACAGAAGTTAGGAGGAGGGGGGGGGTGTCTTATATCAAGGAACGTTCCTCAGCTTCTGTAATGCGCATGCTTTACTTGTGTATTTTTTAAGTTTAGGAATTTTCCTAAGTATAGGATCTTTCGTGAAACCTGGCCCCGGGATCATGAAACAAACTTATGTCCAGAATTACACTTAAATCGGTTTTATGATCCCAAATTTCACGAGCGCTCTGTAACTTAAGAAAATTCCTTAACTTAAAAAACTCCATAGGAAAGCATTGCACAGGAGTTAGGAGAGGGGGTGGGGGGGGGGGGGGTTATATCAAGAAACGTTCCTTAGCTTTTGTAATGCTTTCCCGGTGAAATGTTTAAGTTTAGGATTTTCCCTTAGTTTAGGATCTTTTGTGAAACAAGGCCCCGGGATAATGAAACAAACGTACATTTGTATGTCCAGAATTACACTTAAATCCGTTTTATGATCCCGGGGCTAGGGCCTAGAAGATAGTCGTTTTTCTCAATAACATATGTATCATATGTTTACTCTCAAAATACTTAATGAATTTAAAATGTTATTTATGAGATAAAATTTCAATAATATATGTATTATAAAATGATTACTCTCAAAATACTTGAATTTTAAGTGTTATTTATAAGATGCAAAATAAAACAAGAATTTACAGTGGGGTTGAAAGGAAAGGCCTGGCCCCGGTTTCACACAAACATTCTTACATTTAATGTAATTATAATTCTCATTCTCAAATTTGAGAACAACCAATCAGAAATGACGTTATATAATGTTACGTCTTATTTCATTGGTGGACTCGACACCTAATGACGTTGACCCTCTGATGGAGGTAACGTATGTTTTCATTCGAGATTTGTTGGTAAGTGACATATATAGTACCATTAACATGACCCATAATAAACCGCCCTCTTTGATATATGGATTACAATTTCAGGATACGCTGTAGGTAAGTTATAATGAGAACAGCTGGCATCCATTGTGATAAAACTGTGTTTGATTAACTCTTATAATTATTTTTAAGGCAAATAACTCCTTAACGACGAAAATAATGTCGCTGAAATATTCAAATTTTGAAGATCGTATGTACTAAAATACATTTTTGGCCAATATTTTGTTTGAAATTAACGATAAAGTTTTGAGTGAGTCTTTAAATCTAAAATGCGGTAATTCTAGTAAATAAGCATTTGAGATGGATGTCGACTTCTGACGAACAAAAGTTCGTTACAGGGATTCGAGCGGTACATGTACCGGCTGATGAAAAAAAACTGTGAGTAAGTTTTGTGGTCGCCATCCTAATCTGATTGAGAAATGCTCTGTATCCTTGTATGGTATAACAGTGGATGATTTTGAATATGCTAATAAGTATGCCTACTTGTTCTGATTGAGAATGATGTCTCAGTTCTCATTTTGAGGACGTGACATTTACTCTTTGATGTGACCTAGATTTACATAGCGGGTTGGCCACCGCGACTCAGATGTGGAGGGTTAGTGGTAGCAGAATGTCAGATACCTTAACCACTTGGCATATGTGGCTCAGAGATGGAGGACTAGTTGTAGCAGAATGTCAGACACATTAACCAGACTCAGAGGTGGATGGCTAGTGGTAGCAGAATGTCTTATACCTTTCATTAATAGTTTTGCCACAGCAGCCCTTTGCTAAAGGGGAAGTAGAAAATAAAGGATACAATAGAATCAGCAGACCGCTTTGATTTCAACTACATCGTATATTTACTTAGCAGCCGACAAACACGAAAATCACCTATTCTGTATTATCACTCTTAAAGAATTCCTTTTCATGAACCAGTAACATGTAGATCACGTATAAATAAACCTGAAATAATATAAAAATGTTACACAATTGCAACACATCTCGCTTCAATTTCTTATAAACATAAAGTTGTGAAGCGAGCATATCGCAACATACTGTAAAAGCCGATACATGTATTTTCGCGCTTGGAATTTTCAGTTTCGTCAGCCTCCAAATTAATCATGGTGTTATATTAATCGCGCTGTCAGTAATGCTGTTTTGCACTGTGTATCCATACTACTGTTATACACTGTAGAATTTGAATGATGTGAAATATGTTCGCGTGTGGATATATTCGCGGAGATTTCATGTGACTAAATTCGCGAAAATTTCCATACCCCAAACAAGTCCATTTTTGCAGTATTTGTAAGCCATTTTAGCATCCATTGTGCATAATGCTGACAGTATGAATGTTAGTGGGTTTTTTTTTTTTTATTTTTTGATATTTCCTATATTGATAGATTATGATATATCTAATAGTTTTACAATTTTCACCCTTCTAAGTTCATTTTCCTTGTTTTTAAACTATATCCACGCGAGTGAGAAATTAAAGGCAAAAAATCCATATGAACTTCAAACTACACATGTCTTATTGAACGATGAAATATGGAGTAAGAACTCGGGGGGAATAACTAGCATACATACAGGTGTGCATAACTTTATCAAAGTCAGATAAAGACTCATTTCTGTTCAATCTTCCCATCTCCCCAACTTCCTGCCGAACTCTGCACTTTAGCACAACATCATTTCGTGGGGCGTGTCGAATTGATCAACATGGGAAGATTAGGCCTGCTTAAACGACGGAACACAAATAGGAATGGAATCAAATAGCTCCGCCATCTTTGTTGTGACGTCATACATGAGAATGTCCAACTGTTTTATGGGGGGATGCTGTGGTTTATAAACTGAACCCCTTAAACATTGAATAACAATGGGTCTCATGGAGCACTATCTGACAGAACGTCACGCTAGTCTCACGATCTTAATAAAGATATAAAATACGAAACTATTAAATATTGCGATAAAATAATAATAATAAGTCAGGGTTCTTATAAACCGCTTTATCACAACCTTAAATGTCGATTCAAAGCGGTTCACAAAATTATTATCCGTGATTATTGAGGCTTAGCAACCAGCCAATATCGTTCTCAACTCCTTGGGGAGCAAACAACTCGTGCTGCCATTTCGGCGCTCAAGTTACCTTTCTACAATTTCTACCAACCACGTACTCATTTGCAGCTGAGTAGACTGGAACAAGCAGAGCAAAGTATCTTGCTCAAAGATATAACACAAGTGCCGTGACCGGGACTCGAACTCGCAACCCTTCAATCACGAGCTTGACGTCCTACCACTAAACCACCATGCTTCCTGTATTAAGAGCATGATGGAAGTGGAAATTGGTATATTCCGCCATGCGATAGTATACATTAATAATCATGTCATTTAAGTTAATAGTCAAAATTTTCCTTCAGTGTTTAGACCATCCTGATGAACTACTCCCCGCGGCCTAGTTAATAGTAAAAAACTGCTTTTCCGAGTTGTTTTGACCATACTGATGAACTATTTTTCATGGCCGAAGGTTTGGCTATTGACTTGAAAGGCATAAATTATAGTGTACCCTCGACCTATAGCCACCCAAATCTACCGCCACCCTCACATACCGCCACCTAAACCTCTAGAACGGATTTCTCTACCATACAATTCCCTCGTTAAGTTCGCAATCCTCGCATACCGCCATCCGCCACACCCTTTAAAATACAAACGTCCCGAATCGCTATATATTTCCCTCGACGATAACGCCATATTGTTCTGTTTTTGGGGATCGAGGAACTCTTTAGTGTTCCATTTGGAATGGCATGCAGCAAAAGCATTTAAGATATAAATTTGTGCCAATGTAAATCTATATGACGATATATTACTAAGCTTGTTTTTAATAAAATGTTGGAAATGCAATCCATAATGCAATTTAATTCATGGTTATAATTTTCATAACTCGATACTATCGCCACCCTCGTTATACCGACATAATTGCTGTGGACGAAAGGTGGCGGTATAACGAGGGTACACTGTAACTGATTTGTTACCCTATATGCGGAATTTGTACGGAGTTTTTCACTCATTTCAAATTCCAGCATTGTGATTCATTTGTGTCAGAATATGTCCGTTTAATTGTCATGTTCTTTGCATTTCGTGAACATTTTGTAACAGTGCGATGCTTGAATCTTTCGACACAGCTATCCTCCAGATTTGACAGCTCGCTAGAAAATGTCGTCTGCATGGAAGATGACGAAACACACACATATGCTGCACCTTTTAAGTTTAGTGATAGATAAACTTTGCCGGGAAAGTGAATTAAACTGTTTCATACAGGTGTTTTGTCCTCATAGGACTCTTCAGTGATGTTAAGAGCCAAAAGGTGGGAATCCTTAATGTCTTAACTTACGAGGGGTGTTCCATAAATAATGTCATCTGTGCTTTATTTCGCGGAAATCGTGCAATTTATGCACAAAACCACCTCGTGTCGATTGAGTGATCACTGGCTCGTGACACAGGTAAATATCTCGTCCACACGTTCACTGGCCTCGGTACAGTGTACATCGTTTCATAGCCTATTCGTTAGACTAGACACAAAATTACAGGAAAACGAGCTGAAAACGCTCTTGAAATTAGGGCCTATATAAAAGGTAGGTCATTAATCGGCATAAAGACTGTAGATATTCACCGCGAGGTGTGTGACATTTATGGGGAGGGCCAAATGTCTCACAGGACTGTTTGTAGGTGGGTAGGTAAAATTTAGTGCTGGACAGCAGCAACTGAAAGGTGCTGCTCATCCAGGTCGTCCTGCAACAACTACGACCAAAGGTTACATAGAAAAAGTCCGAAATATCCTCCAAACTGATGCTCGATTCACCGTAAGACAATTGGCTCGAATGACAAACTTGTCGTTTGCAAGAGTTCATGCAATTTTGAAGAAACACCAAAAAGTTAGAAAGATAAATGCAAGATGGATACCCCATTTGTTAACGGATGAGCAAAAGAAGACGCGTGTAACAATGGCAAAAAAACTGTTCAAAATGTACCAAAAATATAGTAAAAATGCTTTTGATAATATAGTCACTGGTGATGAGACCTGGGTGTATTATTTTGAACCAAAGCGGAAGGTTGCCAACCGAATATGGGCCACTAAAAATGCCAGACGCCCAAGTATTGCCAAACGAATACGAACGGTAAAGAAGGTTTTGTATGCTATTTTTTCACTAATAATGGTCCAGCTATTCAAATCCCGGTGCCAAAAGGCAGAAAGGTCACAGGCAAGTTCTATAAAAACGTTGTTCTGAGAAAGATGAAGAACTACTACAAAAGTCGCCGCCCCAAAACAGGACTTAAGTATTCCGACTTTTGTATGATAATGCACCCGCTCACAAGGCACGTATTGTGACTGACTTTTTGGAGTCAGAGAAGGTTACCGTCCTTCCGCACCCTCCGTATTCGCCATACTTGGCCGCCTGCGACTATTTTCTCTTTCCAAAACTTAAATATCATTTATCTGGAAGGAGATACATGTGTACAATTCGAGAAATGCCCTTGGATCTGCTGTTTATCAGTGTCTGATGGGTGTACCCATTGAAGAGTATGAAAAATGCTTCCAAAAATGGATTGACCGACTAAAAAGGTGTGTTCTGGCTGGCGGAGAGTATTTTGAAGGACAGAGCAAATTAAAATGAACAAAAGCACTTCCGCTTTATGAGCACCGATGCAAGTGAAATTAGTTTTGGAACACCCCTCGTATGTTGAAGGGTCCGGTGTGTAAAACGCCTTAAATTTAAGAATTTAGAAGTAAAATTAAACTCCTATTTCCATTATCCAACGATGATAACTTTCTCCATTATCCAACCACGATAACTTTCTTCATTATCCAACAGATGATAACTTTCTCCATTATTCAACAGGCGATAACTTTCTCCATTATCCAACAACAATAACTTTCTCCATTATTCAGCAGACGATAACTTTCTCCATTATCCAACCACGATAACTTTCTTCATTATCCAACAGATGATAACTTTCTCCATTATCCAACAGATGATAACTTTCTTCATTATCCAACAGACGATAACTTTCTCCATTATCCAACAGATGATAACTTTCTCCATTACCCAACAGACGATAACTTTCTCCATTACCCAACAGACGATAACTTTCTCCATTATCCAACAGACGATAACTTTCTCCATTATCCAACAGACGATAATTTTCCCATTATCCAACAGACGATAATTTTCCCATTATCCAACAGATGATAACTTTCTCCATTATCCAACAGATGATAACTTTCTCCATTATCCAACAGGCGCTAACTTCCTCCATTATCCAACAGGCGATAACTTTCTCCATTATCAAACAGACGATAACTTTTCCATTATCCAACAGACGAAATCAGTCTCCATTATTCAGCAGACGATAACTTTCCCATTATCCAACAGACGATAACTTTCTCCATTATCCAACAGACGATAACTTTCTCCATTACCCAACAGATGATAACTTTCTTCATTATCCAACAGACGATAACTTTCTCCATTATCCAACAGACGATAACTTTCTCCATTATCCAACAGACGATAACTTTCTCCATTATCCAACAGATGATAACTTTCTCCATTATCCAACAGATGATAACTTTCTCCATTATCCAACAGATGATAACTTTCTCCATTATCCAACAGACGATAACTTTCTCCATTATCCAACAGATGATAACTTTCTCCATTATCCAACAGATGATAACTTTCTCCATTATCCAACAGATGATAACTTTCTCCATTACCCAACAGACGATAATTTTCTCCATTATCCAACAGACGATAGATATTTACATGGCATTGCGCTTTTTATACATGTACGAGTATTCTCAGCATCATTCATGGCGCCTTATGTACCAATACCTACTAATAATAAACAGCCGTTCATACACCTATACCTGCTTCCTGAAAAATCGTCAAATCCAGAATACCAATTTCCGAATCTATTTTTAAAACCAGACTTTTAGGTGATAAAAGAATTAAATTGCATTTTCACCGCCGCTCAAGCCGGATATCATTTTGACAAATTCCATGTGTTCAAGATTGTTATTTACGTTTCGAAAATTTACGTTAATAATTGTGTTATGTAATAGTTATATGGCGACGTGCGTATTACAGATACATCGGGAAAATGATTTCGTAAATAATTACCCGTCTCATTGTTAACAAATACTTTTACACCGACCAGATATCCCTTTGAAAATCTTATTTTTGAAACATGATCGGCTAGCCATATTACTAACAGTGGGGTACCCACTATTACGATGACAAACTATTGCTGGCCAAAACTAACACGGCATTAGGTCCCCAACACATTGGAAATTCGAACTTTCCATCACTAGATGTTAAAAGCAGGTTTGGGGCGATAATTTGTTATATGCGCTTTTATCGAGGCCCCAGTGTCCGGCCCCCGTGAGGAGACGAATCTTCCTCCATGGCGCTCAGCGTTAGGGAATTATGTTACCGTCACTTAATTATGACGAATAGAGGTTTTGACAAACATATTCAATTTTAAAGCTTAATGTTACCTCGTCGTACCAAATTACACGCAGTTTAATTTCTTTCGCTTTCATTTTTTTTTTATTTTAGAGGCAAGATTACTCCATTGTACCAAATTACATGATACTTTTTTTTTATCTCCGCTTTCGTTTTAATTTTAAAGCATGTGATTACTGCAGTGTACTGAATTACATGAAACTTGTTCTTTCTTTTTCTTTTGCTTGAAATGTCCCTAACGAGAGCAGACTGGCGTCTCGGCGAGATGAGAGGGCGTCATATACATTATCCGGAGCCAGACGGAACGGGTGACACAAACCATACCAATTAGCGAACTGGAGAACTGTTCTCATCAATTAGCGGCTGATGCTATCTCAACGTCGGGTTTGACCACGAGACGGAACGTGAGCACGAGCGAAATAGCATTTCATTCAAAGGTTGACACTTTTATCAGCGACCATTTTGCATAGCAGTTCAAGGTTATTTGTTACTCTTTGCTAGTAAAATATGTGAACTCACTCGTCTAAGTTTCACAATAGAGCTTAATTTCATTTATGAAACGTTTCAGCGATACTACATATTTAAAACACTAGTACTGAACATAATGCTTTTGAATGTATATTAAAAAAGTCCGCCAGCAGAGCAAATCATCATGCAATTCGAAAAATGAGCACATTACAAAGACTTGTGACTGCATTTCAGGCGAAATACATGTACATAATTGGCCAAAATGAAAATCACTTCATAATACAACTGTTCCTTCCTAAGGGGCCGCGGTGGCTTAGTGGTTAAGGTGTCCCGACATTCTACCACTAGCCCTCCACCTCTGGGTTGCGAGTTCGAAACCCACGTGGGGCAGTTGCTAGATACTGACCATAGGTCAGTGCTTTTACTCCGGGTACTCCGGCTTTCCTCCACCTCCAAATCCTGACACTTCCTTAAATGACACAGGCTGTTAATAGGACGTTAAACAAAAGAAACCAAACCTAACTGTTTCATCTTTCAAAATGTAGCACACTTTGGTGCAACATTAAACTCTAGGGGTTACTTTCACCTACGCTCTCTTCATTCCTGGTTTATGATTTTTGAGGCTCCGTGTGTGCGACCTTGCAGATGAGGCAAGAAAACGAGTTCGACCCCTTTAAAAGGAATCTCGTGGTCACATAACGGTAAAAAATACAAGCTTTAAGGTCGGTTGCAGCTTCTTTGTAATATTCAAAGGACAGGCATCACTTTAGCAATTGGTCAGGATTTGTTTTTACCTGAGTATGCCTCTAGTTTCAAGAGTTGTAGAGAGTGAAGGTGAGGACTCCGAGGATACTGAAATAGAACATATCTGTCAATCTAGAAAGACTCGCCATCGCCCGATCTGTCCCGGGTGATATTGGCACATTTCAACTTAAATTGAAAAAAAAAATATTTATCTTATCAGCCCATCTTACCCAATCATGTCAATCGTGAATGACACTTTTTGTAAGCGGTAGCCATATGCAAGTGACCAGCGAAAGTGAGATATATACCGTCGTGGGAATTTAAATAGCTTTTGTCTGCGAATTAAATTTACTGTCGGGTGTCACCAATGCCAAAGAATCAGATAAATACAAATATTTCTTCTTAAATTTTCTGTACACATTCACCCCTGAATTTTCATAATGGATTACCCTAACCTCTGAAAGGGAAGAGTTTAAATGTGTTTTGAGGGATGAATGTTCAAGACATGAATGAGTTAATTAAGTCGTTGATATGTTGACAGGTGAACTCCAAGTGTTTCGTCATTGACAAGTGCATCAAAAGAACCACGTGGTAAACAACTTTTATCAGATTCAGCGTTTTTGTACGATGTTTACAATGATTCGCTTTATGTTTGTATTATGAATACAAATTATTTCCAATTTGTATTCAATGTTAGTTTCTTCAGTCATGAAATTTCATGAAAGCAAGGAATTTCTATTTCCTGGTGGCTTGCAATTAACATCAGTGAGACATTGCATGTCAGATGCGATATCCGTTTGAGTAAATGCGAATAACCTTGAAAATTAGTCTGAAAGTATAGCGATTAAAGGTGTTTTTGATCAGATAAATCGCCAGCCTGTTCTGAAGCTTGCATGACAGCAAAGACGAAGGACTTTCTACATTTTACCGGCACAAATTGCCTTCGATGTAGGCCGTAAAACGTCTCCGAAACGTACATATCAGTCCTCGTAATCTTTCCAGTGACAGTCCCTACTATTTAGATTGGTACTTCGTACAAACCCGAGGCGTATCTCTGAGATGGGCTGACACGTCACTGCGGGTGAGCCGTCACCGACGACAATCCCGTATCTCGAAAAAAAAATCCAATCTTTATGCAATAGAGGTCGCGGTGTTCAGAGCACGGCAAGCTTAGAGACACATTCTCGTACATCTAAAAGCAAATATATTTGTAAAATTGGTTAACGGAATTTTCTTGCTGAGTGAGCAAGTTATACAATGCATAATACGACGGAACCTCGTTGTCTCGAAGTCGTCGTGAATGTTAGGATAATTCGAGTTATCCGAGTTAAGCGAGTTTTCAATGTTTGGTGGAATCGACGGAAAACTTCGAATTAAGCAGGAGTATTCGAGTTATACGATTTCAGATGACAATGTTCGATGGTATATCAGAATTGTTTTTATTACATTTTTACCAGTGAAATATTGAAATTATTTATTCTATAAAAGTGATATTTTTCACAAGTGAGAAATGTGATATTTTTCACAAGTGAGAAATGTGATATTTTTCACAAGTGAAAATTTTACTTTTTCTGATTTGACCAATCAGAACGCTGCCTTCTAACAACATTTGGGAAAATCAAAAGGTAATGCTATAAAGATATAATAAACAGAATATCTAACACTACATTGTATATATATCTTCAGTAATACCAAACTTATTTCACTCATGTGGCTAATATTTCGATATTGAAAAAAAAAACCCTCTAAGTTAGGTCCAAAACTAGGGGTAACAAATTATCAGGTCCCTATGTCATGTACATATATATGTGTCTTAGGTAGGGGCCTTGTGTTATAAAATTATATTAAGCACACGTCTAAAATAAGCGTTTTGTCCTCACTGCTGGGATCATGGTGTCAGAGACGCTTGTGTGGGCTCGTGTCATATGGTGGTCCCTTCTGACACTCAAACCGCTAATGACACTTTCTCTGTGCACATTCTTCAGAGCAATTACCGAACTGAACCCAAAGTACAGCACCTGACTGTCTGCCCGGGGTCGTAGATTATGACTGTGATATTGAAATATACGGGTAGTAGATAGTTTCCAACACACACTCTTACTTAACCGATCATTTCTTTAGCTACAATTGTACAAGATGTGTCTCTTTTTAGAAATAAAGCGCATGATAATTGTAGCGTTTTTATTTTTCTTCTTTTGCCGTTTTGCTCCCCCTAGATAAAATGTCGACTTTAATTTTTGTGTGACAAATGTGCTGATTTCCTGCTACTGTCAGTTGCCTGTTTTGAAACTGGATTTACCAATGGTCTACATACCAGTATTTGTGATCTGGTTTGTTTGTATTTACGTCATATTGCAATATTTACATTCTGTGTTGCCTTCGCCTATATCTCATTAGCAAACAAAATTGTAGAATATAACAATGACGCCATGTTGGACTACGTAATAGCAAAGATTTGCACTCCGACTCGGACAACATGTATAGTGGCTTTGAATCAATCGCTTATATGACATTGATTTAAATCAAGCTATTATGACGTCATTTCATGTTGGACTACGTTACGTCAACGCTTTGCACTTCGCCTTAGATGACATAATCTGACATAATGGCATTGAAGCAATAGCATAGATGACGTTGATTCAAACAGGCTCTTCCATTACAAAAATACACACGGAAAAGGGGGAGAACATTTATCGACTTTATCCCAAAGAAATAGACACAGGCATATTAAAAAAATATCTTTAATGTAAATTTAAACATTGAACTGTAATCAGATGTAGTATACAGTCGATTTGAATACAATTTGGGTGACCGATGAATAATCATATCGACTGTATACTACATCTGGTAACAGTTCAATGCTTAAATGCAGCATCAAAGATTATTTCACGGACGTACCAGATGTTTAATGGTGCTTTGAATAAAAATATAAAAAAAACGGATCTCTGAACAAAATAATAGGGGCCGCGGTGGCCGAGTGGTTAAGGTGTTCAGACAATCTACCATTAGCTCTCCATCTCTGGGTTGCGGGTTAGAAACCCACTGGGGACAGTTGCAAGGTACTGACCGTAGGTCGGTGGTTTCTCTCCGGGTACTCCATCTTTCCTCGACCTCCAAAACCTGGCACGTCCTTAAATGACCCTGACTGTTAGTAGGACGTAAAACAAAACAAACCTAATCAAACTAAACCAAATCATCTGTATGCTTGTGTTCCGTAACGAGGATTATTCGAAGCTCCTAAAGTCGCCCCTTTGTTGTGACATTGTATGATAACCCACCTTCTGCGTCTTTGCTTATAAAGTTCAATTTGGATTTTGTTGAGAAATGTACTGCTTCAAAACAAAATCTAATTTTGACCTCCTGCATAGATGTTTTGATGTTGTTCAACTGTACAATCCATATGAAAATAACTAGAACACTATGTAAAGTTGTACTTTATCAACAAAAGAGCAGTTTTTCAACGTAGACAAAAACAAACATCTAGTGTTGTTGACGCTCCAATACGCTCAAGGCTACGTCTATATACTGGCTATTTTTTCCGTTTGATAATTTTTTTTTCGCGACGGAAAATATAAGCTTTGCTGTCGAACATCTTATGTGTAAAGATATTTTAAGGTTAACAACACTTAAATATATTACGTGAAGCTGGGGTATCTAGATATTGAGTGTTGGGTGGTGCATTGGATAGCGTACTTGCCTTTCACCAAGGCGGCCGGGGTTCGATTCCCCGACCGGACGTGAAAAGGTATGGGGGTCACTTGCCCGAATCATATGGGTTTTCCCCGAGTACTCCGGTTTCTTCCCACAGTAAGACCCCTCGCGAATAACAGAATATAATGAAACTTATCTAGAAGGTTTATAAACTTAAGCAGAATGGCTGTGCAGCAACAAGAAATTTTTAAAATGTTATGATTCACTTTCGAAATCGTTTATTAAAGCGAAATAAAGACCACCATTGAAAGATACATAAATTCAAAACAAGATTTTGAAATGACAGTTTTAGAGATAAAGATAACTTATACATGAATGGCTTTTCTGATAAACACAGCAAATGCATTGGGCTCGAACCTCTTCGATCAAAAACTGCTTAGCTGATGATTTCGATGTAAACATTTGGATATTTAATGTCACATGAGTGACTAACCGTTTTGTACTCATTAACTTTGTCATGTGTTTCCGTTATTTGTTTAGATATCGTCTTTTAAAGATCTCTACACTATACATTGCCTGTTAAAATTACATTTTTCACAAATGAATATCCCCTACTTTTGCAGCAGTCTTTCCGCTAGAGTGATTTTAGTGTAATGAGACCTATACATGTGTCTGCATGTCCCATTGTTGTGCTTACGTCATCAATTCCTTGTCCCCTTGTCGGCCCTAAAACAAAGATTTCCCCAACAATGCCTGTGCCATCTAACAATGGCCGTTACCGAACCGCCATTGTATGCGCAGTAGACACTGAAACGGTGCACGCCCTGCGCATTCAACCGTGAATTGAACTATACATATACCCACTACCGTTATGTTAAAGTAATTGCATTGGGTCTCATGCCATTGTTGTGAGGTTTTTTTTATCCTAATGCCGCAAACATTTGCCCTTTATCATTGTAGAAATTTGTTTCTGTGCCTAATATGAAACCTAAGCACAACAGAACATATTTTGGCTTATTCATATCTATGAGCCCGTGCAACGAGAGCAGATCCAGGGGCAGATAACTGTTGTAGCGGGATTCTCTGCCTAACGGTGTTAGTGTTTATGTTTTATCTGCATAATGATCGCGTTGAGGCCTACAGTCCCGTCTTTCTAGAGGATTTGATAAAATCTTTTGTTTCGCCCCTCGCACGAATTTTTTCTTTGTTTGTCTTCCTGACTGTCTCTCTTCGGTGTTCAGCCATCAACTAGATTTCTATCACCCTCCGGGTCGCCAAAAATGAAATATGTTATTGTGTATTTAGGGGTTGTTTAGCTCCTCGTGCATTTTAACTTTTTAAATACTTTTGCCTCAGTTCATTTTTTAAAACAAATAAGTTATCGTGTATCATATCATAATTTTACATATTTTTTTACCTAAACAAATTGGAAAAATCTTGGGCCCAGTTGTTCAAAGGGTTGTTAGCTTAATCACTATTTAACAATATTTTTCAAACTTGAATTACTCTGTCAATTTACAAGTCACAATACTAAAATTGTGTATGTTAATTAACAAAATAGGGTATTTGATGTCTGCAAAGTTGTAATTTAATCTATGGCTTCATTTTAAAGTTACAGGATAATTTGCACTAATCACTGATTAAGCTAATCCTCTTTCGAACAACTGGACCCAGCTAGTATTGTATGTATATTGACATTATTCGATATTTGAAATCTGCAATTTTGTAACTACATGTAAATCTATTATTTCATTTTAAAGTTACAGGATAATTACGATTTACGCTAATCACTCATTTAACTTATCATTTCTTGAACAACTTGGCCCAGATTGTAAGTAGACTATATATAGCATACAGACATAATAAAACAGTGCTGCATGTCTTGCATAAAAATGGCTGTGTTGTATGAGTCTATAGTTACGTATTTGCCATCCTGTAAACTGCTAGAGTTTCAACGCTGTTAAACAGAATGAAAGTCAACATTATGGAAGCGGAGACACTTCTGTCAGGAAAAAAAAACAAGCACGAAAAAAAAAATATTTGTATATTTCATTTTATTTAAAATCTCCTTTCCCCCATCCATCACAATATTTGTATTTGATTATCGCTTATTGCGCAAAAATAATGATAATAATAACTAAATTCATCCCTAGAACTCCATCAAACATTCTTCAGCATCACATTTTCTGGACATATTGCAACGCATGACCGGAAGTATATAAACCGGAAATTACGTCGGTATAGACGTCGTGGCTGTTCTGTTCCTAAATAAATTGAAATATGAAACGAAAATGAAAAAGTTTAGTAAAATCATATAATTTGACATACATGTAATAAAAAATGGAAGCCGAAAAATGCGACCTGTCGGTTTTCAAAAATAAAAAAAAAGTTAATTCTATATTTGAAAGTTATTTTATAAAATGAAGCAAAAACTTTTGAAAATATATATGTTTTGTTAGTATGGCTGATCACTTCTAAATTGCTAAGTTTGTTTGTCAACAGGTGTTTATCTGATATTAGCGCCTTATATAATTTTTTGAGATTCTACTCCTTGGTTATCAAGAGAAAGAAACTTGTCCAGAAAGCATTGCACATTTCCACTTCGGTTTCGCTATATGATACTACATCTCTCAATTAATATATATTTTGATTATGTTATTGTTATGAAACAGAATACTTTTCATATCCTTTAGCAGCAAAATGCAAACTCGATCAGTCATGCAGTAAATATTTTTTATCTAAAGGAACGAAAAAGAAGAAAAAAATCTTGTTACTTGAGAAAATAGTGCTTCAAAAATGTTTTGAGATATTTTTCAGCGCTCACGATAAAATAAAATCACCTTATGCATCATATCTAGTGATAAAATGGCCGACATCAATGACGTCACAGAACTGACTAGTCCATCATCAGATCAAATTATGTTAATTCAAAGATTAATAAACAAAAATACCATAGTCCAATGAAATAACTGTAAATGAACTACAATCGGGAGCCGTCGGCACTTTCCGTAAAATCTTTTCCAATTTTACGGAGAGTGCCGACGGTTCCCGATTTAATGAACTCAAAAATAGTAGTGTCCCTTATATATTAGCAGTTGAAAACAAAACGATATAAGCACTTATTGTAGAATGTGTTACCATGGTAACCACTTAAAAGGTGTTACTATAGTAACTAGTTTAAACTATATATACATCACGATATATATTTATATTTACAAATGTACAATATTTTTCTTGTGTGAAATTATTTACATTATACATTTTCATTGCGCAAGCTCGAACCGATTTCTCAAGTTCTGCTATCGAGTATTTTAGTATTGTATCAGTTTGTTCATGTTTAAATGATACACAGACATTTTCGAAAATGAAATAACAGGCAATAATTTTTTGTTTGGATTAATCTGATTGTTCCTTCATGTTGTTATACCAATGCAATATGACAATATTCTATTTTTTTCTTTAAGTTCGGAGCATGCGCAGTAGATGTGTGTTTGAGACATTTTGTTTACCCTGAGGAATACATGAATGTGTTATTTACATGAAGAGCCAGGAACACGATACAAAACAATAAAACATTCACGCGCATTGCTGCCTTCATTTTCTTAATGTAAGCTGAAAAATATTGAAACAGTTAATAAACAAATTTTGTTCAAAATGCCATTCTAAGTGCGAACTTAATCGCAAAAACGAAACGTATCTTCTCCCGAAATCATGGGATATTTTATTTGTGATGAATATTTATTAAGTTATTGTTGTAGGTTAAGTAAAAAAAAATATATTCTCGAACAAGTTATCTGTTATTAGCAAGACAAGCATTTGAACAAAGATAATTTTGGATCTCTCGATAAAATAATGTCTAATGAGATTTTGACTGACCGAGACGTGATCAGTATCATTTGAGTGTTTGACCGTGACGTGATCGGTGTCATTCAAGTGTTTGACCGAAACGTGATCGGAGTCATTAGAGTGTTTGACCGAGACATGATCAGTGTCATTCAAGTGTTTGACCGAGACGTGATCAGTATCATTTGAGTGTTTGACCGAGACGTGAACGGAGTCTTTTGAGTGTTTGATTTGTGGCTGAGAGCAAAGACGACAACGACAAACAGATATATAGAGGTAAACACAATGCCCTGGCTGTTAGTAAGAGATCGACGTTATATACACAGTAACAGCAGGTACTTGACATGAACGATGGAGCACAATGACAATTTAGAGTCACTTTACAATACACCAGCTTCGATCATCCATCATACTTGTTTAACAATGAACATTCGTCTGCAAATCTTCGTCTTTTTTTTCGCTTACTTTCATAATTACGATATTTTACATAACACACCTCTTATCTTTCAACACTGGCGTACACTTTCAATACTTACCATATCAATATCCATTCGCTCATAATATTATACATAATCAAAATATAACACAAGCCTCTATTGCAAAATACTGTCATACATTTCTTTCTCTTTTCATTCTTTTTCTTGTGCTCATCGCCCGTCTTTCGTTCTTCTAACAGTTCGCCCTCACTCTCTATAAATAATATTGGAACATATTTAACAATTGGATTAATTCAAGACACGTGACCGGAAATGACGTATGTACAATGATACATAAATGAGACATTGTCCGTATTTTCTACCCTTTCCTGTTTGTCTGCAAAAGGTTCTTTCACTTCCGGGATGTTGAATTTTTGAGAACGCAACATCATGAAGTACACTCATAACCTATTTCAATAAATCAATTGCACAATTGTTTTTTATCAAGATTATATTGTTGTCCTTTTTGCTGCAGCACGGGCGATCAAAGGGAGCAAATCAATTTGAAATGTGCGTAAAGAATCTTACGATTTTATGTCACCATATGAAAATCGCCATCTTTAAGGTCAATGTTCAACATCAACAACACGGAATGGTGAAATTCCAAGAAAATATCTGTTGTATAACCACCTATCCTGTCAAGGCAGTGAAAAGCGTGTTCAAGCTTCAATTCGTTCCGGTTGTTTCTCGGAAACTAACGTTTCGTATTTTAGCTGAGCACTCCTCATGATTAGGCCGTGTTCTGGAGTCAGATTGAGACCCCTGGTAAGGTCACACATGCTCTTGGGGCGGTTATGGCTGCAACATTGTGCGAGATGTCAAGCGTTTTGGTGACCGTGTCAAACACTTTGACAGCCCAGTTGTGGATGAAACGAGTTCTGTGATTGGTGATAACATCAGTCAATCCTATAAGAATAATTTTGTTTCACTTCCCGATGACGATCGCTCACTGTCCGTACACCTATTCAGTTTACAAGCGTTCGCACACTTTGCGTCACTGCACTGTTGATGATGCTGGGGCACCGAGACGGTCCGTGGATACTGGTACCGCTCGTAATAGTCTGTGCGCCTGCGCAAAAGATACATAGCGAAGATGATGAGAGCGAGGAGTACGCAGACTCCGGCAACCGGAACTGCTATGTATATAGGATTGATCATGCTGTTTGAGGTGTTGGTCCCATGTTGATTCGGACATCCGGCGGGTTGTGGAGTAGGCTCAGTGTTGAAATCCTCGTACACCGGTTCTTCCACTTCCGGTACTGAAAAAAGGGGGAAAATGGAAATTTAGACGGAGCAAATTATAACAAAAGACGAAACAAATTATGATAAAATTGCACTGAATTTTGTATAACTGCTTACAGAGTCAAACCCACTTATCTCGAACTCGTAAATTTCGAGGGCCTCGTTTAATTCGAAGAATTTCGTCGGTCCCGGAAATGCTTCAAACTACAAGACGACACCTCGAAGTTTTCTCACGGTTCCATCGACTTCTAGATAACGAGGTTTGAATGTATACTATAGTATTCATTTATGGGGAAAAAAATCGAAACAAATGATCTAAAAAGTTTTTGGCATCTTTCCATTGTCTTTAAAGCTAACTAGTCTCATTACCATTTCGACCCATTTAGTTTTGTCTATAGCACGTCATAGCACGTTTATGACGGTTTGGAGTTAATGCAAATTTCTCTAAGAATATTTCAAAGACAGACAAGTCACATTACCTTGTAGTGTATATATCACACGCTTACAATATCAATTTCCTTTTTTGATAATTGGAATTTAATAACCAACGCTTTTAAATGAAGGGGTTGACATAATTGTGTGTATATGTATTATAGCGTTACACTGTAATCAACATTTTCACCGCGTTGTGCAATGCCCCACCATCCGCTCAGCTATCATTACGTAATGTCAGAATTATGACAAAGCTTGGGAATTGGTGATTTCCCGGAAATTACCACAAGACGTGAAATGCAATCAACTTACAAAGATATTTCTATGTAAATAAGTCCGTTAAAACAGATTAAACGTTTCCTGTGTTCTTTGAACAAATGAAGTAGTATAAACGCCATCACAGTGGAGAGTGCGAAGCCTGATATTATACGGGATTCCAACATAATTGTGTTGACTGTCTATTGGCCCTCACAGGGACCTGAGAATTTGTTATAACTAGTTTTGGACCTAAAATAGGGTGTTTAGGGTAATTTTACTCTTTTGGGGAGTTAAGATCAAATTTCGATAAAAATGCCCCCCTCAATGGTCATAAAAGCATTTTTATCGAAAACTGATCTTAACACCCCAAAAGAGTAAATTACTCTAAACACCCTATTTTAGGTCCCAAACTAGCTGTCCAAATTCTCAGGTCCCTGTGCTCAAAGCTACCGGCGTATCACTCTTGTTAACAGTTTGAACGAAGCTAATGACGAAATGATATCTTCACTCAAAATATTGATATCATAATTGAAATTTTGTGCAACAGACTTTAATCATAGTGCACTAAATCTTAGTCATTATACTGTTTTACGTAAAAGACGTAAATATTTAGTACAGTATTAACCCACTGCACATTTCACGAAGCCATTTTTCCTTGAACTTCTAAGTAATTTCGAAATGTTTGTACTTCAATAATAGATATCAATAACCACTAGGTATGTCGTGTTTATTCACTTTATTTTGTTCTGACAGCCGGAGATGACGTTGCAAAGTACTGATCTAGTTTCTGTTATACTGCAATTAAACAATACTGAAAACGTTCATATTTAGCGGTACTCTTATTTGAACGGTAGCAATTTTCACGCTGAAGAATTCCGCTAAATCATCATTGCGCAAACAACAGTTTATGTATATTGCTTTCTAGTTACAGAAAGTGCTACGAATGCGCAAATTCATCATATCGCTTATCTGTTTAAAATCGGTTAAACGCTAAAATTAAAGTTCGCCAAAATAAGTACATTTACAGCAAATGCTTCACAGTTCTTTTAAAACTGTAAGTTGTAACTTGTTGTACAACTCGGGTACTAGTTATTTGATATTTATACCTCAAGAATTAATACTGATTGCGTCCAAACTAGCAACGGCTGCCCTATGGTATCTACATACGTATAAAGACGCAAGAATGTTGTAATAGTGGTAGCATTTTGTGAAATGTTTCACATTGTACGACGATTTTCCAACCTGCTTTTGAATTCTCGTTTGATGATATGTAATGCAAGGACCCCTATTGATGATATATTTTACATGCTCAAATATGGATTCTGTAAGCAAACCGATTTTCTTGTAACTCTCATTAAACAATCGAAAAGTCTTTGACAAATGCAAAACATCGAAAAAAACATTCGGCTTCAAGTATTTTCAGTTTCTATCCAAATCATTGAAAAGGTATAATACTTGTTTATGAATTTGTCGTTGAAACGAGAAATTAGGCCTGTGCGCAAAATCCATGGCTCCGCAGAGGAATGAATTCATGATTATGAGTTCCTGCCCGGGGATTTTTGAACTGACTTATGCCTAAAGTCTTAAGTTTTGACTCGGCCAATCACAACTAACGTTACAAAAAGTAACGTCGTACGTGATTGGCTAAGGAAAAACTTGAGTCTAAGATTGTTTCATGATCTTGGGATCCGGGCCCGTATTCATGAAACCGTTCTCATGCTCGAGCATAGAATTTGTGATCAACACTGATTTCTTGTTCTGGCTATAATTTGTTTAAGAACTCATGTTTTGTCAAATTATTTAGGGAAAATGAAGATCCATGAAACAGAATACTAATTTCAACATTAAGAATTGACTTCTTGATCGTTGACATATTTTAGATGAGTCTCAAGAAAGCTGGCTTGAGCACAGAAACTATGCTCATGAGTACCGACCCTGGTCTCTTTAAATCGGTGTTGGTAGCCTTCGTTTTATTTGTACCGAGTTTATTAGACTGTTTTCAGCTAGTTGAGCATTTATAAGTATATGTGTTCCTGTTGTAGAATATGTAAGGTTGTATACGATATTTACCTGGTCGTGGCGGCTGTGTTGGTACGACATTCTTATTACAGAAGCTCCTATCATTACAGCAATGGAGAACTGGCCAGGCGGCCCTAAGCTTGGCGGGGCGGCGGTTCTCACACAGCAAGGGCGTACTGCTGTCGATGCAGCCCCGGGATGTCAGATGGCTGAAAAGGGGATCGTCGATCGTCTCGCTGTAACAATAGTGTGACGCGCGACATGTCGTCATCTTCCGGTCCATGCATTCCTGGGTTGTGCACACGCACTCCAGCCCTGTAACGATAAAAATAGGATCATGGTCAGATTTATACGGAACGCAACTATCAAAATCGTGTATTTGGTTTATTTTGTTTTACGTCCTATTAACAGTCAGCGCCATTTAAGGACGTGTCAGGTTTTGGAGGTGGAGGAAAGCCTGAGCACCCGGAGAAAAATCACAGACCTACGGTCAGTACCTGACAATTGCCCAAAATGGGTTTCGAACTCGTAACCCAGAGGTCGGAGGGCTAGGACATCTTAACCACTCGACCAAAGCGCCCACTCGTAAACATTAGAAGCAAAAAAGCTATTTAGATAAGAGAACCAGTTTCTATTCCTGCATTTGTACAAACAGTGATTATCTCGAAGGAAATCACGAGAATGAAGCGATTGTTTAAGCAGTATGTTATTATTTATGTAAAATAGTGACTGGTTGATGCGTATAGACGCGATAGGGAAACGGGGTTTCAGTGAATCACTTTTACCCCCAGGTTTACTTTTGAAAATGATAAATCGGTTTATCCTTTTAACCTGACTCTATGTTTTATAGGTAGAATGCTGTTCCGGGTAGCGTCCCGCCCCCTTGTATTCATCCTGTGTCTGCTCGAACCACGCCCCTCCATTTACCGCGTTCCTGCTGTTGTTACGCCCCCTACATTTACACAGCGCCGAGCCGCCATTGTACTCCCATATTCGTTTTGATCCTGTGCAATATTCTACACGATTTTAGTGTTCATTTGACAGTCTTGGTTTGGTCTTTTTGTGAAATAGCGACACGGGGTGTGTAATATATTCTCTCTGTGTAGAGGATGACACAGATAGGGGCGTGGTAAGCCTCCAAATCCCTCGTCAACCTTACTGTGTAAACAGTGAAATCGTCCACCATTTTGTCAACAACAACTAGTTATAATATAAACCCCTGTGTGTCGTGAACGACAGTCGCGTTTGAAACGTTTTTTTTCCAAACATAAGAAGATATTGCATTTAAGCATTTTCCTTATACATATTCTACATTCTCTTTCTAACAATTTTGATTTCAATGTTTCTGGCTCTAGCATAGCTGACGAGTCCTAGCGACCAAACATCTATAGATGTTGCATTGGAAGTCAACTTTGTCATGCTGTATTACTGAAGTGTAAAGACCTATAGCATGTGTCTTATGATCATTTTCTGAATTTATTAGAATTTAAACATTTTAGATTTACCATTCTCAGGCATAAAACTTACAACGGGGATAGAAAAGGAATCAACCGGATAACTAAACTTTACAAAGTTTGATTCTTTTGTCGATCTACTTTCCCTTCAACAGAATAGTGACTTCCTTCAACAACTTGAAGGCTAGTGTCAGAGGAGGAAAAGTTCAAATGGAAATTTTCAGAGGAAAAAATAAAAACAAAAATGATAATAATTCGAGGTTCTCATGTTGGTCGTCTCAAAATGGTTTATGAATTGTTATAGAGCCTTTGCCTCCTGCCAATGGCTTTCGCAACTACGTGGATTTCTTACACTGTTCAGCAATGAACTCATTTACAGCTGAGTAGACTGGAACAAGCAAAAAGCCTTCGGTCACGAGCCCGGCGTCTTACCAATATACTGATCTGCCTCATGGATAGAATTTCTTTGCAGAACCCTTTGTTGTCAGCTTATAAACTAAGATACAGAAATTAAGGATGGCATACATGTCATCGATTTATTTGTTCTTCAGACAGGATAATAGTCACTTTTTTATATTCTGTACACATAATTTTCAACAATGTCATGGTACTGTTGATTTGAAATGAGAAACATCTATTTTCTTTTAGAGCCATTTTATTGGATGTATACAATTTACAAATAGGCTTTTTAAATTCGGGACATTGTAGAGCAAAACCTCACAATCAATATCAATCTTTGTATTCTACAATTAGTGATGTCATACATGCATTAACAAAGATTAACTCATACACAGTGTGCTAAATTCCACGTCCTAATCTCATCTCTAAAATACGTAAATAAATGTTGGTCATTGGGGCATGAACACTTTGATGTTGCGTATCATACATGCATATCTTTTCTTATATTGTATATACTTCATTAGATCTGTAGGCGACCGTAGCCGAGCCGGGCCAGGTAACAATGTATATATATGCACTTTGTTCTATGAACCAGCTAATAACCTGCATGTTATTGTGTCTGTAATGATCTACAATGCTATCTAAGGAGTCTATACACGACCTGTAAGATCAAGGCAGGGTACAAGCCTATTGTCCGACAACGCCATGATGTCTGAGCTTAAAATTAATAAGGTAATGTACAAGAACGATCGGCTCGGATTGGATCACTTAATATCATTGAGATTTTCATTACAAGCCTTCAGTGTAAAGTGCCTTTTATAATAATTGTCTTTAATTGGTTTGGCGTTATTGTTATTGTAAGGTTTTTAGTGGGATTCTGTACCGTAATCAGTTAATAAACAATAATACACGATTTTTGCCATATGAATAAGATTTAATTGGATTCCATATTTTCGAATTCTATTTGTTTATTTTTGTTTCGCGTCAAATAAACAGTTACACCATAATACTTCATGACATTGTAAAGGGAAACCGGAATACCCGAAGAAAGATTACCGACCTGCGGCCAGTAGGACTTAATAAAATACAAGCAAAAATATCAGGAAAGAAGTAATATCATAATTATCTAAAGAATCAATAACTAAAAAGGATGCATTAGAATTAAATTGAGAGTTTTGAAGAAAAAAAAAGGTATTTTAATTATCAAACCATAAGCGAGAATTTTATTACAGCTATGATGGCAATATTCTTTGTTTTGTAATAAAAATGAAAATGTGTCCTTATCAACAATTTTCAGGGAATTTACATGTTTATACTTAAATGACAATATGTGTTCAAAAGAGAGTTATGAAAAATGGTATAAAACATAAACTGATGTAAAAGAGTTGAGACGTGAAGAAAATCCTTAATTTTAAAACTAACAAGAACTGCTGAAAACCAAGACTACGTTCAAAAATAAAAATATTCATCAAGCATGCAGTTCTTCTGGATTGGAGAATTTTAAACTGTCGTAATACTCCAGCATGGTTTCCCAAAGACCGTCAACATCGATACGGCATTCCTCAAGGGACACGACCTAATTCGGTATTATTACCGAAGCGAAATTTAATAGTTTTCAAACTCGATTTCATAAAAATATTCACTCAACAAAATGAAGGCAATTCAAAAACACATTTTCAGCAAATTCTGTTGAGCAAGAGAGACGGTTTTGTTCCAAATAAAAAATACCTTTCCACAAACCGATTGTTTTGAAATGGTTCCTTCATTATCGTTAATGAGCAATTGTCTTAAGAATCGTGACGAGAGACCTAAAGCGTGCAGTCTCCAAGCGAACACGAAATGGTTTTATTGTACACACGCGGGCATGCCGCATGTCATGCTGAAAATTTAAACGATATTGCTGAAAAATTACTCCCACAGATTGCTTTAATGCAGTGGTCACGTGTACCTGTTGAATTCCAAACAATTTTAAGCGTGTTTTTATTATCATTATGAAAGTCACGAACGACCTTTTAGCAAATTTGTTTACAAGTTGAATATATACGTGATAAACGAATGTTTGGCACGGCAACCAGAAGTTGTGGGACAAATAAGGTAGAAATTGAAATTTGCGAGATGGAACATGAAATATTATAAATATACAGCATGCTGTTTACATATACAGTTCCTTTTCAAATGCTCAATTATTTTAGCGCAGTTATCGGTATCTTTTTTTAACCAAAAAAAAAAATGTCGTCATGTGATCGAAATGCACGGTTTGGTTGCAGCAATATTGAATTCTAGGAAACATCAAAGCGCCTGGATGAATTTGACACGCTCTCGGCAAGGGAGCTATCTTCCTGTTCTGATGCTATTACTTGAAATCACTTTCATTAGAATGCTTGGTTAGCTTTTTGAAAGCGACTAAATATTAAAATGGTCTGTAAAATATCCGGAATACGTTTAAACGGTAGGGAATAAGGGTCAATCACTTTTTTTTTTTTTTTGCGAATGGGAAATACATGTATCAAAATGATTTACAACAAGTTTTCTGCAAAGACAGCCTTTTGATTTAGTTCTATAAGAGAGTTGAGAGGAATATATATGTATCGTGCGATACAAGCCAGAAAGATGTGCGTGAGAACTATATCTGAGGTCCTCCCAGAGGCTGTCGCGGAAACACACGTTTTTAAGAATTTATTTGAATATTGGAAAATGGATAGAAACTTTTTGAAAAATAATATTTTACTAGCATTGACTGTAATCGTCACGGGATACGAAGTAAAATATAATGTTGAAATGGAAATCAATAAACGGCAGGCTTATGAAATATTGAAACGATGGTGTCATTTTCACGATATCTCATGCACGAGGCAACGGGCAAATAAAATGCATCATAGCGGCACGGCGCTTTCGAAAGAAGCTGACATTTTCTATCACCTGTTATCTTCGTAGACGTCAGCGAACTATGTACAGCTAGCTAGGCAATAGAGAATATGAAAAATAGTATATTTGTAAATGAAAAATTATAAACTGCCTACAGAAGCCATTTTGTGCATTGTTGTAGATATTCCCAAAATGAACGTAAATTTTTCATATAAAATCATTTAATCATTATTTCTCTGTATTGGACTTGTCCTAGACTCGATATCAAGATTTTAGACCTCGTAAACTTTTCATATAACATGATTTAAACCGTATATCTCTCTACTGCCATTGACCTAGAAAAATTAAATAAAGACATTTGACCTCGCAAAAATTTTGATATCAAATGATTGAAAGATGACGTAACACACACATATGCTGCACCTTTTAAATTTAATAATAGATACAGTATGCCGAAAAAATGAATTAAACTGCATAATTAAGCTGTTTAGTCCTCCTAGGACCATTCAGTGATGCTAGGGGTTAAAGGGTGGGAATCCAAAATGTCTAAACTGGGAATCCAAAATGTCTAAACTAATGTAGAAGCAAAAGGGCAAGGTGCGTAAAACCCCTTTAACCCATGAAATTAGAAGTAAAAAGTAAACTAGTTCCGTATAATTTGAAATCGTGTATAACGAAAATCTGAATATTATGTATCATGCCACTACTCAAACGAGTTATAACTGTGCCAATGGAGGCTCCAGTAAATTTCGGGGATCAAAAAATCCACCAGCAGAGTCTGCCACCCCCTACCATTAAAGATGACCCGCTTTCTCCTAATTGGCATTGTCCTTGAAAACTATATCACAATTTTTGACCTATATGTTATATGCATTGTATTGCTTATACACTCCCCACCATTATTGCTACAATGCGATATCAGAACTTGGAGCTCAACTGTTACGTGTTAAGACTATTTTCACAGATTTGTTATATACACAGTACCTCCAAAAACCTTGTTTATAGAGAAAATTGAATAATCAGATCCGTAAACACGCGCTGACAGCTAGTATTTGTAACATTTAGCACCATAGTGGCAGAAGAGTGTTTTGTATGAAGTTACATCTGCGGTTTCGCTGCAAACATACTTTACTAAAAGTCTTGATCGAATACCAATGCCCGTCAATGAACGAGCATATCATAACAAACATTGCACGGGTGTGTTCCGGTAACTTTACCTTCATATCAAGACGAAGGCGCGTGCCCGGGAAATACATACCGCACGTCAGGGGAGGTATGCACAATCGAAATAGCATTTTGTGTATGTAACGGAACACGGACTTGCAACCAGGCGTGACCCTCTCCCCTTTCTTCCTTCTTGAGATAAGCCAGGAGCAGAAAGGACAAAACTAGACTGGTTACCAGCCCCTAAGTTTCTAAAGAGAATGTTTTTTCTTTTCTTTTCTTTACTTTTCATGTACCAAACTAGACCGGCTAACAGCCCCTAAGTTTCTTAAAAGAATTCTTTTCTTTTCTTTTCTTTATTTTACATGTACCAAACTAGACTGGCTACCAGCTCCTACGTTTCTATGGAGAATTTCTTTTCTTTAATTTAATTTACATGTACTACCAGCTTGTCCCCCACTTTTTTCAAACTTAGGCATCCAAGTGATCAAAATTATTAGACTATTTTTTTTCTATATCTGTATACTATTGTAAAGACGGGAGCCACTCTAGGATCAAAGCAACCTCCCCCCTCCCCCACCCTACCCCAGACGTTCAAAATGTTTGAAACCTCTTTAAAAATAAAAAAAACCTTCAGACCTTTTCACAATCTACACTGTGTTTGAATCATAGTTGTTTTCTTTTTAAATTTTATCATAAGACTTTCTAAATTACTAAGTACAATGTAACATATTGATGCTTGATGAATTAGATTTGAAGTGAAATCGAATGTAGTCAATTGGAGTGTTTCTTTGGCTTATAATGAAATTCTAGCCACCCTTAGAATCTTTGTAAATCGGTATCAAAACACTCTTTTATGACGAACGCCATTTCGGAGCTAATTAAATTTATAACAATCAATTTTAAGGACCCGAGTATGACTCACAAAACCACGCCATCTATCCTTGTTGTTTGCTTTTCAAATGAAGATACCACGTTGGTTAGTACAGACGGTCTTTAACTACATCAACGGCTTCACAAGCGCTGCCTTTGAGTGATGTAGAATTAACTGTTAGTTTTCGATCGCGTCTCATCTATCTCTGCTGCCTCGCCGATAAAAACCCGACACCATAGTTCGCACACGATCATACGAACATCTCGCCGTCGTTGTCGTCGATAAAAATGTAATTCATGAAATTTAAAATAGACCCAGCGGTAGAATAAAACTTTTCCTGAGTATGCCCTCGCAAGCAGAAGTCATAGACTTAAAAGTAGGGTCGTCATTCAAAGGAATCGATTTAAAGAGTTCCCACTAAACAACGGGTTAAACATACGGACTTATTTTCCGGAAAGATTGGTGGCGAGTCAATTCAATTTCATGCAAAGTCAACGTAAACTATAAATAGGACAGTAAGCATATAAATCTCGGGTTTTACACGTGTTGTGGGAGAGTATATATACATATATATATACACACACACACCAAACCAAAACAGCTGTTTACAAACTAATGAATGACATAAAAACCCGTGAAAATGCACGCGATCTTTAGCGTGCAAACATACATTTAATAACTGAGAAGGAGAATTGCTTTGAAGATGGGATGAGGTCAAGTACACAAAAAACAGTCACTCGCTAATTTTCACACATTTCGAAAAATGAGATACATGCCGTTGGTGCTTGGACAATAATTTATTTCGGATATGAAAGATTGCAAGCCGTTTTGTACAAAGCGTCGATTGTTTTTAATGAGTATGACTACTCGTTTGCACTCGTGAAGTCGCGATTATTATGGTTTCAATGTTTTTGTATGTGCACTGTAGCCGTTTAGATTCCGTGTCTGAAGTTTTTACAGCTATATAGATAAGTTCAGAAAACTAGAACTAGATAAACTTGGGCAATATAATTCTTAGATACCAATGAAGCTGTCATTCGGCTGCGCGACTTCTGACGTTCTCCGGGCGCCTGTATGGTGGGGAGAACCGCAATATTCCACGGGGAGGGGGACTTGAGAATGTTGGGAACCGAAACATGAAAAGGAGTGTAGTGGCGGGTAATCGCTTGGACTGAAGATTTAGGAGGTAGATAAACTAGAACATAGGGTAGGCTACATCGAAACCCGTCTCAGAACTCGAGGAGTTTTAGTTTAAAGATTGTTTGAGAAACTGGTATATATAAGTTGTACGGTATATATATATGCTATCGCTGGTAAAACTGACGGCACAAAAAAGTCTTTTAAGGTTGAGAATAACTGCAAATAGTTTTGTCGAGGGCAATTAGCATTGAGACGTTGCTAGATATGTATTAGGGTATTCACATCCTCACAGAGAGCAAGCCATTAAACTCTTATGCACTCGCACCGAATAGGCTGTACCTTCTCTAGGAGACACGGGAGAAAAAATCTCAGACACCAACGAGAATTAGACTTGCAGACAATTTGATCACCAGTATGAGAAACTATCCGATATTTTGCCGAAAAGAACATTACGTCTCCATGAAATGCTGTGGAAACCGTAAAATCTTTGATGAAGAATTTCCATCATTCACATTTTTTTTCTACGTGTCGCGAAGAAGATGAATTTGGCCGTCATGGAAAAAAATATGTTTACGGACATATGTGCAGTGTTATTTGTACAGCGTACTTGAAATGTCTACTATTGGCGTCTAGTAAAATACTCGAACGAAATTGCGATTCTTATGCCCTGCACAGAAAACTTAACTTTAAAGTCTGCTCATCCAGAAACAACACGAACAACGTTGCATTTCAGACATATATCTCTATCCACGGGATAATTCAACGAGTCTTTTTCCTTTAGTATATCTTTTGAAATTGACAAACTAACAAATAAGCATTATCTATCTAAACCGTTTAAATCAACGACCAAATAATACACGATAATCAATATCAAGGTAAGCTGACAATGCTTTAGATGTGAGACCGAAGTCCAGAGCATGTGCGAACCACGCCTGGCTCTTCCAACGAGGTGTGAACAGCCCTAATAAGTTCATACAGGTGCTTTATGCTTGTCGAATTAGACTAAAAACAGAGGTGAGGAAGTCCGGTAACATATGACTGACATCCTACCACAAATCATGACAGAACTGAACGAAGGGAGGGCTGAAGGGCTACAATTACCATATGGGGGTCTCTAATCAAACCAAGACTTCCTCCCTTGGCCGATCTGGTGTACCCCAATAACCATTATTCCTTAATTCAATTAGTTTTGAGAGGTTAAACTGTCTTTATCTTTCCGATTCAATCACATTCGTCCGTTTCCTCCTGTGAAACGGCGAGTACATACACGGTTAAGGGAAAAATATAGGTTAGTTTGCTGGTGGTCTTATTTGTAAAATTATGACATAATTTAAGGAACTTTTCCTTCCGATTTATACTTTGTCTTCCAGTCTTAAAGTTATTAATAGAAAATGAGTTTCTAATTTGTTTAATTTTGCCGTTGAGTCATGCGTCAGAAGTATAAGTAGTGTACTTGGACGGCGCCGTCAGATTTCGATAGAACTCTAGTGTACCGTATTCAGTATAAGCTACACTGAACAATGAATAGACATATGCCTATCAGTTTATCGTGCTTTTTACAAAGGGGTCACTTGTAGAAGTCAAATACCAAAGCTTACAGACTTTGATCTGAACCAAGTTCATTCCGCAGCAAAAGTGTTCCGGGCTCTCGATAAGTAATGAATCTGATTGGCTTATCTCTCCGACATAGTTTATGCTTGTGTTCTGAACTATAAACTTGCGAAAAAACCGGACATGAAAAAAATTCAATCGTATTTAAGAAAACACTATGAATCCGTAAGTACGGACAAAGGTGGTCTGAACCACGGATGGTCAGAGTCTAGACTGGACTTCCTGTCAAGGACAACTACAGCCGAACCTCGTTATTTCGAACTTGTTTAACTCGAAGTCCCATCACATTCGAACTCTGTAAGCTGGAATATTGGAAGTTATTTACACGCTGTAAACTCGAATATACGGATAACTCGAAGTTTTCTTCATAGTTTCCCTGACTTTGAGAAAGCAGAACTCGACTTCAATATAAAGGAGTGGTCAGTCTAGATCAGAACGGTCAGACAGGGCTAACCAAGGGTCATGGGAAACTGTACAATGGTCAGAGACAGGGTGTTTGTAAATAGTTTAGCTTTATAAACGTCGTGATGTAAAACTACACGGTTACTGTACCTGTATTAGACTAGCTACCAGCTGCTTCTAAGTTTTAATGATACTAAATAAATCTGCATCTTACTTATAGTTTACCCCCCCCCCCCCCCCCCCCACCTTTATTTGAGCCAGACATCCAAATGATAGCAATTATTAAAAACAAATTCTAAATCATTTTTACATCTAGAGACAGGGACCAGTCTATGTCTGTATGTACGGGACATACATTACGTGTGCTAAAACCTTAATTCAAATATCTAAAGTTTTTCATTTGTGTTTCGATTAAACGACTGATAATTGAAATTGACATGTCAACATAATTGAATAGAATAGTAGGACGGATTTTTTTCTTAAAGTTTTGCATAATCTTAATTCTTATTATGACCAGGACAACAAACGTATAAAGCTTTTATTCTGTATATAATAATAACCCTACCATACTGTGTGGTTTTACGGCTAGATCGACATCAGGTAGGTCTACGTTATGTAAACCCTGGGACTGAGATAATCTTACAGTCGCCAGTCTTTTAATACGAGTAGAATTAAAGCGGTGATAACGATCTTAACAATTGTCCCAAACCCTGGCGACTTTTGTATTGTATTAGATCCACGACAATATGGCCCCGTATTTGTAGCACACAGTCTGTGCCGGAACAAAACACGACTGGCCTACCCCGGGTGTCCTGTTCGGCCTAAACGGCCTGAAATATTTATTGGTATATATATCACAGGTATACGATACATGTATATAAAAACGTCGGTTGTATCTCTATATACACACTACCCCGTGGTTCATATGTATGTGGATGTCAGTACATAGGGGTTTATTGAAGTATGAACGTACACACAATCGCACCTTCAGATATATATATATTGTTTATACATACTCTATTACGTCCCGGAAAATGCAACATGGACATATTTTTTATTGATACTTGAAGAAATATGTTCCGGAATTAATTTGCAGTTTAAGCAGTTTCAGTGTTATTATTGTATGTGAATATGATTTTGTTACTGAAGTGGGCTTCGAAAAAGTTTATTTCCCCATTTATACGATTAAGTTTTCTATTTCAATGTTTCAATGTATTTACTTACCGTCTTATGTTAAGTGCGCTATTCCCTTATATCGTAAAAAAGAGATTTATACCGTAAAAGGAGATTTATAACGAGTGGTTAAAATATAACATTTACCGTAGTCATCCTTAATTACCGTAGCCATCCTAAAATCTGTCGTCACCAAAATTTACCCCACAAGTATCAGGATTTGAGACGACACGTTACTGATACCAGGGCAGAGAGAGACAGCAACTTTTTGTAGACAGGTATTGTCGAAGTTAACTCGTTCACCTCTAAAAAATCAAAATGAACTTTTCCAACATTTGATTTAGAAGCGTTCAAATGTGTTTTTAGGGGATGAATGAGTTAAATGACTAAAACCTTTATAACATTTTTTTAACTTTAGAAATTCATTTTGTAGTAATGAAACAAACAACAACAAAAACTATTTACGATTCAAAATGTTGGTTTTGAGAGGGGATAAAACACTTATATATCATATGATTAAGAAGTAAAGAGTTTAAGATGGGATGCCGGTAAGTATCACACCCAACCCTTCCAAAAAATCTTAACGTAAGTATACATGTAATGTACGTAATATTGTGTATCTGTGCTTGCAAGTAGGTAACACACTTAAGTTAGATAAAACCATTATTCATAAGTCAGTAATGCAGTTGTCAGGTACTGACCGTAGGTCGGTGGCTTTTCACCGGGTACTCCGGCTTTCCTCCACCTCCAAACCTGGCACGTCCTTAAATGACCCTGGCTGTTAATAGGACGTAAACAAAATAACCTAAACCAAATCCTGCTTAAGAAAACTGAAAAGCATTATTTTCCAATTTATGACAACCGTTATGATTGATTAACTCATCTACCGCAGTGATATCCCATAATACTATTAAAAGGATTCTCATTTCTAAACACACTTCCGTTACAGTAACAATAAACGCCAGCAGCAGTATCTTCTTAAGTCAGCCCCTCATTAGTATTCGTGAAGACTAGAAGTCCTGCTGGCGTTCCATTATGCAGTTAAGCGTCTAATATGCTTACATATTTTTTTCGCACACCATCCCGGGGGCAATGAAGAAATACTCGGCTTTCAGTTAGAAATATCGGGAATAGTTTCCATGACAATGAGTAGCGGAAGCTGACAGAGGCTGGCTTTCTTACTGACAGAAACAAATGTTGTGTTTATCCTGACAAGTTAGTTTACATGTATATTCTCTATTGAGCGTGTAACAAAAGCACAGCGTGTTGCACAATGATATTGTTAGATCTAAGAAAGGACGTCACATCCAGACCGCCGGCACCAAAATCGGCATTCTCTGGTCAGACGTCACTTCCAGACCGCCGGCACCAAAATCGCCGTTCTCTAGCCAGGCGCAGAGTCTGAATAATCGACGCCCTGCAGAGAAAGTCATATAGATCCATGGTCAGTTTGTTTCCAACAATACCAAAATCTTCCTGATCGGATGCATTGTGCTCGTTGAACCCTGAGTCGATGGAATTAGTCCCCATTGGGGCTCAAACTGTCCAATGCAGACATCTGAAGAACATTTCCTTTGATAGACATGGATGCGCGGTGATCGCCCAGACCCTGCCACTGCAGCTCTAGCATAGGACCCGTAGGGACCCGTAGGGCACACGTGAACACCTGTGCTGTCACTGTCTGCATGAACTACAATTGCACATACCGCAGTGTCACGTGACGTGTTCTCTGTAACACCTTCGACTAGTATTAGGTCGAAAGTATTTCGCCACCGTTACCCCGCAGTCTTAACTTGGCGTGTTCATGGGGTCATAAAGCCGGTTTCGTTTGGGATGTGGCCTTTCACTAATTTTCTTATATAAGATTTGCTTTATGAAAATCAATTTCCAGGGAAAACATTTAAGTGGGAACGTTTTATAAACCAAAGCTGCCTCTACTATTGGATACTCTTTGCCACTTCGTTGTTATCGTCTGAGCTGCAGATATCGGTTGGGGGGTAAATAAAAGAAAGTTCAAATGATAAATCAGCTTTGCGGTTTTAATCAAATCTGATTTCACCATTGCATAGAAAAGAGTTCTTCTACAAGAAAGGATGTACCTAACATGTTTACACATAGTTACAATACTAAGATACCTGTATCTGTGATGACGGAATATTTGCTACCCTTATCATACCCAAGTCTTGTCGCAAAAGTATTGTAAACTTAAGCACATGACTTTAAAATGGAAAGTGAGATGTGCAATCATCATATAGGAATACCAAGAAGTTATCATCAATTTTAAAAATTAAGTCTCTCGATGATAAAGGCTAAGCAGAGGTTACAGTTTTCATTTTTGCTGACCTAAGACTGTGATGCATTATCATATTTTCTGGACAATAGCGCTGGGAAGTAAGGTCAGAATATTTACAACTGAATAACATCCACCTACAAAGTAACGTCTAACCGTGAGACAAATAGTTCATGCCTAACTATAGGACAAATAGTTTATCTGAAACAGCATGTAAATATTATGTTTAATTATATCTTTAAGTATTGGTACGCGAACATTTAACTTCCCAACATACCCTTTTCAACTGTTGTAGCAACAAAAAACATTGTCGGAACATCAGTTTGCCAAACGAAGATGACAAGGCTTTGTGTTCAAGTTTACTACCGGAAGGTCTGTTTGCAGAGGAAAGAGAGAGAAAGCAAAACTCAAGGATATAAGTTATAGGAAGGGCCCACGGTCTTAGATACACGGATATTTTAACAGGTATGGACTGTATCGAAATCCTTTAATCCAGTCAGGGTATACAAGCATTTGAGGGACGAACCTCTCAAAGTATCTGGCTTATAGAAACTACATAATCAGGCGTGTTGTATTCTGTGGTATATCTACTCAACGTGGACAGTTCTTTACGAAGATAAAATAGACTTTATCAATAATAATTAATGTTACGATAACAATGAGTAGGCAGGTCGGTGCAGGTCGTATATTGCTTTTGATGAATCTGTTTTGTAAATAAGTTGTATTGTTTCCATTTTTATTTATTAATTTTTTGTTCTTTTAACTATAAATAATAATACTATTGCATGCAAATACATTAAAGAGATAACTGCATAGACAATTGTAGGTACAATCTGTTTAAATCAAATGTTTTTTTATTTTTATTAAATTGAAGATGTTTTCGCTAAAACTGTTGAAGTGTTTATGTGAATGAATTTAATACATAATCCTGGATGAAATTTATCGAAATGAAATGCAGCTTTTGATTTTGATATTTTGCATTTCTTTCAAATTGTTTATTTGGATATGTAACCGAAAGAAAGAACGTGCATATAAATAATATTTTCATATAGCTATGTAGAGAAGTTGTTGAAAAGAATCAGTGTTTTGGTTTTTCAATTCTGTATAATTTTTTGTAAAATTAATGAAAGGTATTTGCGAAAGAAAGAAAAAAAGAGAGATACAGAAAGAAAGAAAAACAAAAGAAAGAAAGCAAGAGAGAACGAAAGATACGAAAGGAAGAATAATATTATGCTGTCAACTAGTGGACAAGTCATCTTTATGAAATTATTGCTAACTTAATTGTACAAATTAATATTCGTCAACATTTACTTAAAATTGTAGCCGACGGAAAACGTGGCACCAAAGCGAATGTTTTAAGGAAACATTTGTCACCGAAGTGTCATGTTATTCAGCATAAATACATGTCACTTTAAGTCCTCTGCACCTCCCGAACATTTTATTGTATATAATAAGGTAGAAGGTTTCATTGTAGTAAGATAATTACTACGACCGTCTCGTGGTCATTTTTCATTTTCACGGTCATGCACTCGTGCGTAAATCTTTGTCATACTGTTAGTCTGTCAGTCTTCGTGACTAGTCCTTGTACTGTTAAATGTTCTGTATCCTGATCGCTAGCATGTACTGATATAAATATACTGCATTTTGTTGGTTATGTAGTTTTGTGCTTAGTTTCCACCAAGTTCATATAACGACCTTTCAACATCGTCAGCATCAATTGAGAACCACAATCCTACCCGTTCTTAGTCTCCGATTATCTTTATAATACTAAAACACGGGGAAATCGTTCTTGTCCAACACGATGAGTCAACGACAGTCTGACATATCTTCTCATACCGTTTTTAGGTGGATCTGTGACACCACCAGGAAAGCCTACGAGGAGCCCAGTTCTGAGACACGTGACAGTGTTCGGGTAAGGGCGCACGAGATTAGGGCTCGTGCTGCATCTCGGGCCCTTTTTAACGGAACCTTACAACTACCACTCCTTAACTTCTCAATATTTTGTATGAGAAAAAAAAGAATCTTACAATGGCTGATAACAGCGTTTTAATTTCTCAAAAGAGTGTTTGTACACCAAAAAGCAACATTTCGTAGAACTCTAATATTCTTTAGTATGACGAATGACAGGTTAAGAAAAAATACATTTTTGTTTTAAGAACGCTAAATAAAGATGTATTTGATAACAAGTATTGAATCATTTAAGATTGTTTACTTTGATGAAGTTTCATTTCAAATGCTCTATTATTAGGTTTACTTTGGGTACCTTTTTTGTACTGCAGAGAGGTATAAATGTATTTAAATGACATCTTTATTTAACGGGCAGCATTTATGAAAAGAAGTATTTCTCTCGAAGGTTCGCCTTTTATTATCATAAAATATTCACGTAAATGGAAATGAAACGGTAAATTACTCTTCAAAACTTGTCAACACATTTGTAATTTGATATAAGCTTCAACGGAGATTTGTCAACAGAAACATTTTCATATGCAGTGCATTATAATGTTAAACGAATTTGTCAAATTTTATACAAATGACATGATTATAATTAATGTTTTAATTAAGCTGTCACCGGAACTTCAGGTAAAAATGTTGTATGTATTTATAAACCGATGTCTATCCAGCTCGTATATGTGATAACATTCTCCCTATAGCTGCGAGCAGAGCACTTATTCTGACGCGAAATGTAAACAGAGGTATATATTTTATGTTAGTTTTGTATATTTTATGTATTTTTGGGTAGGTTTCCTTCACGGGTCGGCGGTTATCGGCTTCAACCATCTATGGAACGCAACATAAACCCAAACATCACCCGTACAAAAGTTATAAAATCCCAAATTTATAGCAGTTCGGAAGACATACACATACGTTGATATGTTTCAATAAAAATTCGTGTACTTCAGAAAGAGAGGCCATCACCACCACCCAATCTCCATCATCAGATGATAACAGGACGGTTCATAAATCACGCTCAAATCTCGCGGTATGTGAACCGTGTCGCACGTGCAGTCGGAAGCGTCCATGACGTCATCATGTCTCAATGATTGCCGTTACATCAGCCGATCAGAGGACACGTGGTATTACAATGTAGGGTAAAAAAAATATGTTTTACAAAAAATTTTTTTTGGCTTCATACCGGAGATACGATCGACTGTTTACATATTCATGTTGTCATAAATTAAAGTTTATGGTCTGATGAACACTTGAAAGTTTATATGAAAATGTCACCTGTATTGACGTCTTATTTAATCGCCGTTTCTTTGACTTCTCCCTTTGGAGAAGGGGATTCGGCTATCTCTAATTGTTATGGTATAGTAAGCAATTATCTGTCTGCAGGATGCCCCAATTTTCGTGTTTCAGGATGCGAAATCAAAGGTGTCGCATTTCCTGTCGGGGCCAATTACCTGTAATTTTACGATGTAATGAGGCTGATTTATGGATTTTCAGTTGTGATAAATATTTCAAATTGCTGCATTCAAAATCTATTTGCATATTCACTTCCGGTGTGCACAAGTTGTTCTGGGTTTTCAAAAAACTGTTTGAAAGTTGCATATCATAGTATCGAAAGCAATGGTAAGTTGTGAAGCTACCAAGTTTTATAAACATGATTTTAAAGATTCAGTATTTAATGTGTTTATAGGAGGTGTGACGTGATTGTTTACTCACAGAGTGACATTTGAAGTCCACTTTTAATGGTGCAGTTTACTTCTGACGCGACAGAAAGTTGCCTGTAGGAGCTCAGTAATTGGCCGACTTAATAACAAAGAGTTACAGTCAGTGTTCTCTGTTTAGATACAAACACACTCGAGAACCATTTACAGTAATATTCACAAGTTTTAAATGTAACGTCAGCTTGAATAACGTCATACCATGCAACGTAAAGCTAACCAGACCCAAAGCGGGTGCTACTGGATTCCTGTCCGCCGCCGTCACCACTTGACGTCAGTCATGTGCAGGGACAAGGTGGTCATTGATCGGGACCGAGTTCACCTAGGGAGAAGAGGCTGTAACTACACAGGGTATCCCGAGATTCCACTTGTTACCTGGTATCGGAGGCATGTGACAAAACATCGACAGGAGTTAAACGTTGCGACAAAGAGGAATACATATTTGATGCATTCTGTGTATGGTTGGCCACGTGGAGGTGTGATGGTGTACGACCCAACTACGCCCCAACACTCGACTGTTATCTGGTATTTGTGAAGACACAACCAGAACCACATGGTATATATAGCACTGAAAAAGGAGTTTCTACATACTCTGTATCAATGGGTTAAAATATCTAATATTTTTTTTAACAAATCCCTGAAGACTAATTAAGCAAATCATCTTGAATTAATAAATGGTCGAAATGAGGTGTAAGATATTAAAATACATTGCAAAAAATGGCATGCCATTGACCACTTTGTTTTATGGATAATTTAGATGAAATATACGTATCTTCGGTAAGGCGTTCCTATGGATAAAGACCGTTCATGTAACTGAGGCCTGTTGTAATATTACTGTAGTGTTGCCATTAGAGCTACAGCAATAATGTGTGATTGCATCTGAGGTTTTGTTTTGTTTTGGTCTACAAAGCAGTCTCGTCATAGTACATTTTATAGAAATAGATGTTAGGGGATTCGTTGGAAATATCCGGTGCATTTAATATACTGTGTCGGTACAATATCATTAAAGGCCCAATATACGTAACTTTCGGCAACACTTGAAGCGATAATCAAGCCTAATAACTTATTATATTTATAGATTTAGTTAAGATTAGCTGAAATCAGCAATTTTCAAGATGAATTCTTACGCGGTTACCGGTACAGCAGTAGTTGAAACTCGGTATTTGTAAACATACGTCCATTTTGAACCGTCTTCTACCTTCGGTTTGTTGTTGAAGTGGGCCCCAGCTGAATTATTTTCAGTTCTATAGATTTTTTTGTCAAGAGTTTCTTGTTAGTTACCGCTCAGGTTTACTTCGTTTTAGGCTTATTTTTGCATGGTTATTAACTGGATTTTTTGTCAGAATTTTTCAGAATCACGAAAAAATTCCTGAATTTACGTATATTGGGCCTTTAACACTTAATACACAAACTGTTAAAGTTAACCTGATAGGTCTCATTGCTCTAGAGAAAAAAAGCATCAATTGCAAAGGAACCATGCACCCCTCCATAAATCCCCAATGGCATCACAATACATACAGGGTCCCCACACACCCTCCAATCTCCTGGACAAAATAAAACCTATTTCTGACGATTTTTATTATGTTTTCCTTTTACAAAGTATTATAAATTTGTGTAGTATAAAATAAAATAAGAGAATACCGAAGCGTCAACAAAATCATAATCCAAACTCAAAATCGATTAAACCAGGGGCAAAATTTGAACAAAGGAAAGATTTACATGGAGACCCTTGCAAAAGTACAAGAGAATAAGACCAGATGTTCCGGAAGAGTAAGCGTCTTCTGCTTCATCGACGACACCCGTCATGTAAATCTTTGTCACATCCAAGTAAACATTAAGTTATTAAAATTAGAACCGAGTATCATTGTCAATCACAACAGGTAAACACACTAATGAGCATACTCAAAAACGTCCATCTTCATATCATTTAAAGATACAGAATATTTCTCAATGAGACAAAGATGGCGACCATAAAACTTGCCCATAGTACTGATCAACTTGCATCTCTCGAATCCTTGTGTTATTAGTTTGTTTGCCACGTGATAGTGCGAGCTTACAGAGTGTTATGCATCACTTCTTACGCTAGATAAGTGCCTCCATTATATACAAATACTTTCTCTGTGCCTCCATGTGAAACGCTTTTTACAAATATATAAAAAATGAGAATAATTTTCAAATATGAAAGCAAAGTTATGAGTATATTTAAGCAGCAGACGTACAGACTTAGACACCATTTATACCCATTAAATCGACATAATATCACATTTTCATATGAAAATTGGAAACATGTGTTCGCATGCTAATGGTGAAATAGAGTTATGTATAACAGTACCGTGTGTTTTGATTGAGTGACGAAATGAATGTTGGGAATAAATGAGTTGGGTTACACAATAGGCAACAGTGATGAGATGTAGAATTAGCCACGTAACGGTGATATCTCGCACTAGATCTGGGTAATGGTGAATAAATAATGGCATACTTCACAAGCTTACTGTTATCAGTGATAGCGATATTACCGTAGTTAAGCCAATAATTCTCTATTTTATACTGTATTATCGTAGTTAAGCCAATAATTCTCTATTTTACACTGTATTATAGTAGTTAAGCCAGCAATTCTCTATTTTACACTGTATTATCGTGGTTAAGGCAGTAATTCTCTATTTTACACGATATTATCGTAGTCAAGCCAGCAATTCTCTATTTTACACTATATTATCGTAGTCAAGCCAGTAATTCTCTATTTTACACTATATTATCGTAGTCAAGCCAGCAATTCTCTATTTTACACTATATTATCGTAGTCAAGCCAGTAATTCTCTATTTTACACTATATTATCGTAGTCAAGCCAGTAATTCTCTATTTTACACTATATTATCGTAGTCAAGCCAATAATTCTCTATTTTACACTGTATTATCGTAGTTAAGGCAGTAATTCTCTATTTTACACTGTATTACCGTAGTCAAGCCAATAATTCTCTATTTTACACTGTATTATCGTAGTTAAGACAGTAATTCTCTATTTTACCCTGTAATATCGTAGTTAAATCAGGAATTATCTATTTTACACTGTATTACCGTAAATATGTCATTAAATCTCTTATTTTACAGTGTATTACCGTAGTATGCCAGTACATCCCTATTTTACACTTTTACCGTAGTTATGCCAGTATGGCTTTATTTTACACCGTATAACCGTAGTTAGAACTGTTTTACTCTAAAAACAGTTCCTGAAACCCGTGGTGATAGTTACATCAGTACAAGTCTATTCTATAACCGTAGTCATACTAGTACAACTCTGTTTCACAATGTACAACTGTATTGCCACAGTTTAATTAATACAACTATGGTTTAGCCTGTATTTACCGTAGTTATGCTATTAAAGCACTTTTTCACACTATAGTGATAGCACAAAAGCACTATTATGCATGAACTTACAATAGCAATATCACTGCGGTTCATAAGTAAATAAAGTACGATCACTAAATCGGCATTTCACATTAGATTACCATATTAATGTTAATTTCAGCTTTCTTTATTGTTTATTACAGAAGTAATATTATTTAAGTGTTATTTCTAACTCAATGTAATGAAGCTACCAACAGATACATCCTAATCCGAACCATATTTAGTTTAAACAGATAGCGGAGAGGATAACTAAGAACCTCAAACTAAAAAAAAATATGTAAGCAACAATATCAAAAATCACGGTCAATCAAACGTCATTATCCTTTCTATCTTTTAATCATCGGTGATGATATTTACATGATAACTGCCACTCAAGATATATATATATATATATATACATGTAAAAAACTTAATAAAATAAATCACAAAAAAACTTCATAACCCAAGAAAAGATTTATCAAATAGCCATAGGGGAACAAATAGGGGGAGGTTAGGGGCGATATATACAACTAGAAAGTCAAAAATCAAACTCTCGTAAAATCTATGTTCTCGCTAGCTACGTCGTAACCTATATAATAGAATCAATTTCCACTCGAGTAAGACCTACTGATATTTACGTTTAGAGGTCACACAACGATACATACTATTGCTTTTTATAGGGGAAGTCTTATTTACTTAGAATTATTACACATGATTACCTCCCCTGCTGGCCCTTCTTAAAAGGCTCCGTGTCTGTGTGTATAGACCGTTCTTTGTGTGTTCGAACTGTTTTAATTGTACTTCTCTAGTTATTTAAATAGCGATTTCACACTTTATGCGTTCTACAAGGTGTTTGGAGGTTGACTGATTTAAGCAATCGGTGGGTTTAACGGCTAAAACTCTCTCCATCTGCGTTTTAGAGCCGCATGGATTGTAAATAGGGACCGGGTTGTACACCTGGGCACTTCGACGTGGGGATTAGAGTAACGGCAAGTATACGTAAACAACACTGTTATTACGCTTTATTGAATATAGTGAGTAAACGTATACTTAATACAACCAATACACTATACAAGTACAAGATGTACTAAACTCAACTAGTAAACTATACCAAATTTAGTCAGGCAAACCACAACTAGTACACTAAAATAAATTTAGTCAGGCAAACAACAACAAGTAAACTAAAATAAATTTAGTCAGGCAAACCACAACTAGTAAACGAAAATAAATTTAGTCAATACAGGTGTTAGTATATAAACAGTGTATTTTTTAAGTTTTAACTTGATCTTAGAATGATATCTCAGTTCTCACTTCGAGGACGTGACATTTACTTTGATATCACTTAGTTACATCGCAGGTGTCGTCGATAAAACAAATTACGCTTCTGGAACACCTAGTTTCTTATTCCCTTGTACTTTTTCAAGGGTCTACATATAAATCTTCCATATAGTTTGCCCCTAATTTTTTCGATTTTGAGTTCGGATTATAGTTTTGCTTCGATATTCTGTGATCCCAAACCACCCACCCCCATCCCACCCCCGTATGCCTGTAAGCTGCTCAATTATCACAAAGGGATATAGAAATAAACAAAATAGACAGCCATATCTTTATAACGAATTAGTCAAATAATTAATGTTTATATATTCCAAATCACTATGCCTTTTTCTGCATATTTTGGTTTCAAATCCATTAAGACTGATGCTCTCGGTGAAGAGTTGAGAAAACATGAGGAATCCCTAGTATCATATCAATCGGGTATAACACATGGCAGACAAACTCTGGTAATATAATTAATAAGACGCCTTCCTGCTTTAATTAAAACTATGACGTCATCGGGATAAAGACGCAGTAATGAGAAATTGTACTCTTAGTGGAGGAAGGAATTTCAATGCTAGACAATATAACGACCCTCAGAAATAAATTTATGAATATTACCTCAAACATTGTAATACGTTACTCAAATGAGAAATGGAAATAGCCAACGCAAGTTTAGTGCTGTCCGACATTATAGAGCTATACACAGACATGGATATTGCACTGGGCAGTGTAAATAACCTTACAGCTGGAACCAGCAGGCAACTACTTGGAGACAATGTATAGTCACAGTCTGACCCTAGTCCCTTAGTGGTGTCCTCCGTCCTATCTTAGACACCAGGGATGCCCTGCAATCTCGTTATGGAACCCTTACGTTATAGAAACCATTTCCTCAGATAAGAACGTTGTCTCTGGCACAGGAAGCTTCGCCCGTAAATACGCCAATTCTATCATTCAATTATTACCGACCATTGCGTAGGGCTTCAGCCATTACCCACTTCAAACAAATAATACTCCCAGGCAATGATCGTTTGGCTGATGCGATCAACTATACAAGAAGGCCTATCGTAGTGGAACCTTAGGCTGACGAGATTGTCTCAATACAACCGGACGACATAACGAAAATTTAGCTGAAAATATTACTCCCAAGAAAGGCAGTTACGACAATTGGTTTTGGCTGCGTAGATCACCTTTGGGTTGATGAAAGTAGGGAGGACCGTACACTTTACTGTTTGATTTAAATTAATAATGGCTGTTGAGCGAATGAAGAACCTTCGTTTGGCATTGAAAAGAGCAGTAATGAGCCTTTGGGATAACACAGGCTGATAGTGTGGAGTCGGACAGTCTGACCAGTGGCTCTAGTGAACTTGTATGGTGACAGCATGAATTAGCGTGATGTTTCAATGTACGTCTGCTTCACTGGAGAAAGGTATGTCTCGCTGTACAGACGGTACGAGCAGACGATTTAACAGTCTAGACTTAAACGATAAAGATTCTTTTCGAGAAAGAAATATCACTGAAATTTGATAACAGATGCATAATATGTTTATTGAAACAGCGGCAGATATCTATAATTATAGTTAAATATATAAGAAAGAGAAAAAGGTTTTTAAAAGATATCGATTTCGTTACTTAAAGGCCCAATATACGTAACTTTCCGCAAAACCTGAAGCGGAAATTAAGCCTAATAACTTATTATATTTATAGATTTAGCTAAGATTAACTGATATCAGCAATATTCAAGATGAATTCTGACGCGGTTACCGGTACAGCAGCAGTTGAAACTCGGTATTTGTAAACACGCGACCGTTCTGCGCTGTCTTCTACCTTCGATTTGTTGTTGAAGTGGGCCCCACCTGAATATTTTTCAATTCTTTGGAATTTTTTGTCAAGAGTTTCTTGTTAGTTACCGCTCAGGTTAACTTTGTTCTGGGCTTATTTTGGCATGGTTATCAACTGGATTATTTTTCGGAATTTTTCAGAATCACGAAAAATTAACCGAAGTTACGTATATTGGGCCTTTAATATTTCTTTCATAATATTGAAAAAGTTTTACTATATCCGCATTTTAAAGTAAAATTTAGATAGACATTACATCTTTCAAAGCTGATGAATAAATCTGATTGAAAATATATAATGAGAATATGCAATATTTTCCAATATAAACAAGACATTTTAGAGGAATATACCGGTATCCTAAGCAAAACATTGCAAGACTGGTAGTAAATTGTGTGAATTGTTGTTTTTCGAGATTTGTACCTCTATCTATGAGGAAACAAGGGGGTAACATGGACCCCTATCCCTAAAGGCGAGAAACAGGGTTGATTGTGTAAATTTTCGTTTTCGAGACCACTATTTATGAAAGCTTCACACGATAATGAAGATGGTAGCCACTTGACTCACAGATCTACTGGTGAAAATTGTCATGGAGAGGGATATGGAAATACACTCGACTTTTCTGTTTGATGATGGGTACATTCATTATCATATAATCAAGAGGTCTTTAGCAACGGTGGAACCGTCAATATGAATCTGTTCTTGCTGGGGTCAAGTAGATTTGTAGTTAGTTTACGGAATGGGAAACTTTGGTTAATTATATTTTGGCGTGAGAGCGAAAGCTTGTTAACTAGTGCCGAGATATATCTTAAAGGCCCAATATGCGTAACTTCAGGAAATTTTTCGGGGTTCTGAAACATTATTAACAAAAATCCAGTAACTATGCAAAAATAAGTCTAAAACGAAGTAAACCTGAGCGGTAACTAACAAGAAACTTTTGACAGATACATCCAAAGAATCGAAAAATAATTCAGGTGTGGCCCACTTCAACAATAAACCGAAGCAAGAAGACTATTCAAAATGGACGCGTGTTTACAAATACCGAGTTTCAACTGCTGCTGTACCGGTAACCGAGTAAGAATTGATCTTGAATATTGCTGATATCAGTTAATCTTAACTAAATCTCTAAATATAAGTAAGTTATTACCGAAAGTGACGTACATGTATATTGCGCCTTGTAAGGATAAACTTGTTTAAAACTCCCGGTTCTCTTGTACCCACTGCTCTACCGTTGTAATGTACTTGTGGTAATGATATATTCCGTGTCAATGTTCTTCCCAAACACAGTAATTGTTTTATTGAGCTAATGCAATTGTCACTGAATTCTCAATTACCTTTACTAACACTGATTGAAACATTGATTGAAGAAATACCAGTTGCTTTAAAAGTAGACTTACGCATACCCTAGGCGCCTATGATATTCGTGCCCTTACGAAACGTTACCGTGGGTTTGGAAACCATCACTGGGGCTATAAACGTAAAGATATGTACAAGCGCTGTGTACACAGATTCAATTAGAAAAGGTAATTCTCGTGCACTATCGTGAAAAGCTCCTGCATGGAGCGGGGAACGACTTTTAAAATTATATAGATATGAACCAGGATCGGTTCCTAATGTGCGTTTAACATGGGTGTAGAGGAAAGGGACCTTTTCAGTCTAATCTAATAACTTTGTTTATCGCCAGGCCAAATTACATGTATCAATCGTGTGTGTGTGTTTTGAAGCGAGTGGCAAGGCCTATAGGGAGACGGCAGCGAAGAATATATGGAAAGAGCAGCAGGATACCGACTTCTTCTTTATCGGACTATAGAGACCCAGAAAACAGCCAATAGTTATTCGCGGCGTAGTCAGCTATACAATTTAACATCGCTAACTGATAGCAATATCCATTTGTAATTCAATTTTATGCTATTTTAGATCAGTGCAATAAGACGTCATTACTCTTTTTGTGTCATTTCCGCTCAAAACCCATGGTAAATAACGTTTAAATAATAACTGCTCCCCACAGGAAGTTGTGTAACGTAATGCATTATGGTATCTTGCACGTTTCTGCTATGATAGTGCATTTATTACAGATTATTGCACTTTACTTATCAGTAAACCCCTTTTATTCACTTATTTTATTGATATAATCTATATTGATATTTTATAATATCATGATCTTGCACGGACTCATTTATCTGTAATGTGAATTCATAACCTTGTGTTATAGTATCAGGGACTGTAGTTATAAAAAAATAAGTTTTGTAACTTATTCAAAAGGCTTCTTTCTGGTTCCACTTTACTTAATCTTTATATACAATATATAAGGGCGACTTAAAGGCCCGATATACGTAACTTTCAGAAAAACCTGAAGCGAAAATCAAGCCTAATAACTCTTTATATTTATAGATTTAGTTAAGATTAACTAATATCGGCAATATTCAAGATGAATTCTTACGCGTTTACCGGTACAGCAGCAGTTGAAACTCGGTATTGGTAAACTAGCGTCCATTTTGAACTGTCTTCTACCTTCGGTTTGTTGTTGAAATGGGCCCCACCTCAATTATTCAATTCTTTGGATTTTTTTTTTTTCAAGAGTTTCATTTTAGTAATCGCTCAGGTTAACTTCGTTTTAGGCTTTATTTGCACGATTTTTTTCAGAATTTTTCAAAATCAAGAAAAAATTCCCGAAGTTACGTATATTGTGCCTTTAAACCAATTTTATATGTTTTACGTGAAAGGTTTGAACGAAAACATCGCCCATTGTCATACAATGAAGTAGGTATTTAGATAGTCATGTTCTCATGACAAGTACACGACCGAGATATATTGCCTCAAATATTCCGCTTTCGTGTCAACCAGCTATTACTAAGACAAAGAAAATGAGCTACATAGTGATGTATCATGGGGTCACATCCGGGTATTTAATAAAATTTCAGTTGACACCATAATATGACGACAGCGTAACAGTGTCGACATTTGCTGGCACCACCGTAAATCATCGCCTGTCCAGAACACAAACACAAAGGACACTGTGGTCAAAAACGTCTAAACCATGTTGATGTGCACTGGTGACACCGCACTGGAAAAATGTCTACAAATGTACGATGTCGTTTGTCACCAAGTTATAAAAGTGCCATCCTTCATCCGTAAATAACGCCAGGAGACAAAAACCTCTGTTAGCCATTTGTACAACATCCCATTTACACTGAAATTACACATACGTTTCTCCCCCGCCAGCCCCGTGTCTGTTAGATACAGTGTCTTGTCCCGCTGCTACTGTGTGGGACATTTTAAGAGGTGGTCTTTATCAGAATATATGTATATATGTATATGAATGGTACACCACACACTAGTCAACCATTTGTAAACTAAACCACGTAGTTACCGTGATTCCCCCTCGGTATCGGGGTCATAGAAACTCTACACAGTAGTATACCTAACTCATTGTCGCTTTGATCTTGTCAGTCAGGGTCACGGAAACGCTACACTCAAACAATGCCGAATGCAACCTGAGATGCGATACATTCAATTTCAGCTGAAAACATTTGTAACGGCTGGGTCAAGTCACTATGCTACTGCTAGCTGTAATACCTAAGCATATTGTTAAAGTAAAACTGGATGAAATGCCAGCGTATTTACTTTTGTGAGATCAACACCGCAAACCCGAATGCAACATATGTACACACAAGTGATCTAATGCATTCAAGAAGAGATTTATCCGGCATTTTGTACACCCTCTCGTTTCGTACCCAAACTATCAGTAGTTACACGGCGTTGTATATCTGATATCTTACAGAACCTACTGCAAACTATTTTTAAACGGCATACTGGAATTCTTTGTATGTTATGAGATATGACCTCAACTACTTTACAAATGGGTGGAACATTTGATTTTCAACAGAATTCTGGCGTTTGATAAAATTGAAGTTGCCATCTAGCAAAATGATTATAGGCATCAAGACTATCAGGAACGATGCAGGATTGAGTAGTCGTGAAAAGACAGAAACATCGCTTTATCTTACACAGGCTACTGAAGCCGACAGCCAGCACCATCGCGTAATGGCCGTGTTTTCCGTTTATAACTGTATCGCAAATATTTATACATGGCTACGTCTGAGGCTGAAGGGAAATCCCCTCGTGGCATATTAACCCTTCTTGGATCACCGAACTCTAATAAGGCAGTTTGTAGTTGTTGGCGTGTCTTTCTCATTACAAGTGATTCTAAACATGCTCATATAATATGTTGTAACAATGACATATTTTACAGATGCTAGCTCCCATAGCAAACGCCATGCCACATTTACTAGTTTATTTTACTGAAACCACACTTTTGATCAATTTTAAGGGTTTCCGAGAAAGGAGCAGTTTTTGTATGCTTCCTCATGTAAATGTGGTATTTGGGTTACTTGAGCAGTTTTTGTGTGCTTCCTCTAGCAAATGTGGTATTGGGTTTATTTTTTACAGCAAGTTTGTGATCAATTTTAAGGGTTTTTGAGAAGAGGAGAGCATAATATGTGCGCTTCCTCTAGAAAATGTGGTACTGGGGCTATTTTTACAGAAACTGCAGTATGAGATCGATTTTAAAGGTTTTTGAGAGTGGGGTAGTTTTTGTGCGCTTCCTCTAGCAAATGTGTGACTGAGGTTATGTTTTTTCCCCCAGAAAACTCAGTACGAGATCAATTTTAAGGGTTTTATTTATCAAGGAAATCTTTCGATGTAAATATGAATAGTCTCTTGTGTACCAACGAACTGTGTGTGATTCTGTTTTTATCTCTTATGTCCATGTAATATAAACACAAATAGTTAATACGCTGATTGACATATCTTGGGAATGTTGCCACTTTGTTTTAGTAACATGCAATGTCTGCTATGTAGACCCAAAGACTCCGACGAAAGAGGGAAAGTAATTGTACTATCGTGATAAAAGGCGATAGTATATACGGTTTCTTACATGTATAAGAACGCATTTCCTTCCTCATGTATCTCATATTGATTGCTTGCAACCTCATAAAAGATATTGCAAAACAATTATCTCTTTTCCCAAAACAGCTTACTAACGGGTTCCATTATCTTTAATCGTAGAAGTTTAATATACTGTTGAAACTTTGCAGTTTATATAAGTATTGAGTTACTACGTTGAATGATGTTTCTTGTTCTGTAGGGAATACGTACAGGTATATAAATCTATATTACTTTAATGCAAGCTGCATACGAACCGCAAAGAAATTACAATAACGGGAAACATACAGTCAGACAGTCAAAGTTTAACCTTCTCCATTCAGTCATATGTTTAACAAAACAAGACAAAAATAGTGAAATTTGTTCTCTGTAAACAATTATTTAGTTAATTTCATTGTATAATCATAATGCATTGTTAACAAAGATATATTAACACACACATATGCTGAACCTTTTAAATTTAGTGATAGATACAGTATGCCGAAAATATGAATTAAAATTAAGTCAAAATCCTTATGACAAATCGTTATTTCCTAGAGTAAAGCTGATGACAGGGAATGCAATACGAAATATATGCCAGCTCTTTATCACGGATTGTTTTTCTTGTAGGAACTACCACCATACTACACACATGTTCAGTGGACTCGTACAACATGGAAGGATGGCGTGCTTGCTGAAAGTGTGAGGCTTGTGCACCCGGATCGAATGAAACCTAAACCAGATATTTTATGACCTTGAGAAACACATGAAATGTATAATATGGTTTTTATTTTGCCTAACATGTTATGTCAAACGTAATACCCTTCCAGATAAACAGTGCAGCTTGTATGTTTTGGTATGCTCGTGTTAGGCCATACTGTTTGAATCGTGGAATTACTGCCAAGGAAGCTATTACACGCATGAATTGACAGGCCGACAAAACAAAACAAGAAATATAAATTGATATCAAGATTGGATAATAATTATTGAGTGTTAAATTTGCTCGAGAAAAAAAAAACTTAAAATATTCATATTCGATATTTTTTAATGCAACTTGTGAATTCAAATTTGTATATAGTTTTCCTTTACAGAGCGCACTGAGATTAGTGCTAATTGCTACATTCCTGTCTGCATGCATTGCATACCTGTGTCATTTTCTGGTGTTAAAAACATGACTTGGTATTTGTCATTTGCTTTGTCATGTTTTTGTCGACATTCGTTTGATATTACATTTTGAAAAGAAACATCATTGAGGAATGCAGTGACAAGACTGAAGATTTTTTTTTTTTTTTGTAGATTTTATAGATTTTGAGGTGGATGATCTTTGACAAATTAAAGCTTACCCAACATTTTAGGTGTTAAGAAGTTAAACCCGAGTTTTTACCTGTGTGTTGCTTTGTGTCACTGAGCGTACCTGTGTTGTCAGATTTACTTCACCTGTTTATCAGTAATCGACAGGTAGGTCTAAGGCGTCTCTATCTCACCTTTACCACCGGGGGACAGTATTTCCCGTAGAGAGATCCACTACCCTAAATCTGCCACCTCAGCAGGTCAAATAGTTTTATATCCCATTTACTAATATTTAAAAAAAAAACCGGGCCAGGAAAGGTCAACATCAATGTACATCCATTTAAACACCTTTTGAATATTACATTTGTATATAAAGCTGCATTATAAGAATATTATGTTGCATATAACATATGAATGTTTAACGATTTTCAAAGGAACGTGGACATTCCTTATGTGTATGTCGTCACGTGATCTGATTTGTGAAAAGCATTGTCAACTTTTTTATTTTCTAATAAAGTATATTCAACCGAATTTCATTTTGTAATTTTTTTTTTATATAATTATTTTTTTTATATTTATATTTAAATTTGATAGATAAGTTATTATGATCATTGTTCTGGATTTCAATATTTGATTCGATACAGAAACTTGCCTTATGTACTCGTTCTATACATAAACGATTCGCCGAAGGGCATTTGGCTGTATATCTTTAGACATCACTGAAGGTAATTTTCCTTCCGATAATACAATTTCCAATTTAAATGTTTGAGTCTCCTTTTTTAACGTGTGGGCTGCTATGCAAGATAAGGGGCTCTTTTCTAAACATATAGAGAACGCCTTTAGGGAACATGTGCCAGGCAGTTGTTTTTTTAAAGTCCACATAGAAAATAACAATTTTTGAAATTAAGACATAAACACACATTAGCGTTTTCCCTGAAGGTGCGCATTCCATTTAAGCTCATGTACAAATATGACGGTCTCATAGCTATGATTGTACATATAAGAATATAAATATTTGTCAAAAAATGTAGCTTAAAAAATCAAGCTCCCTTTCACATTTATAATTCTTGAAGACATTGGTATTTCATTGTTTGAACGTTTAACAACTTTTGCAAAAAAAAAGAGAATATTAATCTATTAACTGTATTATAGGAATACAAGCAATACACCATTTGTAAAATGCTATATTTCACAAGTAAGAGGCAGATTAGGAATTGAAGGTTGCAAGTTCAATGTTAATATCTAGTTCTAGTTGATATAATGTCGAATGTGTTGATTTAATTTTACATGCTAATTTTAAAAAGTGTTTTTGTCAAACATATTATTTTTCAGGCCCTAATGAACATTTGAAACAGCGGAAGTATTACACAGACAAAACGCCCCGTTCCTTTGCAAAACACGCCTTCTCTTTCCAATTCATTGCAGCAACAGATGCACGGAAAATACTGCGACAAACTCGGAAATCATATTACTACCTCTAGGAAAGTCTGTACGGATGTTACGCATGTAATTTGTCATAATTTAAGTCTGAGGATCGTTTTTTCCCTTTCTTATAGAATCGTTAGTGACTAGGATTGCTTCGGCGCTAAATCGGTGAAACAATTAAGATAAAAACGTCGATAAACACATCCATACTCAGGCATTATACAAGAGTTACGCCAGCAATAACCGTTTATTCAAAAGCCTATTACGTCGATTTAAGCTCGGGATCGGAACAATACAAATTCATGATGGAATTCAGCTATCATTCAATCACCAATCTAGAAACAAAACCCCGGGAAATCAATAAAAGACTACTCATTCGAATTAATTATTGGTGCTGTTATCAAAATATCGCCCGGCCTGGAGACATGCAGAAGGGAGAAAGCATTCCACTTTCACTACTGGTCCATAACGCTTTTTGATTGATTGTTGCAATTAATTCGGTTTTAGGAAGTTATATTTAGTGAAATGTTGCATGCTTGATATTTATCTAATGAATCTCTCTCTCTGACTGTTTTAGTTGTATACAGAGAATGAAATAGAAAAAAAAAGATCAAAAGAGATATATCTGAATCGTATTGGAATGACGTAACAAGACCGTTTCTGAGGGATTTATATAGATAGTGACAATGGTTAGGATTGCTTTTAAGCGTTTATTTTACATTGTATGCGGCAAAAACAGCCTTAATTCGTTATCCCATTGTTAGTTTACTAAATTATCAATGTTTTATTTGGATTAAGAACACTTTTTGCTGAAATTTTGAAATAATATTTTATTGCGTTCTGGCTAGCGTTAAGATACCATCAGATGATATAATACGCAGTTAGCATAGACGGTGCTTGTTGACTCACAGCATGCAGACCAAATAACTGCCCATTTTGGTGTGATTTATACTGACATCATCAGAGTCATCTGGTGACGAGCTAATGATTCAGAGATCCAAGGACGATAACTCTAGATAATATCAGAGTGATATTTCAATAGCGCACATACTCGATCGCTGTATAAATGTCAATGCTGCGAATTATACCGAAACAGATACCTATCTATACCTATATGTGTAGCTGCAGTAATTTGCCTTGCAAATTAGCTAAATATATCCTTCTTAGCATATAATTTTGTTTGAAGTAAAGTTATATGGGATGCACATCAACCCAATTTTTTTATATATATTTTACAAGAGGAACGGATTATCTGTAAATATATTTCTGTTTCACAAAAGAGTGTGTCAATTGTGTTAATTGTTTTGTTTGTTTGTTTGGTTGTTTGTTTGTTGTTGTATTGTTTTCCTTTAATTATCAACAAACTACCGATGGTTTATATTTAAGCTTTTGATTAATGACAGGAAGTTGATACGTATAATCTTACGAAGAGACCTAATTATGATATCATGCTGATTCGTGTAACGCATTACGTACTTTACGAAACGAATTCCCATCACAAAGAAAATGCTCATTTAGAGTCAATTAGAATGAAAGTATTTCAATATGGTTCCGGGCAATCGTTCATGAAACGCCCCGCTATCGTAATGGAGAAACAACCCCCATTCAGCGTCAGAAGAATATGTCTGACGAAGTCACTTACGTGTAAATATTTTCATACACACACCAAGCTAATTCCATAAAAGATAGAGCTGGACTATTTTTTGCTGCACTTGTGGCCCGCGGCTCATCGCGCGGTGATTAGGCAGTGCCGTGTTACACATATCAAGCGTATTATGTCGAGTCTGTAGCTCCCGCCGAGCTCTGCCACTGCGATCTACAGTTTTACATCACAAATCGGGATAATGACTTTTTGAGAAACTAAACTCCTTCCTTTGCACAATCATTCTAGTTTTTAAACACATCCTTAAACACTTTTTATGTTTTGGCAGGGACTATTTTTATTTCATGTTATACCGAGAATTACATGTTAAGCTGGATAAATGAACCGGAAATTGACATGAAATAATTATATGAACTGTTACCTCTACTGCCATAAAACTTATCAATATCATGCCGGCCCATGCTTTACGATTGAAACATCCACCATTAAACTCTTCGCTGTCCATAGAAATACAAATACAAAATTACATTTTAGCAAACAAATAATAATAAAAAAGTCAATATTCAGAAAAAAATGATCATAGAGACCGGTATCTCATTATCAATATGTATGGTTATTGTTACTCGATGAGTGACATTGACGTCTTAATATGCTATTTTTTATAATTACATATTCATTTTTGAGAGCATGAGTCACCACTCTGTATAAAACCTCTACCTCACCACACCTGTCCGTAATTGTAGGTATCACATTTTTCAGGAGTCACCCATTCACTTTGATGTGATAAGTATATTGTACCGGCAATGAAACAACAGCATAGTAATCATTTCTTGACCTTTGTCGTTGGACAAGGCCATGCCCCAGTCACGGACAATACTGGCCAGCGTCTAAGGGTGGACAGGCGCTGGACATATTGATGTGAAGGGGTCAAAGATCTTGTGAGCTTTACATGGCAATGCCGACAGCTTCGGGTGACATACAATGTAAAACATAAGTTCTACTGTAGCCAACATTGTTATTGCTGATGTAGCACCAACTGCAGTAATGATATTCTGACGTGCCCCTGTTAGATAAGGACGTCGTTAGGAAGGTCTATAGTTATACTCATCAATCTAGCAGTTCAATATATACAGTGAAACTGTCTGAAGAGAAATCCGCCTGCACTATACTCAGTCCAAACTTTTAAAAGTTGATTATCTGTTCATATCTGCATAAACATGGCATCCATTCTTAAACGTTCATTACGAAATTGCCAAGTAATGAAAGATGGCTGATAAAACCCATAAACTCGTGGATGTCAGTGCGCCAAATTAACAAATTATCACCGTTAACGCTCCTTAAAACCTCGCTGTGTTCATCCTAAACGATCCCCTGACAAGGTGTTAGTCGATATGCTTAGTGCTAACACGGGCTGTTGACTGTTTAATCTGCTTTTTAATGGTGATTGCCAGTTTTTTTTCTGCAAAAATCTGTTTAAGATATACATGATGCCATCTAGAGGAAGCGTTTTATTTCTTCTCATATAAAACATTACGCACATTACACTAATCGTTTGATTTCAAGGTATTGTAACTTTTGTTTCAGATGTAAGCATTATGTTATTTAATCATTATTCATATAATTTGAATTCATAATTTTTGATATTATATTATATGAATTAACTGGTAACAGTTTAACATATAAAACATAAACGCTGATTTGCTTTTTAGCTTTTTTAAATATTGTTTTAGATGTATGTAAGTATCGTTTTATCATAAAAAATATAACACTGAAAATTGTTTTAATTTCTTTTTTTACTTGTTATTTCTGTTATTTCTTCAAATATAAAAAAGGGTTGATTTTGCATCTTAGGTTTAAATAATGTTCAGATGTATGAAACTATTTGATTATTATTCATAAAATATGAAAATCGTGTCAGATTATTTTTTAGTTCACTTATTAGAGTTTTTATCTAGTATGACGTCATAACGCATTTCAACGGTTCAAGCATTGCAGAGTATGGCATCAATAACGTGCAACGGTGTATTATTCATGATATAGTACTTAGTTATGCTGCTACATGGAATAGCACTGTAAGGTATATCTATACTTGTCACATGTAAGTATATCTTAGTATACGTACGCATATCATACATCCCGTAGACTACTCGATCGCTAGAGCTTATAAACAAAGACAATGTAAAACGTGGTGTTAAAAATATAATATGATTCATTTGTTCTTTTAACATATACTATATGTTTTGCAATGAAAAAAAAATATTTTGTTTATTTTCTAATTTCAGGTATATTTGTATACTATTGTATTCAAATTAGTATACAAGTAATATATTTTATTTGTCAACTGCTCATATTCGCGAGGATGCTAATATTTCCTAATTCGAGAAAGAATCAAACATTAAAATTTAAAACCTCGGGAAATATTTTGTTCGTGGTCATATAATTAAGGATTCGCATATACGCAAAAGCAAACCCTTGCTCGGTTTCAGAAAGAAAATCGCGAAATTTTAAACTCGCGAAAATTAGCAACCCTATAGAATCTGGTAAAAGGGAATATACTACATGAGTTACTGTTTCAGCATCGAGATTTAAACGTTTTGACCCTTGAACTTTTAAAAGCAGGAGCACCCACTGACCTGCCAGGCGCATGTAGTCTATAAATCCTTGAATGGATTATTGACAGATGGCATCGAAATGTGCAACAGATTCCATACAGGAACGTTGACATTTACACGAGAAACTGATGTTTAAAGGGAACATTACAAATACTGAAGCAATGATGGCTTTGTTGCAAAATCGGTAATAGATTTCATATTGTTAGCCGTTTTCTCTTCCTGTTTTTCTAGGTAAAATACAAACATGTGTATTGATGAATTGGGTGATTCTATTTCAGGAGCTGTCTATTAATGCCTAAGTGTAAATACTTTTTCGTAGCTTACAAATTACATTGGTTCACCAAATTACATGATACGCAAATTTGTATATATATTTTTGCTCGAATCATGATTTAGTTTGGTTTAGTTTATTTTGATTTACGTCCTATTAACAGTCGTTGTCATTTAGGACGTGTCAGGTTAAGGAGGTGGAGGACAGCCGGAATACCCGAAAAAAACCACCGACCTACGGTGGTCAGTACCTGGCAACTGTTCCACATGGGTTTCAAACTCGGAACTCAGAGGTTGAGGCCTAGTGGTAGAATGTGGGGACACTTTAAACACTCGGCCACGTGTCCCCTGATTGAATGAACTTCTTACAACGGAAGGATATAATATATATTTGAATTTATTGTTTCTTGCAAATCATATGCATGTTTTCTTAACAGTAAATAATTTGAGAATAAACTGCATTGCCATTTTCCTCCATATATCTTCTCAACATATTTTTTCGTTGTTCAAATTGATATTTTTTCCCTCCTTAGGCCGAAATATTAAAACCATATACTTAAGAAATGTGTGTGCTTGGCGTTATTCCAAAATTTTGAATTCCTTGCAAATACTTGTCTTCTGTGATCCGAACACGTGCGTGTTACTTGGTGTTACGTGCAGTAATACATTAGCAGTAGAGAAGTTTAATTTTGACAGCTCTTTGAATTTGTTTGAAGTTTTTATCTATTGCGTTTTCATAACTGAAAATAACTCCCTCAGGGTGTGTAAAAAAATCAAAGTATAAATTAAAACCGACAATATTGCCTTACTGCATGAAAGTGCACACGGGATAAAAAGTGCACGTGGGACGTTTTTGAACATTGTGGTACACGAAGTGTTTTTTCTATACATTTACACTATGTATGATAACTGCTTGACAACTGTGATAGGGTTATGCAATAATTTTGTAAAGATGGCTGATAACATAATTATCGACTGTTACTTTAATTTGATTCATGTTATGCAGTTTAAATGAAGCATTAGGTTTGATAATTATGTATAATTAGCAATCCTCACTTGCAAAGGTTGTTAACATTGTGTTTCTAATTACTGCTATCATATAATACTGCTAATTACTTAGTAATTATAAAAACACATGTCCCTTTGAAGTTTGATGGAAATCAGTAATTACTTTGCTAAAGGTGATATTAATGGACTACGTCAGATGTGAAATCAAGCAAGCCTTTTATGTATATGGTCAAACGTTAATTTAACTGATTAACACGTTAACATATATCATTACACATTCGTTGTTGTTATTGTTCAGACATTTTCCACAGGTGTCCTGTTTGGGAAGAAAGCACTTAATGAATGTCAGCTGTGTGTATGTTAATTGCTTATATAGAACTGCATTATCTGTCCCACACAGGCATACAACATAAATAAGCCTTAATTTGTCTAATTCATGTGCACACCAATTAGAACTGTCAAAGATCACCGCACAGAATATCACAAAAAAATAATGGCGCAGATCATGCAGTAATCAAGCTGACATAATTAAGCCTCACGCGGAGCTATTTATTTCTTTGATATGCCCTTGCATAACTTACTAAAGTCATTTAACCATGCAAAGTAATCATCTAATCATGTTTGAGAATTTCTTTTCATGTGGACAATCACATGATATCAATTATTTCATTCCATATCAGAAAATTAGAATAAAAAAACATGCTCTGCACATTAACATGTCTTTGTTATCGAAGTAACTTGCGTCAAACTTATCCTTGAATCCTTCGAGTTGTTCAAGTGAAAGTGATCAAGCCTATTCGTTAACTGACAGGTAGTGTACTGAAAACGCCTACAGCATCGATTTAAACCCTAAATCCTAACAGTTAATTGATAATAAAGAAACGAAATGTTCCCCAGGTAGAAAATACCAACAATCAAAAAGTTTTAAATTTGTAGTCAGTGTATAAGCCAGCGGAGAAACCAGACAAGACTAGGTTTTGTGGTAAGTATAACAAAAAGGACTCGATGAGGTTGGAGATGTTATCGAATCCTCTGTTGTAAATGGTTGTTAAAGGAGAGGAGAGAACTTTACCGTGCTTTCTAGCCGATCCATTGTTTATGAATGTGTTCAGCTTAGAAGATTGGTCACCAATTTCCCCCAATTTACGAACCTATTACACCGTGGATAATAAGGTTCGACACGAAACTACGATCCGGCTCTACGCCTATATAGGAAATACTGAGACTTTTTAAAACTCGTGTAAACTAATCGTGAACAGGCTGAACTCAAAACAGTCTTATCAGGAAAGGCCATCACTAGCCCTGCCGAGAGTAACACGTATTTATGTATATATAATGTATCGACAATCCCGCGACACCGGTGACAGGGCTAACACGGTACCCGAGACTTGTTCTGGTGACCAGGACTGGCTTGTACATCGACTAAAAACGCACAGTCTAATGTATCTCTAATGTTACAAATTTGTTGGGGGTTTTTTTTCATGAAAATCTATCACATTATGCGTTTTCTTTTCCAGTTGTAATGATATTTTTTTTATTGAATGATGAAGGTTATTATTTGTTATGTGTAGAAGATTTACTACGTATTCAGCATACTTCCACAAATTTAGTGGAGGTATGATCGTTCAATATATTATGTTCATGTGCTAATGGGTTTTCTCGATACAATATTTATGAAGTCATGTGTTCAATAACGTGACATGTACTTGGATGTGATCTAGATTTTACATGGTCGATGACACAGAGAACGCTTCCCTTCCTGAACATCTGGTCTTATTCTCCCGTATTTGTTTATGGGGTTCCAAGTAAATCTTTTGTTATATTAACATTACTAAATGTAGGCTGTATGATTCTTTGCTCTCGCTATAAAATAAGTTATTATGTAGATGCAAATAAGCATTCTTAATATATATATATATATACAAAATAATATATTAAACTTATTCTAACAGAAATGTATTTATTCATTTTATTGAATAAAATTGATACATGTGATTTGAAATCTGCCTAGCCTGAAGTGTGTTGGTCCAAATCAAGGTCATTTTTATCAAGTGAAGTATCCTAAGTGTTTAAGGCTTATTTTGTGGTTACATATCAGAATATGTAATATTTTTCATAATTACATAGCTACATTAATTTTCAATGCAGAATTAAAATACTGAATTTATTGGAATTTATTGTTTTTAAAAAAATGTCAACAGAGTGTATGGACCTACTGAGCCATTCTCTATCAGTTTGTTCCCTTATCTTCCATAGAAATACTTCTCGGCTTATTTACATCCGTTTGCCTCCGAAGAATTACATTTTGTAAATAAATGTCATAATAAAACTTGTTATTTATTTATTTGAATACGAAACTAAAGGTTTACATAAGTAATACAATACTACATGTGCTTTTTCATATCGCAATCACCAAGCGTCTGTCGAATATTGACTTTTTGTGCCTTCACATAACATCGGGCAATGAAAGCGTTCATGAGAGCGATGTTTGTTCCAATTTTCGCCAAGACACACTTTTCGAGCTCTTTATCGATACCACAACACTAGCACGAAGCGTTGGAAGTTGGTATTATGTGAAAATTATCACAGTGCTGATAATTAAATTAGCGGTGTGGCGTCGGTGTAACGGGCAGGACGGAGGTTTTTTAGGCTCCTATAGGAACTACCGAGCGCCATAGATACTATAAATTGTGTCGAAGTTATATGTTCGCACTGGCGTCTTCGTGATGAATACAATATAACTAGGAGAGAATAAATGGAATATCATAAAAGCTAGATAAACTCGTGGCAGTGCTTGCTTATGACGCATGCAATAAACATGTTCATAATCTGAAAAAAAATGTTGGTGTTACTTTTCTATTTTTAGTTGTTTTGAATTTCAAACCAAAACATTTCTTTTAAAAAATAGTCTTATTTTCAGAATTTTTTAATTACAATACAGTGTAAAATTTGTTTTGGTACATGTTTTTACTTGTATAACATATTATTATTATAAAATAGTACACTGATTATATAATTAGCCTTATTGTTGAGTACCTAGTTTTGCTTTTTTCCATGTATTTTTAATTTTTCGATTTAGACATTTTCCCTTTGTGTTAAGAATTTCCCATGAAATTATGTTATGGCTTTCAGACCTCAGAGCTTAACTATTTCCAATTTGGTGTCCTTGTGTTAAAAAACCTGAATGGTGCTCAGACTTATTCTACTTTAATGGTCTCTTTGAAAACATATAATATGTTCGATATCTTACTTAAGTGGTATAGACATGTCAATTAGAGGCTATTCTACTGCTAACGATCAGAGGTCCTGCCCAGCGGTATTGTTCGAGACTATGTGGCAACCCAGCATAGGTGGTCCACCACACCCCTCAAACCAATAGTTTATTTTAGCAAAGACTACTATTTGGTACACATTTACTGCTTTTCTATATAATTTAAATTTTAACATCAATTCAATGGTAGGATTAATTATTTCAATTTTTTTATAATACCAAAAGCATGTTTTGCTGCCAATGGTAAAAAATTAGACTTCTTAACTGTTACAAAAAAATCAGTGATCATTACTTATATATTGGTGTTAATAAGATTTAAAAAATTGACATAGATTGACAATTAATGATATTGTCAATAATAAAAATATGTTGATATATCATGTTTCGACAGCATACCTGATAATGAAATAATACTATTTATGAAATTCTTTTCTACTATGCCAACCTAAAAACGGTATTTTACCAAGAAAGTATTACACATACCATAAAAATGCAACGATACTATTTTTGATATTTTCTTCCAGACCGTTTTAAACGTTATTCTATGAAGAGAGTATTGCAAATAATTCAATGGTATCATATTGACATAATCTAACTTTAAAACGTATCCTCTACATACTTTACATTAACATAGATCACCACGTTTTATCTAACTAGCGCCATCTGTTGTTGAAGTGTTACGTATTTTAATTCTGAACTGGCTGCCATATATCATTACAACACCAGTAAATAATTTATAAACTGTTGTCTTTGTACTTTCCATCCCTTGGCAGATATTGATTTCTGGCGTGGATTTTTAATATGAAATGTACACGTTTCCAAGCAGTCTGGTATATGTAGATTTCATTTTTTTCAACACTTATTGATTACCTATGGCCTATTACAGTGCATTATTTATTATCTCCTCAGCATCCACGATATAGCTTATACCATGTTTGTCTAATGTTGTGTCCCTGATATATATCCTTCAATCAATGTAAATCAAGGTAATTTTCCTCCCTGCTTCCTGTTTTCATTCAGAACAACAGCCAGAATATGAAATATTAAATTCGACAATTTTATTAAAATGGTTTGGGTTTTTTTTTTCAAATAAAGCTATCAGTTATTTATGAACCAGTTTGATATACATGATTCAGTTTATTTTTATAACGAAAATAATGGAGAGGAAGAAAAATATTAACACTGACATTCTCCCTTTTACAGGTAAACTAGCAATTATGTACAGGTAAGCCTAGTGGCCAGACAACACCCTGACCATGTGTCTGTCCCACAACGTAAATAAATCGCCTCTGACCAGTACATTTATAAGGACAAGGATAGGTTGAATTGAAGGAATGTTTCACGGAAGTTAAAAAAAGAGGTTAAAATACATCTGATACAGAATACCTTTTCACGATAGCCCGCGGTGACGTTAAGACGTCTTTTAGTCCATGTAAACTGTGTGTTCTGTATGAAAACTAAAGCAATGATCCCACTGAATCTCTTTATCAATCGTGTACAATACACCGTATCTCACACACAGTGGTCTATACCTATGTCAATATTGACTTAGAGGAAAAAAGGCAGCGCATGTAAACTTCATCGACATAACACGATATTACACCGAAATGTAAACATATATCATTTTAACTATTAATACACACACGATTTCTGACTCTTTCCCTTAAAGCTAGATACATTAGGTTATGAGTAAAGAGCAACATTGAAACAACTTACCTGAACTTATTGTTAAGAACAAGCTTCCACATATCACAGCCGGTAAAACATATAGCCACGAGCACATGGCTGACATGTAAACACTAGTTTTTCTTTAGTAAATCCCAATAGTTGGTTTTTTCGCTACGTGTGTATATACATATATATATAAATATATATGTGACTTGCACGAGGGTAATCGGCCTGTCAAACCATGCCGCTGTCCGTGTAACTGACTATAGCTATAGAGAGAGCAGGCTTTCTGTGGTATACACTGCTCCACTGACTATCGTACAGTGTTACAGCCTGGACCGTAACGCCAATTCTCGACTTGCCATTCTGATAACATCCCCGGCCGATGATTGGTCGTCGAGTTCTACCTAATAAACTTCAACAGAACCGAGTGTTTACTAATAATAATGTAGCCACGGTTAGATGATTTTGACGCTAGGCAGAAAAGGCATCGTTTGAGTAACAGAGCTATTTGTTATGTCTCAATCTGTCATAACGTATTTCGAGCTATGCCGGGTACTTGGATGATTAATGAGAGGCAATTTGAAAAGCTAGACATATTGACAATTGTAAATCCTACTACGTAGATATTATACCAAGCTTCTGTACAAATATTTGTATATTAGAAATATCTAATTTGTGGTCTCTGTTTTACAGAGAATATGATTGACATTTATTGCTAGAAACATTATTTTGTTATGTTTATTGATAGAACCGTTTGGATTGTTAAATTGTGCCATGGGTTTCTCTTTCGCATTATAGTCTAAACATTGCTGGGTTCTATTTGTGTTTACATTATCCTCGCCATCTATATATATATATATATATATATATATATATATATGCTTGCACACGCTCTATACATTTTCTGTTGTTAAACAGCAAAAAACCAATATGGCGTAAAAACCGTGCAGACGCACCGTACCGAGATTGACAGTTATCTATATCATGAAATACGAAAACAAATATGTTTCAGTTATATTGTCGCATTCATTGTTTTTCTAATGTATTGCAAAAGTGTTTTGTAAAAATGAATAATCCATTTATTCACATAAAGATTATTTCGCTATCGCGCAGACTTTAAAACACCACAATGAAAGACAACATACTGGATATGATATCAATAATGTCAATATGGAGACCATCTTTAATAATCTCAAATCGTCCGATTTTTAACTTTATTATTAAATATTGCAACAAGCTTTTTTAACAACATACTTGTAAAATAAAGTATATTTGGTTTTTATTAAATCTGTCTGTTGCAATTTAAGTGCGTTTGGCACTTCAAAGAATGGAAAAGTTTTGTCTGCATACATAAAAAACACAATTTATAAACAATGTGAGTTATTGCTTTTCAATTATTGATATTCATTTCCATGAAATTGCTTTGAACAATGTGATGAAAGAATGATATATATTCGCCCGTGCTTTAAATGTAAACGAATAGTTGAATTCGTGATTTGTCAAAGTTTTTATTACTTTGGAGTTAACGCGAGAATTAATATCTCGCGAAATTAACATGATTTTCTTAATTTAACCTCTTTTATCGAAGCAAAAGTTGCTGCTGTTTTTGTTTATAGGACACAGAAGTAAAACACTTAATATATTGATATATTTCATTTCATATGTTTTTTTCTGGAACAAAAAAAAAATAGATCTGCATTGATATTACTAACAATCAATATTTTCTGTTCTTACTGAATATGAGAGCTAATCGTCAGTTTTCCTATGCGCTATCGTTAAAGGGACGGCACAGGCATTGCTTACATTGAAGACAACGTACCTCTTGAAAACAGTTATACATTAATGCAATCAGGATTTTTTTTATTTCATCATCGATTATGTTTCATTGGTTGAACTTTCACATCCAGAACAATTTGTGATTAATATATTTTTGTGTCTTTTCTTAACAATAGATATTGTAAGCCATTCATTTTAACTTTCAATTTCGCATTTGACCGATACAACCTGCTTCAATACGTTAAAGGTAAACAATATATCATGCAATCAATTTTAGAATCCAGATACTGATCATGACTGATACCAGGCCTTTATCGTATCAGTCTTTCAGTTTATCAAGATACATTTGTTCACTGGTCGTTTTTGGAGCTTAACGTTGAGCCATTTTTCGTTCTGTCCCGCAATTGGGCTCTATTTTGTGTTTTATAAACATGTAGTTTTCTCTTGTCTTGAAAAAATGTTTCTGTCGCCATCATTAATTAAGATAAGGTGTTGCCACATGAGAAATAATTGGATCAAGAACATTTGAAACATAAAAAGAAACATTTTACAAACACAGTACTACAATGAACAAATGAGAAATAATTGGATCATGAACATTTGAAACGTAAAAAGAAACATTTTACAAACACAGTACTAAAATGTATTTCATGTTTTCAAATATTCATGTATTTATGACATTTCGCTAACTTTTAATTTGTATGAGCTCTGCTGGTAAAACTACTTCTGAATGAACACTAACTATGACTTAAGACCACTTTGGATATCTAGTATTAGGCCTCCAGAATCAACGATGAACATTTAAAATGGAACATTGGTATGGCGCGGTGTTATTCATTATTTACATACTGTATTTTTACAAAATTACAAAAGTTCCAGCCCACATTTGTGGCGAGTTTATTCCATGAAAATTATATCAATTTGTAGATTGATATAACTTTCTAAATGATAATTAAAAGTCAGAGAAGGCGTCAACAAAACCATAATCCGAACTCAAAATCGATTAAAGTAGAGACAGAGTACGAACAAAGGAAAGATTGACATGGAGACCCTCTTTAAAGTACAAGAGAACAAGACCAGGTGTTCCGGAAGAGTAAGCGTCTTCATCGACGACACCCGCCATGTAAATCTTGGTCACATTCAAGTGAACATCATGTCCTCAAATGAGAACCGAGTCATCACTGGCAATCAAAACAAGTAAGAACGCTAATAGCAAACCCCAAAACGTTCATCTTCATATCACACAATGCAGAATATATTTTTTCGAAGAGATCAAGATGGCGACCATAAAACTTGCCAATAGTCTTCATTAACCTGTATCTCTTAAATACTTGTGCCTTAAGTTTGTTCGTCAGCAGTTGACATCTATCAAGAAAATCTCGATATTCAGAGCAAGCCCTAGAATAACGAATCAACTGCGACATGTCAACACGTAGGATGGAGAAGCAATGATGTTACTGTCACGAAAGGGTAACTTCACGATCGGAAAATCGAAATTATTACGTCTATCATACAGCTTAGTAGTAAGTTACCAATCACAACAAGTAAGCATACTAATACTTAGTATACTTAGTAAACAAAGATACAAAATATTTCTCGATGAAATCAAGATGTTGACCATAACACTTGCCCATAATATTCGTCAACCTGCATCTCTCGTATCCATGTGCCGTAAGTTTCTGATATCAATCACGAACATTTTATGTCTGATGTATGATTATTCATGCTAATAAGAAACATATGTTGAAATAAAGCCATATTTTGACAAAGAGACTATTCTATTGTTTGTACATTCATGTCGATTAAACTTATGATAAATTTCGTTATTTGTATCATTGAATTTTTTTAAAGACAATCCAACGGTGTAAACACACTACTATACATACAACTTATGGTTTTTTTACAATTGAACAAGAAGCACCTAAACTTTATCCCTGGGGGCATTACATGTAACAGGGGATGTTTTTTGTATCTTGTCCAACTGATATAGGCTTTGGTTTTAAGCCTCCGAGTTCATGCAAGGCGAGTGCATGTGTTGCGTGCTTCAGTATTTGGGAGGCTGCAAGATGTTCCCTGTAAGGCTCTTTGCGATAGTGCGGAATTGATGTCGACTTCAATGTGATATTACATTGAAGTATACTGTCGAAGGTCCCCAGCCGAACACCTCACCGGTCACATTATGAACAGGTGAATCATTCGTTCGACTCCCATAATGCTCAGCGACGAGCAGGACATAGTAAGAACCATTCTTAATAATTGTGTTTGTCTCGGCAAGGGGACAAAATATAAAGCCTTTGTCGCAGGGACGTATTCCTCAAATACAGGCTAAACTGACTCCCGTCTCTAGAATAGTTAACAGATGTTGAATTATTGTAAAAAAAATAATCAAATAATTTTGATCACTTGGATGTCTGATTCTGCATTAAGACTAGGGGGAGATAAGCTAGTAGTAAAACTCATTAGAGAAATTTCTCCATAAAAACTTACGGGTTGGTAACCAGTCTATTGACGCAGTGTCTGTTACGAAGTAGGGTTTGTCGTACTTACATAAAATTTGAAGGTGATAGTCAAATGTTAAAAGTGAGGCAGTGTCAAGGGACACATTAAGAAAAATTCGCAGTTAAAACGCTGAGAAAAGAGAATATCCCAGAGTTAGTTGCCTCTTACGATGTTGCAATGAGGGCAGCAGGTACAATAACACCTTAACTGCACAAAACAATGAAAGAAGGATAAATCCTTGTAATGATTTACTAAAGTTTTAATCAAAGTCCTCCTTTTGCAGGTTTTTCAATACATCCGGCATATTTGTTTATTTGTTGTTTTCCTATTATTGTTGTCTCCGAACACTTGGCCAGCACGTTTCCATTAAATCTAGTGGGTTCAGCTGCACTTGTTACTCTTGTTTGTGTGAGGTATGTGCCGTTTGTCATCTGATTGCCTCCAATCTTTAGAAAACTGTCTCCGGGGAGATTTTAAGGATTCTAATCTTCAATAATGGCACTTTTCCGGTGAACATCAGAAATATCGGAACGGTTATCGGAAAACGTACAGATTATTCATTTCTAATTCATCTTCGTCGTTATTTTTTTCAATTTCATTTTCTCTCAAATGAGCACATACATTCGTTTACAGTGTCATGTAGACAAATTCTCATCTAAGCCCGATTTCCCAAGGGGAGGATTACCTGGTTGATCTTTAAAAGAAAACAAATAGTTGAGTGTTTTCCAGCTAAACGTTATATCATTAATTCTCTGACATCTCATAAAATGCGTGTAGCGACGATGGCAGCCCATAGCCTTAGCATGTCATAAATCGCGGGGATATGTCGCCAGCAGTTAATATTGCCGAGTTCACAGTACCGTAGGATGATCTTGAGTACAATTAGGTAGCAATTGACTCACCAATAAAACCAGATTACCGTCAATAAACAACAGTGATGGGCTTTCAGTGTGTCCCCCGAGTACTTGGAAAACTCGCGAGAACGAGATATGTGGGAGTACGTCACCCACAATCGCCATACAATGCACACTTCCGGTGCAATTATAAGACCATAACGACACAAGCGTTGTGTGGTTTTATATCAAATGAATCTGTAATAATGTAATTACTTTGTTTTGCACAATACCTATGTGTTTAATGTGTTAGAAACAATCGATATCATTAAATTACATCTCGCATTGCAAAATGCTAAAATTCCAATTTAATCATGGCGCAGTTTCGATGCAACACCTTCCGCGTCTTCTGTCTCCGGACAATTTTCTAGGTAGATAATTATATCTAGCTGGTGAAGGCATTAATTCATAAAATTCGGTACATCAATCAATGTAATAACAAAACAATAGAAAATACCAAATCGTCAACAAAACGTTTATCCGAACTCAAAATCCACAATTAAAAAGTACCAGAGAATCAAGACTAAGTGTTCTTGAAGAATAGGCGTCCTCTGCTTCATCGAGGACACCCGCCATGTAAATCAAAGTCAGATCCAAGTTAATGTCACAACCTCAAAGCGACAACTGAGGCAAAATTTAGCATGCTGAAGCATGCGTTATTCTAAGGTCATCCATGCCCAACTGCTTCAGTGTTTACTTGGAATTAAAAAGTTTAGGTGCAATAGGTTTCGCATCACTATAGGAAATGAATAAACAATACATGTTTAGCAGGACAACACACAAAAAGGTGGTTTGGTGTTTTCCATTGGTAAACTTGAAGATGATGCTTGTATGAAGATGATAAATAATCATATTTGAGACAACTTTTAATATCAAATTTATCAAGTTTAACTATAACTATTCAAATGATTTCAGACCAAGTTTATATTACATGAATTCTCAATTCATTACAGAAAAATAACATAAACCACGTTGCGTTGCAGTTCATAGGTTAAATAAATGCCCTCTGCATCACCTAGGAAATTTAACTTATATGCAGTTGACAGACCGATTGCCAATAACCAGCGAATAAAAACGTCAGATGTTTAAATCAACTGAATGGCATCTTCTGACACACTACAGGCGTTAGATGTTAATAAACCTTGTCATACTTAACTCGCTGTGACTCATAGCCAAAAGGTGTTGTACAATATGATAAATTCACACATGTAATTGTTGAAAATTAATGTATAGCATTCTTTTCAGCGTTGACTGAACAGAGACACTTAATAATATAATTTTAGAAATCCATTAGATACACTTACATTGTTTTATGCAATATCTGTCACACCTTTGTTTCCCCCGATCATTTATATGTATATCCTATACACATTTTACATATATTATGTATTCAAAATTTCAATTATCACAAATTTTATTCACCATACTTTGCAATTTCACAGAAAATGGATATTTCTGAAGTGTTTATTTCACAATGTTCAGTCAAATTATGCATATCTGTTTCAGTGGTGAAGCGTTGCAGGTCAAACCGTTGACTTTTTGAATGTTAAACAGACTAATCTAAGCGTTTTGTTTTATATTTCAGCGTAAGCTGTACTTTATATTGTTAAACACGAGACGCGATTATGTAAATTTAGATCAACTTGTCGAGGAAGAGATGTTTTTAAAACAAGTAGACCACCCCGATTTCGACATATTAAAATATTTATGAGAACCAAATGCTAGAATTACGTATGTGGTGAGAAATATGTTACATTTCAGCTAATTACCTACACATATGTCAACATGTTTATTTTCGCTTTTGAAACAAATCTAATATTCCTGCAGGGCCTAATTGTTCGAAAGGTGATAAGTGTAATTATTGATAAACGTTAATTTTAATTATCATGTAAATTTTAGTTTGCTTTCTAGTGTGTTTACTTATTGTGATTGACAATAATGACTCGGTCCTCATTTTGAGGATTGATATTTACTGAGATGCGACCAAGATTTACATGGCGGGTGTCGATGAAGTAGAAGACTCTTACTCTTCCTGATCACCTGGTCTTTTACGAGAGTCTCCATGTTTATCTTTCCTTTGTTCATATTTTGCCTCTAGTGTACTCGATTTTGAGTTCGGATTATGCTTTTGTTAACGCTTTCGTGTTCTCTGTTCTATTTTAAATGAAATCATAGATTTTGTAACAGCTGTGCAGATTTCAGAAATGTAATTTTGCCCATTAACAAAGTTCAAAATGTCGTTAAATTGTGATTAAGCTAATCACTATTTGAACAACTAGGACCTTGTAAAATTCTAGTGCTTGTCCTTGTTATTTAGATAATGAATGGGAGAAAAAAAAACATTAAAATGAATTCAAGCAAAATAAAATATTGCTTTGGCGAAAATGATATTGTCTTATTATTACGCCACATGATCCAATGATCTCAATACATGATGTTTTTATAAGACACATGCCTTTTATGATTTTGGAATTATCAGGATTTTCCCCTATAAAACTTAAATTGGAATTTTCACTTACACTGAATTAATATATGCACCGAGCAGTATTACATGTACTACTATGGTTTTAAAATAAAATTGATGATGACTTTTTCAAGTTAATTAAATATTTGTCGGTAAATCCTGTGCTTAAAATGTTGTTCAATACAGATTCTACTCCTGTAGTAGCCAATTTCGAATTGGCCGCGTACTTTCTCTTACTTGACGGTAGCATCTCTGCTTTATCAACCTACATCGTAAACATTTCACTATTGATTCAGTTGGTTAGTTGATAATATTTACGTCCTATTAACAGCCAGGGTCATTTAAGGACAGCCTCCCGGTGTATGCGATGTGGTTGTGTGTGTTGAGAGCGTGTGTATTTGGAAGGCTGTGGTATATTCGTGTAAGCCTTCTTGCGATAGTCCAGATCTTTTGCCGATTCAAAGTGCTACCACACTGAAGTAAACTGCCGAACTCCCCCAACAGAACACCCCACCCGGTCACATTATACTGACAACGGGCGAACCAGTAGTTCTACTCCAATAATGCTGAACGTCAAGCAGGGAGTAGTAACTACCATTGGTGAGAGACTATGGTACTAATATATGCTCGCTATGGGGACAGAACCCATAGACGTCATGTTTTCCCGTGATATATATCGGATGTAGGCCATCGAACTCATATATAACATGATATATATTTTTTTGTGATTTTAGGGTCGATCTTCTAGTTATGCTTATACTTCATACTCTGCTTTGCTTTTATTTCCCCGGTTCTCGCTATGAGATGGTGGCATTCCTTGCATGTGAACTAGATTTGCATGAAGAATGTCGTCTTAAAGCTGAAGACGTGTTCCCTGGTCGAACTGCTAATGGTCTCCGTGGTCAGTTTCCGTTTTACCATAGTTTGTTTGATTAAGCTACTGTTGATCTCTTTCCTTTAAGAGGATTTGTAAAACTAATATTGTCAAGCTGTCGTTTCCGCATTAGTTGTTCTTTTACGAAGAAGACGATTTCAACTCCGAAAAAGTTGCCGAATGTTTGAGTGTTTTAATATGTGCGTCATTATCTACTTATATACATATTTAACATTACTTTTGATTACAATTATAGAAACCTTTCTAAAAGTCATGACAGACTTTGTACATACCACCCTCAAAGAAACCAAAGATCCTTAAATTGATATAAAATGTACATAAATTGAAATATGATTGTACAGAACAGATCAAATGGCTTATAAATGTCAGCAAAACAGCACATACTTGTCACATGTCCGGCTAAGATGGCGCATGGGGTCACAGGTTATTGTACAAAGCATGGTTAGCATGCATTTTTGTTTCAGCCCTTGTATAACAACAATTCAACTCCTATATCTGACAAACAGTACTGTGTTTTATTAATCAGACATATTCGTATTATAGGACTTTATTTATTGATGATTGGGATGTCCATTTGAGAGAATGATAATGTATTTCAATTAAAATTTGGTATAGTGTTAAGCTGACAGTACTTGAAGTAAATGTGATCGGGGCTGTAAACGTCTCGGACACACCGTAAGACGTGAAATGTCTGTTTCAATACCCCATCAGCTGTGTTTTATCCTTATCTTAACCTCCACTCCTTAAGACACAATTTAACTCGTCTAATTAAAAGATCGGAAGAGTTCATTATGAAATTCAGGGGTGAATGACTAAAAGGAATGCCAGTATGATATCATGTTTTATGAGTATATGTCAGCAATTTAAAGTTTATATTTTTTTTTAAATAAATATTATGTTTCACTATATGGCGGCGGTTTCGCTGTTGATTTTCGTATATACGTTTTATTTTAGCATTAACATATCTCAACATTATTCTGAAATGAATCCAAGACATTTTGTAAAGGTCAGCATTTAGTGTGATCTTGTTGCTATTTAATGCTATTTAAAGCTATTTAAAACTATCTTATTTAACTTATTATGATAACATTTTTTTTAATTGTAAAATGTAAATATTCAATCAGTACGATTCAAATTGCGGTGTCACTTTTACAAAAGAACATATGTTGTTTATGCAAATGAAATGCTAAATGTTTAGCTTTTAAAGACCGTAACAAATGTTTATTTTTCATTTCATGACAAGAAAGTAAAACCTCACTAAATGAAAAGGAAATTATTTGTATCCATTGGTTTTTAAAAAGCATAGCAAATGCCAATATTTCTCCAACATCCTTAATTTAAATTATTTGATTGTTATCTGCGCATTCAAAGAAATTATTGAAACCACAGAAAAAAGTGCGAAATTATTCGCATTTTTTTGCGTACAACAAAAATCACACCGAACATACCCACGGGCGAATATGAAGATTATATATAGTGTTTTCAGAACCATTCTCGAATAAAGACCATGGTTGCTACATGTTAGTGGTTAAGGTGTTTGACATTCTGCTACCACTAGCCCTCTACCTTTCTGGTCGTGGGTGGTTCGTAGCCTACATGGAACAGTTGTCATGTACTCGCCGCAGGTCGGAGGTTATGTCTGGAACTCCGGTGTCCCTCAACTACTAAACTTGGTATGTCTTTAAAAGAACAAAACTGTTACTTGGACATAAAACATCAACAAACAAACCATTCTAGTGAGCACTTTACATCATCATCAGTTTCAAGGAAAGATTTTCACTTTTCCCTTACATGTTATTTTGTGAAACCTCTGATAACTACTTTTCCCCCTTTGCCATTTGGTAAGTTTGGTTTTGCTGTTATTGTTGTTTACTTATTTTTGTAAGTGTGTGTCTTCATTACCCATGAAGTATTTTATTGGTTCTTATATTTTAGTTTTGTTCCTGTCTCTTCTATTTAATCTATTTATATGTGTTTGTGTTTTAGATACAGCACTATTATTATTACATTATGAAAACATCCATATGTTCTTTTTCTAATTTACTCTTATTCATACTTTTCCAACGTTTAATTAGGATAATTTGCTTATATGTTTGCTCGCTAAAATGAAGTACGTTTGCAAGCTTTATAAAGCATCATGGTAGTTAACAATAACCATACAGTAACCAGTAGCGCTTCAGAGCATCAGGTTTCGGTTCCTGTAAAGGTTTTGTTTTTATTTACTGACTTTTAGATCATAATGATGTTAGCGCGCACGGGGTCTTTTTGTGGAAGAAATCCTTAGTAACCGGAGAAATCCCACGTGGTCGGACAGGTGACCCAATACCTTTTCCCGTCCGGTCGGGGAATCGAACCCCGGCCGCCTTGGTGAAAGACAAGTGCGCTATCCACTTAACTTGCAGACCACTCACCCGTAAAACATGATATTTGCAATAGGCTTTTAGATACTGAATCAATAGTGAAATATTAACTACGTATACGTAGGTTGATAAAGCAGAGATGCTACTGCCAAGAAAGAGAAAGATTTCGACCAATTCGAAATTGGCTACTACAGGAGCAGGGTCTGTAGTACTCAATACTTTAAGCACGGGGAGAATATATTGGCGTTATGGTTCATTTCTTGTTTCAAGTTTTATTAATTAAGCAGAAGTCACGCTTGCCCATCAGGAATACCTGGTTTTATTCTCTTGTACTTTTACAATAACCTCCATGTAAACATTTCCTTAGTTCACATTTTGCCCCTACATGTAGTTTATTGATTTTAAGTTCAGATTATGGCTTTGTTGACGTGCTTCGGTATTTTCTGAAGTTTTTATGTGGGTAATAAACAGATAAAAGTATTCAAGGAAGTGTGCTAACCTAAAAATTATATTCCAGTATCACAAATGACTGGTATGGTATTGCTTACTGCGACAGTCACTTTAACTTGTACACTCAACAAATAAATAATGCATAGAATTCCACGATCAGTAAAACCAGGTAGCCTTTCAGACTTGTCGTCTGCTGGTCACTTACGGAAGTAGTTTTCTGGAGTAACTGTGTCTTCGATTGGTGACTATTGGCATAATTTATTCATACAAACGTCCCAAACAAAATGATCAATTACGCTCTATATGACTAAAACGACGTCGTTATCTTTCCATACAAACACATATATCACTTTTCATGAAGCTTCGACCCACATATATTGCATGGTTACTTGTGATAGTGATTCGATTAAGACACATTTTTTTTCTATTTCTGTTTTATATCAGTATATAGACAATAACATGGGGCATTGCTTGTTGAAAGCACGCACATACTGATATACTTAATATGTACCAAGTGTGTCCTTTTAATTCAGCGCTAACAGAAAAATCGACTTCGCCTTTCATTGTACTCATGATACATACCATGACATCATGGCCAGTTTTCAATATGCATATTGGATGATATCAGTGTCAGAATTCATTTTGCGAATTAATGACATCATGTCCAGTATAATGATGTAATGACCAGTTTTTGGTTCAAACAGTGTTGTATTACCATTTACAACACATAGACCAATATATACAACATTTGGACGCACAGGGATTTGGCAACAAGATTTAACTCTTATTTTAATCCATTGTTTGGCGTGTTAATGGCACAATTTGAAGTGAAATCAATTTTCTGATGTTTTGGAGAGTTTTTATTACAACTAGGTGTCAATCATGAAAGATTCACATAATTCTGTTTTACTTCTACTTATAGCTTTTGAATATGTCCATTTTGGAAATTCTTGGGGCAAATACATTTTATTCTAATACTTGACATTTAAGACATAAGAGGGGGATTAACATGAATAGGACACCGCTTTAATTCAGAACTTTATTTATTCTAGAAATGATACTTTTTCATAAAGAGTAAGGTCTGCAATATCCCACTAGTCTTCTAAACTGAACAGCGTCGATCGAATGAAACATGTTTATTGGATTCGGTACGAGTATTTCATCAAAAATTGGGCAGCAAAGCCGCTTAGGCACGCCAGCATCAGAACCACTCGTACATTGAGTGCTAGCGTGGGGTACTTATAATGTCTAAAATTGCACCTAAAACCATAAAATTTCAATTTCAGTTCAGGTTGCAGTGAACAATAACGAGTGTTTCACTGTAGATGCTGACTAACACTCTTTATAAATATTAGATGCCATATTCTGATAGATTGCGTTACAAATACATATTAAACTTCTTCAGACGAACAATAATGCACTTTCAGCCATTCCCAGAGCTATTCTACCAACACTATTAGCGAAGGAAGCTGCAATATTCGCCATCGTGCGAGACGTACGTTTGATCTCGCCAACGACCACGATAGGAACGGAAGCCACCGGCAATCATTATAAGGGGCGTCTGCATTAAGCTGGCGACACAGGTCCGTCCGCAAAACCTCCCCTCCTTCGGAAAGAGCAGCAAACTTAATTATTTTAAGAGCCAAGGATGTAAGATTTTCGTTTTATGTATTTGTATCAACAAAATTGGTAGGCTGAGATGAATTATCCCACAGGCTTAAGATGATGAACGCTCCAAAATTGAAAACGGTGCGATCCTCGAGGGGGGTTTGTTACAAGAGGACGGACCTGGGTTTACACTATATACCAGGCTTGTTTGTGGCAGCTGCCCCCCTACCAGCCGTGTCATACCAATAGCAAGCACTTTAGTAGTTTCAATTTTAAAGACGTTTTCTATCGAGTGTAAATTGACGTATGTACCGGTCCAGCCGATAAACTGATGAACACATGTATGAAAACGGCGCCGTAGTTGTTAGACTGCTGACAAAGATTATATGTCGAATGTCAAAGACCCGACAGCATCCGTACCAGAACTGGAATCAGCTGAATCTTCCTCGATAAGGAGTCCAACATCTCAAACTGATATTCAATCGTTGGATACTTTTAGAAAAGAATCTTTAATTGATTTTCATGTTTAATTTTTTTATTTCATTTTTTTTTATTTTATTTTTTTTTTAACTTTTTTTTCGTTTTGTTTTAAGCAGCGACTACAGATGTATTGATGCCCACATTGAAAATAGACAATCGTGAACTTTTTCATTTAAGACTTGTCTTTAGTCATTGGATACATTTAGTAAAGCATTATTTAATTGATATTCATGTTTTTACGGCGCTTTCTTTTGTTTTCATTGCGCTATAAGCTGTGGCTAAAGAGATATCTATACTCAGATTAAAAATAGACAATCGTGTGCTTGTTCATTTAAAACTTGTCTTTAATCATTGGGTAATTTGGTAAAGCATTATGTAATTAATTTTCATGCATCAGTTTACAGTTTTTTCCCCTTTTTGTTATAATAAGTGACTAAAGATGTATTCTTATCCACGTTGAAAATAGAAAAAATGACACATTTAGAAAAGCATTATTTAATTGATTTTCGTGCATCATTGTTTTCTGTTTTTTATTTGTTTTCCTTTTTATTATAAGAAATGACTAAGGATGTATTCTTACCCACGTTGAAAATAGAAAAAAAATATCTTTAGCTATTTGGAAACATGCAGAAAAACATTATTAATTTGAACCTCGTGTTTTTACTTTGTGTTTTGTATTGTTGTTGTTTTTGTTTTGGTGATAAACAGTGACATGAGATGCTTTAAAACATGTCATACTCACGTTGAACATTGATAAGCATGAGCTTGTTCATTTCAAACTTACCTTAATCATTGGGTACATTTACAAATGCGTGACTTAATTCAAACTTTCTAAAAAATTATACTGGAAACTTAATAGTAATTAGTAATTAGTAAAATATCGAATTTAAGGGGATTCCTCTTTGGTACTTTAGTAAACATTTTGTTAAACACCTTTGTTTCAATATATCATGCGGCAGCTCGTTTATAGTCACATAAGATATTAAATATATACGTATGCATTAGCATATTATTAAAACTGAATCTCTATTCATTGACGTTAATTATGCAATATATCTAAATATGCATTGTGTGGATCGGGAATATCAATCAAACTTTCAAGGTCGTTTTCTCTCATTTCTAAATGTGTATTACTGGCCTGTCTAGGACAATACTCCTATGATCGTTGGGGTTGTTTGTATTACACACCTAACCATGCAAAAAAGACATGACGTTACGTCAAAATGGCGCAACAATGACGTGACGTCACGAGTTCGGTAAAATCTGATGCCGAAAACAGAAAAAATGACGACATGATGAAATTAAAACCTTCCACGATATTTTAACCGTGTACATAAGAAAGCTGAGATTATTTTTTTCTGCGCAAACTTTGTTTGCATATATAAGTGGTATGCTTAATCTCGCTGAATCATTTGTTTTCGTCAAAAACGCTCAAAGGAAAAGTTGATATTTTTAAAATGGTGGCCAATCAAAAGTATTTTTATGGTATATGAGCTTATTCAGGTAGTTGAAATGAGAGAAAAATACTCTTTCATGACTAAAAGTGTAAGATAGGGAAATTCCACCCTCGCGATTTTCAGATTTGGCAAAACCCTCGACAAAGCCTCCGGTTTTACCTGAAAACCCATCGGGTGGAAATTCCCTTTGTTACACCCTTGATCATGAAAGAGTCTTATAATTTATTCTGTAATGATGTGTTTAGGTTAGTTGTTCAATCCTTGAGTGAAAGACTACAGGGAACAAAGAAAATACTAGAAAACCCGAAATTGACGACGGTAATAAACTTTAAACGAAAACAATTTGTGATAAGGAAGAAAAATAGATTACTTTTTATCAAATATTATCCAGTCATATGGAAGGCCACTATCCCCCAAAGCAGGCGTCTTTAGCACCATCTAATTTCTTCTGAAGGTCATTTTCCCATTTGAAGTCATTCAATTTTAAAATAAACAAAAAACTTTTATTTGATTTTTATCACGCCTAAATGAAATTATGCACAACAAATTGCAACATGTAACATTTTAACTTGCGTAATCTGATTATGTCACCATAATCCAAACTGAATTTGGTTTGAAATATAAAAAACAATTTCCGATTCAAGCATTGATCTTTTTTACGATTAATAAGAAAATGCACATTGTATCTCATTACGATTTTTTGGTAAGAGCTTTATTTAATTTTGAACAAAACTAATTTAAATTCGTTACTTGTCTTATTAACATCCGATTACTTGCTATTAAATTAGGAACAAAGGCAAGTTAGGTTCGCGTGGTTTAGTACACGAATGTATAACCATTCGATTTCTTTGATAACAGGAAATAAGTTGGCGTCTGATTAAGGGACATGGAAATGTATCATCAGGTTTTTTAATTTTTTTTACTTTTACATGTCATTTCAATTACCAAGGACGACATAAAATGTTTATTACAAAATCTATCTCCTGCATCAGGGAGATATCAGATCGTGTCAGCTGCTAGGTGCACCGCCGCGTGGTAGGTTACCATGGTAGCGCCGTGATGCACAGAGACAGAGTTGGCGACAGGTACATGTTCAGCGTTGCAGATACCATGCCGACTCCATCACACGTGGGGGCAACATCATCTAGGGGGCGACACAAGGACACTAATTGTGTCATCAAGGTATTACTTTGTATCATATTTGATATAGGATAATTTAGTATTATAGTAGAAAGAAAACAAATCGAACACAGTGTCATTTAAATACTCAAAGAGGAACTAACATACATCTTTTTTTCATTTTTTACTTGATGTTTCGGTAAATCAACACAAATAGGAATTTTGAAACCTAACATAAAATCATGAAGAAAAAAAATATGAGTGAATACCGAAGTGTCAACAAAACCATAATCCGAACACAAAATCTAAAGACCAAAATATGAGCAAAGGAAAAATGTACAAGGATATTCTTGAAAACGGGACAAGATAATAAGACCAGTTGTTTCAGATGAGTAAGCGTCTTCTACTTCATCGACGACATTTGCCATTGAAATATATGTTATGTACAAGTAAATGTTATAACCGGGGTCATTAATCTCATTCACAAACAAGTAACTAATACTTATAATCACATTCGAAAATGCCCACCTTCATATTATCAAGGATGCATAATATTTCTCAGTGAGACGGAGATTGCATCAATAAGAATCATAATCTTCATACATCTACATTTATGAGACCAAGATTTACATGGCGGGTGTCGTTGATGACGCAGAAGACGCTTACTCTTCCGTTACACCTGGTTTTATTCTCTGGTACTTTTACGATAGTCTCCGTGGAAATCTTTCATTTGTTCCTATTTTGCCACTGGTTTAACCGATCTTGAGTACGGATTATGGTTTTGTTAACGCTTTGGTATTCTCTGAGTTTTGTATACGCCATAGTGTGGACCTATCTAGTTGATTGTTAATGATTTGGACATGGGTACATTTCCTTAATTTGTATCAGTAAAGCATTGGCCTGGTAATCTGTAAATTTTGGTGGTTCGACCTCTAATGGTTTGGTTTGGTTTGTCGTAGTACATGAGTTGAAATTATACAGAACTAGTTAAATTTTACTTCTAAATTCATTCATTAAAGTGGTTTCACGCAACTGACCCTTCTGCTTGTACATTAGTTTAGACATTTTCGATTCCAACCCGCTGGCCATTAGCATCAATGAAGAGTTCTAGGAGGGCTGAACAGCTGTATTATGCAGTTTAATTCATTTTTTCGGCATACTGTATCTACATGTATTACTTAATTTAAAAGATGCAGCATATGTGTGTGTTACGCATCTTTGGTATGATTGTGTTAAAGTCTTATTATAACAGCAAAGGTCATATAAGGATGTACTGCCAGATTTCGGTGTCCGAGGAAAACTGAACTTTCCAAACCCCCCCCCCCCCCCCCCCAAAAAAAAAAAACCGGCCTAACTGGGACCTGGCAATTGTCCATTGTAAGCATCGAACACTCCACCAAGAAGTGGAGGGCTAGTCCACTTGGCCACCGCGGACCATTGACACCTAAATGTGAGTGAAATTAATCACATTAGTACAGATCAAAATTATTAAACAAAAACCAAAAACACTTATCATAACTTTGTCGTTACTGCACAAACTACTTCCTACGTCAATATATACCTGCATGTTGTTATTATTGTGCTTTAATGTACTGAACTTGTCAAGGGTTTATGTATAAATATTTCCTTTTTCATATTTTGCTCCAAGTTTATCGATTTTGAGTTAGGATCTCTTTTTATTCTAATCACAAGAACATATGCTTTGTAGAAAAAAACAAACAAGCAAAATGGCACCGAACAGCTCTCAATGTTTTCCCTGAATATGTTAACCTTGTTTTCAGATGTCCACATTCATGCCAAATAAGGCATGAACGTGGATTACGTAACGTCACGCGGTGAACTATGCATCTGTGAGACCCTGGCCTTGGTAAGGCCACGAGGCCTGTTACTGTTGATGGACGACACTGCTCCGATCGGAAACCACTTCTGGGTGATTCCTCATCAATTCTGTGCCTGCTGCGATCCCACAAGCTTCCCAGCCGTTCTTAGCGTGTGACATAACTTCCATTTTCCTCATTGCAATGCGAGAGAGTTGATATTGATCGATTCGGCCCATATAACTCACATCAAAAGATCTCGGCGTAGCAATTAACTCGCATTGCGTGTGTCATGACGGGATCCGCACTCACGCGTCTTGTCAGCGGCGCTATCTCTCATCACGTCATCCTAGGAAAAGCGACACCCGTCTATATCGGCCCACACTATAGCATTATATGGCATCGCCACTATCACGAACTTACCAAATTCAGCTGGCATTCACATAGGCTATGAATGACATGGATTGTTTGTTGACGTCATCTTTTTTTATGACATCATAATTGTTACGTTGGATACCAGTTTCCCTCCCTGGGCGAGGGTTATTGTATTCATTGACTATTCATGATGCATTTTTGAACGGAAATCTGAAACAAAGGTAGATATAAATTTCAACAGCTCAAATCATCCGTCAAATGTGTACCACACATATTCCTTAAAAAAGTCGTATACAAGCAATATAATTACTCATCTGAATCCGAGTAATGCATACACTTACCTAAACAATTAATACTTTACGTGATTTTCAGGTGGGCGTTTATTCTCATTAGAGCAGGTGCCTCAGTTCTCTCTTTGAGGACGTGACATTTATTTGGATGTGATATTGATTTACATGGCGGGTACTGTCGAAAGTGCTTACTCCTCCGGCACACCTCGTTTTATTCCTTCGTACTTTTTAAAGCTTCCCTTTGTTATCTGTACCCCTAATTTACTCTAGTTAAGAGTATGGTTTTGTTGCGGTATTTGTTTGGTTCGGTATTTTTTCATGTTATGCAATTTACCGTCCAAAAGCACATTTATAAACTAAAGCGTTCGTTTAACACTTAAATACATGTATTCTTTTCAAATAAAAAAAAACTACAAAATAAAGCTGTATTATAAAACAATACGTGATATGTCAATTACCTATCATAAGCCCACATTGATCGCCTCTTATACTCATGCTTATCCGGCATCATTAAGTCCTAATCACAAGAAACCCTGTAAGGCTTGATATAATTCGCCTCTTACCATCACATACATCCTGCATCAGGAACTGCTGAAATAACAGTCGTTAAAGACACCTTCAGAATCTGTTCCACTTTCCTTAATTATAGCTTTTCGTTTCAGCTGATAACATAGCTTACATTTTGCACAAAGAGCTTGAAACATTCGACGCTTCATTACTCTGAGTGCTAAATACACTATGGCGTGTTTGTATAGAGTTATTTCATTTACTTACAGTAGATCAAAACATTTGATCAGCGCGTTCGTGTCAAACGTAGAAAAACACAACTAGTATCTATGGATCTGTCAACCGCGGAGTCACCAGGGCGATTGGTACGACTTGCATAGTCAATACGGTTTCCCACGCGGTCACAGCGTTGATTGATTTGCAACATATCCGTTGTCGGAAAGAAACTTATTAGATGTATTGGTCACCATGTAAAAAAACAATGTAACAGATACATACCACATTCTTAAGAATATTTCTTTCAGTAAGTCAGCTTTCTCCAAAATGAGGGCCGCGGTGGCGGAGCGGTTACCGCTAGCCCCGGCCGGCCGGCCGGCCGGCCCCCATCTCCGGGTTGCGAGTTTGAATCCAGTTGCCAGGTACTTAACGTAGGTCGGGGGTTATTCTCCGGGTACTCCGGCTTTCCTCCACCTCCAAAACCTGACACGGCCTTAAATGACCCTGGTTGTTAATAGGACGAAAAATAAACCAAAAAACCTAAATGAGCAAAAATAATTTCAACGCGTACGTTTGTTATCCGGTATATGTTATACAAAAAGAAATTAGAGAATACCAAAGCAGCAACAAAACCATAACCCGAACTCGGAATCGACTAAAATAGGGGCAAATACGAACTAAGGAAATATTTACATGGAGACCCTCGTAAAAGAACAAGATAATTAGACCGGGTGTTCCGGAACAAGCGTCTTCTGCTCCGTCGACGACACCCTGCCATGTAAATCTTGGTAAGATCTAGGTAAACATGAAATCCTCAAAGTGAGATCCGAGTCATCACCCTCAATTACATCAAATTAATGTACTAATGAGAATAGTCAAAAACGTCTATCTCCTAATAACACAAAGATACAAAATATTACTCGATCAGAGAAAGATGTTGACCATAAAACAATTGTAACGTCATCATTAATGTCATTAATTGATGACATGTAAAAGTTTACAGTTCATTCTGAAGTCGGCAGGTGAAGGTGTCTTATCCCTGTTTTATGAATGTTTCTTAATTACAAAATATCCAGAGATTTTAAGAAAAAGTTTCTTGGGTTTCCCGACTTTTGTAACGTTTTCCTTTGGAGTTAAAGCAATTTTCTTAGGTTAAGGAACGTTGAGGAAACCAGAGCCTATACGTCTACGGTGAATAGCCTTTCACTTCAATATCTCACGTTTTAAGCATTTTACAAGACAGTAGGTTTTTTTCGTGTATTCCGGTTTCCTCTACCATTAAAACTTGCCACGTCCATATGGCCATATCGGTCATAATGACTGGGAGAAAACACCCGCGATTTTCAAATTTGGCAAAACACTCGGTAATGCCTCGGGTTTTACCAAATTTGAAAACCCGTCAGGTGGGATTTCCCTATCTTACATCCCCTTCTTATAATACAACCAATAGAATAACTCATGTTGGTTGTGATTATTTCTGTTTTATTGATATTACCAGCATGAAAAAATATTTCCAATGTTTCACATCAATTGTTATCGCTTTACATTTTCTGTTTAGACTACAAAAATTATGGCTTAGTCAATAGAATTATAAACATTCAAAGTTGGTATAATTAATTTTCCATTGATTGTATGCAGAATGTGGCTTTTTGATTGGTTGAGATTGTTTTTCATACATCTGTGAAAATCGGAAAATGGCGCGAAAATGTGACGTCACAATACGGCAATTGACGTTGCGTATTGATTTGTAAAAAAAAGAATCCGTTGTCAAATTGTACATAAACATGTTTTGAATTTGAAAATAAGTGTCAAAAATTAATTATAAGCGTTGATTTTTTTTCATACTCCAATGAAACTAAAAACAATTGTCATCAATGCGTAAATGAAATATGATAAATAACACAGATAAAGACAACAAGGCATGAGTTAAGACACCAACAAACCAATAAAAAAACCGACCAACTACGTACTACGGAAAATTTAAATGTATTTCACATGATATATTGTTAAGATCATGATATTTCCCCATTAAATCAGGGAAAAAACGTAGGTCAACCACAATGCAATGATTTAAAAAACTTGATGAACCTGTCTTTAACGAACTTGCCGCTAGAGGTATTTGGTCTACAATCTAATATGGATAGTAAGATTATTACAATAATTTCATTTCAATGCTTGTTCATAACCTAATGAACACAAAATCTAATATTATTCTATCGTATTAATTTCTGCACCACAAACAGAGAAGAGGCATGTTTATGTACCTTTTTTTGGAATTTAGTTAGTATAAAATGATTTTTACACAAATTCAATTCATCTCACGTGACTAGAACGTGGTTTCACGTGACTAGAACGTGGTTAAATAATATCTGTTTCAATCAACGGTAATTATCACACCGTCTACGGTATCACAGTTCAAAGACACAAGTCTTGATTAAATGTTCTCCTGAACATTAGACTGTACATTGTCGGTAAACGACAAACTAGGATGTAATTGATGCTGAATACACCATGAGTAATAAACTCAAACAAAATGACGCACCACGGGAACACACATCAAAGATATGAAGATTTGTGTTAGTTAGGCTCCAAAAATATTAAATATTGTAAATAGACACAAATGAAGCCCTAGATTAGCGTCTACAAGTTCTGATTTGAGTAAAACACGATATTCTTCGGATCGGGTTCTTTCCAGGAAGTCCATTGGGTCCTTTTTCCATACCACTGTCTACAACGATGCTCCCTTGTGTGAGTTGCTTATGATTAGTATTATGTTTGCACGAAAACATCTAAATATGATTGTAATATTTACAGTTTTCTAGCATTAAGCTGGTGACAGAAAACTGTTTTCACAATAGGTAAGACATTTTGTCGTAATTGCTCTGGCTACATGCATTGCAGAACTTAAGAGTAGGTCGTTAGATTCCGATAACTGTTAGAACTGGTGTTAAACATGTTTCTGTGTCATTTGTGAAAATCTATCAATAATGCATCCCCATACACCATCAATATGAAACAGATTATTATGTAAATACAACATGTGTTACAACATAAAATACATGTTTCACAGAAGAGAATAGATATCGTGTATAATAGAGATAAACTGTATTTAAAAATTTGCATTGCATACATATTTACACATCATACTAATATTAAAGTATGGCGTAAAATACATATGTTACGTTTATGACTGTCACAGAAGCACTTTGTTGTTTCAGCGGGCATTTATATATATACAAATGGACTATGTCATGCACCATCATTGAAGATACTGAGTACCACGCACGGTAACCATAATGCCTAAAAAAAGTAAAAATCCCATTTTGATAGTTTTTATGAATATTTAACTGGGACAATTCCAAAGTATTTGACAGCGAGGAATCTGCTTAAGCGGCAGATAAAAGAACTCTGAGCCGCAGTAGGCCGGTTCTAAATCGAGATGAGGGGACTCTCGCACATTTATGACCAAATCTTAAAAAAAGCGAAGCTGACCAAAACATTTCTTTTGTACATACGCCTAACAGCTCAAACGAATGCCGATTTGTCGTAACCAACTAGTACACAATTAACACCTGCTGTGTACATCCGCTTTACTGGTCATTTGTCTGATTAAGATGACAGGGTGCATTACATACTAGTCATGGAACCGTAACATAAAACATTGATTGATTGTGTAACAATAATCTTTACATAAATATTTATTTCCAACTATAAGAAGATGTTTACAAATAATGAGAAAGGTGATGTAACATTATCATTGGTACTCAGATCGTTGGTGAAGTCTGGTTTGTACTTTTGATTCCTTAAAGTTAAAGATACTGAAGGTTGACTCACTTTTAGTCTTGAAGACTAGAACAGTTCACAGTTTGGTTGCATGGCTGATACGCTGGGTTTGGTACCAACGACAGACTATAAACTGGTTCTGAAGGCTGTTGTAGATTTTGGTGGTGGCGATCGCCAATAGAGCAATTCGAACTTCATCACTGATGATGCAGAAGAACAATGGAAATATATCAGTTCATATGACTCGCTAACGAAAAAAAAAACAGAGAATACCTAAGCGTCAACAAAACAATAATCCGAACTCAAAAGCGATTACCAAAGCGTCAACCAAGCCATAACCCGAACTCAAAAGCGATTTAACTAAAGGCAAAAAATTAACAAAGGAACGATTTATATGGAAAGTGCAAGAGAATAAGACCAGGAGTTCCGGAAGAGTATGCGTCTTCTGCTTCATCGACGACACCCACCATGTAAATCTTGGTCACATTCAAGTTAACATCAAGTTCTCAAAGTGAGAACCGAGTAATCATTGTCAACCACAACAAGGGGGCACGTGAATGAGCATAAAGATGTTATTTCATTACTCTCACTTACATGCACTGGATCGGTTTGTTTGTGTTTTACGTCCTATCAACAGCTATGGTCATTTAAGGACGTGTCAGGTTTGACGAGAGAGGAAAGCCGGAGTTCCAGAAGACAAAACACCGGTGCGTGGCGACTACCCAACGTAGGCCTCGAACCCGCGATCCACTGGTGCAGAGCTAGAGGTAGAGGAATATCAGACATCTTACCCACATTCATCTGCGGTCCTCTGCAGGTAGGGCTTAAGAATTGTACCTGCTTCCCCCAATGCATGATCGTAAGAGGCGAGTAAATTTGAGATCTAATCTTTTCCATTCTTTATAAACAATATCCTTTTTTCTAATGCCTCTCTTAACATTACCTCACTTTTATTCAAATACTATTGTACTCAATATATTGACAATAAAAATATTCTTAAACGGAATGAAAGCAAGAAAACAGGGATGTTCAACGGCAGTGACACACACACACAAAGAAAGAAACTGAAGAGAACACATAATAATGATTGTTATAAATTGCGTGTACATTGCAATCATTTGTATCATATCTATTGTGAAATGAATAATGCTTATATCAACGGATTTGAGTTCCAAACGTCTTCTGCAGTTCCTGCACATGTTGATACACAAATAAGGCAAAAACGTATCGCTTTACAGATCAAATAAGACTTGCGACTTGAGCCATAAATCTTTGGCCCATTCAAGCTTAAATGTCTAATGTTTTCTAACGCATTCTCCCGCTATCATTTCAGTGCGAATTGATTTGCTAAATAAATAAACTTTGTAAGTCGATCCACGGCGTACTTCCTACACATCAGAGGGGCACGATGAGTTCCGAATGGTTGTTATATATCCTCTGTCTTTTTCAATAGAGTTTACACTCCCAATAATTGTCAAAACAGTTCAGCATGATCATACGAATGCGCCTTTTATCAGCGTTATCTAACACCGCCTCGCCGACTGTTTAAGACGAAACAAACGCGCCTTGCTTCCTCTACGCTTTGTCTACGGGGATAAATCTCCCCACCTAATATCGCTGTTCATACAGAACTAACGTACCGAGACAATGGCTTGTCAGAGACCCTACCGGATCATACAGAGGAAGCCGGAGATGACAGATAGTCGGTGATTTTGACACTTTTGGTGCCGGACAATTTATTGTTCTGTAGATGGTTCCGCTTTTGTTTCTCTCGGCCGGTAACGATGGCGACGATAGGCGCGAGAGTCAGTTATGGAAAGGCATGGAGGAAATAAAACATTTGTTTGGTTATCTGGAACGTTATGTGTACAGAGAAATAGAGTTGATGCGTTGTTTATTTGTAGGCTTTAACAACCAACCAACATGGCTATGTCATATTTAAAAAAAAAAACAATAGAAAGTAGGTCATAAAAGTAAAGCAAGTTCGATGCACTCTAACGGCATCCGGGTAACCTATTCTTTGTCCGGTACGGAATCTGCCGAATAGTGACGAGTGAATGCAACGGATTCTGAATATTATTTTTGGTTTATGTAAAATATTCCACATTGTTCGATATTATTAGTGCATCAGTGGAAAGTTTCAGGATGCAGCGAAAATAGCTTGTGGAATGTACAAACAGGCGGGGCTAGTAGAGCAGTATAAATAGTGTCCTTCAGCTTTGGAGAGCGTTGGCGGTAGAAACCCTCTTCGGACTACAGGGACATGAGAATTGGTTACAACTAGTTTTATACCTTATTGATAGTGTTAAAAGCAATTTAACACAGGGACATGGGAATTGGATACAGCAAGTTTAGGACCTTATGGAAGGGGTTAAGAGCAATTTAACATTTTTTAAATAAATACACTGTAGCTCTAATAAAACAAAATAAAAGGGAAACTAGCGTCAACAAAACCTTAATCCGAACTCCAAATCGATTAAATTAGAGACAAATTGGGAATAAAGAACGATTTACATGGAGATCCTCGTAAAAGTACAAGAAAATAAGACCAAGTGTTCCGGAAGAGTAAGCGTCTTCTGCTTCATCGTAGTCGATCACAACAAGTAAGCACACTAATAAGCAAACTCGAAAACGTCCATCTCGACATTACACAAAGCTACAGAATATTTCTAGATGAGATCAAGATGGTGACCATAAAACTTGCCCATAGTCTTCATCAACCTGCATCAAAACACATCTAGTTTTGGTCCATCTGAACATTTTTAACGAAAATTGATCTAAACCCCACAAAAGTAAAAAAAAAATGCACTAAACATTATAAATTAGGTCCAACACAAGCTATAACAAATACTCGGGTCCCTGTGCTTTGGACGCATCGTTTAACCAGGTTTCATTTTAGTTGCTAGACGAGGTTTTAACTAAATGTGTTACTCTATTCTATACCATTAAAGTACACGTTTTATTGTTGATTTTAAGACTACTGTTAAGAGTGCACGTATGAACACCCATCTTACTTCATTTCCAGTCAACTGTATATTCGACAATATAAATATTTTGAATTATTTGATATGCATAAAGCGTTACAGAAGAATATCAAAAATAAATAAAAAGAAAACGGGCACTTTATACCCGGCTTTCAAGAGTAATTTAGTCTCAAATCTACGGGGTAAATAATAGTGTTCTCGGTCTACTTGCTACATGTAGTTTGTAAAATGTATTCAAGGAATAATTCAATTCTTGTGGAAGAACATTTATATCAATAATAATGATGCATTTATTTTGACATACAATGATTTCACAATGCCGTGTATATATGTTTCAACCACACTATGTTGATATATATGCTGGTGAAATTCACGTTTAATGAACGCCGTTACGTCTTTATTTGCGTGTTTATGGTGCAGTAAAAGCACATTCCTCCAATCTATCGGGGTGTGCATCCGCGGACTGCCGGTAATTTGCACCTCGGTGCTTTAAAGGCCCAATATACGTAACTTTCAGAAAAACTTGAAGAGAAAATCACGCCTAATAATTTATTATATTAATAGATTTAGTTAAGATTAACTGATATCAACAATACTCAATGTGAATTCTTACGCGGTTACTGGAACAGCAGCAGTTGAAACACGGTATTTGTAAAAACGCGTCCATTTTGAACTGTCTTCTACCTTCGGCTTGTTGTTGAAGTGGGCCCCACCTGTATTATTTTCAGTTCTTTGAATTTTTCTGTCAAGAGTTTCTTGTTAGTTACCGCTCAGGTTTACTTCGTTTTAGGCTTATTTTTGCATGGTTATCAACAGGATTTTTTTTCATGATTTTTCAGAATCACGTAAATATTCCTGAAGCCACGTATATTGGGCCTTTAATGTAAGGTGACAGACAGCAAATGACACATCTTGTGTAAGTATGCATGACGTCATTCAATTCGATCACGTTGATTTTGTGATATAATAGCAATTTGGTATATGATGAATACATTGAGTATATATTGAACAGCTGGGCGCCCAGTCATCATGTACTTTTTATCGAAGTGTCATTAAGATGTGTTTATTTTGATTTGCATCATTTCTTCGAACCTATTACATCTAAAAACTCAAATAGCTTGTATATGAATAAGATACCATGATTTTCAGTTCTCCCGCTAGGGGTCGAACTTGAGACCTTATCAGTCTAGCGCTCCTGTGAATAAGTCTATACTATCTTTCTATATTTTACCAGACTGATGACATAAACCTATGGTGGCTGTTTTTAAATACATATTTTTATTTATATATATTTTTTTTTGTCATCTCGTTGTTTCGTCTTCTCGTCTTTAGAGGAACCCCTGACCATGCGGATATGCTATGCCGGGTTTCTTCAGCATGGTATATCAGTGAGATAGCACTAAAACGTCGGCATCAGATTTGCGCTTTCACAACGAGGCAAGTACACCAACATGCCCTGTTTCCGACAAACATTTGAACGTGTGCGCATTCATAACATGAATGGAGGAAATTAAGTTCTAAATTACCTACGCTGTTAAATATAAGACATTGAACAAAAAGGGGCCACGGTGGCCGAGCGGTTAAGGTGTCCCGACATTCTACCACTAGCCCCCCCCCCCCCCCCCCCCATCTGTGTGTTGCGAGTTCGAATCCCCAGTGGGGCAGTTACCACGTACTGACCGAAGGTCGGTGGTTTTTCTCCGGGTATTCAGGCTTTCCTCCACCTCCAAAATTGACTGTTAAGAGGACGTAAAACAAACGAACCAAATCAAATTGAACCAAATTAACGCTAAAAGAGACATTTTATTCACTGTTTACTACTAAGAAATTTCATTTTTATTATCTCTGATAAATCTCATCTTTACTGGGCCAAAAACTCGGCCACCGTTGATTTTGGTTTTGACTTTTATCTTTCGATAAAACCGAACGTATCAAAGTTCCATATCCACGACAGTGAACGAATACCGATAACGAGCGTCGTTAAGGAAGCCCCCCCCCCCCCCTAACTTCGATGGCAAATGACGTCTTTACGAAAACATGGTATTAGAAACCTACGTACAATTTGTCAGTCCGCCCGTTCTGCCGTGTACCCCGGTCACGAGTGACACAGGATGGGAAAAATATGTAAATTCAGTAACAGTACCCTGATATTATTACGCTGGTAATTTGTCCCCGACATCACGTAATGAGGTCTGACGGCTCGCGCGTTCTCTGTGACGGATCCCAGCCTCGAATTGGAGAGACACGTGAGGGATGTCACGCTCATGGTGTCACGTGATGAATGGTACGTGAGACGCGTCATATCATCTCAGGAAAGGAATAACATGACCTCATATCATTGTGTTCCATGTTTAATCAAGATCTTTAATAACATGTATCATTTGTTCTACTAATTACTGGTTCGTCTTGAATAGCTTGCTTTATCAGCTGTCCATAATAAACACGGGACCTAAGTGGGGAAAAAAATCCTATTGTTGAAATAAGGGCACCGGATTCAGATTTCGATAACTTCAAGGTATAGAGATTCCCACTTTGGTCGCATCTTGCAATCCATATGTTACAAGTGATCGGTTGTTATTATTTTTTGGTTAATTTTTTTTTACGTCCTATTAACAGCCATGGTCTTTTCAGGACGTGCAAGGTTTTGGAGATGGAGGAAAGCCGGGGTATCCGGAGAAAAACCAACACCCTACGGTTAGTACATGATAACTTACACACGTGGGTTTCGAACTCGCAACCAAGAGGTGGAGGGCTAATGGTAGAATGTCGAGACACCTTAACCACTCTGCCACCGCGGCCATGTGATCGGTCGCGGCAGACCTATTGAATCAATGTAATGGTGTCATTGTGATAATATTTTGAATATCAATGTTGAAGTATGACATTTCTTTTGAATATAAGAATGAAAATATTTGTGTTGACCGTGTGTGACCACAATCCTACCGTTATCAGTAGGTCACAGGATCCACGCACGTCTATGCTTGGTAGATGCCAGGTATAATAGCCACAGGTCGCTAATTTGTCTCCGGGTACTCCGGTATTCCTGAACTATAAAAACATGTACACGTAAATTAAAGCAAAAACGAAACCTGACATAAATAGCGTCCTTAACAAAAAATATTAACCCTGCCGTAATCGATATTTAACAGGTAGAAGCTTTAAATTTCTATGTATTTGCACTTGAGATTGTAGAAAGTAATTTCTAAGAAATGTTGTATTAAAGCTATTGATTTTGATGTTGTTAGTTTATTTTATTTTTCTAAACGAACTCCACAGTTTTCTTTCGCTGCAAGTTACCAACAGTACAGACCACACATGTACACCGTTATACAATGTGCGGCCGTCGGTCTGTAACAGTTAACACGGAGAAATCTCTTCCCAAAGTACTCAATCGATTTACTTCCCTATTCCTGTGTGTATCGGTGAATTAAATTTTTATCATAAAACTGCCATAAAAGCCCCTGAATAATTAATGTTTAATTACTTTAGACACATTATCAGTTTTACTAGATAAGGTTCCAGATAACGAGTTAGCGCGAGGTCACGTGGGTTTGTGTACGATGATAACTACATCAGTCCTGTAATTACGATGCCTGTTAACGCAGTAAGGTGTGATGATACCGCTGCCTCGACGGCATTAAACAATCTACAGTTATTGAGTTCTCGGCCAGTATCTGTTGGCACTTCATTAAAAATGTGTGGTTTTATCAGTAGAAATGTTTTTCTTCGTGTCGTACCGAAACTCCGTCATGAAATTTAAATTTGAGATTGGTCGAACGTTGGTTTGGTTTGGTTTATTTTGTTTTATGTCCTATTAACTGTCAGTGTCATTTAAGGATGTGCCAGGTTTTGGAGGTGAAGGAAAACCGGAGTAACCGGTGAAAAACCACCGACCTACGATCAGTACCTGGCAACTGCCCCACGTGGGATTCGAACTCGAAACCCAGGGGTGGAGGGCTAGAAGTAGAATGTCCGGACACCTTAGCCACTCGGCCACCGCGGCCCCTGAACGTTAGAACAATCTTTCTTATGAATAAGAGTTACTGAATATCACTTAGATGTCACGAATACTTTTAAAAATTCGCAAATTTACCTCTTCAAATGTATTCGCAAAAACATGATTTCGCAAACGGTTTTCTAGAAATGACTAAAATTCGCGAATGATTTTTTTTTAGAGAAAGGAAATCTGCAAGACTCCTTTTTCGGTAACCGATAGCTTTATATTGGACGCCATTTTGTTATTGAGAGTCATGTGACTATACTTGAAAAATCACGGGATTCAGTCATGTGATACACGTTATGTCAAGAAAAAAGAACTCGACAAATGTGAACGCATCACAGACCTTAAAAAATAACTCATCATTAATTCACAATGCGTGAAAAATGACAGGACTTCGATTTGCCGGGCATGTAGGTGCAGTGAGAAACTTAACGTTTCCTACCGTTAGTTTTTTTTCTTTTGCATCTTTGTCTAAATACAACGTAAGGAAGGTGTTAAATCCTCATTTGGGAATAATTTACCATTACATGTAACTCATAACCCCTTCATACGAATGTGAACTCTTCCGATTCAAAGGTTGGTGTAGTTCAATAATGAAATAACAGGAGTGAATAAGTTATATACTAATGTCAAAACTTCTGCATGTCAGAATTTCCAATTCATGTCTTTCTATAAGTAATACAAAGAGCCGTTAAAGCAAACGTTCCGGTCACGTTCAAATGCTGTAGGATTCCCGTATACACTAAATATAACAATCGGGAACTATCGGCACTTTCCGTTAACGAGAATATTCTTATTTTTCTCGTTCACAAGAAGTACCGAGAATTTCCGATCGCTGATTATAAGTGAAACTTTTCAGTATGACATCAAAATATTGTTGCAAATTATATTTCGTCATTCATAAAATGTGTTTTAAATTAAGAAAATATCAAATATCAAAAAATTATGTGATAATTGAATTGACCTAGACATGTATTAATGTTATCAACAGAGAATTGAGTGCAGTTTCTCAAGACCGATTTTTTTTTGCCAGAAACAAAACTGATTTGTCTGAGATAGATCCGATTTTTTCAAATAAAAAAAATACCAGACGGCACATTTAATGCTCGATAAACTTAATAAATAAATCTTACACGTTTCTTCTTATAACAGTAATGTCTTAAATCATAGAGGCGGCCTTTCTTATTTCAACCCCAAACCCTGTCTACCAAGTGGGATTAACGTTAGTCACCATTGGAGACTTAATAAAATCTGTGGTCGCAATGTTTCACACGAGTGTCGGGGTAAGTATCCTTAATCCTTCTGGAGCTTCATAAAAGGAATTACCACACGGTGAGCTATCTAATGTAGATCTATTTCCACCAACGCCTCTCTCGCCTTCTGTACCAGTCGTTCTGGGTCCGTTTGTCTTATCAAGCGACGATCGGTGCCAAGAACAGGCAAACTCGATCACGGAGCAGACGAGAATTCCTGTACGTCATGTGACAATCTTATAAAAAAACGAAACGCAAAATTTGTTAAAGATGATAAAGATGGGGGTTTCTGACTGAAATGTTATTGAAGCTGAATGCAGACAAGGCTTACAGCAAGGAAAATGGGGAGGGGGAGAGAAGGCGCGTGATTATCTCCGAGTTTATACGGATACAGAGTGACGTACAACATCACGTGGCGGCAGATAACGCCGTCTGGCGGCAGATAGCGATGGACAGAGCCTCATGTAGAAGGATTATCGCAGCTTTCATCTTCAAGAAACATGTAGAAGTATTATTACAGAACAGACTCGTGACTTGTGGTACAGCCTTATACGGGTCTAATTGGCCGCCAACGTTCTTTCCATTTATTTTCTGAAGAGTTCCAAATTACATAAGAGTAGCATGAAATTCTTAGACTGTTCCTGTCCTCTGTAATTATGAAAATGCGATTAATACATGTGGTAGATATGGGAAGCAAACATTAAAGAAATACAAACGCAAAATGATATATTTCACTTCTACTCCAAAGTATGGCAAGTTTATCAAGTGATCATTATTACGTATTCGATACTTTCTCTCCTTCTGTCTATCTCTCGGGTGATTCATAAAACTGTTCTCATGAATGCTCAAACTTTAATTCTGTGCTAATATCACATTTTTGGTAACTCGCTTTAATTATGTCAAACAATAAAAATGCCAAATATAATCATTAAATACAGTATTTCGCTTTATGTCTCTTCAAGACATTGCTACATGTAACATCATTCCATGATTATTGGCTCTGAAGTTTATTATGCGGGAGTTAAGCGGCGGTTAAGTTGGAGAAAATCCCCTCATCGCCTGTGTTCGTTTTCAGAAATACTGTAGTAATTGCAGGACGCCATTGTTCCACAAAGATATGCTATATATGTTGATTTCAGAGTTATCTCCCCTAGAATGAGAGTTATCTCCCTAAGGTGAGAGTTATCTCCCCAGCATGAGAGTTTATTGGTGTGGTGACGACTAAGGCCATTCTAGGAAGTGTCTCCATGATTGCTTTGTGCGCATGCTTGTTTTGAGACGAGGTATGTTGGTGTATTTGCTTCATTGTGTAAGCGCTAATCTGATACTGAAATTATAGCGTTATCTCACTGTAATAAAATTTTGTGGACACCCAGCAAAACAGTCCGTCCAGTCATATTTACTTATAATGCAACGGGCCTAACGTGAGAGTAATCACTCACGCAAACAGGTGTCAAGAAGAAAGGCAGTTTTTATAAAGCGTTAATTTCATACTTGCAAGCAATTTTTAAATGTAAACTTTATTTATTTTACAACAATTTTGAAAAGTTATTCAACTTATAGTAATCATTCTTGTTGACCTGGATGTTAGAGAGCGAGGGGTCTTATTTTGGAGGAAACTGGAGCACCCGGAGAAAACCCATGTAGTCGGGCAGGAACTCCCATTACCCTTTGTGAAAGGCGAATGTGCTATCCACTGCACTATCCGATAATCTCTGAGTATGCTAAGCAGTTTTTGTTTTCTTAATAAATCACCTTGATTTTAGGAATTTTGTCGCGAATGATACAAACATTTCAGTAGAGGCTATTTTTATTGGGTTAAACACTATTTCCAACCTCGTTTGTTACCAGTTTTACGTCCTCAACTCAGCAAAGGTCAAAGGTGACGATTGCCTATGTCGACCTTTGCGAAAGGAAAGATTGAAGAAGCTAGAAAAGGACACAAACGACACCATTCATTAACGTGTATCCCAAGAGGCATCTCTATACAAACCTTAATTAGGCCATACGACCGCCATCTTTGTCTCATTTAGAAATATTCTGTATCCGTATATGTGATATGAAGATGGACGACTCTTTGTGTGCTCATTTATAAACCTACTGGTTAAGATTGAGAATGATAACTCAGTTTTCACTTTGAGGTCGTGACATTAACTTGAATGTGGCCCAGATTTGCATGGCTGGCGTCATCGATGAAGCAGAAGACGTTTACTCTTTAAGAACACATGGTTTTATTCTCTTGTACTCTGTGTAAATGTGTCTTTTGTTCATAGTTTGTCCCTAGTCGATTTTGATTACGGATTATGTTTTTGATGACGCTTAGATATTCTGATTTTTTTTTTTTTTTTTTAATTTTCAAACGATACACGATTCAGCGGATTTAAGAGACGTTACAAAATCCTGGGTTTCAACTGTTTCTGCGAACAGCGGCAACACAGGGACTTGAGATTTGTAACAGCTAAATTTGGACTTAAAGCACCTGTCCAGAGTAATCTTATACGTTTTAAGCGATCAGATTTTCAATTTTCAGTAAAACTTTTAATCCTATATATTATGACGTACAAAGCACGTGTGAAATTACCCATAGCTTCTTTATTTAGGTCAAAATACAACTGTTACCAATTCTCAGGTCCCTGTGAGCGGCAAATACACCATAGTGTCTAATATGCCTATACTTGAAAGTATTGACAAACGCCTAATGAAACTATTTGCCAATGAACGTGCATTCGACAACAATTAATGGAGGCATATTTCATTAAGCGGTGCAAACCCTGCCAAGAATCGTTGAAGTCAGTCTGTTCCCTCAGTGTTTGGCGCCATACAAATTAGGCCGTAGCACCCCGAAATGTATATAAAGTTTCCATGTCCATACTGGAATTGTTTCTCTTTTATTTTGGCATGTGAGAGTCGTTTATCACATCGAGATTTTTTTCTCTTCAATAGAACCAACTCGGATGTAAAAAGCCGAGAGAATCGAATGTCACCGTCATTACCGAAGGAACGAAGACAAGAAAAACTGATAGCGATCTATAAATAGAAATCAATGGATGATTTATAGAGAAACAATTGTCTTGTTTTCGGCAGAAACGTTTAGATAAGGCGTCGGATTTCACCAAGAAATTCGCACGTTGTCGCCAGAATCAGAAAGACTACTAAACACCTTGTCAAGAAAGCGGTATAGCCTTGGAGCCCCCACGCAGTGTCTCTTACGTTAGCATAGCCGTGTTAGAGCACAAAACGTCAGCACGGATCGAAGCACTGAGCGCAGTACACATTTAAGGAATGTTTTTATTTCTGTGAGGGTATGATGTGATAAATTCAATTAAGTCCGAGCAGCGGACACAGATTAAAAATTGGGCATAAGTTTAACAAATTATATGAAGATTTCATTTTCAATACGTATATATATAAATATAACATCATGAAATTTGCATACGCCTTGATTAACTCCGCCGACATCTATTGTTGATGACGTCAGCAAAAATATAATATGACGTCACACAATTTGTCTCGATTCCGGAAAGTTTGCCTAGCTCTGCTCACGTGCATTTTTGTTAATTATACCGAAATCACTGGACATCATTATTTAAATGAGTTTCATTATCATGGTCATTTACATCATTAAGTCATCTTCATCAACAACATCATCCAAAACAGTTACATCTTTTCATATGAAAATTTTATCTTGCCCCATTTTCATCTACGTTCCTTATAGCTTTAAAGTCCCCAAAGGAAAGCATTACAGAAGTTAGGAAAACTCCTTAAGATTTCTCCTTTACGTCAGCAACGCTTTACTGTTAAGATACGATACAAATGTATTTGGCTTAAGAAATTTCCTTAAGTTAAAAAAGGTCCGTGTAACTGGAACCAGCACCTCAAAATCATCTACATTCCAATATATAAAAATATTAAAATACATAATTTAAATCATATTTATCAATATCTTTGACTCATTCACCCTCAAAATATCACAATGAACTATTCCAACATTTGTATTGGAAGAGCTCAAATGTGATTTTAGGGGTGAATGAGTATAAGACCTTCGAAGTCTAGAGTAATACATTAAAGATACGTATTTTATTTGATTTGTCTCTAAGACAAGCCCATGGAAACATACGACTGTAAACCACTGTCAACGAGACAGCTGAAGTTGATGTATTTCCCCAGCTAAGAAGACAACTGACCTCCCCAATTGAAGAAAACCAATAAGTAACCTGTTCGCTTCTGGCGTCAAATGATTTGTTTATCTCAAGCCATCTTATTCAGCGCCAACGAGCGCGCGATACAGCCGCCATTGTGAAGTATCAGAGATGAAAGTTGTGTCGTGGGCTGTTGTTTTTGTTCGTGATTTAGAAAATTGGTCTGACACATTGTGGAGTTTTCAGCACGCGGAGACGTTGATTGTCGGCCGTAGTGGAGCATGAGTCGCCCGTGTGGCGAGGTCGACGGGAACGTGATCCAAGCCCGACCATCCGGGCAGACGACCGGCTACTTCGGACAGGCCGGGTTCCGTGCAAGCCAATATTCCTGCGGTTATTGTTGATAAAAATGGACTCGCAGTTCTGCCAGCGACAATCTGATACGATAAATCTCCTCCAGCATCAAAGACGTGCCCTGGGACATAAAGTCTTGCTCTTTTAGCTTAAATCAAGTTAACCTAATTTAATTTTTGATTCGTTTTTTGGGCAGTCCGTCGGTTACGTTTGCGGGCTGTCGGCAGGCGATGTCCGGTAGGGCAATAGCTCTGGGTTAACACCCCAGCCCCAGGGACGGCACGATCAGACTCTGGCAGCAACGCCATGACTTTGTGTCCCAAGATGGAAATTGAAGTCGAATACATAACAGCCGGATACGACATGTAATAGGATTTATATCTCCGTCAGTTCCACAGTTAGCTATAAAGTCGAAGGACGTATCGATGTATTTCCCGCCATATTATCACCCCGCCATCGAATGGCGACTTGAACGATGTGTTTTCACGTGCCAACAACTTTTCGAACTTATAGTTCGTATATATTGTACAGATTAAACGGAAACTCGTCGTCTGGTAATTGTTCCTTCGGGAAACAGATTTCTTTTGTGATTTAATTTTGAATTAAGATAAGCTGGCGTAATAACGTTTATAGGAACAAGAGACCAATATCCTGATAACTGCATTCAACTCAGATTGTTTTCAAATCATATAGTCTTGACACTCTATTATCTAACATAATAGTTTTGAAAATTGAAAACGTCATTTCCGGTTACACATATCGCCGGGGTTCTTGTTACATATAACGAAACTGTTTTATGGTCATGCTTGAGTTATTTGCTCTACTAAACTTTCTTGTACATTGTCATTGGTTAAGATCACGTGACACTATACAAATGCCGTCAAACCTCGTTATCTTGAAGTTGACGGGACCGTGTGAAAAATTCGAGTTAACCGAATATTCGTGTATTGTGAGTTGGAATGTTTGTAGTGTGAAATTTGGTTTTGATTAATTATTGTCTCGAATATGTCGCCAGTAATAATATTTTTGTCGTGATGATTTGAAAAAGCACACTGTTGTCTGATTGGATTTCCAATGTATCCGACAATATACTTCTGAGCCGACAAAAACTTCGAATTAAACAGGGTTATGAGTTCGAGATAACGTTGTCTAATGGCAGCATATGTAAACGGTGTACAAGGTGTCCGGCTTGTGACCCTCCAAACATTAGAACAAGAAACTGGGCTTGAGCAAAACTTCTGAGTTTGAGCAACTAACTAGAATGGTTCGAACCTTAGGCTATTTTTCATTGACCGTTTGTATTCTCAAAAATAAATTCCATACTCAAGATCAGATCTAGGTTTCTTAATTCGCTTAAATTATGTCACATTGCGAAATCTTTAAGGTAAATTGTGTTTTGTTTACCTGATCATCGGATCAAGAATCTAAGCTCGATAAAATAACAACGACATGCTCAAAATTCCGCCGTGCTCAAAATTTGAGGACAATCCTCTTTATGAATATAAACCCTACTTAATCATCACGACAAAAATATTATTACTGGCGACATATACAAGACAATAATTAATTAAAACAAGTTACGGAAGGAAAACGGCTTGCCGTATTTTTACGAGTATAAAGTACTGCTCGAAATTTGGAACGATAGCGGGGAACTTGTATAAGCTTGACTAAGGAACATTTGTAAAGGCATATCATGAACCGAATTATCTCTACAGGAACAGTATTACCGGAGACATATTCAAAACAATAATAATTTAAAGCTTGTTACGACTAAAAAATCTATACAGTAATTTTGAGTGTGAAAAAGTACATGTTTCACTTATTAAGAAAGACAGTGGGAAACTTGTATAAGCTTGTCATGAACCGAAACGTCACTACAGAAACAGTATTACCGGAGATATATTCAAAACAATAATAATTTAAAGCTTGTTACGACTAAAAAATCTATACAGTAATTTTGAGTGTGAAAAAGTACATGTTTCACTTATTAAGAAAGACAGTGGGAAACTTGTATAAGCTTGTCATGAACCGAAACGTCACTACAGAAACAGTATTACCGGAGATATATTCAAAACAATAATAATTTAAAGCTTGTTACGACTAAAAAATCTATACAGTAATTTTGTGTGTGAAAAAGTACATGTTTCACTTATTAAGAAAGACAGTGGGAAACTTGTATAAGCTTGACAGAGGAACTTTTCTAAAGACATATCATTACCCGAAACGTCACTACAGAAACAGTATTACCGGAGATATATTCAAAACAATAATAATTTAAAGCTTGTTACGAACAAAAAAATCGTACAGTAATTTTGTATGTGTGCAAAAAGTACTTATTAGGAAATAAGTCTGTAGCGGGCAACTTGTATAAGCTTGACAGCGGAACATTTCTAAAGGCATATCATGAACCGAATTATCACTACAAAGTATTACCGAAAACGTATTCAAAATAATAATATTTAAAGCTTGTTACGACTAAAAAATCCATCCAGTAATTTTGTGCATGAAAAAGTACAAATTTCTCTTATTAAGAAAGACAGCGGACAACTTGTATAACCTTGAGGGAGGAATATTTCATGGACATATCATGGACCGAAATGTCATTTAAAAAAAAAAGAACAAAAAAAACCCCAGTATTACCGAAGACATATTCAAAACTATAATAATTTTAAGGCTTCTACGAACAAAAAATCTACACAGTAATTTTGTGTGTGTAAAAGTACTTCTCTTATTAAGAAAGGTAGCGTGACGGTGCAGCGTTCTTATAAAATAACGCCCCGTCATGTCATTTAATGGTAGACAAAAACTGTCATAAAATGGCCGACCGGTTGACGATGTACTCTGTCCAAGAATTAATAATGCCGTCAGATTTTGCCGACAATACACTAACTGTTATCTAAAATTAAAACATTAATTAAATCCCGTGAAAATTAATATAACTAACGTAGGTATCAAGAAAATTAATAGATCGTCTTTCCCTCAGTGCGCACGATATATTAGATATTTAAAGTACTTTCGGTACTGTGGTACGGTATTATAATCCCTCGAAAACAGAACATATTTGATAATTATGATATCATTGTCTATGTATTTTAATAATTGAACGCGGCGAATAATTTAATGATAAAATTGTAATCTTAATGTAATCGCACCTATTAAAACATCTATAATGTATTCGGTAATGGGAGTATAGGTAACGAAATACCGTTTGATCATTAAAATTCATTGAAATCGAACACTGCCTATACACCTTGTCAAAGATATCGGTGACGGATCAATTCACTTTGACAGATTCATTATCGGATTCAATATCGCTCCACTAAGGCGATGTCGCGCTCCTCAAGGATATGTATAGTCATAACATTTGAATATAGATCGATATTAAATATAATTAGTGATATGCTAATTCATGTTTAACACATCTCCATTTAAATATTGAGGATCGAAGGGATATCATGGAGTGTAACGGCATGGACTCTTTACGGGATAGGAAATCCTGTGTATCACAGGGCCCGATATATTGTAACAACAATTTTATACCTAAAATAAGGTTTTTAGAATGATTTTATACTTTGTAGGAGTTTAGATCAATTTTCGATAAAATGCCCCTTTCAATGGTCATGTATAATGACAGGTTGTAAGGCTCTCGTGTCGAAAAGTATTTATATTTTTTCTTTCATTCTCTTTCTGCTGATATGGCCTCAGTTTCCTCTAAAATATACACCGTTTGGGAGTTTCCAAGTTTTTTGCAGTTATCATGCCCTTATTGTTTTAGTTAATATGAGGTTGATATCGGCCAAAACCCATATGGTTCATTTTCTTTTGGGATCAACGCATTTTCTGGTATTGCTTTTCCCTTTGTTTTAATGTCTCATCTGTTCCTAATGCTGTTCTTCCTTTTATTTTGGTGTCTCATCAGTTCCTGTTTCTGCTCTTCCCTTTGTTTTTATTGTCTCATCAGTTTCTGTTTCTGCTCTTCCCTTTGTTTTTAGTGTCTCATCAGTTCCTGTTTCTGCTCTTCGCTTTGTTTTTAGTGTCTCATCAGTTCCTGTTGCGGCTCTTCCCTTTGTTGTGGTGTCTCACTAGTTCCTGTTGCTACTCTTCCTATTGTTTCGGTGTCTGATCAGTTCCTGTTGTTGCTTTTCCCTTTGTTTTTAGTGTCTCATCAGTTCCTGTTTCTGCTCTTCCCTTTGTTTTTAGTGTCTCATCAGTTCCTGTTGCTACTCTTCCTATTGTTTTGGTGTCTCATCAGTTCCTGTTGTTGCTCTTCCCGTTGTTTTGGTGTCTCATCAGTTCCTGTTTCTGCTCTTCCCTTTGTTTTTAGTGTCTCATCAGTTCCTGTTTCTGCTCTTCCCTTTGTTTTTAGTGTCTCATCAGTTCCTGTTGCTACACTTCCTATTGTTTCGGTGTCTGATCAGTTCCTGTTGCTTCTCTCCCCTTTGTTTAAGTGTCTCATCAGTTCCTGTTGTTGTCTTCCCTTTATTTTGGTGTCTCACCAGTTCCTGTTGTTGTCTTCCCTTTGTTTTGGTGTCTCACTAGTTCCTGTTGCTACTCTTCCCTTTGTTTTTAGTGTCTCATCAGTTCCTGTTTCTGCTCTTCCCTTTATTTTGGTGTCGCATCAGTTCCTGTTGTTGTCTTCCCTTTGTTTTGGTGTCTCATCAGTTCCTGTTGCTACCCTTCTCTTTGTTATGGTGTCTCACCACTTCCTGTTGCTGCACTTCCCTTTGATATGGTATCTCATCAGTTCCTGCTCCTCCCGTTGTTTTGGTGTCTCATCAGTTCCTGTTGTTGCTCTTCCATGTATTTTGGTGTCTATTCTTATCTTGCTGTCGCTATTGCTTTAAGCTTCGATCTCTCCCCGGTTCCTGGTTTTCCTATTCCTTTTGTTTCGGTGTCTGATCAGTTCCTGTTTCTGCTCTTCCCGTTGTTTTGGTGTCCCATCATTTTCTGTTGTTGCTCTTCCCTTTGGTTTGGTGTCTCATCAGTTCCTGTTGTTGCTCTTCCCTTTGTTTTGGTGTCTCATCAGTTCCTGTTGTTGCTTTTCCTTTTGTTTGGTGTCTCATCAGTTCCTGTTGTTGCTCTTCCCGTTGTTTTGGTGTCTCATCAGTCCCTGTTGTTGCTCTTCCTTTTGTTTGGTGTCTCATCAGTTGCTGTTGTTGCTCTTCCCTTTGTTTTGGTGTCTCATCAGTTGCTGTTGTTGCTCTTCCTTTTGTTTGGTGTCTCATCAGTTGCTGTTGTTGCTATTCCCTTTGTTTTGGTGTCTCATCAGTTCCTGTTGTTGCTCTTCCCGTTGTTTTGGTGTCTCACCAGTTCCTGTTGTTGTCTTCCCTTTGTTTTGGTGTCTCTTCATTTCCTGTTGTTGTCTTCCGTTTTGTTTTGGTGTCTCCTAAGCTCACTTCCTGTTGTTGTCTTTCGTTTTGTTTTGGTGTCCACCTAGGCTCACTTCCTGTTGTTGTCTTCCCTTTTGTTTTGGTGACCTGAGATTGGTCATTCGCGTCGATGTTGCTGTCAAATTATGTTTTTCAATATACCTTGTCTCAGTATGTGCACATGATTTCAACGTTATATTTATTGGTATGATTCACCTATACATTTTTTCACATTGGATTTGTTTTATCCAAACAGCCTGGCAATAACTCCAGTGCCAACTACCTAGATCTCGCCCACAGACTCGCGTAAAATATCGCGGTCATCATCTACACTCTACTTCAAAAGGAAATAATCGCCTTCATCATACAATACACACACAAGATGGCGCCAGTCTCTGACAAAATCTAATTAATAATTTAATATTTGTCTTCGTGGCCGTGGTGTAAAGCACTAATTTGATATGCACTCCCCTTGTGACCGGCCAGATCCATACGCAAGACCGTTCAATAGATCCCGAGATAACCGGGACACGGCATAGACGGGACCAATACTCGGAACTCCTTGGGGATTTACATGGTAAATACCGGCATATGTAATCGGTCGTGACATGACGTTTGCGTAATAATGGAATTTAACAGACATATGATACGTGACATCTCCAGGGAAGCACGGGTAAGCTGGGGCTTTATCAAATAACAAGACTTCTAATTAAATATATCTACAGTACATTATTTTTGTCATAACTGTTTTGCAATTTCCATTTTACACTTTGTCGGGTTGCAACGAATCTATATTGTAATTTGATTGGTCAAAATCTGACTTGCGAACTATACGTTTGAAAGCTTGAATTAATAAATGGAACCTTAATATAAATCAAATCAAATGCACATACAACAGACAACAGCGCACGCTGATTTGTATCAAATCATCTTAATATAAGTATGAAAATATGAACAACATGAAATAGGAACTCTCAAAATAAAAACACTTGACTCCATAATTAGTGTGGCTTGCTCTTTTAACATGTATTAAGAAAGCTTATCCGTATAACCTTATTTTAAGATATGTTAGATCTTGATATCTTTTAATTCAATTAAAGATCATCAAATACAAAAGTATCTTTTAACTTAGCTTGAATATTTTATAAAATAACGATCTTTAGTGAGATAACTTAATAACAAAATAAAAGTTTTCACATATAAGCAGCCCGGATGTCTTTATAACGGTTTGTGAGATATCTTCGAAAACACACGAAATGTTGCATTAATGTAGTAAGTTTTTAGTTGGCTTGTCTTGCTAGATGTTAGCTACATACTGTTAACACGCATATATAAGTTGGTTCTATGCTATTTGCTTGGGTTTTTTTTCTAATAAAGCTTAACATGCATCACAACTATGACGTCACAATCAGCTTTACTGAATCAAAGGTAGATTTAAGATTTGGAACGTGTAATTACCATGCAGCGGATTCGAAAAATCCTCATTGAAGTTACAATAGACTGAGCAGAGTCGATGTTTTGATTATGCTTACTAGAACTCTTTAATCTTTCGTTGTCAATTTCCCAGTTCTTGCTTACAGTACACGACATTACTTGAAATCACATAGATTTCCCTGAAGAAGAGGATGAAGCACAAGACGCTTACGCTCCGGAACACATGGGCCCGTATTCATGAAACTGTTCTCATGTTCAAGCATGGATTCTGTGCTCAAGCCAGCTTTCTTGAAACTCACCTGAATCATGTCGTAGAGTCAAAAAGTCATTGTAAATGTTTTAAACAGCTTTCAACTTCATGTCTCCTTAACGTTTTACCAACACTTTGACAAAATTTGATTGTTTAAAAAATTTATAGCCATAACAATAAATAAGGCTTGAGCACAGAATCCATGCTTGAGCATGAGAACGGTTTCATAAATACGGGCCCTGGTCTTTTTATCTGTTTATATATTCAAGTCTTAATGCCACGGTGGCCAAGTGGTTAGGGTATCTGACATCCTGCTACCTCTAGCCCTCCACCACTGTGTCGCGATGGCCAAGTGGTTAAGGTGTCTGATATTCTGTTACCACTAGCTTTCCATCTTGTAGTCGTGACGACCAATTGGTTAAGGTGTCTGACATTCTGCTAGCACTAGAACTCCACCACTGAGCTATGTTGGGCAAGTGGTTAAGGAATCTGACGTTCTGCTACTACTAGCCCTCTACCTCTGGATCGCGTGTTCGAGGCGTACGTCGGGCAGTCGCCAGGTACTGGCCGTAGGTCGGTAATTTTTCTCCAGGAACTCCGGCTTTCCCACCACTAAGTCCCTATAACGTCAGTAAATGACCAAATCTGTTGTTAGGACGTTAAACAGAAACAAGCAAAACCAAATCCTTCAAGTGTATTCAAGAAACGTTAACTTTGCTCTTAAGTTGAATGTGGTTTCATAGATTTCAAAATCGAAATACGGCTTTTTTTCTTATCCTGTCTTCTCTTTCCCCGATGTTACTGATAAAGAGTCCCAAGTTACATGGCGACAAAATAAAAACGAATAAGCTTCGTTTACCTGGGAGTAAATTACAGTAAATTGTTCAATACTTTAACACACAATTAGAAGCAAATAGAACAGTCAATAATAGTACCAAACTTGCAAGAATCGAATGTCTCTACTACAAAAAATAGACGGGGTAAACTAAAGCTGAACGCCGCAACAAACCTTAGAATACATATATAGAGATCAGCATTACAATATGCGAAACAGTGCGTGACGTGTTTAGTACATCAATATATATTATATATATATTGCCTGAAGAGCTCAAGTTGATGGAGCGAAAGGACTAAGAATGTGTCCTTGTTATTTTTGACATTTACATATATTAGCAGACATACATACATAGAAATTGGACTGTCGATTAATATTTTTAAATAATATATGAGGGAAACTATATATGAATGATATCCATTATTTATTGTTTCGTACTTACCACATCAAACATACATAGTATTATAAAATGTTCGTGTGTTCGCCTGACAGGCGTCATATCCGTCTAGCATATGACATCACGTGTCATATCCGCTGAACTTCCGGTTCAGTCTTTAACAAAATGAAAATGTGTTTATTTGTATGTTTAAGTGATTTTCCTGATAGATTCGTTGTATACAGAAGTAGTATGATTGAGAAATTATCGTTTGACAATCAATGTATATCCTTTTTCTAGACCCATATTAGCCCTGAGGCAGACGACCCCTCGGACTGATATGAAAGTCACGGGACCTGAGAAATCGGTTCTCACAACAAAATGGTATTATACGTAATATTTACGCGATATTGAACATGTAAAAAGAAAGGTAAGGTTCGAATCCGAGACCTTCCAAGCTGTAGACAATCACCAATTTGTCGCCGACGATCGACCCATTCCATTTCCGCTATGGCCCCTCTTTTTTTTCTAAATCTTTGCCCCCGAAGGCCCGATTATTTACATCTCAGATTTTGGTTTCCCTTGTCAAGTATACACTAAACACTTGAAATACGTGTTTATAATAGACACCACTGAAGCAGGAGAGGGCAAACGCACGTCCAGACCGGGGTTCGAACCCGGGACCTTCCGAGCTCAATGAATTCAACTGTCTAGTTGCCGACGATTGATCAAGTCCAGTTTCGCTACACTTCAATGAGGATTTGATTATCTAAAACAAATAGAACTACAGAAACTGCACTGTAAAATTAATAAAAGAAATGAAGTGTGCGAGAAAATTTTGTTTTTTTTCTCAAAAGTAGGTGAAAGTAAAAGAAAATTGATTGCATGCACCACATAGCACAATGTACTTTGAATTTTAAGATTTCATGAATGACAATTACGGTAATGATTATTCTATGCAATAAATCGCTATTTGAAGCGGGCACCAGCAGGTGAACTCTCCTGACGAAAAGGTAACAAATTATCGATACTTCATGTTAATCACTCCCGGTACAAGTAACCTGCTTGGAGGAGCTACAAAAAAAAAACGTTTAGATAACAAGTTTGTAAGGGAGCATTCGAGAGGTAGCCCGTTTTGACGCTCGTGAAAGACCGAACCAAACCTTAATAATCAGAAACAGGCATTGCACGCTTTCTGCCAGTCAGGAAATATATTTTGACAAAATAATGGTCCGTTGAGCTCTTCCGTCATCTATCTTGTCCACAACCATTGCTTTACCCACGTCAGGCAAACTAAACGTTAGAATAGGCGAAAAACGCCAAAACCTCTATAACAAATGGCTCAGTCTCCGAAACTCTATGGTATGGTTATTAATTTGACGTAAAAACGATAGCTAAAGTGTGCATATTTAGTGATGAGTTAAAGAGCGGAGAAAGGCTTATAAAAACCTCCGCTTAACATTCAATTGAGGCAATAATGGATGTTTGGGGGAAACATAACTTGTACATGTTATCGAGATAGATTTCTCAGTAGCGGTAAATACAGGGTTTCAGCGTTATTGATAGGCCTCTATGCCTGGCATGTAAGGAAAAACCCTTCCCGACGACCGAACCGAAGTGAAATATGTTTCGAAGTCCGATAGGGAATTCGATTGTAAATGCATTTACATTTCTGTGACGAGACGTCAATGTATAAGTATTAAGCGGCTAGCCTATCCTGGCGGTGATGTACGACCACGAAGAGGCTCAGTAGAGTTTTGTCCATCAGTTACCCCAATTACAGCGGTGGGACGGCTTCGCTCTCCATCATACCTAATAATGCCTTGTCGGCAGATCCACGCCAAACGCTGCAAAATTTATTCAATATCAAAAACGTACGACGTGATATCTGTTTTAATTTTTAATTTTTGTTATCGATTCTGAGAAAGTATGTAGGCTTGCTAAGTTAATGTCCGCTCTCCGACAATGATGTACGGGTTCTGACGCTAATTGTACACCAGTCTAATCCACATCCGTATTTTCTTCTTCTGGAACCGGCTGCAGAAGCTGACTGGAGACGCGCTATCGAACGACCGTGTCATCAATCAGCCGAAACAAAATAAAACAGCTTTTAAACTTCCCCGATATTTTCTTAAGTAATTGATAGCGACATAATACGCTTAGTTTTTATCTCTTGCACGCCACTGTACCGGAATAATAGCAAACAAAACCACATCGCAACGTGTATCTCAGCTGTATAGTAGTGTTAGGCAGGTTATCAGTCACCGTTACAAATAATTCGGTTTGTAAAAGATCTAGACCTGTCATAACTGCAGGTAGCCAATAAATATGTTGTCCTTACTATGTAACCATACGTCTATTTTCAAGATCGTTATTTCAAAACATCTAAAATATTGTAAATATTTTAGCGGAAATCTTATTATAGCGATTTTCGCGTTGAAATCAATCCGTTAATAATGATTGCGCTAAAATTGCTTTTAGCACGGTACATAATAAACACATTTTCGTAGTATACGATTTCAAATTATACCGAACTAGTTTAACTTTATTTCTAAATTCAAAAATTAAAGGGGTTTTACGCACCTGACCCTTCTGCTTCTACTTTAGTTTAGTAATTTTGGATTCCCACCTTTTGGCCATTAGCATCAATGAAGAGTCCTAGGAGGACGAAACAGCTGTATGGTGCAGTTTAATTCATTTTTCGGCATACTGTATCTATTACAAAAATGAAAGGTGCAGCGTATGTTTGTGTTACGTCACCTTTCTACAGCAATTAAAGTGAGTGAAGGCGCTAGTTTGTTATCGCACTTATCTGTTTAGCTTAGGTTGTTGCGCTACCATTTAAGAAAGTCAAAATAAGTATGTGTCCTAAACACTTTAAACCAACTTATTTTCGATTAATTATCGTGTTTTTCGCGGTTGATCAAAAATCGCGAAAATAAATCGACGCGAACTAGTTTCAATCAGGGGTATGCCAACTGTAGCAGTACTGTACTGTACTATACATAGGAGTTATTGCGAAATTAAATCACCAGGAAATAGTCGTTTCATATGAAAACGCGAAATTAAGTCGCCGCGAAAATAAGTTGGTTTACAATAACACACGTTGTCCAGAACGAACATAAAAAATGTGAGAATATCGGAGCGTAAACGAAACCATACTCTGAACTTAAAATCGATTAAACTGGGAATAAAAATGACACCATATTTGGCACGCTAAAAGGGTCTTTTCAAAAAACGATCTTTAGAATAAATATATCATTTCCTCGTCTCTGAAAGGCGACGATCATGTATATCACGCGGTAGAATAGGACTATGAAGTGAACTCTTTGGATTGGTCACTTTCTTGGACAGACATTCAGAGATTACGGCAGGAACGACCTGTCTAGATTGCACTATCCATTTCCAGCTTGAATTGAGTGTGAGCCTTCAAAATAAGACCGTTTGTTCCGGAGAAAATGCATCATCTTTTACTATAAAAGTCACTTCAACATCACTTCAACGTCACTATAAGTTCACTTCCTTAAACAAGAACTCAAGTGTAGACATTAAAACCAAAACGATGCACTAATTAGGGCCATAATGGCCAAGTGGTTAAGGTGTCTGACATTCTGCTACCACTAGCCCTCCACCTCTGGGTCACAGTGGCCAAGTGGTTAAGGTGTCTGATATTCTGCTACCACTAGCCCTCCACCTCTGGATTGTAGTGACGAAGTGGTAAAGGTGTCTGACATTCTGTTACGACTAGCCATCCACCTCTGGGCTGCGGTGGCCAAGTGGTAAAGGTGTCTGACATTCTGCTACCATTAGCCCTCCACCTCTGGGTCACGGTGACTAAGTGGTTAAGGTGTCTGACATTCTGCTACCACTAGCCCTCCACTTCTGGGTCACAGTGGCTAAGTGGTTAAGGTATCTGGCATTCTGCTATTACTAGCCCTCCACCTCTGGGTCACGATGACTAAGTGGTTAAGGTGCCTGACATTCTGCTATTACTAGCCCTCCACTTCTGGGTCACAGTGGCTAAGTGGTTAAGGTGTCTGACATTCTGCTACCACTAGCCCTCCACTTCTGGGTCACAGTGGCTAAGTGGTTAAGGTATCTGGCATTCTGCTACCACTAGCCCTCCCCCAACTCTGGGTCACAGTGGCAAAGTGATGGTGGTGTCTGACATTCTGCTATTACTAGCCCTCCACCTCTGGGTCACAGTGGCAAAGTGGTGGTGGTGTCTGACATTCTGCTATTACTAGCCCTCCACCACCTCTGGGTCACAGTGGCTAAGTGGTAAAGGTGTATGACATTCTGCTTCCACTAGCCCTCCACCACCTCTGGGTCACAGTGGCCAAGTGGTTAAGGTGTCTGGCATTCTGCTACTACTAGCCCTCCACCTCTGGGTCACAGTGGCAAAGTGGTGGTGGTGTCTGACATTCTACTACCACTAGCCCTCCCCCAACTCTGGGTCACAGTGGCTAAGTGGTTAAGGTGTCTGACATTCTGCTACCACTAGCCGTCCACCTCTGGGTCACAGTGGCCAAGTGGTTAAGGTGTCTGGCATTCTGCTACTACTAGCCCTCCACCTCTGGGTCACAGTGGCAAAGTGGTGGTGGTGTCTGACATTCTACTACCACTAGCCCTCCCCCAACTCTGGGTCACAGTGGCTAAGTGGTTAAGGTGTATGACATTCTGCTACCACTAGCCCTCCACCTCTGGGTCACAGTGGCAAAGTGGTGGTGGTGGTGTCTGACATTCTGCTACCTCTAGCCCTCCACCACCTCTGGGTCACAGTGGCTAAGTGGTTAAGGTATCTGGCATTCTGCTACCACTAGCCCTCCATCACTGGGTCACAGTGGCAAAGTGTTGGTGGTGTCTGACATTCTGCTATTACTAGCCCTCCACCTCTGGGTCACAGTGGCAAAGTGGTGGTGGTGTCTGACATTCTGCTTTTACTAGCCCTCCACCTCTGGGTCACAGTGGCAAAGTGGTGGTGGTGTCTGACATTCTGCTACCACTAGCCCTCCACCACCTCTGGGTCACAGTGGCTAAGTGGTAAAGGTGTATGACATTCTGCTACCACTAGCCCTCTACCTCTGGGTCACAGTGGCAAAGTGGTGGTGGTGTCTGACATTCTGCTACCACTAGCCCTTCACCTCTAGATCGCGGGTTCGAGGCTTACGTGGGACATTCGCCAGGCACTCGCCGTTGATTGGTAGGTTTTTTTTCTGCAGGAACTCTAGTTGCCCTCCACCACCAAAACCTGACACGTTCTTGAATGACCATTGCTGTCAATCGGACGTATTACATACACACAACCCAAACTAAACTACATTAATTATCATTAAAAAGAAATAGACTAATTATGTATGAGATCATGATGGCGACAATCAAACATGTTTATAGTCTTCATCAACATGTATATTTAAAAACCCTATGTTGAAATTTGTGGCTCCATTTCCTCAAAACTAGATCCTTGATGCATAAAAAAGTATAAAATAATAAAGTTCGGCATTAAAGTGATCCTGGCAAGCTAGACACAGCGATGTTGTCACTAGAGTTCGGCAATAACGTGATCCTGGGAAGCTAGACACAGCGATGCTGTCACTACAGTTCGGCAATAACGTGATCCTGGCAAGCCAGATACAGCGATGTTGTTACCACAGTTCGGCAATAACGTGATCACAGCAAACGAGACACAGCGGTTGTCACTGACTTTCAATACGGGTCAGTAAAAATGACACCATATTTGGCACGCTAAAGGGGTCTTTCAGAAACCATCGGTTAAGATAAATATACCATTTCCACATCTCTGGTAGGCGCTGATCAAGTATGTCACGTGCCAGTATAGCAATATGAAGTGAACTCTTTGGACTGGTCACGTTCTTGGACAGACATTCAAAGTTTACGGCATCAATGTCCGGTCTAGATTGCGTTATTCATTTCTAAGCTGGCACCTTGACGGGGAGTTGGCATTGGTAACGCGGTACTTTCTCATCAACAACAATGGGTGTTAAATAAAATCTCCACCAATCCGTCTGGGTGGTTTGGCACGAATTAATAGAATATAACAGATTTTTATTCCCCCAAATCAGAGTTTGAAGTCGTTGTAAATCAAACTACATTCATAAGCAAATACGTACGAGTCCCGGCCACATCAAAATAATAATGATTAATAATAATTCAATAATTCGAGGTTCTTATATAACGCCTTATCAAGACCTTACAGGCCGTGCGTCTCAAAGCGGTTCACAAATTATTATCCGTGGTTATATGGCCTTAGCAACTAGCCAATATCTTTCTCAACTCCCTGGTGAGCATACAACCAGTGCTGCCATTTCGGCACTCACAGCTAACATTCTACAATTTCTAGCACTACCCAACCATGTACTCATTTACAGCTGAGTAGACTGGAACAAGCAGAGTAAAGTATCTAGCTCAAGGATACAGCACACAACCAGCACAAGTGCCGTAACCGAGACTCGAACTCGCAACCCATCGATCACGAGCCCGGCGTCCTACCACTAAACCACCGTGCCTCCATCATACAGACAGTGAAAGAAACATTCACTGATCGTCAGCAAATAATGGTCATACAGGATCTCAAATTATAGACAAATTTAGACAATCGGCCAAAGAGACTGTTTCTTGGAATTAAAATAAAGTTAGATAAACGAATAGTATGTATTAAGACTTTATTCGCCTTTTAATTATACAATCTAACAGCCCTGAATAAAAAAAACATATACATTTCTGTCACACAGAGCTTCACACATTATATATGCAGGCGCGGATGCAGAATTTTCGAAAGGAGGGGGCCCAGCTGACGCTTTTTCAATAATACAACGGTAAAAACTTACATTTTTAAGAGAATACAAATTTTCCTCCTCCAAAAAGGGAGGGGGGTGCGTTCCTGACCCCCCAGGACCCCCCTCTGGATCCGCTAGTGGTATATAGGGGGTAGACAGGTAAGTATATTTGATGTTGAAGAAAAGTTGAGTTTTTAAGTCATGGGTTGTATATTTGTTTGTTTGTTTTCTATGGCATTCTGTTAACATGCCACTAGCCCTCCATCTTCTGATCGTGGATTTGAGGTCTATGTGGTGCAGTTGTCAGGTACAGACCGTAGGTCGGTGTTTCTTCCTCCGGGTACTCCGGCTTTCCACCATCACTAACGCCTAGCACGCCCTTAAAAGACCAGAGCTGTTAGTACATTGAAAGACGTCAAACAGAAATATACCAATTCTAACTAAGTGTTCTATGAAAGCAAATATCAATAAAATAGCAAATACGTGTTTAGAAAGTATGTATACAATTTCAAACGACATAAATCTCACTGAAAGAATCAGTCGAACCAAGCACATACTTATATTGCAACATCAAAATATCCTGTCAAATCCGACACGAACCTGATAATGACGAAACCCTGTCTATAAAATCCCATATCTGAGTATTCCAATACTGTATCTGATACAACATAATACAATGTACTATTTTTCAGTTTCTAATTAAATTACCCAGTGAAACATTTGTATTTCGATTTACTGCTTAATATGACAAACGTTGTATACGAAAATGTCGGATTAGACAGGTTTATTTTTATCTATAGAGTATCAGTCTAGTTTGTCTGTGTTCGCCTTCGGTTATATTTTTAGATACGTCCACATTTAATTTTTGTCGGTAGAAGACTTAAATTAGGAGGATATAAAGCTGTACAACTGAATAATTAAACGTCACGTGACAAGCATATCACGTGTATCAATTATGCAAATTAGACTACCCACGAGAAAAATGACAGCTGTCTTCATTTATAATAGTATGTATTTAAATTGATCGCTCGTGTTTTAAACAGGAAATACTTCTGTAAAACATTCAAACTCTTGAAAACACTAGATTACAAAATGTTAGGGAGTTAAGAAAAACATCCAAACAAAAACTATCCTCTTTTCGGAGTCGACAGCGGAAGCTCTGCAATCTTAGATCCAGGGACAGAATCAAGAGCGTACGTTGTCGGTCGCGTTCGATCCCCTGCTTTCGCTTCAGGCCCCGACAATTCCGCTTTCCCCGGCGATTTTGTTTACATTAACCGTATAATTGACACATCACCCGCGCGCCCCGACAAAGCCGGGTAACCGAAGAGGGGAGCCCAGGAGCGCCCTGATTATTCAGGCGCACCAGTTTAATTTGTCCTCCTTTCAAAAGGATGTATCGCTGGTTGGTTTTCAAAGACTCCCTAGTCAGTGTTTAGCCTCGGCAATTGTACCGTTTCTCCTTTCTACTCCCTACATGTAATCTTACAGCAAAATATCAGTTTCCGTTTTTTTGTGTTAATTATAAAGTTGATCGAATTAGTTACAGAAACGGTCCAACCGCACGCTTTTCAAAGCAAAGCTTGCAAGGACGTTTGACAATAGTTTGGACAAAGACATATGAGCGATGAGAGTTTGTGACACGCGGTAATGGTGGGTTGACAGAGAACACCAAGTATTTCCATGGTACGTAATCGTAGATCTTTCTCGGTCAAAGTCTATAATTAAATATCGCTGTTTCTCTAATAAGAGAGTGAATGTACGCAATTGGACATTTGTAGAAAACAGCGGATGAATGAGCAACTTTGGAAACGAGGTTGGGGGCGTGGCTAGACCTGCTGTTTGTAACTCTTACACAAAAGAGTTCGGAATCCGACGTTTTATTCAATCAGTACTTCTACGAGTTTTCTCTATTAAGATACATGAACTTGTCACTGAAACAACTACAACGGTATCAATACGTGTCGACTTATGAATTAGATGAAAAGGGAGGGAGGGAAAATTCCAACTATCATAAATAATTTAGCTGATTTTTCTAAACAATACTTTCAATGTAAGTATTAAGGCGACCTCAAATTTTAGCGCATAACTAAATTCAATCTGATTAAAATACAGATCCTCACTAATACTATCGTGTGTAGTACTACATTTCAACAGATCTTTGCAATGAATTTGGCGCACTCACAACTTTTGCTGTAAAAGTATTGTATTGTATAGAAACTGCTATCAGAGCAATCATAATTTGGTGTAATGACTTCACTGTGAAAACCTCCAAAATATTACAACCGCTAAATTATGAAGGTTTACAGTATCTAAAATCTTTATTAGAGTGTCTCGTAAATTTTCAGTTTAAAGAGTATCGATTCTGCTCTTGCATTGTGCGTGCTTTGAGTGGTCGGTTGGTGCAGTGGATAGCGCACGTGCCTTTCACTAAGGCGGTCGGGGTTCGATTCCCCGACTGGACGTGAAAATATATGGGATCACCTGCCCGACCACGTGGGTTTTCTCCGGGTACTCCGGTTTGCTCCCACAATAAGACCCCTCGCAAGCTAACATCCGGGCCAACAAGAGTGATTAATATAAGTTGGATAACTTGTTTCATAATTGTTGTAAAATAAATAAAGGTTATGTTTTATGGGTGCCTTACCAGAAATATTACGCGTACCAGCTTATCTGCTTTGTAAGGAGAATGCAAGCCACGCCTCATCTACTGTTTCAAAGTTTGTTCTGAGTATTGTCCAGTTTGAAGAATCTTCTTTACCAAGAAACAACTTACAAAGTTTGCCTTAATAGACCTGGAAGAAACATTTAGAATGACTTCAAGGCTCTTATTTGTAATCCTAATTAGACTACTACACCTAGTCTTATATCGTTGATGACAAATACTCTGTCGTACCTGATTTGGGGAGGGGGTTGGGGCGCATGTTTTGTTCATGTTCCGGCTTTGTAATAACAGAGTTCCGACATAAATGTGGTTGTCGCTGTAATATATTTAATTCTTACGTGTTGGTGGTGTGGTCCCAGTGAATTGAAATTGTCGTATATTTTCTCAAACAAGGTGTGTGAACGGAATTGTATTACGCTTTATTTTATTGTGTGTTGACGCTTTGGTATATTTTCTTTTTGATGAGTTCGAACTTTGGTATATTTAGATCTTTCCCTTGTGCGTTGACGCTGTGGTATACATTGTCTGTGTGTGTTGACGCTGTGGTATATATTGTCTGTGTGTGTTGACGCTGTGGTATATTTTGTCCTTGTGTGTTGACGCTGTGGTATATATTGTCTGTGTGTGTTGACGCTGTGGTATATATTGTCTGTGTGTGTTGACGCTGTGGTATATATTGTCTGTGTGTGTTGACGCTGTGGTATATATTGTCTGTGTGTGTTGATGCTGTGGTATATTTTGTCTGTGTGTGTTTACGCTGTGGTATATATTGTCTGTGTGTGTTGACGCTGTGGTATATTTGTCTGTGTGTGTTGACGCTGTGGTATATATTGTCTGTGTGTGTTGATGCTGTGGTATATTTTGTCTGTGTGTGTTTACGCTGTGGTATATATTGTCTGTGTGTGTTGACGCTGTGGTATATTTGTCTGTGTGTGTTTACGCTGTGGTATATATTGTCTGTGTGTGTTGACGCTGTGGTATATATTGTCTGTGTGTGTTGATGCTGTGGTATATTTTGTCTGTGTGTGTTTACGCTGTGGTATATATTGTCTGTGTGTGTTGACGCTGTGGTATATTTGTCTGTGTGTGTTTACGCTGTGGTATATATTGTCTGTGTGTGTTGACGCTGTGGTATATATTGTCTGTGTGTGTTGATGCTGTGGTATATTTTGTCCTTGTGTGTTGACGCTGTGGTATATTTTGTCCTTGTGTGTTGACGCTGTGGTATATATTGTCTGTGTGTGTTGACGCTGTGGTATATTTGTCTGTGTGTGTTGACGCTGTGGTATATATTTGTCTGTGTGTGTTGACGCTGTGGTATATTTGTCTGTGTGTGTTGACGCTGTGGTATATATTGTCTGTGTGTGTTGATGCTGTGGTATATTTTGTCCTTGTGTGTTGACGCTGTGGTATACATTGTCTGTGTGTGTTGACGCTGTGGTATATATTGTCTGTGTGTGTTGACGCTGTGGTATATATTGTCTGTGTGTGTTGACGCTGTGGTATATATTGTCTGTGTGTGTTGATGCTGTGGTATATTTTGTCCTTGTGTGTTGACGCTGTGGTATATTTTGTCCTTGTGTGTTGACGCTGTGGTATATATTGTCCTTGTGTGTTGACGCTGTGCTATATTTGTCTGTGTGTTGACGCTGTGGTATATATTGTCTGTGTGTGTTGATGCTGTGGTATATTTTGTCCTTGTGTGTTGACGCTGTGGTATATATTGTCTGTGTGTGTTGACGCTGTGGTATATATTGTCTGTGTGTGTTGACGCTGTGCTATATTTGTCTGTGTGTGTTGACGCTGTGGTATATATTGTCTGTGTGTGTTGATGCTGTGGTATATTTTGTCCTTGTGTGTTGACGCTGTGGTATATTTTGTCCTTGTGAGTTGACACTGACAAATTAACTCTGTATGCTAAAGCTGTTAAGTTATATGAAAATTCTGAGACTCGGCTGTGAACAAAGTGGCGTTCGTTTTTCTGACGAAGATGAGTCATCTATGTAGCCGTATACAACAAGACGGAAAATAACCATCAATAATTATGTCTTAAATTGGCTGCATTCATGTCACAAGTACAAGTTTAAGAATCTTTGTTTAGCCTTATCATGCTATCAAATATTGATAAGAGACCGTTTCATTTCTGAGATTTTTAAAAGATAGGGTTAAAATTGGTGAGATACGGTTTTTCTTATCTCAAGTAGATTTAGAAAATGTTCCACTGCCTGCATGGAGATACCTAGTCTATAGATGGTTAGAGGCGGGCAATTTTATGGAATATATATTTTATATTATTAATTAACATTTTTGCTTTGAATATTGCATTAAAACTTTAAGTTGCATGATTAAACAAACGATATAGGCATTTTAACGTGAATGATCTAAACAATTTATTTTCGCTCATATTAAAATTTTCAAAGAAACAAAAATGGTTAACAAATTGTATAAAGGTAAAACCCGTACATACATAATACACGAATATCGGTCCGTTATCAATCTCGTTTGTGCCTTGCTAAGCGATATGCGAAAAAAATCAATTTCCATACACATGGGTTAGGTTGGTTTGGTTAATATAGTTTTACATCCTATTTACAGCCAGAGTCATTTAAGGACGTTTTGAGGTGATAGGAAGCCGGTTACCCGAAGAAAAAACTCCGACCTACGGCCAGTACCTGGCAACTGCCCACGTGGGATTCGAATTCACAACCCAGAGGTGAAGGGCTAGTGGTAGAATATCGGAACACCTTAACCACCCGGCCATCGCGGCCCTCAAAATACATGAACATTGTTGAAAATAATTATAATGACTACTAGTGTCTAAAGGATTGGGTCGGTTTTTGTTTAACGTCTTATCAACATTTAAGGTATTAAAAGGACATGCCTTCATGTTGGTTGCCTATATGTAAGTATGCATGTATATTGGATACAGGGTATGTTGGTGTATTTGCCTCCTTGTGATAGCTCGAATGTGCTATCTCACCGAAATATCAAATCAATGTACATTACTGTGACGTCACATTTTATTCATCCAGTAACATTAATCAGTTTGGATATTACATTATATATATCAAAATGTTACATGCTTCCAGTTCACTTCATTTGCACGAGGTTCGCTTCCCTTCATCAGCCAATGCAAGCATTCAGCGAGTTTTGTGTATAAATAAAAAAACATTCAACATTTAAACTTAACCCACTATAGATAATTTCACTTTTAACCTTGAATTGTTACCTTGACCTTTGACCGATATTTCTTGACCTTTGATTAAATGTAATTCCAAGGCATAAACAGCACTCTGTCTATATATAGACGAATCTATAGAGATATTTCATAAAATAACGGGGGTAGCAAAAGTTGTCGGACAGTCGGACAACCCAATTACAATACATCACGTAAAGACAGATACATAATTGATTTCAGGCATTCTCGTACATGCTGGAAATTGATATCATTAGACAGACTGTTAAAGAGATCACGGAAACATAAAATTCGCTAAATTACGTAATCTGCAAGTACTGCACGAGATGTACTGTCATAGATCAAGGAAAGCCCGCCATTTTATTCATTCACCCCCTGGAGATTCATTTGAACTCCGCCAATTCAAATATTGGAAGAGTTCATTGTGATGTTTTAGGGGTGACGGAGATAAAGACGATAGAGCGCCGTACCAAAAAAAAAAAACTTTGTGTAATAAAGGAATAATCTTTCATCGGGAAGAAATAACAAATTTACATAAACATCTGTCTTCTCCTCGTCTCCGTTCTTTGTAGACAGTCATCGCAAAACAAAGGCGATCGCGACAATTACTGACATTTAACAGAAATTATCTTAGAATGTTTCGATAAACGATGATCAAAGACCAGACAAGAGCATTTGTCAGAAAGCATGCCGATCAGATAATTGCCGAGGAGATTCTAGGTTACCCCTGCCTGGCTCTTAAAAATATAGCTTTTGTATTTTCATAAAACGCGAAAATTATTCAAATTTTCTTAATTCTTCACAGACGCATGTGATTGAAATCAAAATTAATCAGAACAAGAACAGAACGATTGTACAGAGGGAAAATTGTGTTTTTGCAAAAAAAAAAACTTTGTTGAATCATCCGATCAAGACCAGCTTGCGTCGTGTTCGCGTCCTTTGACGCCTTAATACCGCTGATTTTGAATCGAGGGAGACGGTCAAAAAAAAAAAAGGAACGTCGATCTAGATTTAAGATTGTGCGGTGAAATAATAATATTTTACTAATCCATAAAAAAATACGACCCAGGAACAGAGTACCAATGTTCTTTTCACTGACAATTAATTTTGCTATCGGCTATTTAAAATACAGACTAATACGAAGTATAATTGTGTGTTGTAGGTTTTGAAAATACATAAGGATTGAAAGTCATTTTTTTTTAACTTTCATAGTACTACGAAAGGTCAGCCGTTACATCTATATAATACGTCTTGAGAACCACTGCTTTTATACTTTTATGGAAATCATTTCTGCTGGTAATGTTCATAAAGTGGGTTAAAGGCCCAATATACGTAACTTTAGAAAATTGTTCCTAATTCTGAGAGAAAATCTAGTTGATAATCATGCAAAAATAAGCCTAAAACGAAGTAAACCTGAGCGGTAACTAACAAGAAACTCTTGACAGAAAAACCCAAAGAATTGAAAATAATTCAGGTGGGGTCCACTTCAACAACAAGCCGTAGTCAGAAGACAGTTCAAAATGGAAGCATGTTTACAAATACCGAGTTTCAACTGCTGCTGTACCGGCAACCGCGTGAAAAAGAACTCATTTTGAATATTCCTGATATCATTTAATCTTAACTTAATCTATAAATATAAAAAGTTATTAGGCTTGATTTTCGCTTCAAGTTTTGTATATTGGGCCTTTAACGTTTCAGCGCAAATATAAATATATTTACACGAATCCCGCGTTCAGTTCGTATTAATAAGTCATGGCAAATTTTCATACAGCAAAACGTGTTTGGTGTTCTGACCAATGATCTTGATACTGATTTTGACATTAATCAAATACTCACAGTAAACGTACATATTTTAGCTTTTCTCGTTTTAGATGCAAGTGAGATCTATGAGCAAGTTTTATGGTCGATATCTTTGTCTTATTGTCTTTTTTTATGCTAATTAGTGTGCTTACTTGTTGTGATTAAGATTGATGACTCAGCTCTCAATTTTGAGAATTTGATGTTTACTTTGACGTGACAAAGATTTACATGGTGGGTGTCGTCGATGAAGCAGAAGACGCTTACTCTTCCGGGACACCTGATCTTAGTACTTGTACTTTTACAAGGGTCTCCATGTTAACCTTTCCTTTGTTCATATTTTGACTCCAATTTAATCGATTTTGAGTAAGGATTATGGTTTTGTTTACGATTTGGTATTCTCTGAATTTAAACAATTTTTGCCCTGAAAGCATTTCCGCTTAATTATGATCGCGTAAATAACAGTTTCTGTATATCGTTTTCTACGACATGTATACTTGGCGCACTAATTCATAACTGCACTTGTTTGTTCAAATTCGGTCATCCACTTAATTTGGTGTGCGCCAAAATAATTACACAGAGCGAACGTTTCTCCGATGGCTTGTAGGTTTTCAAAACGCAAGGTACTTGCGTTGATTTTATAAGTCAAAACTTCTCACAACCAAACGTATTTTTTTCTAACAATTCGAAGTGTGCGTTACCTTAACAAATAAATGTACAATAAAAGATACTTTTAAAGGCCCAATATTTGTAACTTCGGGAATTTTTTCGTGGTTCTGAAAAATTCTGAAAAAAATCCAGTTGATAAACATGTAAAATGACCCTAAAACGAAGTAAACCTGAGCGGTAACTAACAAGAAACTCTTGACAGAAAAATCCAAAAAATTGAAAAAAATTCAGGTGGGGCCTACTTCAACAACAAGCCGAAGTTAGGAGACCGTTCAAAATAGATGCGTGTTTACAAATACCGAGTTTCAACTGCTGCTGTACCGTAACTGCGTAAGAATTCATCTTGAATATTACTGATATCAGTTCATCTTAACTAAATATATTAATATAATACGTTATTTGGCTTGATTTTCGCTTAAAGTTTTACCGAAAGTTACGTATATTGGGCCTTTAATGAAACTCCTACTTGGAACATGCCGTCTGTATTGCTTCAACCACGGACGTATATACGTCCCTGCTTCAACTGTCAGTGGTACATGTATGTCCAACACTGTTAAAAGATCCAATGTGAGAGATGAAATAGCGTTATGCTCTTGCAAGTGTTAAGATTTACGATTAATGATTTATCAAGCGGCAAATTGTACGGCGACAGTTGTCCAAGATTTGTGCTGGATTACGACCCTAAGGGATATAGAGTCGGCCATCGTAAATACTTCATATACAGGTTCATGATCTTCCGGTAGCATACAGCACGGTGTATATAAAGGGTGTTTACTCACCCTAGCGTTAAATTGAAGTCAAAATCTCCCAAACTTTGCCCTAGATTTTCACGAAAACTGCTAAGTTTTTTTTGTGTGTATATTGTAGGAAATATCGGTATGATAATACTGGGAAGTTCAACATTATTGAGTCCTGTCCAAAAACAAATATGGGGGAGGCCTTCATCTTAGAGCAAAATCAAACGTACAAATGGTTGCGTTGTATGTCCCATCAACAGCTATGATCAGTTAAGGATGTGCCAGGTTTAATTGATGGAGGAAAGCCGAAGTAGGAGGGGGGGGGGGGGGGGGGTGGAAAAAACAACTGACGAACGGCCAGTACCTAGCGATTGTCTCACGTAGGCATCGAACCCCGATCCGGAGGTGGATTCGCTAGTGGTAGCAGAATGTCAGACACATTCATTACTTGTTCAACATGGCCCAAATGTCTTCTAAGTGCAATAACATCCAATTAAACAACAGGACACATAGAAAATATGATGTTCTCTCTCTTTTATTATCTGTAGCAATTTCTGTTCATACACAGACTGTTTCATCCATGACATCATGGAATTGAAAATCTTATTTGGTAACAAATTACACTAGAGCAAAAATTATCATTTTGTGACCAAAAGTTAGATTTGATAACTACAGTGTTGCTTTTTACTGGCATTGTCAAGAGATAATTATTGATGAAATATGACTATCATGTATATTTGGTTGAAAGAAACGATTTCTCCTAATATCACACCTCATACAGTGATATTATTAGGAATATGACTATCATATATGTGGTAGAACGACATATTTCTCTTAATATCACACCCCATACAGTGATATTAACAGGAATATGACATAAAGTAACATTATATTAAGTGTTAAGTACTGTTAATGTACTACTTAAACACAACACTTACATTGTAATTTCATGTTCCAGCAAAGTAAATAAATACTCATTTAATAAATCAGAGAAGAGGGTCCAGTATGAATTTGTACATAATCCATTCAATGTGTTTAATCAAAATATGTTTGAATGAGAGAAGAAATATTGGAAGGAGTCAGCAACTAAAAAAGTCAATGATACAAAGCTGGAGTGATTTGTGAGGCTGCAGGTAACTATCCCAGGGAGGGGCTGGAGGAGGGGGTTATTAGGCTAACAACACACATTTATTTGTATCCATATTCAAGATAGATAGGCCAAGAAATAATCAGATACTGATTATCATTATCTATTATTATTAATCTTGATCCAGATTTGGAGGGGGGGGGGGGTGCCTGTCCAATATTATATAAATACCTATCAGAAACAGACAGGGGCACATATGGAGGGGGGTGGGGGGGTGGGGGTGCTAATTACTAATTATGATGAATGGATGTCCAAAATACATATCTTTGACTCCTGCCCTATATACCAGTTATAACAGTATAGCATTTTAAATGCAGTTTCAGACACATTTATGGTATATCTATAGCTCATTCATTCCATTAAATGGACATAAATCAAAATTTATTTTCAAACCCAGTCTCATCAATAGGATCACTATCATGTTAATTCAGGGAGCAGGGGTAGGGTTTCTAGGCCCAGTTGTTCAAAAGATGATTAGCTTAATCAGTGATTAGTGCAAATTTTAATTCTCATGTAACTTTAAAACCAAAACATTGAATTAGTTACAACATTCATGATATAAAAAATATCTAGTACAGTCAATTGACATGCAGGATAAAAAATGTTGTTAAATAGTGATTAAGCTATTTATCTTTTGAATAACTGGGTCCTTGTGTACATTGCACTTTCAACATGTAAATAAAATCCAGCTGTATAAGGTGAGTAGAAAATCTCAGCAACTCTGTTTTAATTGTGTCTCCAACAGCAAAGAGTTTGAAGACATTTATCAACCTTTTCATTGGAAAAGTTCAATTTCTTGAACTCCCTGGGCCCTTATTGGGTCAACTAAGGTAGTGGTTTTGATTTGTGTTGGTTGAGAATCATTTCAATAGATTTGGTAAAGTTTGATTACTTGTAATTTTTTATACTTCATGAAAATTTCATTTGCACAATACATTTTGATCAGAAAAAAAACTTCATTTATCAAATTGAAATTTACTAAATGAATTTAACAGATTACATTATCTAAATGCACTTTAAACAATCAAATGATGAAACTAATTTAACTCTTTCACCACTGAAGTCAAATTTGAACTCTTCCAATTCAAAGGCTGGAATAGTTCATTTTGACATTTCAGGGGTGAGAAAGTTGAAAATAAAGGGAGATAATACATTCTATCTGCAGGTCAATAAAATACAATAACCAACATTCTAAAATCTCTCTTCCATACATTTTACTAAACTATAAATAATTAACACATATTTCATCTATTTCATGTAATCATCATTTGATGAGACACATACAATTAAATTGCATTTCATTTGTACAATCTCTATTTACAAATTGATTTTAATCAAAATATACATGATTTCAAATACATGAGTTATAAATAATCACAGAGAATTTATCACATTTTGGAAGGTTCCACTTCAGACTTTTCAAAAGGCCAGTCCATTTGACATGAAAGCTTGGGAAAACAGGTCATGCAGCAATATAGAATTAAACTGTTTTCCAATGTCAAAAAAAATACAAAAATAAGAAACATAACATCGATAAAATCGCACATAATTATTGCATAAATACTTCTGCCCTGTAAAGAACTTGGTATGGTGTCGTCTGCTCAACTCATCCGACCCTAAAAACCATAATGAACTGTTCTTACCATTGAATTGGAAGAGTTGTAATGATTCTTCAGGGGGTGATTGAGTGAACATCTGTCTCGAGATTTTACCTATGCAGGTAGTTTCAAGAAAAAACAAAACCTGTCTAATCTGACTCCATTAATGCTACAATATTGGTTTGTTTTATTTTTGTTTAACGTCCTATTAACAGCCAGGGTCATTTAAGGACATGCCAGGTTTTGGAGGTGGAGGAAAGCCGGTGTACCTTGAGAAGAACAATCAACCTATGGTCATTAGGTGGCAACTGCCCAATGTGGGTTTTGAACTTTCAACCCAAAGGTGGAGGGCTAGCGATAGAATGTTGGGACACCTTAACCACTCCGCCACCATGGCACCAAATGGTCAGATAGACAGGGTGTTGGGATTAACAGGTATTTTATGGTAAATTTCATCAGAAATATAAGTTTTCTTTTAATGAAAAAATAATCAAAAATCTTAAAGGCAACAAAACACTTTCAAATAAAAATGCTTTAAAAATTGTCCTATTGAATGTTAAGGTAATTAATTAAAACAATGAAATTATTTTACAATGCAAGAATATCTTTTTTTTTTCATTTGAATACGATCTGAATTTTCTGTACCCCTTGTTTATAAAAAAGATAAAATCATGGAAAAAGTAAACAAAGGTTTCATATCAAAATTAAAATATGAATTAAAAACCTAACAGATCCTATCATAAGTCACTGTAAATGTGTTTTCAAAAAATAAATGTAAGAATTTTAAAAAGAGCATGATCTATTGCTGTATAATTTCTATACCCTTGCCGACAAATTGCCCGAGTCAAATATCAATTTTAATTAAGTAATCATGAGGAAGAAACTTATTTTATAGTTATTTTTTATAAACAATATGTCATGAGCCGCATTGGCTGCAAAATAGTCTTTCTTTACTCATTTACCCCTGAAATTTCATAATGAACTATTCCAACCTTTGAATTGGATTCAAATGTGTCTTCAGGGGTGCATGAGTTATTTATTGCACTTCATGAACATAATTTTTATATATATGTTTAAGTGAGAAAGACAAAAGATTGTCTAAAGATTCATGTGAATAAACAATAAAATAATGAATATTTTCCACTCATTCAAAAAACTTCAATGAATTAATGCTATTGACATTAAAATTATAAATAAAAGCACTTAATAGCTGGTTGGTATGGAGACAATTTAGTGGGAAATGTTTATTGTTTTGAAATCTTCATGTTTTCTTAATTGCTGACACTCCTGTAATTTGAGGTATTTCACAAGATAAAATTACAAAAGATGAGTTTGACCTCAGAAAAAATGCACTTTTAATATCTATTCAATAGTACAATGTCATGTAACGACATACGGCTGTCGTTAGTTGTGGAGAGTGGAGCGGATTGGCGCAAATTTTAATTTAAAATCAATTACAAAAATCAATTCCTTGAACAAAAAAAAAAAAAAATAATAATAATTGATTTTTTCTTAAAAAGTTCAGTTTCTTCAGAAAATGTATATACATGTATTACTGAAAAAGATATGAACATATTCATTATTAAAACTAAGCAACAGACAAAAAATGCACCAAGAACACTTTTTTGGGATTTCGTACAAGTGTACGAGTATTGTCCATGACTAATATGTGTGTACCTGGTACACATGGGTGGGGAAGGAAATGCTTTTGTGTCCATCTCTATACCAATCGTCAAAATACCGAATTCCACAAGTTCATGACTGGAGATAAACTCTCCGATTTGTCTGTCCCAGTACAGCATTTAACCCATTCTACCCTAAAAACACATTTGCACTCTTCCAATTCAAAGGTTAGAATAGTCCATTGTGACATTTCAGGGGTGAATGAGTTAAACGTCCCAATCTATGGCTGTCATCGGGACAGTCAGAGCCGGAGGTGTGTGGGGACTGTGATGAACTGATAATATCACTACCTCTCGGACCTGTAACCGCCACTTTGGACGTGAAAGTGTCAGAAATCTTGTGTATGTTTTATCTATAATATCTAAAGCTTAATCTGACCCATGTCTTGTCACAAGGTCACACTGGACAAAGTACACAGGCAATCACATATGCCTTCAAGTGAATTTCATGTGAAATGTGGTAAAAAAGTGAATTTCACATGAACTTCATTATATGGTTTTCACTTTAATTTTACATGATTTTCATGTGAATTTCATGTCAATTGATAATTTAAGTGATTTTTACATGCATATGTTTTCATCCAAATTTCACGTGAAATTTATTACCCACATGAAATTCACATGAAATGCTCAACATAAAAAAAATCAAGTTAAATTCATGTGAAGATTTTTTTTTACATGAAATTCATGTAAAGACACAATGGCTGTGTAAACTTGAGGAAAAAGTTGGGATGAAAATATCATTATTTTGACATTTGACAAATACAGTACAATTATTATATATTAAATATATTATATATAAATTATGATTATATAGTCTTTTATTGCATAAAAATTCTGTCTCACATAATATACTTTCATTCATATAATTATGACTGCATTAACTCATTCCCCTGCAACTTCATAATGAACTATTCCAACCTTTGCATTGGAAGAGTTCAAATGTGTCTTCAGGGGTGAATGAGTTTATCAATACCCAATTACATAATTATCAATATCTGACTATTTTGATCAATTTTTTCATAATATAAAAATATGTTGTCAGAGTAAAACAGGATTTGGTCTGAACAAAATGTTTAAAAATCTTTAAACATTGTAAATGAAATAGATTATAAATATTTTTCATGATCAACATAAAATATTTTTGTAAATATTCTACTTTTGATAATGCCCGCGAGGAAAAGCTAGTCAATATTCATAAAAAGCAAAGATTCATTTATAAAATTTGTAACAATAATTGAATAGGTCATGAGGAAATTATGAACCTATAGGCACGGATAATGAAAAACTACATGACAATACATTTACCAGTAAATGCAATCCCATTTCTCACACTCAAAAATCTCCACAAATGCAGTATACCATACAACATACTGTAATATCAACAACAATAAATCCTGGCATAAATAGGGTTTTGAAATAATTTCGGTGATTCCTTTTGACAGAAAGAAAATCTGATAACATTTTTTGATATGTAGACAAGGCACACAAAACTAATGGATATGGCAGAGGTATTTGTTGGACTGTCGCTGGTTTTTGAAGACGTTTAATTTTCTGGTCGAGCCAAGCGTGACTTGTCAGGTTGTACCGTCCATATCACTTGTCTGTACCCCATACCTGTCTTAGCTCACCTATCCGGCCAGCAATACCTGTCCTCACTAATTGGAGTGGCGATGGTATGGCCTTTGTTATCTCCCCTACCCTGATCTCTATCTATATGACCGTCGCCGCCGAGTCTCCCTCGTATAATTTTTCAGTGTATGAATTTCATACTTCCCTTTGAGGATGAGGTCTACCTGTATTTCTATCTGACCAATACTGTTCCGCCTCTTGACTTCCCCTTCCCTTGTGACCCTGACCTTGACCCCGGCCGCGACCCCGAGCCCCGCTGTCACTGTAATGACGTCTACGGTCATCGTCACTATGGTAGCCGCGCCCGCGTCTGTACCCATGAGGACGGTTATGTTCGTCATCACTCTGGTAATCGTTTCTATGGTAACCACGCCCACGAAATTGGCTGGAATCATAGTTATCGTTTCCATGGTAACCACGCCCTCGAAAGTGGCCAGAATCATGGTACTGGTCTGTATGCCGATGTGTGTGATGTCGATGGTCTACTTCGGTCCAGTCATCCCTTGTCTCGTATTCAATTTTCTGTGACCCCTCCACTGACCTTTCTGCTCCATTGGACGGATGTAATTCGGAGTCAGCACAACCGGACCTTGGCCTCTCGGTAACTGGTGAAGCTGGTGACCCAGGGGACCCCCTCCCACCTCTGCGACCTCTGTGTTGACCTTTGCCACGAGGTTCCCTGTAGGGGGCGCTGTAGCTGCTAGCCTTGCCCCCATCAGATTGGTCTCCATCTGAAAGGAGACTCCCAGAGCGAGGTTTCGGGTCACTGAAACTCCGTTGATAATCCCCAGAAGATAAATAGTCCCTATGAAAACCTCTACCCCGGTGTGTTGAGCGTTGACCTTTACCTCGACCTTCATTCCGACCTTGCCATTGACCTCTGTTATTATCATCCCTTCTTCTATTATACCCTTCATGTGGAGGTTGGTTGCCATGGTAATCCCTTTCTCCTCGATTATCCTTAAACCTATCATATCTTTCATTACCCCTATTTCGTCCCCTATGACCCCTGTTTATATGGTTACCACCCTTGTTGTCATGGAAACCCCTTCGGTTGCCATGCTCACTGCTTTCCTGGCTTGTATTAGTACATCCCTTGTCGCCGACCTTGAGAGAATTCGGAGACTGTTTTGATTGTCCTGTCGGGGGCTGTCTCCGACTCAGACACTTGCCACACACTTCCGCGTACGAATTACTATGAGCGTCCTGAGCCTCTAACTCGCGACTCACTGGCTCAGATATCACAAAACTCACTTTGGGCTCGTGCACCGTGTCATTCTGAGCAGGTGTTTTAGATTTTTTGTGTTTCGTACCTTTACCTCCAGAACTCGAGCTATCTGAGCTGGTAAAGTTGTGCGACGACAGCGACGATTCCTGAGACGAAGTATGAGGGACTGTTACAGATGATAGCTGGTTGTTATGGAACCATGGCGACTGTTGCCGTGCCACTTGTTGGGCTGGTGACGGTGTCGACCACGGCGACGCTCCCTGTGAGTACGGGGAGCTAGTTGCTGACAGTGACGGGGAGCTGGGCGCAGTTTGAGAAGGGTGGAAGGGGTACAGCACCAGGGGGGTCCCCGGAATAGGTTTGGCCTGGACGCTGGAAAAGATGGCAGGAGATGAAGGTTTCCGTCCGGACACCACACCTGCCCAGATACTTGTATTTGTACCTGTAAAAATAAAGTGAAAAAATATGGGATATTAGTCATTTACCAAACATTCTGTACTAGAGACAATATACCATGATGGTGCTACATAGTTGGGTGGTCATATGGTGCAGTGGATAGTGCACTTGCCTTTCACTAAAGCAGCCGGAGTTCGATTTCCCAACTGGACATGAAAAGGTATGGATACATCACCTGTCAGACCACATAGATTTTCATCTGGTATTCCGGTTTCCTCTCACAATAAGACTAATATCCGGGCCAACAAGAGTGATAAATATAATTTAGTTAACTTGCTTCATAATCGTTGTTTACAGCAACGAAATCAAGTTTATTTTTGTTTTCATTGTATTGCTACATCTTGAAACTGTTTTCTGCTGTTTGGTTTTCGTCATTTTCTCTCTAAGAAGATATACCTTAAATATCCCGCCCAATATATACAATCTCATCCTCATTATCAAGCCACTTTGCTCTTCTCTATACATCAAACGAAATAGTTTACTTCAGAGTACGCTATACTACCACAGTCAGAGATAGTTGTACGATTTGATTCAATCACTCAAAGTGTATATACAGTGGACTCCACTAAATATCACTATGTTAATATCACAATCCTTTTTATATCATGTTTTTCCCATGCACCATTTTTCTCTCTATATAATCTACGTAATTTTATTTGGTTAATATCATGTATTTTGAGGTGAATTCCTCTTAATATCATGTTTTTTTTAACCAATCACATAAAATATCCAGAAAATGATGTCATTTTCATTGATTTCAGATACAACTTGTACAAAATGTTGCATAGAAAATAAAAAATAACCCCAAAATTGATTTTTAATTGAAATAATGTTATCTATATAATATTGAAACATCTTCATATGTACATTGAGTAGCTTACTGTTAGTTATGGAGATTGGAAATGCACTAGATTAAGTGGAAAAACATGTTTCTCTTAATGTCACATTCCTGTTAATATCATGTTTTTGTCTGACAAATGCAACATGATATAAAGAGGAGTGCATTGTACATACACTGTACTTCATTTCAAGTTAATGATCCCATTCCCTGGAGAACCTCTCCTCAGAAGCAATCAAACATTTACCCACATTCACCCCTAATATCTTATAATCAACTATTCTAACCTTTGAATTGGAAGAGTTCCAATGTGTCTTCAGGGGTTGATGAGTTCAATAAATTTTAATCAACTGTCAGAACTGAATTACTGTATTCCATATCTCTTTTGTTTTTATTCATTTCATTTAACACCATAGAGTAAATTGCTCACTAACAAAATATGGCAGAATCCTGTCAGTTTTGATAGATAGCAAACAAAACAAAAAGGAATAAATCTGCATTAGAATAATTGTTTTTTCTTGTTGTTTCCACACATTAAACAATCTTTAAGATGATCGAACAGTAGAATCTGAAAAACGGTTTCTGAAATATGCATAATCATAAAATATTTGGTAAAATAAATTCTGAAAACTTGACATAAAGTCATAAAAATTATGAAAAATAATACAATTCTGACACGTTTCATTCAAATATCTTTCAAAACACACAACAACTTTGAGCCATTACAGGAAAAGGTAACTAATTACGTTATGTAAATTTTTCGTCATTGTTCTACGGACGGAGAAGGAAATTGATAAATGTTTACCAGTAAAAAGTAGACAGCGAGTATTGCCCTGTTTTGACAGCACCGACTCAAACTTCTGTACCTCACAAAGACTAGTTTATTTTAAATTTCATCTACACTGTCAGTCACATATATTTTTTCCTTTTGATAAGAATGGATTTTATGGCTGCATCAAACTCTCTGTGGATTAAAATTGATAAATAACCTAGCTTGTACTGAATCCCCTGTATAACTGACAGGATGTCGACATTAGGAACTGAAATTTTTTTTTTTTTTTTTATTTTGTAAATCAGTACACGCTACTTCGGGTGTCCTTGGGTGAAATGTTCTTGGTATGAGAACAAATTTTTTTAATAAATATTGCAAAAATGCCAGAAACATGGAACAGTATGCTAGAACAAGTTAATTCGTTGAATTAATATCGCCCACTTTTCCCCCTTTCATACGGGAGTACTCATATTGTAGGTAATTTTTTTATAATTTTCATGCTGTTGACAACGAAAAGATATATTTCTTGGAAACTGAACAAAAAACTAGAAAGAGGGTAAAATGTGTTGCCATGGTTGCAAGTGATCAAACTTGGCCCTTTAGGGAATTAACCCTTATTACCAAGTTTAAAGAAAATTGGATGACATTTATTGTCGTAATTGCAAGGAAACAGAATAAAAAGAAATTTTTCGTTCAACAAAGGGCCATAGCTCTTTTCTAACCATTGCCAAAAATAAACATTGTATTGTAAGATACTAACTATGTATTCTCTATGTATATAAGTCTCCCTGCGTTAGTGTGGAACTGATTCTTACTTCATAATGCTACCACACTGAAGTAGTTTGGTGGCCTTTTAAAAAGGCCTACAGCAGATAGAACACAATACATACTGTTCCGTCTTGGTGAAAATTGACCGAGCAGTCAATTACTGCACCTGACATGTAACCTTACACATTTTCTGGTAAAACAATGAACATGTTTTTACCTCACATTTTGATACCCTCCACCCAGTTTAATTTCAGAGTGTACTTGTTTGATGTGTTTTGAATTAATTTTCTATGGTTCTAAAAAATTTCGCCAATCGAGTAAAACTGGAACACAAACACTTGTTTTAAAAGTTCTACAAATCAAGAGAGACTGGAACATAACAAAAGTGATTTTTGCTATTTTTAGTAACAAATCTATATCCCAACAGGCCCCGGTTTCATCAACATTCCTCAACTTAAGGAAAGTCCTTAACTTAAAATTCTCCATAGGAAAGCATTACAGAATTTAAGGAAAGTTTCTAAACTAAGGATTTTCCCCCTAAATTCTGTAATGCTTTCCTATGGAGATGTTTGAGTAAAAAATCCCACAACCCTCGCACATGTAAAACGTGTTGGTATGCTCCGCCATTTTTAATTTTACTCACACCATCTGACTTCTAATTTCAAAACAGAAAGAACTGTGACCGAATCAAATTCCGAAACGCTCGATTGCGATTCCACGAAATCGCAATGTTACAATCACCAAACAAAAAGCATCAAGCATTCCCCCGTCCTTCTACTTACTTTTAACACTTTCCGGTAGCGAGACTGTCGACAGAGACTGGCGTTTGTTCCAGTAACCTTGGAGATGAGGAGAACTTTGGCAGTGAGGGCCAGATGGCGACAGGGACTGAGTGGGCCGAGTAGGGGTATGGGGCAGAGTGTCCACCGACTCATGCTCCAGAGACTCTGTCCGGAGCAAGGTCAAGGTCACGACCTTTTGACCAGAAGTTGTGGCACTTGCATCAAGTTTATGATGAAATTTGATTGATTTGGGTTTCTTCACTGTGGGCTGAATATGATAAAAAACAAACCAAAGTTACTAGAATGAACAAAAAGTTTGAACAGATCCAACATATGTTGACCACCAATATTTAAGGAATGTTTATCATCCATTTGCGTCCCCCCCCCCCCCCCATCCCCCACCCTGTTAACTTGATTTTTGTATTTACTTAACAAATGGAAGTTGGGGGTACATATTTCTCTACTGAATCAATACATTGTAACTTAATGTCTAAACCGGCCCCTGTCTAATCCAAATCCCTGTCTATTCTAGCCTTACAGTTTGGTATCAGCATTTCCCTATGAACTCATATCAAACCTCTACAAACAGGTCACCTGTATAAACCGGCAAAATCATTTGGTCACAATATTGACATACGGTTTAGACAAGTTACACTGTGGTTTCAAGTTTAAATGATAAAGGAAATCAATAAGCCCCACTTATATCAACTTCATTTCATGAAACTGTTATTTCTGCAGACTTATCAGATGACGGTCAGTTGCTGGTTGTAGCTTACCTCAAACTGGACGAGACATTCCACCTCTACGTCTGGGCCCATACCCGTCTGCCACTTCTCCATTATAAATGGCGGCTGTATAAGAAAATCAGAATATCAAACACTGCAATGAACATTGCATAATACAGACTTGAAAAAAAGCGAAGCTGACTTAAAGAAAAACATTTTCATCTATTCCAATGAGATAAAATAATCTTAAATTAAAACTTCAGTAAAAAGTCATATGAGAAAGATTAATAGAGGGACTTTTTTCTGGACATGCACGTATTTTATTAGTGCCCTGTCATGTGACCAGTCTCATCAAATCAAACACTCTATTACAAAGCAAATCGAGGTATGATAAAAATGTTTCCCAGTCCTTTTGATCTCATAGGCCTACATCTACCAGTACTAGAATTTCTACACATTAATTACCACCCTTTCTATTATTTACATTTGAACATAAAATATAACAACTTTGTGAAAGGCAGACGGACAAACACCAAGATGACAGGAAGAAAAGGACAGCCTCTGGCACCAATCAGACATATTTGAAGCATGAAAAGATCTTGCATCTTCAATGCTTCATATTTCGGGACCTACTGTATAAAAGAGAGCGATGAAACACCTGTACCAAACGCTTGAGGTATCTGAACTTCTATGTAAACATATAGAAAGTGTATGATTGAATTAACAAGATATCTTAATGTCTTTTTTTATTAACAAGAAACGTAATTACGCCTACAGGTAAAATGTAACGAGGCCTTGTAAGAATCGACACACCTCCTGAAGTTCTTTACCTCTAAAAGAACTACCCTGGTATCACCTTCTATCTTCCGTAATAGCCAATTGTAACACATAGGGACCTCCCCGAAAGTCTTCCGCTAATCAGCTAATTACCTTTCGAACCCATGATAAGAATTCGGTATTCCTTTTGCATCTGTGGGTTGTGATTCCGATGAAAGGAAACAAAATCACTTTTTAATACCATTAGCTTCCACATCTAGTGGCTTTTCATCAAAATGCCAGCATGTTTTTTTCCTGTTTAACTTCAACATCACAATCAGCCATTTTCTGAGGTGATGAACATGCATGTCTGAATGCATTTGAAGTCGATTGATTAAAGGAAATAGGCTACATAACTAACTCCGTATTTAGAGAATCGCAATTATTTTTTTCTCATAACATGTACAATATTTACTTTGTTCAGATGTATAGGGATGGTCTTTCAAGATTTCTACAAGATCAATTAAGCACTTGCAAAAAGCTATATCATTCTCATGAAATCATCCATTTTTTCTCTCTCGATGCATGCAACTTTGCATCGACTGCAACTCCGAAATGGTAGGAATCAAGCAAACACAGATAATCAATAGAGAACCTAAATGAGGGCATCAAAGGTACAATAAAATTTTTAAACAGGATGAGAAACTGACAAAGAATGAACTCATTCAACCCTATATAAAGTCACACATAAGTTTCAATTTAAGGATTGTGACTGCCACAAGCATCGATACTCCAGATACAAAACGACTCACTGACGCATCGGTAAATCGTTACACCTTTAGAATGTGTATGGTTGAGCAGGGAACATGAGAATCTAATGAAAAATATATACGGCTCGCTTAATTCGTTCTGTACATTGCAATGTACAGTAAACGTAAAGACACTTATTTTAGTGTACTCAAATTTTAGCCCCTGACCAATTTAAAATAGATAAAATAATGATGAATTGGTTCATTCACGATTCATATACTGTAGAAATTAACAATTTAGAGAAATTGTGATAAGCAGAATCATGATTTAGCGGAACACTTCCAGCATGAAAATCTCTAAAATAAGATTACCACTAAAATTTAAACATCTTCAGTTTATTGTGTGAAGAACGACTGAACTAGAACCTGGCTTGCAGGCTTCAAGCACAATAATTATGTGACAATAAGACACTTTGTTTTATTGGATACAAATAACTCCATTTTTGTTATGACCATTCAGTATGGCTGTCTGGTTCAGCATGCCCCTGTGGTACGTTCTTTGACCAGGATGAATGTCTGGTGCGGCGTGCCCCTGTGGTACGTTCTATGACCAGGATGGCTGTCTGGTGCGGCGTGCCCCTGTGGTTCTATGACCAGGACAGCTGTGTGGTGCGGCATGCCCCTGTGGTACCTTCTATGACCAGGACAGCTGTCTGGTGCGGCGTGCCACTGTGGTACCTTCTATGACCAGGACAGCTGTCTGGTGCGGCGTGCCACTGCGGTACCTTCTATGACCAGGACAGCTGTCTGGTGCGGCGTGCCCCTGTGGTTCTATGACCAGGATTGCTGTCTGGTGCAGCATGCCCCTGTGGTTCTATGACCAGGATTGCTGTCTGGTGCAGCATGCCCCTGTGGTTCTATGACCAGGATTGCTGTCTGGTGCAGCATGCCCCTGTGGTTCTATGACCAGGATTGCTGTCTGGTGCAGCATGCCCCTGGGTAAGTTTTATGACCAGGACAGCTAGTGCAACCAATCACATCTCGGTGAAATTTTCAATAACATTTTTTCGGAAATATACGAGGTGTATAAAAATTATCTGGGGGTGGCGAGTTGAAGAGATGTTTGGTAAAAACTGAAAATGTTTTTACAAGACCTCCCCAAGCTTTACTTTTGTCAGAGATTGAAAGTTCATTTGGGATAAATTTCTGGCCCTGGGGTGGGGATTTGGAGGAGTAAGGGTGTGTATAATTACTCCCCTATACCATCCTAATCAACTTCTTAACTTCACAAGATGAAAATGAGGAAATTAAAGAAATTTGTAGGGGGGTACTTTTTGGTCAGCAGTATAAAAAGTATCTGGGGGGGGGGGGCACAACTTGGTTAGGTGTATACAAATTAAAGTATCCAGGAGGTGGGGAGTTAAAGAGATGTTTGGTAAAAAAACTTTAAATGTTTCTGTAAGACCTTCCCAAACCTTATTTTTGTCAGAGATTGAAAATTCATTTGGGATAAATTTCTGGCCCTGGGGTGGGGATTCTGAGGAGTGAGGGTGAAAAATTACTCCCCTGTTACATCCTGATCAATTTATGAACTTGATAAAATTGAAAATGAGGAAATAAAAAACAATTGTATGGTGATACGTACATTTTTTTCTTAGGGGGGGGGGTTTACTTTTTGGTAGGGGTGTAAAAAGTATCCAAATACTTTTTATTCTGCATAAAAAGTATTCAGATACCTTTTATGCAGGAGGTACATTTTAAACATGACACTGGAAGCCATGCTGTGAATCATGACATAGTTCGAAAGTCCTCGGACCGAAAAAATCAATTCTTCGGTGTGTGGCCATGGGCGCAGCCATTTTGGAACTTTACGTTTACACCATGTGACCTTCTATAGATGCATTCAAGGGAATAGATTTCCGTAGATTCACAGAACTTTCCGTGAGATGTTGCGATAGTAGAGCAGAATATGTCCCTGAGGTAATGACTCCATAAACATGTCTGGTGAAATGACCACACAGCAGCTTACCAATAAAACGGTACTATAATAATACATAAAACTGTATCAAACAGATAGTCTACTGCCCCGTAATGCAGGTTTATATGTCCATAAATACATGTACTATGTCACACAAATAAGATTTCCTGCGACGTACAGTATGTCCTGGCCCTTGTTTCATCAACAATCCTAAAATTAAGGAAATTCCTTAACTTAAAAATCTCCATAGGAAAGCATTATAGAATTTAAGGGGATAATCCTCAGCTAAGGAACTTTCCTGAAATTCTGTAATGCTTTCCTATGGAGATTTTTAAGTTAAGGAATTTTCTTAAGTTAAGGAACGTTGATGAAACCGGGGCCTGAACTAAACATGACATATGCAAAAAGACAATGAAATTGTTTCTTTAACTCATTCACCCCTTAAGACACACTTTGCCTCTTCCAATTCAAAGGTTGGAATAGTTCATTATGAACCTCTGAGGGATGAATGGGGTAAGAACAAAAGGCCCAATGGAATAGATAAACTTACATGATCTATTTTGAAGACACCATGGTTTGAGGAACAAGAGAAGCTGACACTTTTGATGAAGGTCACAAGGTTCACATCTTCATCGGCTTCTTCATCCTCATCATCCATTTCCATGTACATCTTCCACTTGTGGTCCTGCAACAAACAAGCTAGGTCATTTCATGGTCAAAATATAACTCAAAAAGAAAACAGTGTCAGGAAAAAGGTGATCCTGGGTTGTATGATTTGATCCACTAAGTTAAAAATTATCTCCATGGTTAAAACATAAATCAGGTCAGGTTTGTTATTGAAAAATCAGTGAAATTTTCACAGGGCCAAAACACTGTATTGTGGGTAATCATCATCATCATCGGTCTCTTTTGATTATCGTGCAGGATTCGGGGCAATGTCCACACCAGTGGTCCCCCTTCCAGACAGCTGGCCAGCTGCACGCAACTGGCAGTGTAAGGGTACAATCATCATCATCGGTCCCTTTTGATTATCGTGCAGGATTGGGGGCAATGTCCACACCAGTGGTCCCCCTTCCAGACAGCTGGCCAGCTGCATGCAACTGGCAGTGTAAGCTGGTACATGAATTCATGGAACACCAGTACCCACGGAACTTATTTTACATCAAACTTGTGATTACTGGTTGACCTATTAATTTATGGATGACATTACCCCCTAAATTAAAAGAGGTGGAGAACTAGAGGTAAAGAAACAGAACGTCCAACAACTTATAAGCACTTTGCCACATATTCAAGAGACCCTTCAGAGATCATCTGTTGGCCCAAACGAAGGGTCCCTTCAGATCTAATGATTTCATTGGCCGAAAGGGCTCCTTCAAAGATTATCTACTGGCTCAATGGGCCAACTGACACTTTTGGTGGTTGATCCAGAAAGTACATCTGTTGGGCATAGGGGCCCCTTCAATGATTTTTTTTACCCAATGGAGTCGATTCAGATATTATTTACTGGCCCAATGTGCCCGTTCAGAAATTATCTTTTGGCCCAAATAAAGGGCTCCTTTAGGTCTAAAGATTGTATTGGCCAAAAGGGCTCCTTTAGGTCTAAAGATTGTATTGGCCAAAAGGGCCCATTTTGACCCAATGGAATCTCCTACAGAGATAATCTATTGGCCCAAACAAAAGGCCCTGTCAGAGATTATGCATTCAATTTTTATCTGTTGGCCCACTTGGCTTATCACAGTAAAAATACAGTTCCTAAAAAAAACAAATTAACCTTTCTATAAATTGATTCAAAGCTGGCTTTATGTATGACCCTGCTTGTATTTACCCTAGTGATGCTGAGGTGTTAATAAGTTGCTACTGAACACAGACCAGAGTAGGGCTGCAGGATGTCAACTGGATTGGTTTGAACTTAGGTTCCAGTATGTATACATCACATGGAATAAACACATTTCAAGTGGTTAGACCATCTACTGATGATACAGCTACCACCCACCTTTTGGGGCCTGTTTGATACGATTTTAAAAACATTTTACATCAAACAGACAGACCAACTGAGCACGAATCTGGCACACTACCGTATCTCAGTATTAAAGGCCCAATATAAGTAACTTCAGCAAATTTGATAACCATGCAAAAATAAGCCTAAAATGAAGTAAACCTGAGCGGTAACTAACAAGAAACTCTTTACAAAAATATCCGAAGAATTGAAAATAATTCAGGTGGGGCCCAGTTCAACAACAATCTGAAGGTAAAAGACAGTTCGAAAATGACGCGTGTTTCCAAACAGCGTGTTTCAACTGCTGCTGTACCGATAACCACGTAAGAATTCATCTTGAATATTGCTGATATCAGTTAATCTTAACTAAAACTATAAATATAATAAGTTATTAGGCTGACACTCTGTTAAAACTAGCCCTCCACCTCTGGGTCATGGGTTTGGGGCCTACGGATATGGAACAGTAATGCCAGCTACTGCATGGCTATAGATTGGTGGCTTTTTCTAGGAACTCCAGCTTTCGTCCCAACAAAACCTGGCACATCCTCAAATGACCAAGCATAGCTAATAATAGGATGTAAAACAAACAAACCACATGTACACCACATGATCATTCAGGCTCAAGATATGCTTCAAACTTAAATGACTCATGCTCAAACACAGGTTTTGTGCTCAATCAGATTTTCTTGTAACTTCATGAACTCAATCACCCCAGAAGACACATTTGAACCCTTCCGATTCAAAGGTTGGAATAGTTCATTATAAACTTGCAGGGGTGAATGAGTTAAAACATGTAACATGGCAAAACATTTGTAAATTGTGTATTTTTTTTGCTCCTTTGTTTTAATTTCACATTTCAATCATTTATCCCTTTTTTGACTTAATTGATACTTCCTCAGCTGGAATTTTGAATGTCTAAATGACCTGTATTTAATTCTCTGTGTATAACTACGATATTTATGTATTACAGCCTCATACCTATGTTACATGTTAATTGTCTACACAACTTTATTTCCTTTTCACTTGTTAGAGAGTCACCATGTTTAGACATAACCTAATTATCAATTAGCTTGATTAAAGCTACAAGTATGTGAGACAAAATTCTTTGAGGCAATGCTAACAGAGACAAGCTTCTTGGAGACTCGGTGCTAACTTCGAAAAAAAAAAAAAAAAAAAAATCTTGAGAACAACACAACCAGAAATAAACTTCAAAGAAACAAAAACTTTTATATTCCCAGAGAAAATTCTACAGAAAAAGCCTCTAGGAAACAAAATACAAGAATCAAGCTTCCTAGAGTCCAGACGTATGATAGAACAAAACAAACATCTAGGAGACCAAGCTGATTCAAATGTATATGACAGTTAAGCTTCCCAGAGAAAATTAAGCCTCTAAGAAACCAAACTAAAAGATTCAGGCTTCCTGGAGACCATGATATTGAAGTAAACTCTCAAGAAAACCGAGCCAATTTCTGGAGACTGGCATGGCACGTAAAAAAAAACTCTGGGAAACCAAACTACAAGACAAGGTTTCTTGAGACCATGATACAAGACAAAAGTCTCTGAGAAACCAGACTAAAAGAAAAAAGCTTTCTTGAGACTATGATTGTATGTAGCCATAATCAAATTTAACTCATCCACCCCTGAAACTTCATAATGAACTTTTCCAACTGTTGAATTTGGAAGAGTTTAAATGTGTCTTTAGGGGTGAACAAGTTCATCAGATAAGCACAATGATGAATTTGTACACCCACAATACTTACGGTAGAAAGTAATACATCGAAACTGTAATTAACACAATTACAATTTATTGGAATATATGATTTCAGTACAACAATCACTGAAACAATTTAACAACTAAAATATGTATGTTTAAAGTATATATTTTTTATTTTCAAAAATGGCGTATATGTAATTGACAAATTTTCTCGCAGAAAAAATTCCATTGGCACGCGGATTTGTACAGTAGTGGCGGAGTTGAGGACAGTTCTCAACAACTCGGGATATTTATTTCTCGGAAATAATTTTACCCCAGAAATATGGATATTAACAGTATACAATGTTCTTTAAAATTGTTGTGTGTAATATAGAGACAATTTTTCTCGCAGAAAATTCCATCATCATGCAGACTTGTACAGTAAATAGTGGCGGATTTAAGGACAATTCTCAACAATTCGAGATATTTATTTCTTTGAAATAATTTTACCCCTGAAATATGGATATTAACAGTAACCAATGTTCTTTAAAATTGGTGTGTGTAATTAATATAAAGACAAATTTTATCGCAGAAGATTCCATGATCATGCAGGCTTGTGCATTGTACAGTAAAATATAGTGGCGGAGTCGAGGACAGTTCTCAACAACTCGGGATATTTACAATGTGTTGTAGTTTGCACACCATCAACTGCTGTTGCTAAACCATTGTTATGAAAACTTTGCCAAAACAGCATAATTTCTTGGCGTGGTGTCAAAACTCATATCGCTGAGCCAAAATGAGGATATAAATCACCCAATTGTTAAAAAATAAACAATACAAAAAATGAAAACATTGAATTATGTCAGTGGGTGTTTTCCATGCTATTATAACTAGAGAATCTGATTGTAAATAATGTTTTGTGAATTCTAGAATAACTGAAGTTTTAATGACAGTTGCACAACACAATTTATTTCTGGGAGTTTTATTATAAATAAATCTGTACATGAAAAGAAAAAATGATGTATTACATAGAAGTGTTTTAAATAGTTTATTCCTTACAGTACATTAATTTTAAAGTTAATTCTGAAACAATCTTCAGAAAATACAAAATTTTATCCATACAAAAATTGTCATAATGGTAAATAAGCATAAAAGCTTTTTCATAAATCATGTACATCTTTTGTTATTAAAACTAATTTGTTCATGCAAGCTTCTTTTTCTGCAAGTGCAAAATCAACTAGTTATTATACAAAAACTTTAAGGAAGACAATTAGATATCATTCAGTTTCGGTTCCAAGATCAAAAAACAATCTTAAAGTCTAAAACAGCTTAGTTTTTTTTTATTTTAATTAACCTTTGTTTGGACTTGAGTTCTATTATTTTATATTAATTAACAATGACCTTGATCTTTGACCTTCAGACCAGAAGAGCAATCCCAAACAAGAAATATCAGACCTCGGTTTCATCAACGTTCCTTAACTTAAGGAAACTCCTTAACTTAAAAATCTCCATAGAAAAGCATTACAGAATTTAAGGGGGAAATCCTTAGTTAAGGAACTTTCCTTAAATTCTGTAGTGCTTTCCTATGGAGATATTTAAGTTAAGGAGTTTCCTTTAGCTAAGGAATGTTGATGAAACCTGAGGCTGAGGGCCTGAAAGAAGCACTGTATGAATTAAGTTTGAGATTGACAGGCCTATGCAAGCTTAAGGGAAGTTTTTGCACGGAAACCTTCATTTGGATGACACAACCGATGAGGCCGACGAAGGTATCTCTATTATCATCTTTTCAAGCATAACAATTTAATTAGTTCTCATTCGACCCCTAAAATTTGAAAATGAACTATTCCAATCTTTGAATTGGGAAGGGTTCAAATGTATCTTTAGGGGTGGATGAGTTTACTCCTGAAAATTTAAAATGAACAACAGCCGAACCCCAATATCATGATCTGGTATAACCAACAGTCCCTGTTTCATTTGAAGTATTTTGTCGGTCCTGGCCAAACTTTAACAATAACGTTCAAACTTAAAATTATGCTACTGGAATTCTTGGTTAACTTGAAGTTTTACCATGGTCCCATTGACTTTGAGATAAAGAGGTTCGATGGTTTTCCTGTCTTGAAATTGGAAGGGTTCAAATGTGACTCTTCAGGGGCAGTGATCAATTTACAATTTATTTTCATGGGTCCTTTTTGTAAATATTGCCAAAAACTATGGGTCCCACAATGTTAAATTGAAGTATTTCCAGAATTTCTATGAATCATTTTATAATTTTATGAGTAATGGATTCGGGACTCACACGTAGATTGATCACTGAGGGGGTGTACTTGTGAATTGTGTCATGGTTAAAAGTTCAAGTATCCTAGTAAGAAGTCCATCCTTATTGCATTGTCCTACACAATAGACGGGAACATGCTTCAGAGGCTGACGTATGCCATCCTGGCTCCATGCGAGATTTGTAATGGTACAATTGTCATGACAACCGTTTCAAAAATAATTAAAACTTACACACACCAGAGACACTTCTAATTTAAAGTTTGTACAGGGCTGTAAGCAAAAAAGTCTGGCATTTGACATTTTTTAGACAAAAAAGTAATTGCTTTGACAAAGTGCATGATGAAATGCTTGAGGATCATGTGCATTTTTGCCCTTTTAACAAAAAAAAATATCTCTGATTCTGAAAACACTGAATCATACATTTCAGGATTTATAATTTCTTTCAAAACTGTTTTCTACTTATCTTTTCAAAATGGTTTATTTTTTTTCAACTTTTAAAATATCGTTTTAAATGCAAGCTTTGTTCGTCAGAACATTTAGAAAAGCCCAAAGTTCTTCTCTCCAATCATATTACGGAAAATTTATGTAGCTAAACATATTATACTTTCACCAGTATCAAAATGTTGACTTCGTTATTAAATATGACACTGAAATTTCTGTATTATATTACATATCCTTTCAAAACGAAGACAAATATCACTCAAGTTGCTATTTATACTTGGATTGTTAAAAGCCAAATATAGACTATATACACTATTAGTTTAAATAGATCATCTAAAGTAAAGCATAAATAGTCAAAGAGTATGCATACAAAGGAATTAGGCAAGAAAGTGGCCTTTTATCACAGGTTGGCTCTTCAAACAGGTTTAGCAGACAAGTCAAGAATAAACATGTGGAGTTTCAAAGGTGGTCTCTTTACACAGGTGGTCTCTTAACACAGGTTGTCTCTTAACACAGGTGGTGTCTTAACACAGGTGATCTCTTAACACAGGTTGTCTCTTAACACAGGTGGTCTCTTAACTCTTTCCATACCGTTGTCGTATACAGACGACAAAAAAACATGACGTCTCCTCCCCGTTGTCGTATACAGACGACAACTAAACGTGACGTCTCCTCCCCGTTGTCGTATACAGACGACAAGCTACTTGACGTTATGTACTTTTTGATTAGCTGGGTATAGAAGCCGACAGATGAGTTTACCAATAACATTTTGCACAAAATAGACTGCGTCAGTTTATAACAAACAATTTGATAGGAGTTAAGTACCCATTTTTGTCATGTGAGTCACCCATTTAGATTGAATTTCCCGCGAGATACTGCTAAGTGTCATCACCAATGTAAACATCATGGCGGCGAATGCTTTAGCTATACATAGCGGTACCACATCTAACAAACATATTTCTGTGAAAATAAAGCTCTGTATATCTTCTAACTATAGAAGAACCGAAAAGAACATTGGTTCACATTTACCTGCATTATTTCGGCATAATATTCACTACGCAAACACAACAAAGAGCCGCCATTTTGGCCGAAACGTCTGGGGGTGAGCCTAGTAATGGCATCATATCACAGGTGGCCTCTTATCACAAGTGGCATCTTATCACAGGTAGCCTCTTATCACAGGTGGCCTCTTAACACGGGTGGGCTCTTATCACATGGCATCATATCACAGGTGGCCTCTTATCACAGGTGGCATCTTATCACAGGTGGCATCTTATCACAGGAAGTTTCTTATCACAGGTGGCCTCTTAACACGGGTGGGCTCTTATCACATGTGGCATCATATCACAGGTGGCATCTTATCAGAGGTGGCATCTTATCACAGGAAGTTTCTTATCACAGGTAGCCTCTTATCACAGGTGCAGTTCACAAGGCAATAACCACTGTTGGGACAATTCAAATTGCAACATAACACAGGTGGTCTTATAGCACAGGTACAGCTTACAAGACATTAGCTATAATGTTGTGTATATATCAATGTGAGCCAACATTTTATAATTACTTGATTTACTCTCTGACAATGCAAATGGATTTTCCTTCTTAAAATCAAAAATTGTAATATAAATTTAAGTGAGTCATGTTTTACAAGGAAATAAATTAACGTTAGAGATGACATTGAAAACAATTATTCGGAACTGCTTATAACCTGTCCACAAAAAATAGCCCTAGGCTGACGAACACTCCATCAACATCCGTTTTTATTGCATGCTGGGTTTTTTTTACACAAAAAGGATTTTTTGGGGTACCCAGCATGTTGTCTATACGTATATGTAGCCAATTGCTGAGGGAACCCATAAGCAGTCAGCTGTTCGCAACCAAGCCCCACAATGTGTACATAGAAAAGTACATGATTAACTCATCCACCCCTGAAATTCCATAATGAACTATTCAAACCCTTGAACTGGACATGTTCAAATTTGTTTTCAGGGGTGAATAGGTCAACAAGAAATCATAGGCCTTTATGCTACTATATGTACTCAACACAATATTTTCTTACTAGAAATCTACATTGTATATAGACAGAACACAACAAAAGAAAACATGGACTTTTCTTGGAAAACACTGGGACATACTGTAAAAACATTTAATTTCTTTGGTGTAAAATATTATTGTTTGGAGACTGGAAACATTTTCGTTGGAGGAAATTTCGTTGTATACAATAGCTGAAATAAAGATTGTTGAGAATTAAAATTTCGTTTGTATTTTAATTTCGTTGTTTCTCATATCCTGACGTAATTAACGAAATGAAATGTTCAACGAAATTTAATGGTTTTATAGTAATTATATGGAATGACTTAATTAGCAAAGCCTTGTGGTACAACTCAATGCACAGCAACCAATGAACTTTTATTGTGAGTCTTTGGTTGTAATCTTGGTCCGAGTATTTTTTTAATCTTAACAATGAGGTTTTTTTCAGTCATCTCTCTTATTGTTTCATATACATGCTCAAAATATATCTTTCTTTTCAAGATTTTGATTTAAGTTAGTTGAGGGTTTAAACAATTATTTTTTTTTTAATTTTTCTCTGATAATATTGTTTAATTTTTTTCAATTCACCTTTTTTTTTCATAAACCTTCTGGTATGTATGCCTGGTTTTATAAAAATGTTATTTATTTGTTAAATTCTTACGTAATTTGACAATTCGGCACACAAGGTGGGTATATCAGTGTACTGTTTACACTGTACATTAAATATGTGTAGTATACATGTACAAGTATATGAACGTAGATACTTGAAGTCAGGTGGGGTCCTTGACAATGCCATACATCACACAGACTAATTCTTCCCTCATCCTCTGAACTCAAATCCGATATAAAACATAAAAACCACACATCTCAAAATTTGTTAGAAATTATGTCGTACAAACTAGTTTTCAGCAAAACAATTGAAAACATATTTTTTTCGTTTTGGATTCGTAAGTCCGTAATCACTCCCGATCTCATTAATCATTCCGACATATCGCCATCAAGGGGAGCTGTCGTCCTATTAGCTGCGGCTGTTTGATCACATGTCACTGTGTATGTACACCATTAAAATGATATTTCCGCAGAGATACAGACGAGAGCTCACACGGAGATGATGGAAGCAGAAGAGGAAGGTGAAGGCGGGATATTCTTGATCCGTACCCATCAACAAAGTCATACGAGGATGACTCTATTCAGAAATGATCTATTTCATTCTGTGTGTAGTCGAAACTATTATATCTCATTGGATTAATTTCCATTAACCTTATTAGAACATTACAATTTGTATATAAATATATAGAAATAGAGGGGGAAAGATGAAGATTTTCAAGTTCTACTCTTTAGTTGTTTTGGAACAATCATATTTTAAATACATTTCATCTTTAGTATGATAATGTTTTTTAAATATTTATTTTTTTAATCAAATACTACAAACTGTCTTTCTTAACTGACAGAAGTGTAGCTTTGATATGTCATTCTGGAAGGAAACCCAAAATCGTGTGGGAATAAACCATAAAATTAACAAAATATAAACAAAAAAGCTGAGCTAGAGTTACTAGTTTTAACCCTTGATGTCGGATAGATGTGTTAAACACTCTTACTTTAGCTTAACAGAATTAAAGGGAGTTAACTGTGGATAGATTTATCCCAATGAAGTCTGAAATGGATCTTTAAGGGGAGACAACTGTTGAGTGAATAGGTCAACCACAGAGCATTAGGACAGGGATCCTTAGGGAAAAGTTACTTCAAAGTAAACTGGGACTGGGATCCTTAAGGGGAGGCAACAATATAGTCATACAATAAAGGACATTATACCCACATTATAGTAAGAAAGTGATCATCAAGGGAGGTAACTATATATAGTATAGCCAACAGTAGAGTGGGACAGGGATCCTTTAGGGGAGGTAAATATTTAAGGGAGAACATACAGTAAAGTGTGACAGGGAACCTTATGGGGAGGTAACTGTATATAGGACAACTACAGTAAAGTGTGACAGGGAAACTTAAGGGAAAGTAACTGTGTATAGGACAACTACAGTACAGTGGGACAGGGAACCTTATGGGGAGGTAACTGTATATAGGACAGCCTACAGTGCAGTGGGACATGGAAGCTTAAGGGGAGGTAACTGTATATAGGACAACCTACAGTACAATGGGACAGGGATCCTTAAGGGGAGGTTACTGTTTATTGGACAACCCACAGTACAGTGGGACAGGGATCCTTAAGGAGAGATTACTGTATATAGGAAAACCACAGTGTAGTGGGACAGGGATCCTTAAGGGGAGGTAACTACCACAGTACAGTGGGACAGGGATCCTTAAGGGGAGGTAACTACCACAATACAGTGGGACAGGGATCCTTAAGTTTTAGGGCATGGATGAGTCAGGGAAGGAAGAGAAGGCATGTGTAAGTGTGATGAGATCAAAGAGTAAATGAACCTTCCTTATTCTCAACATGAAGTAAATGACATCAAAACACTTCATAGTACTACATGATAATTCATGGTTCAGCTTTGGTAAACAACCACATAATCATTCATTCTTGGCTAAAAAGAATGTTATAATCTACATATTAGGTTTTTTTTTATTCACAATCGAGAATACAGCCTAATTTTTTGTCATAGGAGACAAAATGTTGGAATACTGTGGTGAAGGATTATAGACAGATTTTTCAAGAACACTCGCAAGTCATATCAGAAAGGATGGTAGAATACAGAGAATATGTGGGGTTTTTTATAATGTAAATCTAACTTAATGATAGATATTTTATTTAAATCAAGGTGGCAGAATATATTCAGAGATAATATTCCAGTGTCAGAAAGTAGAAATATTCAGGGGTCATAAAACTCAAAATTATTACAATCAAACCTTGTTATTGCAAACTCGTATAACTCAAATACCCCTTTTATTTGAAGTATCTTGTTGGTCTTGGCCAAACTAACACTTAAATTTCTAATGCACTTAACTAGAATACTGGATTCATGTAATTCAAAGTTTTCCCAATATATATAACATGGTTTGACTGTAGTTATGATGTAAGAATACGTACTCCATGGTCAGAACAGACAATATAATGTGTTTAAATCAGAATACTCAGGGGTCAGAATACACAGGGGTCTGTATAAATTGATTTCTTTTAACTCCATTCATGATTTTATATTTCAAACCCTCACAATTTCATTCTCTGAAGCACAAAACCAGTAACACTGATTTTAAAATCTTCACAGAATACCAATATGTGACCAGTGGAATTAAAAATGTCATTCCTCTTAAATATTGGGCCTTTGTCATAATATCTCTTCCTATTACACAAGATTTATGTGGACATAACTTAGGCATTACCAAAGCCCTCTAACGAACCTTTAGTTTTATAACTGATTTCAAAGTAGAGGATGATGCTGAAGCTGGAATGTGCCTGACCAGAACCAGAGATTTTATGATAGAAATCACGTTATTGACATGAAATAAAAACAAAAAATCTTAATGAATATTTAATTAAACTTTGGCTGAATATCGCTTTATTTGGCAATAACAGATGCTAATGAAAAATTTCAGCTGAAAAATGCAGAAATTCAACCAAATATTTAACAACAGTCTGTGAATTATCCAGGGACGAAATAAAGGCATGTTATGATGATTATTTGATTTGATAAGATGCTGAAAAATTAGCTGATATTGTCCTTCTGTGGGTGGATTCCTGATTTTGTAGAATCCTAAAATATGCAGCGATATTTTTTAAAAATATCAATCACAGCTTAATCTGCCAAAACAAAAAGTTAGTTTTCTCAATAGAAACCCCCCAAATTTTATGGGCATGTGACATGAATGCTCCCACTGACATCGAAAGAGAATTCAACATTTTGGGTTGTTTTTGTTAATGTCCACTGGTGTTAGACAAGGGTCTGCAATGTCGGTAATACCATTTAAATGAAATTTTCAAAGTAGATGTGGGGAAAATGTCCTAACTCCCTAAAAATGCTGATGCAAACTACATGACATACTGATCATTCATGTTAAGTTTCAAAGAAATCTGCCAAGTAGTTATTGAGGAGATCTCCGGACAAGCTGATGTGGACAACAGACAGATAGACAGACAGGGTGGAAGAGTTCAAATGTATCTCCAGGGGTTAATCAATTAGTATCATACATAAGGCCATGACCTTGGAACTGTAAAATTTAATGATGTCAGAGGTTGAAGTTTGATGAAAATCTGTGAAAAACTAGAAATGTCAGTGAGACATAAATGCCCCTTATCCCAATATGAAATAAGTTCTTCATGATTATTACATATTCAAAGTATGATGACAATTGAATCAGTAGTTATTTAAAAAAACTGGTTAACATAACCATGGGACAGAACGAAACGCGACGGGACAGGACAGACATGGGTAACACTATGTGCCTACCCATTTCATGGTGGGTGCATACAAATGGAAACCAGCAAAAATTCAAGTTTCTAAAAGTTTTTGATAAATTCTCCATGAAAGTGTTTTAAGTCACAATAGCTTGGTGAATATAAACAGGATACTGTACAGACCGATCCTGTATGTACGGCACATAATGAGTACAGCATGTATATTCTGATATTCAGATAAGTTTTTTTTTTTAAGATGTAAAAAAGGCGAACTAATGAGCAGTGCGGTAACAACTTAAGTAACTTAATAAGCAGGCTGGCTTGCATCATCCTGAATCGAAAATTCCTTCAGACACATTCTGGTGTTCAGAATTTCTTTCATGAAGTCAAAGAAAACATTGACTGATGTTAAAATAGCGAATACATACTCTTCATCAAGACATTAACATAATTACAGGAAGGGCTTCCAAAATGACAATTAACATTAGTACATTGTATCTAGAAAGACCCTCTGAGATGTTATTTCAACTTGATCACCCCGAAATTTAATAATGAACTATTCCAGTCTTTGAATTGGAAGAGTTCAAATGTGTTTTTAGGGGTGAATAAGTTAATTAAAGTTCAAAATCATTCTTGTATACATGTATCTTTGAAGATATTACTTAAAATTTTCCTAAAAACAAAAAAAAAGGGAAAATTCTAAATGAATTTGTCTGTACATGTTAATTAGTTTTCCTTATACGTGGCAAAACACCTGAAATCAGGAAGACGGCTCAGACATATAGGCGTCCATTACATATTACATACAAAGCTAATTATATTGATGAAGAATAGTTTTTGCTGTCGTCTGCTTCAGAATTGGTCTTTCACGTTAAAAACACAATTTCATGCACAGGAAGCTGGGAAAAGATCACGAAATTAAATCCTACACACAACAATCGGAGAGAGCATGTTTAAACTTGTCAAATAAAAATAGTAACGACTTCACGTCGTGTAGAATAATAGGAGACACTTTTCTTCATGATCACTTCCGGATCCTGGTGTTGTTTATTTCCCTGACTGTAACACATATAGAGGTTACACAATGAGTGGATGTTGGATATGAAATTTATTTCACTCTCGTTAATTATTTTTTTAAAGTTACAAAAGACAGGAGCTTTAGCGAGTTTCTACCACAATACTATTAAGTCGCAGTGGCAGTGTTGTTTTCTGTGAACCGCAGATGATATTTGCACGAAAACATATCATCTGGTATATCTTCCCGCCAAATTGTGACGACGTCAACAATCGTAGACGTCGTAAAATAATCGATCAAGTGACGTTGTTCCCGTCAAAGTTCATCATGTCAGCCAATCAAAATGCGTTTAGAGTTTATTCCACGTGTGGATAAACAAAATGTTATTCAACAGTTGTAATGATTATTTGATAACCTGAGAGTTGAATAATACCCACCTATTGTGGGAGAAAATATATTAATATAGACGTCATAATTATGATGTCACATATTCAAGGGACATTAATTATACATTTGAAGACATCACCACCAAGCTACAAAAGTATTACGTAGAAGCGTAGTGGTTGTACTATTCTTTGTCTTGTATTTTAGTTAATGTAATTATTTCTAAAAATTCCGTACCACTGTCAAATAATTAATTTATTCACCACTGAAGACACATTTGAACTTAATATTTGAAACAGTTTCAGTAAAATGACTACAGCTCTGATTCATTTCTGAAAAGAAAATTCAAATATGTTCATCATGGAATATTTATGAGAAAAAATCAGGATGAAAAAGACAATATAATTAACAGTATTGCATGTTCTGAGTGTAAAATGTTTAGCGACAATTGACAAGGATTTGTCCCTTGTGTTTAAGAGTTTTCTAACCAACTGCTACCTCAAATCATTGAAATCCTTTGGCCAAACTGTCTTAATTACTTAGATGGCCAAATAAAGGCTAAGGAGAGGTAACTGTGTACAGTCAAACACAGTGTAGTGGCTCTTTTCTAAGACTGGCCCCCCTCTCTAGAACAGTTATACAGATATTGAATTATTTAGAATTTAGAAATATAACTCTTACTTTTGATTACTTGGATGTATGATTTTAAAGATCTAAGCTAAAGGGAGATAAGCTAGTAATAAATTATGTAGAGAAATTCTTAATAAATAAATACTTTGGGGGGCTGTTAGCTAATCTAGCTTTTTGCAGGTGACACACAAACCATGCACAGTGTAGTGGAAAAGATATCCTTATTGTGTTTTTTTCTTTTGCCATAGGGGAGCCTTAATATTAGATTATAGAGTACATGTACCTGTCACTGCAAAATAAATATATGAATGTATAGTACAGCATGCATGGAATACAAAAATATGACAAACCTGCAAAGTATTTAAAAATCACAGCAGTGCGACCAACCAAATCCATATCCAATTATTGACATTCTGTATTTGCAGATAATCAAATTGAAATCAAATGTTATGGCTTCCCAATTTAAAAAGACATTTCCGAAAAAAAAAAAAAAAAAAATCTTCATGAGCTTTTTAATGCAGTGCCTTATTATAAAGCAATATTTCAAAAACCATCATCAAAATCAAATGTATTTTCTCAGCAACTAGAATGTAAAATGTCATAAAATTCTGAAAAATAAAAAAAATTTCCATTATCAAACACAGTTTGCTGAGTATTTCCTAAAATTGAAATCAAAGGTGTTGATAGAACTTAGATATCAGATCTTGAACATTAGTTTGGTTTCTTTGTAATAAATAGTACTTGATGACTAGTTGACTCATTAAGATACAAATGATTTGTGAACAAATAAAAAAAGTACATTAGCGACATAAACCGAAAATTTAGACAAATTTTACCAGTGAATCAAACTGTTTTACGAAGGATGTCTTTAAAAAGTCATTAAAATAAAATCAATTAATCATAAAAGTAATATTCCATTTCCAGTCTCCGTGTTAGCAGAATTGAGCCATATCATCCGCTGGCAGTGTATATATGTATATATAGTGCATGTACAAAACAAAATTCCATTAACGTTCGTAAAAAATAATCGGCTAATGGAAACTCCGATACAGTACATTGGCTATAATTTTGCTGTTAATCTATAAAGCTAAATCGCTACAACATCGGCAGATGACTTTTTAATCCCCATCCTTCGGAGATGTGAAGAGTTTTAACAAATCGGAGATTTCCGTTTGGCCTGGACATACAGCCTTAGTGTCTGTACTTCCATCTGAAGATAGCTAATTCAGAACCTTAAATTTCCAGTGCATCCAGTGCATCCAGTGCATTATAATACAGTATTTGCCGTAATTATAACTCCCCTTCTATGGAGGTATCAAAATTATAAGCACCTCTAGATCTACCAATTAATTGTGTCACAACTAAATGATTCTATTTAACGGTACAGGAAACCTCACTGTGCCCATATTTATGAGAACAAAAATCCACAAATATTGGTAATATTTGTACAAGTTGTCGGAAATTGATGACAATAACGTCGAATATATCATGAGTACTGCCGATTCTGGTCACAATACGTTGTACTTATTGACTTTAAAAAAACAAACAGATCTTTATAGTTCTGTTATCCTATTAAACACCCAATTCGGAACCATTTTTTTAGGCATCCTAGGCGCTAATTAGGACAAATATGGTAAGTATAGTACTTATCACTCTAGGGTATCCAAGTGTTTTATTTATGTAGTATACCACTTCAGAGTATCCTTACTATGATAATATATTGTAACCTGTCTAAACTGGAAGTCACTGGTAACCAAAATGTTGGCCAGTTTACAAAGGTGTCTGGTTTTTAAAGGCGAGATATAAGTTAATAGGCAAATATAAGGACCACGCAATAAGGCCAGACTAGACAGGGTTTTGGATTAAACAGTGGTCAGTTTAGACAAGTTATACTCTATATTATAAATACGGGGAGAGGGAGATCCAAAGTCCATGTAGATGATGCAGTAGAGTTCTGTGTAGTCCAGTAGACGGATTCCACAAGGAATACAAGAGTCCAGCCGTAGTAGTGGAGTTATCAATAGGTAAAGATGACCATGACAACGTCTTGCTGGGTTAATCAGCTTTAATAAAAAAAATGTTGACTAGCTTCAGAACCCTGAAGACGGCACATCTAATGTGTCGAAACTAGTCAACATTTTTTATTAAAGCCGATTAACCCAGCAAGACGTTGTCATGTCATCTTTACCTATTGATGTAAATTATAAAGTGTTGGTTGGTTGGTTGACAGGTTTTTTGCCTACAAGGACTCCACCCATATATAGGTTTAGTCTGACATGAGGTCCGATTGTTTTGGTGTGCCTGAAGTCGGGGTTAGGGGGAATGGGGATCCATATCAAATATTATTCTCTCCTTTTGATTTCAAAAGAGAAATTTGGAAGACAACTCCTTCAAACAGTTCCCAATAGTTGCTAAATTGACTTAGGTTTGTCGCTAGTCACATCAAATCAAGATGTCTATAGTAGGTAGAGAGCATGTCCGACACAATCAGGCTGTCCTGGGGTAAAGCCTACTACTCCTTTGTGTTTAAAGGATTTAGTTCTACATTTTGGAAGTCTGTCATCTTAATAAAAAAAAAGTAAACTGATCATATAAATATACCGCCCACCCCTACAAAGTAATCAAGTGTGACCTTGGGCCCTTTAACCTTGACCGATAAACACCAAAATCTGATCGAGTGTTAAAGAACTTGATAGTATTATGCTATTACATGTATATGGTGAAATTAACTAAATCTGTCCAGTGGACCTTTAACATTGACCGATGAACACCAAAATCTGATCGAGTATTAAAGAACTTGATAGTGTGATGCTACATGTATGTTGTGAATATTAACCAAATCTGTCCATGAGACCTTTGACCTTTAACCTTGACCGATGACCACCAAAATCTGATTCAGTGTTAAAGAACTTGATAGTCTGATGCTACATGTACGTTGTGAATATTAACCAAATCTGTCCATGAGACCTTTGACCTTTAACCTTGACCGATGACCACCAAAATAATCTAATCAGGTGTAGCCCTTCACTGTGTGATGTGCTAATTGGTATAAATATGGTCACCTGAGCGGACTTATGTTCGCTCAGGATGACTCCCATATTCGTTGGCCCAGACGTAGCGACAGCCTATCCGTACCCAGGTGGCTGATCGGACCTGGGGCGTGTTCTGTGAGGACAAGGTCAACAAAGTAACCTCAGAGGGCAGTGGGCGGCAATCCCCCCCCCCTCGCGCCGGTCGAAACACGAGTTACCTCTGTGAAGTACTGGCATAAAACATCTAAACCAACCAACCAACCACCAGGGGTTTTAAGACATCTTTTACACAAGGTCCAGACGCACACATACAAGCATGGACACAGTGACTGATGCACAGACAAATTTAAAGCGATTACTACACATACCCCCACTTTCCTAATTAAGTGAGGGTATAATAATATTATCTAACCTAACCCTATCCTCTGTGTCCCTTTTTTCAGTCAGCAAGCTTTAAGGGAACAGTTCTCAGAAGTTTCGTACAAAGATATGTAAAGTAGGTTTTCCTTTCTAAACCGATGAAGAAGGATGCACTAATCCCAATTCATAACAGACAAATTGCCGCGGAGTACATATAAAAGCTTTAATGAAGTTGTAGCTAATATGCCGGCTCAAATATCTAGGAATAAATTTCTCATAAAAGTTCATGTATACAAATAGTTTCAGAGTAATAATTGCCTAAGCCTTATAGAATCTGCGATATTTACATAGAAAAACCATTAATTTGTTTCTATATATCTGCTGTGTCATGTACTACACGCGGCTAATGGTATCGGCTTCCGTTATCACCTTTACGCCACATCTTAATCATTACGGGTCTTAACACCTGTGCCTTTAGAAAAAAAAACATATGCCCTTACGAAAAAATATTGATTTTAATGTCTTCCCGGATAAAAAAATACGGCAAAGTGTTTTTATATTTTCTTCACCTTTCATGTTGCTGTTTCATTTGCAGCTGTAGATGGCTTCGTAACTTAATTACCCCTAAAATGTCATAATGAACTACTCCAATCTTTGATTTGGAAGAGTTTAAATGTGTCTCCAGGGGGGAATGAGTTGATAATTATTGTAAATAAATGCTATCAGATAAGGTAAGTCTCTTTAGTTGCTATCTGTGTATGACTAGCCTTAATATTACTACTTCACACGTACATCATCTTATACTTCTAAAAGCCTGAAACTTGTATCCCGTTTAAAAATTCACCCACTTCTGAAGCGCTAACAGATCAACACTGTTATAAATTTTATCTGTACTGACATAAATTTACGAAGGAAAAAAAAAGATGTTTGAAGTTTATGATATTCTTGCTCTAAGTAACTTATAAGTTCCCACTTAAAATTACATTAGTTCAGAAATACTAGCGCGGAGATAGAATTGACACTCGTAAGTTGTAAAAATTTCCATCTGATATCTCTACAAGCCTCAGAGCCCCCCGTTTCAAAAATCTAAACAGATATCGACATAAATTTTACAATCATACAAAGAACTATAATACAGAATTCTTTCTGTAAGTGGTACAATAATTGTTCTAGATACACGTAACATTTTCAAAATGTGAAAGATTTCGTCAATCCCTGTCTGACTATCGGAGAATTATTCAAACTCACTTATAAATTTGAATATTCATATAATTCAAACTTTTTCCATGACCCTGTCACCTTCGAGATGTCCAGGTTTGTGTGTATTAATCTCTCAATCAGTTCTACAAACTTTTTAAGAATTTTGTTATCGCATCATCACATACAATTGATTTAAATCTGCAAATTGTTTTCCATATCATAGTAAAATAATAAGGATTTAATTAAAAGCGTTAAACGGAACACCATTAAGTTTTCTTTCCATTTGGTTTGGTTTGGTTTGGTTTATTTTGTTTTACGTTTTTTTAACAGCCAGGGTCATTTTAAGACGTGCCAGGTTTTGGAGGTGGAGGAAAGCTGGAGTACCCGGAGAAAAACCACGGACCTACGGTCAGTACCTGGCAACTGCCCCACGTGGGATTCAAACTCCCAACCCAGAGGTGGAGGGCTTAGAGTGGTAGAATGTCAGAACATCTTAACCACTCGGCCACCGCGGCCCCTTTCTTTCCACAAGGGCCCTTTATTGGCTTACATGGGTACATCGAAAGATGGTCTCGAAAAAAAGGTGACCTCTTTAGCCTAGCTAATACAATTAGGTTAAAGAATGCTTCTCTTCCATCATTTTCTGGGGAATACTTGGATCAGAGGGGGCCATTTTTCTATACATTAAAGTTTCAAGTGCTTTATATCAGATTGAACTACTGTGATCAAATTCCACGGGGATTTTATCAACAGTTGAGAGCTAGTGCTTGATCAGGTGAAGTGATAGAAATGGAACTTGAATAAGATTGAAATTTTAAGTGCCACAATTTTCAAATTATCGCAAATCTATAATTGGTTTTTTAACCTTGATTTTTTTTTTATCAAAATCTTCACTTTGAGTGATAAATAATTATCATGAAATTACATTAAGATTTTTTTTATTCACATCAATTTACGCTAGATAAACATTGAAGGATTATTTTTAACAGGAAGTGTAATAGATTTATTGAGGTGCCGTTTGTGGTGCAATACCAGTACTCCTGTAATAATATCACATTCCTCTTTACATCATATTTTCGCAAACAACGTTTCCCCTATATGTAATCTATATTGTTAATCAAATAAAGATTAAATTTCTATAATCATTAAAATAATTTAAATTGCCCCTTCTTGTGGAAGATGAAAAAATGTGAATGCATGTTTCCTAGTTTATACAAAAGTAATGAGAATTAAGTAATGTCGAAACACAAGCTGAAGTTCATTTGTTTTCAACAACCCATGTAAAATAATTTTTTTTTGTGTCTTGTAGAGTAAGAAAAATATCTGGTTCCTTATATATATATATACATTCATACGATTTGCAACTTTAACGAAATTAGCTATTAGGCGTATCCGACAGTGAAAGTACTCTTCACACAGATAAGCCGCTCTATAAGAACACTTGTCGTTTCATCTTTCTCTACACAATGCTGCATTCTGCTAGCCGTACAATCTCTCAAGTGTGCACAGACATTTGTGAAGTAGATTGTGCATACAAACAAGAATATCTTTTTAAGTCGTTTACCCGTGACACAAAACAGAACCAGTTCCACGATTTTTATCAAAGACCCTCCAAACTTTCTGTCGCCATTTCAAGTCCATTTGACCAGTTGGCTGTGTTGAAGATGGCTACGAAGTCTCTTCCCGTAGATAGCGCCCCCTGGTAATCAGGCTCGGCCAGATATCGGGACATTCACAGATACCTATACATACTTAGTGGTCTGCATCCCTAGCGACTGGAACCGATCTCAAGCCATTAATGATAATTACACTCGTCAGTCTACGAAAATGCCAAGCAATCTTCCTTTTGACATGAAGACTTTTTTTTCCGTACATTTAGATGGATGAAACATTTGAGCACTAGAAGTTTTCAAGAGAAAGCATTCACAATAATGTAACTTTTTAATCTATTGCAATGAAAATATGAAAAAAAAGGAAGATTCCATAAGATGTATGATATTTACACTTGTCAGTCTAGAAAAATACCAAACAATCTTCCTTTTAACAAGGAGACTATTTTTTTCATACATGTAGACAGATGTAAAAATTTTGCAATAGAAATTTTTTAAGTGAAAGCAAAAGTAACATAAATTTTTAAATCATACACCCCTGAAATTTTATAATGAACTATTCCAACCTTTGAATTGGAAGAGTTCAAATGTGTTTTCAGGGGTAAATGAGTTCATTTAAAGCAAAAAATTAAGAATCAACATATAACATGATTTTCTTCTGTTTAATGAAGTCATGATCAACTTCTTCATACCTGATAACATTTAACCTTATATCTATCCTAAATCTTCCTAACCTCTCCCTACACGCCCTGTCCTCCCTTAAATTTTCTCAATCCTGACTCTTCCTGTATCTCCCTGAATACTGTATATTGACAAGAAAACTTCTCTTCATCCCTTCAATATTCCCCCTTGATACATGTAGCTAATGGTCGAATGTAAATCTAATTACCAATCATTTTGATTATCTCCCTTTTCTCATATCATTAATCCCTCTACCACACCAAAAAAGGATAAGGGAGGTAACTCACTGTAGGATGGTCAAATGAAAATCTAATTTCTAATCGTTTTGATTATCTCCCTTTTCTCATATCATGAATCCCTATACCAAAGGTTTAAAGGGAGGTTATATAATTACTGTGTACTGTATATGAAAATCAAAGTAAAGAGATACAGGGATCCTTAATGGGAGGTTATTGTGTACTGTATATGAAAACCACAATACAGTGGGATCCTTAAGGGGAGATAACTGTGTATTATATAGGTAAACCACAGTTGAGTGGGACAGGGATCCTTAAGTGCTTTTTACAATTCAAACAAAGTTAATGGCCATTAACTCACATGTTTTTAGTCTTATCAAGAAGCAAACAAGGTTCCATCAAAACAATCATGTCAATTGTAATTTCTACACATCACTCTCCAATTTATCCACCTTATATACAACTAATGAAGGAAACCAAAATAAATTTATAAAAACTATACAAACAACTCAAAACGCTGACAGCTTAGTTACCTGCAGGATAAATTAGATGCTAATTTGTAATGATCTTCGACATTCCTAATCTTACTAATTGGCAGAAAATTGTTAGTGTGAGCAGGTAAATTCTCTCGGCTAATTTAATGATATTTACTTTAATTGAATATGACAGGACTTTTTTACTGGAGGAAAAAAGTTAAAATTTAGCTTATGATTAAAATACATTGTTTCGAACCTCTCAATAAAAGTGTCTTGGTGATAAACTTCCTTAACTTCCTTAACTTCCATGAATTAAATGATGCTTTCCATTCAGGAACTCATGGTCTTATATGCTCTTGTACTTTTACAAGGGTCTCCATGTAAATCTTTTTCTCTCATATCTCGCCATGTTGGATAGAGTTTGCCCATGTAAGAAAGCTGTAAGAAAAATCTATCTTACATAGCATTTCACGCGATGTTACGTCACAATGGCTCAACAATGATGTGACGTCACGAATACGGTAAACTCTGATGCCAGAAAGAGAAAACGACGGCGTGATAAAATTAAAACCTTTCACAAAATTTTAACCATAAACACCAGGAAGAGGAGATTAATTTTTCTGCGCAAACTTTGTTTGCAAATATAGGGTATGCTTAAACTCGCTGTCTAATTGGTTTTCGTCAAAAAAGCTCAAGGAAAAGTGTTGAAATTTCAAAATGGTAGCCTGTTTAAACATATTTTCATGGTTCTTGAGCTTATTCGGGTAGTTGATATGAAAGAAAAAGACTCTTTCATTATGTGTGTATGTAGGATAGGGATATTCCACCCTTGGGATCACAAAATGTGGTAAAACCCTCGGAAAGCCTCGGGTTTCACCACATTTGGTGACCCTCGGGTGGATATATCCCTATCCTACATACACTCATATGAAAGAGTCTTATACTCTTTTATTCGTATTTTGCCCCTACTGAAATCAAATCTGAGTACGGATTATGGTTTTGTTGACACTTCTGTATTCTCTAAATTTGTTTCCATTTTACTATATTACTGTAATGATTGGTAAGAACAAAATTATTAAAGTTATGCCGTAAAAAACATTTTCATCACTTGACTTCATTGCAGTTTTAGAACTGTCTTCTACCTTTGGCTTGTTGTTGAAGTGGGCCCCACCTGAATTAGTTTCAATTCTTCCCATTTTTTTGTCAAGAGTTTCTTGTTAGTTAACGCTCAGGTTTACTTAGTTTTAGACTTATTTTTGCATGGTAATCAACTAGATTTTTTTTCATAATTTTTCAGAATCCCAAAATATTTCCTGAAGTTACATATATTGGGCCTTTAACAGAAATAATAATTCTATGATTTTAAGCTTATATTTATATAATAGACCAGTTTGATTGTTCTACCCAAACACTTTCAACCAAAGTCAATTTATGGTAAACAATATACAATATTTGATATAGCGCCCTATCTAGCTAACATAAGCCACTCTAAAGTGCTTTACAGTACATAAGATATACAATTCTTATACAATCAATACAATTAACACATACAGTTCTATCATATACAATTCTGAGGAGTTCGCAGGAGCTGCCTTATCGGGCGCTAACTACTTGTACTATACCTCCTGGCTAATATCTCTATATGTGTGTGTATGTATGCGTGTGGTAGACTTTATTATAGAAACATAGAGTTGAAAGGGTGAACTTAAATCCGCTTTTCAGAACAAGAAATTTATAACCATATCCAACCTTCTGAGTATACATGCTCCTATATATATATATATGTCCACCCCTACTTTATTCACAGGAAAAAAGGATGGGTTCGCTAATTAAAACCTACAAAAAATTCCTCATCTAACTGATCTGCCTATATAATCATCGATCTTTTAACCAGACTCTATTCCAGAAAAAGAAAAACACACTTTATTTCTAAGATTTCGAAAGGTCAAATATGGTTTGAAGTCTTTTCAGTTGGGCTCAACACTTCATTTCTAAGATTTCAATTAGGTGGCATATAACGGTTAATATAGTCTTGAAAGTTTGGCTTGTAACACTTTATTTCTAAGATTTCAAATCAGTCGAATATATTGTATAAAGCCTTGAAAGTTAATTATGGCCCGGGAGTAGACATTCGAATGAATTATATCAGGTATATATAATACCCATCAGCAGGGTCCCGCTAACACTTGTAAGCTACGTGTTTAGTGTTGGTGGAGCCAGATATGTCAAAAATCTTGTTGCACATCATTATCTCAACTATAAGCTTGTCGGAACATACAGAATGGAGTCTTTAACAGTTTTACACTAAGACATAAATCGCATTGCTTTTCCGCACATGTATCCCATCCGATTTGAATTAATCATGCAATTCAAAATCACAGCTTGTAAAAACCACGATGTAGCTTATAGAAATGTTTAATATGTTTGTCATATATATTTAGAATTTTCAATACATCAAGTCTGTTTTTTTTTCATTTCAAAATTTATCATTATACTTTACCAAATGGCAAAATTGTAAACTCACTAGAAATAAAAAGGTCTTTGTGAGGATTGGCGAGGAAAGATATCTTAAGACGTTAGCTGTTCAGTAATCATGTTTTTTTTATGATGCTCCTAATTTCGTCTTGCCAATCGGAGCCACCCTGCCGTGTGACAGATCCCAGACTTGCCCTCCCGATGTGGAGCCTCGTTCTGGGTCTAAGGGAAATAACACATGTACGACAAAAAGGTAAGACCTTCCTCGAACTTCATTTACACAAAATCCTGCCATTTCCTGAATTTAAGAAGACAGGATTATGATAAGATCTTCAAAATACTTATCTGTATCTTTTCAGTTGCGTCTAAATAGGTTAACTTCTCAATAGCAGACCATAATATCTCTATGGATCACAATCAGAATCATAAATACATGAAAGCACCTCTAGATGGCATATCTGAGCTGACAGTGCATAATTTCTGCTTGTTTCAATTTTAAACAGTTGTAAATTAAGACATATTTTTGGGGGCTTTTAGATCAATTAATCTTAATTCATACTTTCATGAAAAAAAATGAATTAAAAGAAATTTTAAAGCTCAGAAAAAAAAGATACCATATATACATCGGTATATTAGAGTGAAGAAATTATTTCCACATAAAATACATGTACTTAGATGGTTTTTCAAATAGTCACAATTCATTTATAAATCAAAGACGAGAACATTTAAATGCTGCATACTTGCCAACCCTTCCTATTTAGGAGGGAGACTCCCGATTTTGGACCCTAAAATGTTGCATTTTCAACTTTGGAATTTGCTTAACTTTTCCTATTTTTAAAGATATGATGATTTCTTCTGAAAGAAAAGCTCAAAAAAAGCCATTTAAAAGTGTTATTTTTCCTCTAATTGTACATGTATACATATTATTTATGTTTTCAATTGTGAGCACGCGTAATCTCCCCCATGGAAATTTCAAAAAGTTGGCAAGTATGTTGCTGTGTAGAACTGAAAAGACATGAAATATTGCCTGAACAGTTTTACTTCTAAGCCTCAAAGAAGCCCACAGGTCTACAGAAGATGGCTATACATGAAGTATCATTATTCGTTGTGACTTGGAATACTATAGGGCCAAACGTCTTTTTATAATGCGAGAACAACATCAAATTGGCTTTTACAGCCTACAAGTTATTTTTGACAAGCCATTAAAAAATTACTGCAAAGCCCACCATCTCATTCTAATTCTGCATCTTATGAGTGTTTTTCTGCTGTTGAAATATGTAAGGGCAGATTCAAGCTTCACAGGGAAACTGACTGCCGAGTTTTCCGACTGTGGTGTGGATGATTACTTCTGAGTCCCGCGTACATATGGTCTTACTAGAGCCGTTATAATAAATCGATTTAAATGAAACGTCCTCAAAAGAAATTACATTCTGTAATTTAATTATAAAGCTAGAATAATCAAGAGTTTGCAGTGTATATACAAATACACATAGAGGGACGATGAAAAGGGAGGGCTTATTTATAAAGTACTTCCCCTTCTCAACACTCTGCCAATTCTTGTTTCCGAGACTTACACATGATTAACTTCCTCTCACAAATACACGCTGCAAATGTGTCATTAATTAAGTCAAGAGAGGCGAAAGATTCGTAAAAAGAAAAAAAAGAGAAACAAAAAATTGTGACTCCTACGATCGAGGCACAACATAATGTACATATAGTCACTTAGGGTAAAACGCAACTAACTTGAACCGGGTTAACTTGAACATGTTAAGTTAACTTGAACCTGGTATACCATATTTTCCTCAAACTATTGACCATTGATTTTTACGAAGAAAATTCATGCAATAAAAACCCTTTATTTCTTTTTATTGAGAGTAAAATATACTTTGATATATCTATATAACACTAAATTCTTTATAAACACGGCATTTTTTTTTATATAATTTTCACTTTTGGGGGTGGGAGACCGTAACAAACTCATGGGCCATCTGTGAGCCATTTTTTTCATGAGTCCAGAATTCAAAAGGGCATATCATCAAGTGACCAAAAGGAATCTGCTTATGAAATCTCAGAAAGGATTCCATCCATTGCTTCCCAACAGATAAAAGATAACAAACTATAATGATAAAAATCAAAGATGGCCGCTTGTGAGCTATTATTTTTATGAGTCATGATTAAATTCAAAAGCGTATACGACTAGTACAACTATAGAGGGACCAACTGGAACCATTTAATACTTCACTACAAGTACCGATAACAAGAAAAGTTAACAAAGGACTGAAGACGGACACTGGGCAATTTAAACAGCCCACAATCAGAACCTTTTTACACGAACACTGGTATTATGGAAATATTTTGCAGATGCAAATCTAACATTTCAGATGAACTACTTTTATATCTTTTTTTAATTGTCCAAGATTTTATTTGTTTTCACTTTGGGGCCCTTAATTGTGTAACCTTTGATTCATATAGGGTATAACTATCTAAATAAGGGGCCCATCATGCATAAAGTCTAATTATATTACCATGCAGAGCATCTAATACTGTTACTGTATCAGACGGGTCTATAATGCATCCCTAGGGAGCTGGATTGGAGACGGGCAGAAAGTAGGAACCAGGTTTTATAGAAGTTTTACAGTATCCATGGTAATTAGTGTGAAGGGCACTCAAAAAAATTTGCTGAATTAGAGTTTCTAGACTTTCTCAGATATTTGCCATGACATTAATCTACAGTAATATTTTTTGATATTTTGAATAAAAAATAAATTGCTAACATTTTTGTCTTTGTAGCTTGTATTGCAAATAATCAAATTAACACATAATCTCTGACTCAAAATAAGGGACGGGCTTATTACAGGAATCTAATAACATTTGAGTTTGCAGTTACTGAATTTAAATTCTTCAGAAAGGGATTCTTAATGGTTGGTTTAACTGTATACAGGTAGAACCACAGTACAATGGGACAGGGATCTTTAAGGGGAGGTTACTGTGTATAGGACACACCACAGTACAGAGGGACAGAAATCCTTAATGGGAGGTTACTGTATATAGGAAATACCACAGTACAATGGTACAATGATCTTTAAGGGGAGGTAACTGTATATAGGAGATACCACAGTACAGACAGACAGGGGATCCTTAAGGGAAGGTTACTGTGTAGTGGGACAGGGGTCATTAAGGGGAGGTTACTGTGTATAAGAAATACCACAGTGTAGTGGGACAGGGGTCATTAAGGGGGGGTTACTGTGTACTGTATAAAAAACCAGATACAGTCTAATGGGACAGGGATCCTTCAGGGGAGGTAACTGTGTATTTGAATCACCACAGTCTAGTGTGACATGGACTTTTAAGGGGAGGTAACTGTGTATAGGAAAACCACAGTGTGGTGGGACATGGGCCCTTAAGGAGAGGTTGACTGTATACAGATAAAACCACAGTCTAGTGTAACATGGATTCTTAAGGGGAGGTAACTGTGTATAGGAAAACCACAGTGTAGTGGGACAGGGGCCCTTAAGGGGAGTTTACTGTATACAGGTAAAACCAGTGAAGTGTGACAGGGGCCCTTAAGGGGAGTTTACTGTATACAGGTAAAACCAGTGTAGTGGGACAGGGGCCCTTAAGGGGAGATTACTGTATACAGGTTAAACCATAGAAGTGCGACAGGGGCCCTTAAGGGGAGTTTTATGGATACAGGTAAAACTAGTGTAGTGGGACAGGGGCCCTTTAGGGGGGTTTACTGTATACAGGTAAAACCAGTGTAGTGGGACAGGGGCCCTAAAGGGTAGTTTACTGTATACAGGTTAAAACCAGTGAAGTGGGACAGGGGCCCTTGAGGGGAGTTTACTGTATACAGGTAAAACCAGTGAAGTGGGACAGGGGCCCTAAAGGGGAGTTTAATGTATACAGGTTAAAACCAGTGTAGTGGGACAGGGGCCCTAAAGGGTAGTTTATTGTATACAGGTTAAAACCAGTGAAGTGGGACAGGGGCCCTTGAGGGGAGTTTAATGTATACAGGTAAAACCAGTGTAGTGGGACAGGGGCCCTAAAGGGTAGTTTACTGTATACAGGTAAAACAAGTGAAGTGGGACAGGGGCCCTTAAGGGGAGTTTAATGTATACAGGTTAAAACCAGTGTAGTGGGACAGGGGCCCTAAAGGGTAGTTTATTGTATACAGGTTAAAACCAGTGAAGTGGGACAGGGGCCCTTGAGGGGAGTTTAATGTATACAGGTTAAAACCAGTGTAGTGGGACAGGGGCCCTAAAGGGTAGTTTATTGTATACAGGTTAAAACCAGTGAAGTGGGACAGGGGCCCTTGAGGGGAGTTTAATGTATACAGGTAAAACCAGTGTAGTGGGACAGGGGCCCTAAAGGGTAGTTTACTGTATACAGGTAAAACAAGTGAAGTGGGACAGGGGCCCTTAAGGGGAGTTTACTGTATACAGGTAAAACAAGTGAAGTGGGACATGGGCCCTTAAGGGTAGTTTACTGTATACAGGTAAAACCAGAGAAGAGTGGGACAAGAATCCTAAGGGGAGATAACTGTATATAACAAAATATAAATATGATGGGACACTGAACTTAATACACGATAAATGTACTAAAGAAAAGCCCACAGCAGTGTTGAATCTTACAGCTATAGAAGCTTGATTCTAAAGATGACGAAAGAGCTGATTATACTTCTAAGGAAATTAAATCAGTGAACATGCCAAATGACAAAAGCTCAGAAATGATATTAAGATATGAATAATCCTTGGATAACAAAACATATAAGTTTATTACAGAGACAATCTCGACAGAGCGCGATCAGAACCCAGCATCAAAGAAACGTTTATGAGATAAGATTTGTTTCGTTAAGTTCCGACATACGATGTAATCCGGTAAACTGAGATTTCCTAACGATCACCGCGAAATTGAGTTAAATGGAATGCATAATTCAATAGGAGACTTAAGACCACAAAGGTTTTATATAGAAAGGAAGATCTGACAAAGTCTGTCTTATCTACATGTACATTGCATGTCATAATCAAAAAGAAAACCTGGATGTGCTTCACTCTTAATTTCCATGTTATGATTGCCAGAAAAAAACAAAACAAAAAGAATCATTTGGACATTTGCTTCCCTTTTCAATCAAATGCATCCGAGATAATACTGGAGATAAGACCAATGAATACTTATGTCTTCTGTTTTCCGAGACTTGCGTCATTGAATGTAAAGTATGTAGTTAGTGTATTAATGGATCAGCAGACGTTGCCAATTCCGATCGTACTTTATCACCCCATAATTTATAGCTGTCCAATTGGTTGGTAATTTTGTTGGCTGTGCGAGATGTTTTCTCCCATTGTGCCGTAATTCGGTTTGGTGTCACGATATTGACTGACCATTCAAACCTGGTTAACACCGGTCGTGGAAATGGAACGCGATGTCCGGCGTACAGACAATTCAATTTCGATGTGATCATGTAAACCCAGACAGCAGGCCTCTGTGTATTGATGAGGCTGGCAATGTTCCGACTGGGGAAAAGTTCAAAACAATTCATTGCGATAGTTTAGTTTATAGTGTATTCCTCTGTGTCTCACACCAGAGGACAAGGGAGGTAACTAGAGGCCAGACAGAACAATCTGACATGATCATTTTAAGGAGAGCCATAACCCTTATTGGTCATTTTCCTTATCATATTGTGTAATCATGGATTGTTATGGAAGCCAATCACTAACTCAATTGTCTGAAAATGACTCACTATTACACATGCAATATGTCTTTTACATGAATTTCACATGAAATTAAAGTGACATCTTAGTTTAGTTCTATTTTTGGAATGCTAAATTCATATTATTATTTAAGGATTGAACCCTATTCTGTTGCGGTTTATACCCCATAAACCTGAACATAACAGGATTCAATCCTTATATTTACATTTAAGTTGATTTTATTATTTTTGGGCAATGTTTAAAATATTGGACTTGTGCAAGTCTATGCAGCGGAAGGTGCCGAGACGTGTGAAACCATCCAAATGAAATTTATAGCTGTTTTCGTATTGATAACAACTATAAACTGGTACAACACAAACACAGGTATTCAATCTGAAAACTGAAACAAAACACAAGATTTAAACAGTTTGGAAAAAAGGACTTATTCCTGCACTACTTTACTGATGTATTTTTACTCCAACTGGAAAGTTTATTGAAAAATAACCTTGAAACACTGGTTAGTATATATATATATTGAGTCCAAGTTCACTAGAAATGTAAATATTTTCATATGGATTTGATGTGAATATCATAAGAATTTAATTGATTATCTTTAGAGTATCATCACAGTGACACACCTTTTACTATGACCTTTAATTTACCTGTCCTAACGAAGTCTTCCTTTTAATGTTGTCTGGGAAGATTAGGACATTTAATCTGACCTATATACTGGACCTCAAGGATTGGTCACATAGAAGTGACAACTACATGTGTTTTCTTGTAAACAAATGATAAATGTCCAGGTAAATCTTTCTCCTCGTAAAAAAAAGGTACGGTAAATGTCCTAGAATTATGTCACTCAGTATAATGATTAACACATCTGATCATGTTACTACATCACCCCTGAAGTCCCATTTGAACTCTTCCAATTCAAAGGTTGGAATAGTTCCATTATGAAATTTCAGGGGTAATTGAGTTAAAACCTTGCTATGTGCAAATACTTTACTAGCGTAATTTTGCCTCTAAAAAGGAGCTAGTTGACACAATGTGGGAGACAAAATAAAACAATTGTTTAGTAAAAAATGAAAAATTTGGCACTGAAATACATTGATGGTGATGAGTGTGAATGAAATAACAAGCATGCAGATAATTTTATAACAGTTTTATATTTGTTAAGCTTCGGTTAGTTATGTGGTAGAAGTTTGACTGCACACGCACTTACACATTCAAATCTTATTGTTTTCTTTTCAGTTTCAAAAAGATTTACAAATGAAAACATTAAAAGCGCAATATACGTAACTTTCAGCAAAAATCAAGCCTAATAACTTTTTATATTTATAGATTTGGTTCAGATTAACTAAAATCAGCAAAATTCAAGATGAATTATTATGCGGTTACCAGTACAGCAGCAACTGAAACTCGGTATTTGTAAACACGCGTTCATTTTGAACTGTCATCTTAGACTTCGGCTTGTTGTTGAAGTGGGCTCCACCTGAATCATTTTCAATTCTTTGAATTTTTCTGTCAAGAGTTCCTTGTTAGTTACCGCTCAGGTTAACTTTGTTTTAGGCTTATTTTTGCAAGGTTATCAACTGGATTTTTTCCCCGAATTTTTCAGAATCATGAAAAAATTCCTGAAGTTACATATATTGGGCCTTTAAATAGGAGAAATCAGATCCTTAAATTTCTCTTAAAAAGTAGCGGCAAAATTTTGTTCCCAGACACCTGTCAATCACCTTTAAATAATGTGCATGTATCAAAATGGCTTATAATGTGTGTTATTAACCTGAAAGTGGTAGTGTACACAGTGTTGTTATCATGGATGATATTTACTCTTGTCATAGATACAAATACAGTCAAAGATCACGTCATGTCCTTCAAATCAGTAAAAATAATGGCCGTGTGAAAATAACGGGCTTTATGGTATATTATAAAACAAGAACATAAGCGTAAAGAAATAATGTCTGGAACAATAAATTTGACATCAAAATTTCTAGACATCTACCACAGTATGTAATGCTCAACTGTCTTGATTTGTTTTCCATCTTTAAGATTTTGCCTGTCAGACACCAAAGGGTACGATTTAATCCCCCCTATCACCATGCTGTCAATTGTTACATGTTTATACATGTATATGGGTTTTGTCGCCATAAAAAAGGAAATTAACTTGTCACTAATTATATCCGCCAGACAACATGAACGGTAGAAATCAAACCACAATTCCGTCATTCTGTCGCGGTCCGACAGACTTAGTACATCATCAGTGTGGAATTGAATTGTAACATACTGTTAGCCATATAAATACATACATTGTATACGTTATACAATCGTAATTTTCATAAATTACAATGGTAATTTGCCCAGTCAAACATTCACGGATCTTTGCTGGTGAAATCCAGTTATTTTAAAATTCCACCAGATATCATTGTTTATAAATGTTTGCTGCTATAATTTTATTATATGGACATTGAGTTTAGAGTTTAATTTCTCTGCAATTCTAGCCTGAATATAAAGAGACCATATCTTCAGGGAAGTTCAAAAAGTGGTCTCCTTTACACAGATTTAAATTAACACAACTTCATACTCAATACTTAGTACACGCCTGTAATTTCTGTTTGCATTTTTTCTCATGTTTTACTGTTTTTAACAGCTATGGTCATATGGAAAAACATGAATATAATACTGTTCTTTGGAACAAGTATTAAAGATTGGGCCTGTTAAATCTTTTATTTTATTCATTTTTTTGGATTTTTTTTGTCAGTTTCAGAAATAAATTTGTCTGACATTCTGCTACCACTAGTGCTCCCTCCCTGTGTCACAGGTTTGAGGCTTAAGTCAGGTAGTCACCAGGTTCTGGCTGCAGGTCAGTTATTTTTCTCCAGGTACGCCAGTATTCCTCCACCACTAAAACCTGGCATGTCATTTAATGACCATAGCTATTAATACGACGTAAAACACAAACAAACCAAACTGAAACGAACCTATCTGCACTATTGAATTTAGCATTTGAAACAACTTGAGACCTGTAAAGGAGAGGTATTTCAACTTGAACTGAAAAATTTTGAATACAAAAACAGTGATAAATCTATGTGCTACGCCCGAATCAAGTACTCATTGAATTTGTATGGGAAAGACTTAAACATAGCATTGTGCAGTTGGACCCACTGTTTTTAGCAATACAGTCAAAAAGGACTCATAAAAATAAATGGTAGATTGCATGATCACTGCAAAAATATGATAACTTAAATATTCTCTGAAACATTTCTCCAGCCCTTAACCAAAAGTCCCCAAGACCAGCTATATCTCTTAGACTGAGTTTGGTATGTGTACAATGTTGACTAGAGCCTATCCGGTTACACTGTTAGTTGTACATGTCATACAGTCATTTTAAGATAACAGGCTTTTCATGATTTTAGAACTAGCAGAGGATACCAAAATAATGAAAAACATGTATAAACAACGATGTTACACAGAAGAAAACCAAACTCCCCTCGTGAAATGTCACCATATATTTGTCTAGCATAGTTGTACCCAAATTCCAGTTGCGATGCTATCACAGTCTAACATGTATAATCAGTGACGTCTGCTCGCTGAGAAAGCTCACAATGTGACGACATTCTCCGCTAGCATACACACCAATTACTTCTCTTGACGTGAAGACATTCTCTGCACAAGTATACGCAACAATTACGAAGAAAAAATATCAGAAGGTTAACGCTAGTCTCAGGTTAACGCCCTCCCCCGAAATGTCGTAAGAAACAATGCATTTTTCAAATGCTGTGGCTGTGTCTGATTTGTCCGCTGGAGTTTATTACCACTGTCAGTGGGGGGTCTCGTGTTTATTGTTTACTTAATTGGTCATGTCAAGGAATGGTTATACTCCGAGTTTCCTTTCCAGAAACCATCACTGCTGTCCGACAGAAGATCTTGTAAATAAATGTGTATCACAAACTTCTAGTAGGGAACACAACAATATATATATATAGCAGCAGCTAATCTATGTCCAAGACTGTTGGACTTGGACTTTCACCAGGGTTGAATACATCCTCTAACCAACATTAATCACCTTGAATTTTCTTGATGGACTATTCAATCGTATTTTACCGGGAATAAGCCCGCACCACCTGAGAAAAATAATTGATCAAAAGTAGGGAGGGGGCTTATTCACGAATACACCCGTGTTCACAAAAGTCCGTCATCTTGGATATTCTACAGTTTTGATCTAGGAACTCAGTCCAAACTTATGATACCAGTAATGTAATTCTAGTTGTTTGTTTTGTTAAAATAGCAATTTATACTCAGAATGTTTAAAAACAGTTACTACAATGCAAGTTGATGGTGCTGTTGTTTCTCTTTACAGATTTTCTATTAGCAATTGGTCTAGATAATTCAATTTATCAAACGTATATCATTTTGTATGAATTTTCATTTATATATAAGTATTCATTAAGAAACAATAATGACATTCAGATGTGTAAAAGGAATTAATAGCATGAAAATCAGACTAATTCAGTAGTTGTCGTTTGGCTACCGCCATTACGAGATTCGAGATAGGTCTACAAGCCAGTAAATAGCTTCAGAAATTTGAGTACATAAGGTCAAAATTACACAAAACCAATTTCGGAATCATACAAAAACAATTCAACTTATCTGCATTGAGTCTGGAAGCATTAAAGGCCCAATATACGTAACTTTTGGCAAAACTTGAAGCGAAAATCAAGCCTAATAACTTTTTATATTGATAGATTTACTTAAGATTAACTGATATCGGCAATATTCAAGATGAATTCTTACGCTGGTACCGGTACAGCAGTAGTTGAAACTCAGTATTTGTAAACATGCGTCCATATTGTACTGTCTTCTAACTTCGGCTTGTTGTTGAAGTGGGCCCCACCTGAATTATTTTCAATTCTTCGAATTTTTCTGTCAGGAGTTTCTTGTTAGTTACCGCTTAGGTTAACTTTGTTTAAGGCTTATTTTTGCATGGTTATCAACTGGATTTTTTTTCAGAACTTTTTAGAATCACGAAAAAATTTCCTGAAGTTACGTATATTGGGCCTTTAAGTAACTTTTGAACTTGAAGAGTTCAATGCAATGATTGAGTTAAGAATAATGGAAAAACATGATTTCCTGATTAGCAAATTTCCCAGAATCTTTCAAAGCTAGCTTGAAAAGTTTTATAAGAAAATTATTCAATCAAATTGCAGCATGTCAAATTTTGTTCAATTACAACTTTATATAAAGTTATCAATCAAAATAAATCAATTCTTCTTTACTATCTAAATAACATGGATCTTATGTGAAACCTTTTATCTTATACAATTTGATCTCATGTTGTATAACACACACTTAAGGGTAAAATTTCAAAGTATGATGTATATTTCTAGTCCATTTGAAAATTAATTAAAGAATTTTTTATGTGCCAGCTGGGTTTTTTTTAAACTCAACAAGTAATCTTCGAAACAGCATGTTCGTGACAGAGAGCCCCTCGTTGTCATGGAAACCAAGTTTATGGGATATATATCCGAACAGGGAACTCGTAATGAAATTTACCACACACTATTAGGCCACAAAGCAACAATGATTAACCTGACAGTTGGGTGTTAAGATATCTACAAACAGAAAACAGGCACCCTCATTTAGGTTTAATTTTGACGAAAGAAAACAAAGAAATCATTATTAAAACGAAAGAAGTTTTTGCGAAAATTTACACAATAGACATTTTGTTGAATAATTTTTCTTTTTAAGATAATTTTTTTTTTATTTAATGTCCCCGATGATAAAACTGAAACGTAAATTACATTTATCTAAGCTTATCAATTGTATGAAACATTCACACACACAGGAAACAACCTCCCACACGGACCTGTGAACAAAACATTACGTAAGATTTGTCTATTTGTGGAGGAAAATTGTAGCCATGTTGACATTAACAGACTTCCCACACCCTAACAAGACTCTAATGGTTACACAAACAGTTTTTACTTATCAATCCCCAGAATGCTGCAAAATACTGAAATATTTGTACTTGACACTTATTTTTCCAGCATGTGTAATCAAAGCCTTGATAATTTTCTTTTCTGAAATGAAAAGTTTGCATGAATGTTTGGAAAAGAAGAACTATTATCCATAGGAAAACTACACTGTTTTCTCAAAGTGGATGCTAGTCATAATTTCTTACAGATAATAGCATGGACTTAATTTTTTTTTTTTAAATGAATAAAATTTAAGCACTATCAAGATATTTATTACGAAACTATAAGGGCTCATATTCATGAAACCGATTTGTGCTCAAGTGAAATTTCTTGTTTAGTTTATAAATTGATAATGAAATGATATATTGTCAATAATCTGGAAATTATTTGAAGAAAGTTGATGCCAAATACTGTTTTTTAACATTCACATTTTACTTTTTGTTTATTTGACATGATTTAAATGAATTACAAAATCCATGCTTGATCAAGCATGAAAACGGTTTCATGAATACGGCCCTGGTTAAAAACGTAGATTCATTTTGTGGCAGTGGAACAAGGATCCTTAAAGACAAAGAATGTGGAACAGGGATCCTTAAAGACAAAGAATACATGGCCTGCCGAGGGCATTATCAGTATATCTACGATGATATCTATATGGTCAGCTTTAACAAGTTCCGACACATCTTTCCTGACGGCAGCCAGCAGTAAGTCAACATGTAGATCAGAAAGATTCTTCTTTCTGTAGGCCGATATGTAGATCGGCCAGATTCTCAATCCTGGAGGCCGGCAGCTCTGACACACAGATTAGACAGATATGCATGCAAGTACTGCACACAAAAGAAGAAGCCGGATATATGCTTTGTACTACAAAGAAGTATGCATCTTCCACTGTAAATCTTTTTTAAAAAATATCTCTTTCCCTATGTACCCCTGAACTTTCAAAATGAACTATTCCATTCTTTCAATTGGAAGAGTTCAAATGTGTCTTCAGGGGATAATATCAGGACAATTATCCACTGATCACACTGGTAAGATGTTAACACTACATTGGCAGCATTTCTCAGTACAGATGCACCAAAGATGCAGATGTTCCATGGGGTTAAACCAAACAGGAACACTGCATAACTAGGCCAAGCAAGGACATTCACAGATCAAAAGCCATCCAAGGACATGCTCGAAAGTCAGCTTTTATACAATACTGTAATGTATTGTAGTTAAACAACACTCAAAAACGAAAGTCAAGACAGGTGTCAGTTCAGCTGGCTAGAGTATCTAGTCATGCCAGAAAAGGGTACTGCACCAAAGCAAAACTAAGATTCTTCTTCTTGTTGGCGGATATGTAGATCGGCCAGATTCTCAATCCTGAAGGCCGGCAGCTCTGACACATAGATTGAACAGATATGCATGCAAGTACTCCACACAAAAGAAAAAGCCGGACATATGAGCCAGGAGACCAGCCCGACCATATTACTATATAAGAACTGATTCAGCTCATACAATGATACTCCTCGCATTGAAGACCATGAATAATATTACCACAGATATCTGCTTATGAAAAAATCATTTGAACCAAGGTTTGGTTTAGTTTGGTATGTTTCTGTCTTAAAGTCCTATTAACAGCAATGGTCATTTAAGATTATGCAAAGTTTTGGTTGTGGAGGAAATCTGAAATTCCCTGAGAAAAATCATTGACAAACAATAAAATGATTAACAAGAACACCAAGGTCCTCAAAAAAATTACAACTCGGGGAACTGCAAAATAAAAAGAACCACAAAATACCCCAGTTCAATCTATGTCAACAAGTACATCTTTGATAATTTAAATGAATTTATGAAAGGTCCCCCAAGAAACAATACAGGACTACAGGCCAAATATCAGTAGCATGGACCTGGATTAATGAGAAGAAGTTGCTAAAAGATTTTAACACCTTTGACCCCTGTGACCTTAAATGTGGGTTAAGGTCATTCATATGAACAAACTTGGTAGCCCTTCATCCCAGTATGCTACACGCTAAATGTCAGTACTCTGGGCCATTCGGCTAATGAGAAGAAGTTGCTTGGAGATTTTTACACATTTGACCCCTATGACTTTGAATGTAGATCAAGGTAATTCATTTGAATGAACATGGTAGCCCTTCATCCCAGCATGCCAAAGGACCAATATCAGGTCTCTGTGCCTCACAGTTATTGAGAAGAAATTGTTTAAGGAAAACATTGATGCCGGACTGATGGACACCAGACTGATGGACGACAGACTGATGGACGACGGACGGGCACCATGGCATTAGCTAACTTTCCCTTAGGGCAGGTGAGCTAAAAATTATCCTGAGAACATTGACACCAAATGATAATAATGAAGTACGTAATACTGAGGCATCAACACAGCTAGCTATTGTGACAATGTCAGTATGTACTACGGAATTTAGGAGTTATACACGCTCCAAGGTACAGGTCAAACTACCGGTACTATACACGCCAGTACAATCCAACAACTTCTCTCAATGGACACAACACAAACAACTGGTGGTAACACACAGTGACAAGGGGAGGGAACTCTGCCAAGAAAACACTGACAAGGGAGGGAACTCTGCCAAGAGATGGTGTATAGCGGTCAGCAAGTGGACCAATTTCACATCTAGGACACAGTCAAGTTTATAAACAACCCATTAGGACAAATAAGGCCATTAGAAATCCACCTAAAATCTTTGTGTAAAAATACTATGTAAATCTATAGCTGTGTTCATATAATAATGTTGATGGACTGAAGACTACTGTGTGACCAAGTTTCACCTGGAAATATATGTCTTTATGTTGTATGATAGTCATAGTTGAATAAACAATACATATTACATAATAGTATATGATAACAGAAGAAGGGGATGGGCTGGATGAGGCGGTAGCTAGGGGAAGGGGTACATAAAACTTATAACACATAGATATATACATGTACTCTACATATTCAGCTTCAGCATTCACAGTCAAACATCCTACTGCTTTAGTACTATCGTCATTCATTCCAAATCTGTCAACACGAATAAACAGCATAGGGACACGGAAACCGAAAAACGGGGCCAAGGAGATTTTTCCGGACACGTAGGATAGACATCCTGGCATGTCAGTATGTACAATAATCTGTAGCCAACACTATAGCATGTACTATAGTACTTAATCACACAGCCAGAGTAGCATTGTTAGCTTGATATTATGTAATATGTACAGTGTTTCATGTGTTATCAAGATAACAATGCCCGACACACCTGAACACAGATGTTCCTGTAAAAGTCGCCCACAATTCATTTTGTCTGACTTAAGGAACTGTTCCAGTGTCCCAGGTGTGGCTTGGTCCGCTATTGCAATGGGAACAGATCTAGAAATGCCAAGGTAGGCACCACTGTTTCATGTAGGTTCTAAACTTTGCTTATCCTGTATCTAGTACAGCTATTTTATGAGATTATATTTACATTTGTATGGCAAAACCGCTATATAAACTAACCAAGGTAATATAATAATAATAATTCGGGGTTCTTATATACCGCTTTATCATGACCTTAAAGAACGCCTGAAAGCGGTTCACAAATTATTATTGTTATAGGGCCTTAGCAACCAGCCAATATCGTTCTCAACTCCCTGGGGAGCATACAACCGGTGCTGCCATTTCGGCGCTCACAGCTTACATTCTACAATTTCTAGTACTACCCAACCACCTCATTTACAGCTGAGTAGACTGGAACAAGCAGAGTAAAGTATCTTGCTCAAGGATACAACACAAGTGCTGTGAACAGGATTCCAACTCGCAACCCTTCGATCAAGAGCCCGGCGTCCTACCACTAGACCAAGCCACTTTAGAAATGTGTATTGCAATTTTTGGGCAACATAACTTCTTGAGGCATTTTTTTTCTTTATGTTTTTGTTATTTTACAACAGTATAAGTGTGTTGATACAATTCAAATCCTCAAAATGCAATATTTCTGCAATTTCATTTTAAACCAAAGCTACTCTATCAATATGTAAATATAGATAACTGAAAATTTTAGCAAATTTCGTTAAGTTCCTATGTGACACACAACTCAATAGCTGACAATGTCCTACTATCATTTATTTCATTTTTCATCAATAGCAATGTGCGTTATAGTACCATAACAACAATTACTGAAACATTCATTGCTTTAATAACAACATTCCATAATGCAATGTAAAGGGTTTTTTCCAATCATGAATTCTAGCTCAAACATTCATTGTGTGTCAATATGTCAGCAAATTGTAAGCCCTTGATAACATATAAATGTTAAAAGTACTTTTTAATGCTAAAACTTTGACAGAAGTCATATGTGTTGTGCAAAATCATATCTAAGTTTTCAGATTTTCTGAAGACTGACAGACTTTAATAAAGAAATCCCACAAAATATGGCATCTTGACCTTACTGTACGGTATGTTTTATAGTTAATTTTTTTCTGTGGTTTCTCACTGCTTGGATGTCAAGTTTTATTTGGTTATATGATCCAGTATTCCAGCGAACGTTGCGCAATGAAATACATCTGTAATTACCCCAATGCTGGGAGGTATGACAGCCAAAGTTCACCTCAAATATGATAACAAGATTTACAACAGGAAAAAAACCCCACAAAAATACTTAAATCTGTCATGAAATGTTGAGTGGCTTATGTGAAAAATATCACAACTACTATCAAATATCAATACAGACTTGATCAGGTGGGAAGGGAAGTAACTCCAAGTAATAATCCTCACCATTGCATTAGGGAGGCTCTAGATTAATACACTCATAATATTATTCATCCCTAAAATTTCATAATGAACTATTCTAATCTTTGAGTTAGAAGAGTTCAAATGTGTTTTAGGGGTGAATGAGTTAGGCTTTTAGGAAGACTTTCATGGCCTGAACAGGAAACATTTACAGAGAAGTAAAACATTTCTACAATATAGTTTTGACCCAAACTGACTTTAAAGGCCCAATATACGTAACTTCGGAGAAATTTTTCATGATCCTGAAAAATTATGAAAAAAAAATCTAGTTGATAACCATGCAAAATTAAGCCTAAAACGAAGTAAACCTGAGCGGTAACTAACAAGAAACTCTTGACAGAAAAATTCAAAGAATTGAAAATAATTCAGGTGGGGCCCACTTCAACAACAAGACGAAGGTAGAAGACAGTTCGAAATGGACGCATGTTTACAAATACCGTGTTTCAACTGCTGCTGTACCGGTAACCACGTTAGCATTCATCTTGAATATTGCTGATATCAGTTAATCTTAACTAAATCTATAAATATAATAAGTTATTAGGCTTGGTTTTCGCTTCAAGTTTTGCCGAAAGTTACCTATATTGGGCCTTTAAGGGCGATGAGCTGAAAAAAACTTCTATAATTCCTGATCATAAAGCTTAGCCTGGGTTGAGATTCCTCAAGTCTTCATCACAAGGGGGTGTCATATTCTATTAGTCTCGCGTGATTAGTAATAGGTTTAGAAGTATTGCCTACCTTTTCAGAAGCTCCTTTTCTAAGATGGTGGCCGAATATAAACGTGACTGTTAACTTCCTGTTGACGGGAGAATTCGCTCTTTCTTTACTCGGGACGACCTGATGGGTGAAAAACAAGCTTTAGTGGTGTTACCATTACGTAATCAAGTTTCTTGAGAATGATGACCAATTATGAAATTTAAACTAATTTGCAACACTAGATCACAGTTAAGTTCTGAATAGTATCAACAAATAAGAAATCTGAAACAGAAATACAAAGATTTGATTCATAAAAGTGTGATTCGTTGAATAGAATATGAGATCTAGTGAAGATATAAATGTGTAAGGGAATAAACTGGGACTTAGTAGTAGTAATTTTGACATATCAAGAAATTTGAATCTTAAAAGTTTAGTAAAATCTAGAAATGTCTGTGAGACATAAATGCCCCTGCCCCCGGCTGGTTACATTACCATGGGACAGGATGGGACGGGATGCAACATGACTGGATGCGATGGGACAGACATGGGTCACACTATATGCCCCCTATTTCATGGCGGGGGCATAATTAACAGGATACAAGATGTAAGAGAGTAACATTAAGTGGACTTTCGCATAAGCTAGATCATTATAATTTAATTTTGCCTATTCACCCAATGTTAAACTTTTACAGGTTATATCGTATAACCTCAAAAATTAGACAACACAAAAAGTGATGATGTCATATACCACCATGTTTGGCGCGGTATTTTGTAATCAAACTTGATTGGTTGGTTGAGGTGAAATTTATGCACATGGTTTTGTTTTTTGCAAAACCATTCAATTTTTTGTAAAAGTAATTCCAAATAATTGTATAAGACCTTTGTTTTATGTATGTACCTTAAGAAATGAAATTATAAGGAATGACTACAATTTTTTTTTAGGGTTATACAGTATATACCGAAAAAGCTGTGTGCACTTTTTTGCATTTCACGGATTTATGCAAAGTGCACACATTTTTCCGATATATACCGTATAACCCTAAAAATAATTGCGGTCATTCCTTAATAATTTTAGACAATACTTATACACAAGCTTTTCAATGTTCACCAATATATAAAATAATAATTCTTATTACAATACAGCTGGAGCTTGTTTTCGGGATGTCGAAAAGGACCATTAGAAAACTCTGAGTCATACAAATATTCGAGTTAATGCAAGATTTAACTTCAGTGTGAAGTTTGTGGCTCGGACAGACTTTTGTTTGGTTTGGTTTATTTTGTTTTAACGTCCTTTTAACGTTTCCATGACTAGTACGCTATGTACACTGTCACTTTCATCAGACAAATGACCCGCAGAGCGTATGCACACAAACGTCACATAAAATTTGTTTAAGCTAATAGAAAGGATTCTAAAGTCATACAAATACATCATACTTACTGTAGACAGTGGTGGGAAATTCAAAAGTCGATGGTTATGTGCTTTCAGTAATTCTATTTCAGTCTGAAATATTGAACATTTGATAAAACATTTCATATCAATTAGCATCCAGCATTTTTATATTAAAAATATTCTTTTAACATTTCTTGCAAAGTATACATATATAGATCCCTGCACTGCAAAAAAAACTGTCCCAAAACAAAATGTAGACATATTGGCATTTCCTGGTACATCATATTCACTAAGGTATTTTCAATCAAAATCTTGTATGATGCATTTTTAGAACTTGGCATGAGCACTGACTGGCATATATATAAGGCTGGAGTTCTTCTAAACATGGCCGCATCGAACTCATTTCATATTTTCCAAAATGTGTCTGTCTATCTCATGATACTGCATCATCCCCTTCAGAGTATTATGTTAAGCATACTCATTGTTGCAGGTATAATAGTATAAGTACAATGTACCCTCAACCTATCGCCACCCAAATCTACCGCCACCCAAGCATACCGCCACCTTAACCTCTAGAACTGATTTCCCTTCTTTATAATTTCCTCGTTAAGTTCGCCACCCTTGCATATTGCCATCCACCACACCCTTTAAAATGCGAACGTCCCGAATCCCTATATATTTCCTTCAACAATAACGCCATATTGTTCTGTTTTTGGAGTTCGAGGAAATCATTAGTGTTCCATTTGGAATGGCATGCGACAAAAGCAGATCAATAGCTATTTTCAGATATAAATTTGTGCCATTGTAGATTTATATGACGATATAATACTAAGTTGGTTTTTAATAAAATGTTGGAAAGCAATCTATTATGCAATTTAATTCATGGTAAAAATTTTCATTATTCGATACTATCGCCACCCTCGTTATACCGCTATAATTGCTGTGAACGAAAGGTGGCGGTATAATGAGGGTACACTGTATGTTAAATCAGGGGTTAATCTAGAATTAAGGGGAAACTACCCTTTTTTACTTTAGGGGTAAAAAATGCTCTTCAAAGAGGAGTTTTTAATAATCACGAAGTTACTTTTTAAACTTTAAAGCACATTTTTCAACTGAAAAAAGCAAAGGATAATCAGAAAAAAACAAATCTGGAGGATTTGGGTAGATATTGGTATCAAAAATGGAGGAAAATACAATACTTCAGTAAATTTAACACAGTTCTGAGTGGAATAAAAGGAAATAAATTCTGAGGGGAAACTACTCTTAAACGGTAGTTAAAAGGGCCTAGATTGACCCCTGTAAATTTTACAAAAATTTGACAAGATTTCGATGTTCAATATTTTTTTTGTTCTGCAAGATTGCCACAATGATCCAAAAATGTCTCCATGAGCTAACTTATAAAAATTTACATTGCACTCAATTTTACTAAAATGTAGCTCAGATGTGTTTTACGAAGCTGTAAATTCTACTCTTTCATCCTTTTCCTGGCTTGACAAAATATCTAAAAGAGAAAGTCCAAACAGTATAAAACCTATAAAACCTGTGGTTTTTGTGTCACCTGCAAAAATCTATAGATTACCTTAAAGACCAGCCCCCAAAGTATTTATTAAGAATTTCTTAACAGAATTTACTACTAGCTTATCTCCCTTTAGTTCAGATCCTCAAAACCATACATCCAAGTGATTAGAATCATTAGAGTAATATTTTCTAAATCCTAAATAATTCAATATCTGTATACTGTTCTAGAGACGGGGGCCAGTCTTAGAAAAGAGCCACTATATACTATTGTTTTTCCTGTTCACAGTTACTTCCCCTTAGACTCCATGTGGCCATATTGAGACAGTTGAGCAAAAGATTTTATTTCTTTGATCAGGAAGCACAATTGGTTAGAGAAATCTAAAGTAGAATGGTCAAATCCTGGTCAATTCTTACTGAACATTTTACACTCGCAAACAATTTGAATTCTGTTAATCATATTGTCTATTTCATTGTCAATTTTTCTCATAAATTCCTGACAACATATTCGAATTTTTCTTTTCAGAAATGATTGATCAGAGCTGTAGTCATTCTACATTTCTAATATTCAGTTAACTGATCATCCATCCCTGAAATTTCATAATAAACTATTCCAACCTTTGAATTGGAAGAGTTCAAATCTGTCTTCAGGGGTGAATGCATGAGTTGAATGCGATACATACAAACAATTCTAGGATGTGTCCGACAGACGTGATACCCATGTGTTTGAGGTCAGCCTGGGTCATCAGCATCAGGCGCCGGCCCGTGATGTGGTTGTTGATAAACAGGTCTGCATACATTGCCAAGTCGTTGGTGTGACCTTGAAAAACATGAGAGAAGGTCATTAGTACATTTCGTTTATTTTGGATTATTTTGTTTTACATTCTTTTAACAGCCAGGGTTATTTAAGGACGGGACAGGTTTTGGAGGTGGAGGAAAGCCAGAGAAAAACCACTGACTTACGGTCAGTACCTGGCAACTGCTCAATTTGGGTTTCAAACTCGCAACCCAGAGGTGGAGCCTGTTTGGACACCTTAGCCAATCAGAGACTGCAGTCCCTCATTTGTACATACAACAGTAGAGGTGATAGAAATTTAAGAGAATCTTTCCCTACCATGGAGGAGTTTTGAAGATGAAACTCATGATTCGAACTAGTTAGAACTATCCCAATCATTAAAGAACCACATCCTGCAGATGACGCTTCCCTCGCATATTCACCGAATATAATGGAGTATTCTTTTACTCTTCTAACCCTATCAGCTACATATTTGAAAACAATGCTCATCAGAATTTGTAATTTGTGTTTCTTTCTTTCCTAATAAAGCCTCAGTTAAAGGCCAAATATACGTAACTTCAGGGAAATTTTCGAGATTCTGAAAAATTATGAAAAAAAAGTCCAGTTGAAAACCATTCAAAAATAAGTCTAAAACGAAGTAAACCTGAGTGGTAACCAACAAGAAAATCATGACAAAAAAATGCAAAGAATTGAAAATAATTCAGGTGGGCCCCACTTCAACAACAAACCGAAGGTAGAAGACAGCTAGAAATGGACGCGTGTTTACAAATACCGTTTTTTCAATTGCTGCTGTACAGGTTACTGCGAAAGCATTCATCTTGAGTATTGCTGATATCAGTTAATCTTAACTAAATCTATAAATATAATAAGTTATTAGGCCTGATTTTCACTTCAAGTTTTGCCGAAAGTTACGTATATTGGGCATTTAAACCATCAAAATAAAAGTTCTTGTGTATTTGTGACATTTTTCGTCATTGGGGGAGGAATTGTTAAAACAGAACACTATTCCAAAAAAGACATCGTCAGATACCCACAGTAATCTCCCTTCACTTATTAACTCTTGTGATGAGGAAGTAAGCATAGCAAGATTAGCCATGGGTATCCGACAATGCATGAAAAATGGCTGAAATTGCAATCCACAGACATGAGTTTAAAACCGTTTGATAAATAGACATAAGAACAATTTTCAAGGACTGCAAATTTAAGATGACAACTGTTTTGAAATAACACTCGTCAGTTAGTGATATTTTTGTTCAATTTTCTTTCATCTGGTTTATTACGTCTACTTACCATTTTGTAATTGTCGTACCCATTGATACTGAAACAAAGAAACACAATTCTCAGACGATATAAACACTAAAAATAAAATCGCATCTTAACCCATTCACCCCTGATGACCCCAACTCATGATCAAAGGGTTGAATAGTTCATTTTGAAATATCAGGGGTGAACAATTTAAGCAATTAATATCTAAAATTTTATATATGTACTTGTTCTATTTGTCCAATAAGATTAAAAGCTTAAATTATGAAAAAAATATTTTCATTTTTTTGACATATTACCTACTCCCAGTAATATGAAAAACTCATAAAACTCGTTGATTTTTAAAACATCTTAATGTAGCACTCTTTTGAAAAAGAGGGTGGTTTTTAAAGCAAGGTAACATGTATCCTTAAGTTGAACAATGACTTACCACATCTACCTCTCTCCACGTGTTAACATCATAAGAATCCAGTTTCTGTGGGAAAAAAAGAAATGAATATTACAGACTCTGCCACAGCATCTGTTCCCTCCAGCTCGAAGCTTGAAGGCGACATAAATCCTACGTACATTTAAAATCTGCTACACTACTCCCTTGTTTTTAAATGTATTCACCCCCGAACACCACAAACCAGGTTCTAACTCCATAATCACCACAGGAAGGGCCTCAAACACCATTCATAACAGGATAGAGAGTGTGCGACTAGAAACCAAGAGATTCAGGGTTTCGATCCCTGGTGGATCACACCAGCGATCGAAACCCTCAATCTCTAGGTTTCTAGTTTGGCACTTTACCACTGAGCTAAAGGAAAATTTCCTCTACCTAGAAGGCGACTTAAATCCTATGTAAAGTAAAACATGTTTATAAAGAAACGCACTTATAACAAATTCATGGTTAAAACGTAGTGTTTTTATTCCCCGCCAGGCCCCCTAACATCTTAATGTTATACAAGAGTAACAAACTATTTTTATAACAAACTACTTCTGTTGGTCCCCGGAGAAGTTTGTTTTGCTGTTCAAATTAAACTCTGCCATATTACCCCACCCTTGTGGTCGACCATAGATGAGTTATCTCCCCCTACATGCAATTCCGATCCTTACCACAACTTTAAACTGCTGTTCCAGACTTCTCTCTCGCTCCTTTAACTTATTTTCTCTCTGACGTAGTTCCTGTTCCTTTATAGTAATATTACGCTCAGCCTTCTTCAGTCTGTCTATCGTGGCCTCTATTTCCTTCCTCCAAACCTCACGGTGGTCAAGAAATGAGTTAGTTTCCTCCGGTAAAGATTCTGGAAAGTGTAGTAAAAAATTCAAAATACATTTATTCATGGTACAAAAAAAACAAAATAACCAGTCTTACATTTCTGTTATCAATTGGTATTGTTTCAGTCTTATTTAAATCCCCAGTGGGAAATCGGGAATCAATTGTTTTCATTTTCTCAGTTTCATCCCTCTTAATGCAAAGATTTTTTTTTTTTCCAAGATTAGAATTTTTCTTTTTTTCTTCTTTCTTCTTTTTAAAACTAATTTCTATTACTGATTGGTCAAATAACCCCAATCTCAATAAAACTCATTTAAATTATTTATTTTTGTATAAATGTACATCCTCATTTTCAATTTTATTTCAGATGTCAAATACCGTAAAAGCTAATATTTTTTGTGTGTGGAATTTTTGGCTTAATCTGCCTCATAACTGTTCACTGTTTGAATTATTTTGTGCTGTCAGTCATGTTGTATTGCACTGTGTACCTAAAATACTATTATTCACTGTAGAGTTTGAATGGGGATAAATATGTTTGCTTGTGGATATATTCTCAGAGATTTTATGCGTGTAAAATATGCAAAAATTTCCACACCACGTATAATTTAACTTTTACAGTATATACTGTATGTAATAACAACAAACAGTTATCATACATATTTTAGTGGTAGTCTTAATCTTACTGATTTTGTGCCGATAGCATTCCCCTATATAAATTATTACTGCAGTAATTAGTTTCTCTATATTACATTATACAGCAATGTGATGAGTGACCAAATTAAGCATTGCATTTATCTGTTTAAATTCGCTAAAATTTGAGTACATCAAAACAAGTATGGCTACAGTATGTCAACCAAATCGGGGATAATGACGAAATTTAGCGATTTTCCGCAAGTACTACGGCGAATCCAAGAAGGTTGACACCTATGCTTTCTGCTATTTTAGACTTGCTTGGAACTGTGACCAGAGTTGTTTCTACATCTTATTAACTGGACCGATCCCTGATAATACTTACCGTCATTTAACATTGTGTGAAGTCGTGATAAGATGTCTCTAAAGCTCGGCCTCTGTTTGGGTTCTATGTGCCAACATTCCTCCATTAGTTTTGCGAAGGTTGCCGGACATGTACTGGGGATAGTCAACCTCTGTCGGGGAAAAAAAAAAAAAAACAGTCAAAAAACATTTTAAATCTAACTGTAAAACCCTTTATATTTGTGGGAGTTTTATTTTCGTTTATTTTTACACTTACTCTACAAATTTAAATCTCCACAAATTAATCAAAAACAGAATAACATGGTATCATTCACACGTTCGTTTACAGAACAATATAGCTATTCACGAATTCCTGTCTTCAAGAGATATATATTTTTTTTTTTAGAATTTGTATTATGAAATCACTTTTGATACTTGATGGTAAGGTATTTTTTCAAAGACCCATCCACCCATCAAGTATTAAAAGTGATTTCATATACAAATGGTAGGCAGATCTGGTTTTTACCATCCATTTTCATGAAGGTGCCTCCCACCTCCCCCATACAATTAATTATGGAATTTGAATAGCCTTTGAACAATTTCCAATGTGCCAAGATCAAATGATTTTGCCTGAAAGAACAACACAAAATTGATAATAATATCTTTTAAGGGTGTATTTTGTCCCAAGGGTGTAGAGACACTTAATTCATGATTTAATTTTCACCATGCAGACTTATCTCTCCTATGGTAGTTTTAAAAAAAAGTTAGCAAAATATTGTAAGGGCTAGTCAAGTTTAAACTGCCACCCTCTAGTGAACTTCCTTTACCATCAATAGAAGTTTAAATGACGATACTTACTTCTCCCCTCTCCACGACTAACCAGGCTACCTGGAATCCCTCTATCCCCTTAAAAGGCACTTCATGTGTGAGCAGCTCCCAAAGGACCTGGAACAGAAGAGGAACCAATAAAACATAGTTTAAACTATAATCAAACCTAATTATCTTGAAGTCAACTGGACCATGGGGCATGGGGAAAATCCAACTTATCTGAGTATTCGAGTTACGTAAATTTGAATGTTAGTGCAAGGCTTGGTAGGGACCAATAAAATACTTTTACTTTATAATTCTTTAAGCTAAACGAGCTCAAGATGACGAAGTTCAACTATGTATACTGTAATAGTGTATACACATTCGACCTTATAATTGCACTGTGCACCATAAATACATGAAACGAGTGCATTTACTAAAACCACAGTTTCCATGGTGAAATCTTAAGAAAGAGTGTTTTTTTTTCTCTGGATTAGCGCTATTGGTTAAAAGTTAAAAGATTGTATTGGCAGATCAGTGAGGTACGGAACTTTTTTATAGATTGTAATTATAGAACACCTGTATTCCTTCCCAGAGAAAAGGCGGGGCTGACCTTATAGGGACGAGTGTACTTATCAGATCAAGTTTTGGCCAGTTTACAGAGGTGTCAGATTTGTAGGATAGGATATAATTCAAAAGGGAAATGTTGGGACCAAGTAATAAGGCCGGCATAGACATGAATTAGGATTAAACAGGGACTGGTTTGAAAGTTCTGCTGTATATTTTTTTTCTTGTTTGGCTTCCAGTAGAAAAGCAGAGGAATATATCAGAATGACAGTGGGCTTTAAAAAATAAACTTTATATATTTTATAACAATTATGAAACAAGTTATCCAACTTACATTAATCACACTTGTTGGCCCGGATATCAGCATGAATGGGGTCTTATTGTGGGAGGAAACCGGAGTACTCAGAGAAAACCCAATTGGTCGGGCAGGTGACCCCATACCATTTTACATCCGATCAGGGAATTGAACCCCAGATGCCTTGGTGAAAAGCTATAGTGCGCTACCTACTGCACCACCCAGAGAGCTCTATGTGTACAGTACTACTTACCACGCCGTAGGACCAGGTATCACAAGACTCTGATACAGGTAAACTCTGTATCACCTGCAGAAAAAGACAATGTTTACAGGTAAAAATATGACAGTAAAGACCTACATGTTTACATTCAAACTTGTCTTTATTTTAGTAATTTTGCAAAATAATGTTCAAAACGTCAGCAAAAAACTCTTTATACTGGTTGTACTCAAAAATAAATGAAATGCTTGGATTGTTTTAATTAAAAGCATAACAAGGCCTTGTTCAGAAAGAACTACAGACTCATTAGCTCATTTCCCCCCAAAAGACACACTTAATTGATATTTTTTCAGAAAGAAATAACACAATTGTAATTTATAGTTCATGTATGCATGCAATTAATTTAATATAAGTATGATAATTACAGTATACACGTATATGTAAGGTGAAAATGTTGTTTGTGTGTGAATGTCTAATGTATGTTTGTTAACCAAATGTGAGTTACCTCCCTTTGACTGTTTACTTCATTTCACTATCTTTTGATTTAATTTATCTTTATTGTATTTGTTCAATGTATAAAGCCACCGAAGGACAGAATTTATGTAGGCAATGCCTGATATTTGATCCTTTTGAAAATATTTTCATCTTTTTGTCAATAATATCTGTTGAAATGAATAACACAAACTACATATATATAAAGCTAGCAGTAATATAGTTTCGGTCAGATACATCTGGACCCCTCAAACTACACCTGCTGGATTTTCCAGAGGTCAGCCTCGGTCCAAAACCATACCTGGTGTTTTCTTTCAGGTTCAACTGTTTCAACGGCTTACACGAATGTATACTTTAATTGTGCCATACGTAAAGAATGTAACGACTAATGTAGACTTGGTACTAGTTTGTACCTACCTCTGGTGCCATCCAGGGAAAAGTACCCGCCAAAGACATCTTTGTTGTACTTCCCATAAATCGTGACGCTCCAAAATCACAGATCTGAGGGGCAGAAAAATAAAAATTGTTTGAAAATATATTTAAAATGAAAACATAAGAATTCACTCCATTTAATTGTATAAGTGTTTGTAATTTTGCAAGATAAAAACAAAAATTACTTGCATTTCCCAGGAAAAATAAAGGTTTGTAGAATAGTAACCCCCCCCCCGTATTTTACTGGGAATAAGCCCCCTCTCATGAATAAGCCCCTCCCCACTTCGGCAAAGGTTCTTGGAACAGGGTGGGAGCCTGTAAATAAGCCCCCACCCTAAAGTTTGTCTTTCTCTCAATAAAATGCATGCTAATTTCTTTTTAATTTTGTGTCTGAACTTAAAATATATTTAAACTATGTGCAAAAAAAAAAAAATTTATAAGGCTAAACTTGAAATAAAACATTGCTGGTGTTAAGAACACCATACTTTCATGTTTGAACTGTTTGTGCATTTTGCAAACTTGTTATTTTAACAAAACAAACAACTAGAATTACATTACTGGTATAGTATGGACTGAGTTCCTAGATCAAAACAGTAGAATATCCAAGATGGTGGACTTTTGTGAACAGGGGTGTATTCGTGAATAAGACCCCTCCCTACTTTGATCAATTATTTTTCCTAGGGGGTGGGGGCTTATTCCCGGTCAAATACGGTAATTTTTTTTTTTATCTTGGAAAATTTATGAAGCAGATCACTAGCCCATCAGCATCAATTTATCTCACTTGTAATCCACAGCTTACTGTCAGATTTGTAATCTTTAAAATGGTTTCTTGATGAGAAATTGTTATCGGTAACTATTTACAGGATGAAAAATGTGCAGTCTGAAGTAAATGAATAATTTTTTTGTCTTAAATACATAATATACAGTGGACCCGCAATAATCTGGACACAGATAGTCCAGAAAACTCACAATCCGGGCGGTTCGGACTGGGGATGAAGGTGTCTGGATTATTGCAGGTCCACTGTACACTGAATCTTCATTTAAAACTTACCTTACAAATCCAGTCATGTGATATAACAACTGAAACGTAAAAGAAAATAAATTTAAATTATCTCCCCTACATTGATATTCTTATGCACAAGATAAACAACTATTTCCATGATTAATTATTTGGTGAAAAGGGGAATTTTCATAAATTGATGAGTTTTTGGAAAATTCTGACAAAGTTGTAATATAATTACACAGCACAAATATGTACAGACAAATATAGTAAATTATAAATTGATTATTCTATACATTATACAAACCTCATTATCTCAAAGTCAGCAGGAATGTGGGTAAATTTTGAGTTAAGCAAGTTCAATTGTTTAGTGCAACATTTTGCTGGGACTGAGGAAATACTTCCGATTAAATGGGATGTCTGAGTTATACAAGCTTGAGAATAACAAGGTTCGACCGTTATTGTAATCATTTATCACCTACCATTCTTAGATTTGAGGTCTCTGTGTATGATCTTCATGGGTGCCTCGTCATGGAGATAATTCATCCCTGAAATACACAAAAATTATTTGTTTGAGTATATTTCACATCCTATGAACAGCTACGGTCAGAAAATTATGAGTCAATCATGCAGCCAAGTTTAAACAGTAACTGACTCAAGTGGTAAAAGTAACCTTACAAACTCTAGACATACACTCAACCAATTGAGCTATCTGGTCGTCGACAATTGACCCGATCTAAATCTGCTACATTCCTCCCTCCTTAAACAAAGTCTTCGATCCCGAAGACACACAAAACCCTATACCACCTTCTGTGGGTATATTTCATTGGGCGCTAAATGTAACAGGAGAGGAAAAATGCACAGCCAGACCGGGGTTCGAACCCTGATAGACTCATGGAATAACTCTAATACAGTGTTGACTATTTTAGATGCAATATGCAGAAGTTATTGAGTTACTGAATCAGTGATGACTGGTATATAGTTACAAAAAAATATATTAGAGTTTCTGAGTTACTCAAATATTCACAATCATTTACTACAGTTTCATAATTTGTAAACATTTTCTTCAGGTTGGAAACTATGATTTATGTAAAAATTATTTTGCAAATCCAAATTATGTTTTGGTTGTGTAAAATAATCTTTATATAAATAATACAGTGTCATAAATAATGTCCAAAAGTCGGCATCCTGTCCTCACCTTGCGCTATCTCACGGGCCCATCGCAGTATATGTTGGAAGTCCATAGGGTTGTCTGGCTTCTGTAGATAGGCATACAGTGACCCATTGGTGGCATACTCTGTAACATAATCACTCTTAGAATCAAATCGTGTCATATCATTTAGAAAAGAAACAAAAAGTTCCTGGACAGAGTTTTACTCAAAGTGAAATGCAAAACTTCAAATTCATTTTCACAGAAAAAAGAGTCTTGGTTTATATAAATTCATCAATTAAATTTCTTTATGATTTGACAGTCATCAGATATTGGCCACAGGTAGTCAATGAATTTTGAGTTGAAACAGATTTGGTTTGTGTAGTTTGTATTTTATGTCCTATTACAGCTATGGTCATTTACGGATGTGCGAAGATTTAGTGGTGGAGCTTAAAGCTTTTCTACAGAAAAACCAACGACCTACAGCTAGTACCTAGTAAATGACCCATTTAAGACATTGAACCCATGACCCAGAGGTGGAGGGCTCATTATACCAGAATGTCAGACACCTTAAACATTTGTCCATCACGACCCAGAAGTGGAGGGCTAGTAGTAACAGAATATCAGACACCTTATACCACTAGTCCACTGTGACCCAAAGGCGTAGTGCTAGTCCCAGTGGTAACAGAATGTCAGACACCTTAAACCACTTGGCCACCTCCTCCCCTCTCTCAAAATGATCCAATAATTAAAAGGAAAATTTCCTAGACAATGGTGTTATACAAACTCATACAAAATAATTCTGGAGGCTTTGTGTTATGTTTACCTGTAATCCTTTATCAAGTTTTATGTTATGTTACTTTACCTGTAATCAGACAGAAGTTGGGCTCTTCTACCACAGCACCATAGAACTGCATTACATTTCTGTGGCTTAATACACTCAAAACTGTAGCCTGAAACATAAAGGTATACATATTAACATTAGATACTTGTTTTAAATCGAGATGAGGGGGTTCATAGACTCATTCAAAATTCTACAAATAAATCTTTACTGGTTAGGGACACAAAATTCTGCTATAAAGAAATACAAATTTTTAAACATGTGAACATAAGATGCTTGAATAGACCATTTAGTTTTATCTGATACTTTTCAGAGATATGAAAAATATATTTCTGATCCATATAATTCAACATACCAGAAATATAAATCTAAACATCCTTTTCATTAGATTCTTGCCAAGAATCACATTAACCGAAGTTGGGTACCTTAGCCCTTTTAATTTCTCATTTTAAACTTTAATGCTGCAAAGTCACTGTAAAATCATATATGCATGGTTTTGGTTTGTCCAATCTGTTCTCATAATAAAGCATTGATTTTGAAGACTTAATAAGGACTTATTCCAGAAAAAAAAAAATTAAAATGTGCTGAGCTAAAAAACAATAACTTCTGCTAACTTTAAAAGCTTGACTGTGAGTAATGTATTTTAAGGAAACTGTCATGGAAGATTGTCAAATTTGACCTCACCTCCTTATCCAGAGCCAACAGTTTCTTGACCGCCACGATCATGTCCTGAGACTTCCATAAGGCCCTATACACACTGCCAAACGTACCACCTCCACATTTCTCGAAGAATTGCAGGTCGTCAAAGTCGACCTCACAAAATCCTCCAGCCATCGTCATCTTGCTTCAGTCTGTCTTTGTGTCTCATGCAACATTATATAGAGCTGTTGAAGCAAAACACTTTTTATTACCAAGCTGCAAGTAGCTATAGTGTGGTAGGTGTCAAGCCTAAATCCAGATATTCTCATTATGTTAAGCATTACTTTTCAGACATTAAGCTTCTTTCAGAAAATTCAATTTATATTTCTGCAATGCAAAATTATGTTTTTACAGGGATTAAAAGTTATTTAAATATCATATTTCTTAAAATAAGACTGTCAGATACTTCAAATACAATACACTGTTTTCCAAGACTTATAAATTTTGCTTCTAAAGTTGATAATTTGATAATAAGATAAGATATACCTGGTATAGTTATAGCGATACTTTAAGCTTTTACCTGAAATGGCACAACAAATATGTACCATATGTTATCTAATTCAGAGCTGCATGGATATAATATATAAACATGGTCATGCAATGGATATTTTCTTACAAATGAATTATTTAATTTCACATCTTACTATATGTATTGGCACTATCAAATTAAGAAATAACAATGAAAACCAAAAATAATGAGACAATTTAGCAAATTACAGTCCCCCAACGAATGTGACCACGTCTCACCAAGGTTGACCATAGCCAAAGTATGAAATTCCAGTGACAAGTCATAGATTCCCTTGTGGGCTATTACCAGGTATATGACGAAGGGATAGCGCATCAGTCTTTACTGGTTGAAATAGGTCCCTTGAATTTTAGCAGACTTTAGCTATTTACTGTACTGTCGTTTAAGTTTGTTCCATTCGGCTGCTGTTCTCACAAAGAAGGATTGACCATATATTGTTCCATATTGTTCCTGGTAATTCTGCTGCTCTGTTGTTGTTCCTCACTGATCTGGATACTAAATTATGTAAATATATTTTTTTATAGACAGTCGCCAAAGTTCTTTTGATTAATTTCACGTTTTGGTTTATGAAAGTTCATGTAAGATGATGCAGGTATAGCCAGTATTTGCCCCTCAACCACTTTGTTAGTTTGTAAAAGAAGATCAGGCGTTTTTCTCGTCTCATTTTTACTAGTGTTGGTAACTAAGTTAAAGTCCCTAAGCATTTTGCTCTTTGATCCTTCCTCTCTTGACTTGTAGTCTTTCTGGATGAATCGATCTTGCCCCTTTCCTTTGGGTGTCCTCTAGTTTTGTTATGTTTTATTTCGAATATGGGTACAAGGACAATATAGGCAGTTTACGTCATTCCTTGGGCAGTGCTGTAAGTTCCTATGCAGAAATCCAAGGGTTAAACTAGTTTTTTTGCAGATCTTATTAATGTGCACAGTTCTTCCCATATGAGGTCTTCGGATATCTGTAGGCCTAAAGATGGATTCGATTCTCTTTTTGCCAGAATTTGGCTGCTAAGGTTGTAGAAGCGCTTGTTTTTGCTTTTTATGCTCATAATGTAACACTTCTTTGTATAAAAATCTCATTCCCCATTTGTTTGCCTATTTATTCTTCCAGGTTTTTCAGATAATTTTAGTGTTTAGCACTTGGTCTTGTTCACTGTTTTCTCTCTGTATAGTAGACAGTCATCTGCGAAGAGCCTGACTGATGATTTTACAGCACTAGGGAGGTCATTTATATGGCATAGGAATATAGTATGAGTACACCTGAGTCCACTATTGTTTCATCCGATACTTCCCCTTCTAGGACTACGCTCATTTTTCTTTTTGTAAGGAATGTTTTCAGCCATGCATGGAGAGGACCAAGCTCTTATACTCCAGAACTATCAGTAGCTAGTTGTGGAGGAGCCTATAGCTAGCTGTCATAGGGTACTGAATCAAATGCTTTAGAGAAGTCTGTATCTGTCTGTATCTGTATAAGTTACGCAGCTATATCCCAAAACTGGTAATCTTGCTGCGGGTGAGAGAGAGCGCTAGTTCTTTTAGTCGCGCTGTTCAAGGGCAGTTCTAAATGCCTCAATGTTTTTACACTGCACTATATTGTCCAGGTGGTTCCATTCGATCACAGTGCGGGGGAAAAATGAGTTTTTGTATTGATCTGTGTTGGTAGTTGGTACGTTGTAGCCTCTGTTGTTATTGCATACAGATCTATTTACAATGTTACTGCTTTTAAAGTCACTGAATTGTTTTGCACGGATAGTGCGTCCTGGTTTCTTGGGGGTGACAAATTTATGGGGTGGTATGGCTGGTACCAACCCCTCAACGACCTTGTAAAAATAGGTGAGTCTGATGTTACGTCTTCGGTCCTCTAGAGATGGTAAGTTTAGAGATTTTAGCATTGATGTTACGCAACCTGCTTCATGGGACCTGTAGTCTCCTGTTATGAAACGTGCGGCACGATGTTGGATGCGCTCTAATGTGGAGATGTCAGTGTTGTAGTATGGGTCCCATACAACCGAGCCATATTCAAGGATGGGACGGACTAGGCCAACATAGGCACTACGCTTGCTTGATGGTGGGCAGCTACGTAGGTTCCTTCGTAAGAAGCCAAGGGTGGAGTTAGCTTTCTTAGATATGTGACATATATGTTGGTGCCATTTGAGGTCCTCCGAGATGGTGATTCCCAGGTACGGATTGGATTGTACTTGTTGAAGGATGGTGTGGTCTAGGTTGTAAAAGTGACTGCTCTTTTGTCGGGTACTCAAGATGTAACACTTTTTGGCATTGAACTTCATGCCCCATGTCTTTGCCCAGTTTTCCAAGTTTAGAAGGTCCTGTTGGAGGATGGTGTGGTCTTTCTGTGATCTGATTTTACGATAGAGCAGGCAGTCATCTGCGAAAAGGCGGGTTTGGGATTTCACACATTCCGGTAGGTCGTTGATGTGGCACAAGAATAGTATGGGCCCGAGGACCGTGCCCTGAGGAACCCCGGAGTCGACAGAGACTGGGTTTGTTCTTTCTCCTTCAAGCACAACCTGCATTGATCGTTTGGTGAGGAAGTGTGTGAGCCATTGGTGGATCGAGCCATTGATTCCATATGATGTTAATTTATGTAGGAGTTTCCGGTGAGGCACTGTGTCAAAGGCCTTGGAAAAGTCCAGAATGGCACAGTCTATCTGTGTGTTCTTGTCATGTGCTTGGAGTAAGTCGTCCATAGTTACGATGAGTTGTGATTCGCACGAATATCCACTCCTGAAGCCGTGATTTAGGTTGGTCAGTATGTTGTTATTCTCAAGGTGGTTCATGAGGTGTCGGCAGATGATGTGTTCTAGGAGCTTACATGAGACACAGGTTAGAGAAATTGGTCTATAATTTTCTGCTTGATGTTTGTCACCTTTCTTGTATACACTGGAGATGTTAGCCTGTAGCCAGTCTGTTGGTAGTTTGCCACAGTTCAGTGATAGTTGGAATATTGCACTGAGTCCGGGGGCTAGGTTTTCAGAGCAGTGTTTCAATATACGGTTAGGTAGTTGGTCAGGGCCACTTGCTTTGGAGATGTTTAGGTTGTTTAGTAATTTTGTGACTCCTTCTGTATCGATTTTTATATCACTCAATGGGTATTTTATCTTTTTTTGATGGAGTGGTGGTAGTGGTTCTTCTGCTTGGTCTAGTGTGAATACTGACTGGAATTGTTTCAGTAGGATGTTGGCTTTCTGGAGGCTATTGCTGGTAAGGGTGCCTTTGTCTTTCAGTGGCGATACTCCCACATTGTCTTGTTTTCTTGATTTAATGTAGCGCCAAAATGGTTTTGTGTTGTTAGATTTCAAGCCTTCTTCGATGGTGTCGTTGATGTAATTGTACTCGGCTTTACGTAATTCTCTTTTAATTTCACGCTGGCATGATTTATAGTTAGTCCAGGTATTTGTTTTCTTTGCTTGTTTGTAGAGGCGTTGTTTACGGCGCAGAAGTTTCCTGATGTTACGTGTTATCCAGGGGAAGGTTGTGCGGTTACTGGATAGTTTAGTTGGGATATTATTGTTCATACTGTTCGTTAAACCGGTTTTGAATCTATCCCATGCTTCATCTACGGTTGCTTGGTTGTCTATCATGTGTTTTACTATATTAGATGTTTTATCACAGTCTGATTTAAGTTGTTCCCAGTTTGCGTTGTTATATTTGTAGATTTTTCTTCGATGTTGTTTGCTATGGGTTGGTTTTATGTCGAGGATAATTATGTCCTTGTTTTCCTTGGTCAGATGATTGTAGCAGGTCCTTGATGATGACAAGTTGTTGGGTGACGCAAGAATAAAATGTAACTTGCACTCTTAGTGACCTGCTAATCTCAGTACATGGGGTCATCTCCTATGGCTATGCCCACAACGTTGGTAAAGACTGAAGTCAACACCGATTTCAGACATAAGATAGCACGCATTTTTTAACCTAAACAATACATTGACCTTTCAAAAAGCTTGCAATTGACGCTTCAACACAAAGATGGCCTTATCAGCAAACTGAAGATCACTTACCCTAACACCAGCTGAAAATAATCTTGGACTGTTAGAATTTCTGCCAATTCAATGTCAAACAGAAGCTTGAGTTAAGTGTTTGTAAATACCTGCCTTTCAAACATTTATATGATCAGCAACGACCACAAACGAAACGAATGTGCTTTTACGACAACTATATCCGACTATTTAGCATGATTTCTATAAATAAAATTCAAAAATGATTTTAAAAGCAAATAAAAATTTAATAAGAAAAATCTGTGGTTCAAGTTTTTACTCGTAAACAGGAATATTGTTCAAAATATTAAATTCCACGACATTGAATTTAAAGCGAGGTCAGGGTCCGGGAAACAAAATAAACATGCGACGCAAAAGTTGTGTATTGGGAGGTACACGTGTTTGACAGTATGACGACGAAGTACTTGTGTGCATAGTGATATTATGGGAAGGATTCTTTCAGGTAAACGACAAATTCTTATACCAATTTTAATGTTGTCACACCTTTCTCACGTGGTGCTATGGAAGTAAAAAAATGTTCACAGTGAGGTCATTGAGGACCTTTGACTGTTGAACTCAAAAATACTTTCTTTTTTATCAGGTCTTGCACAAACCTCAAATAGAGGAGTGGGGGAGTGAGTAAAGTCGTTTCGGCACCCGGTTATGTTTCGTATTTCGGCACTTGCAATTTGTTGACAGCTGGTACCTTTATTCAGTACAGTCAAAGTTTGATTTGTTTTTACTGTTTTAAATATGAAATGTACTGACTAGGCTCTTCTTAAAGAGTAATTGTTTATTATATGTTTATCTTTGTTTTCTAACATTCATAAATACCGAAACGACTTCCCTATGTAAGAATAGAAATTTACAAGGTACCGAAACTACCAGATGCCAAAATGACTTGAATTCTAATGGGGTATACATTGTATATATATATAACCCGGGTTTAATTACCTGAACCACAGGCGTTAGCGCGTTATGATTATTTGTCTTCAATCCTGTTCTGTGTTTTATAACACTGAACAGAATGCTGTTAAATGCTTCTATTTACATTTTTCCTTTTGTTTTCATAATAAATTGATATTTATATTCTACATTTGTTCTGAAATTTAAGGTAGAATTCTAATAAATGGAACAGCCAGTATCGGCCAGCTATCTCCAACGTTATGATTATGACGTCACAATCGTAATGATGTCATAATAACAACTCCAGTGTTACAGTTTCATAACACGGAACTTGCCTTAGTAGTGTTATATAGTGGCAATGCAGAGCAAATGTAAATATATATACAGTGTATCCTCGTTATACAGCCACCTTTCGTCCACAGCAATTATGGCGGTATAACGAGGGTGGCGATAGTATCGAATTATGAAAATTATTACCTAGAATTAAATTGCATAATAGATTGCACATTTTCAACATTTTATTAAAAACAAGATTAGTATTATATCGTCATTTAGATTTTCATTGGCACAAATTCTTATCTGAAAATAGTTATTGATCTGCTTTAGCTGCATCCCATTCCAAATGGCACATTAATGATTTCCTTGATCTCCAAAAATAGAACAATATCGCGTTACCATCGAGGGAAATGTAAAGCGATTCGGGACGTTTGTATTTTAAAGGGTGTGGCGGATGGCGATATGCGAGGGTGGCGAACTTAACATTAGGGAATTACAGTCAAACCTGCTCTAACGACCGCCTGTCTATAACGACTGCCTGTCTATAACGACAGATTTTCTGATTCCCCTTGAGATTTCACTATATAAAGACCATCTGTATAACGACCACCTGTCTAATGTGGCTAACGACCGGTAATTTTGGAACGACGGTCGCTAGTTCGCTTTCTATAACGACCGATTTTCACAGATTCCCCGTGAGATTTCATTATATAACGACCATCTGTTTAACGACCACCAGTCTAATGTGGCTAACGACTGGTAATTTTGGAACGACGGTCTCTAGTTCGCTTCCTATAACGACCGATTTCCGGTGAACATATTTTGATCTCGCATGTACAGCTCCGTACAAAATGTCCGGTATTTGCGTACATGATTCACCAGTAGAAAATACTATAAATGTTGAAAATGTGAGTTGTAAAACACATTGACTGAAGATACTATTATTTTATGACAAGTGAAAACTTTCTGGTGAGCCCATCACTGCTGCATCAGTTTTCGACAATATCCTGCATTTTGATTGGCTACTGATAGCGACGATCTAGGTTATTTCCTAACCTGAATAACGCGTATTGCTTTCCAGTATGAGTGTAGTCATATGATGCGATTGAACAGCGTTGCATCATTCGTGTTCACGTTTATGCAGGCCTGTTCGAGACCCGTGTGTTAGGCCGTAATCGTCAGAATTACCATCAACCCTGTACACTGGCGACTCTATCGATGTCTAGACGCACAAAGACTCCCAAATTGTTTATTTTATAGAAAACGTGGAAGATTAAGTCTTATGTAAGATTTAATTGAATAATTTATGAATGATATTGCTGTGAAAACATCGGTTATTTCAATTATCAGTATTAGACCTGTGCCTTCGCTGGTGTCAACAGATGTTCATCGTAACTCGCGCGAGGTGTCAATCAATGTCAAGCCTAATTAACGAGGCATTGTGTTATGTTTCAAAGTTTCCTACTCAAAGGTGTTTGTTTTATTAACCTTAAATGCCGACTTACCTGGTTGGTGCTATCATTCCGACTTGACGGTTTTTTTAGAAAAAGAACAACAAACTCAACCAAGAATTCACAAATGTAATAAAATGAACATGAATATTATTGAATAGGGCATTCATCATACCATTTTAAGATGTTTTAAGAAATATAGATTTAAACCTAAAAATAATATTATAAGAATATATTTCAAAACAAAAAGTTTGACTTCTGAAAATGTTATACTGAATGCCCTATTTAATGACAAGTCATTTATGACATTTTCAATTAAAGTGGTTGGTCCAAAAATCTCGACCTGTCTATAAAGGCAACCTGTCTATAGTGACTGTTTTTCTGTCTCCCCTTGGGCGGTCTTTATAGACAGGTTTGACTCTATATAGAAGGGAAATCTGTTCTAGAGGTTTAGGTGGCGGTATGCAAGGGTGGCGGTAGATTCGGGTGGCGATAGGTCGAGGGTTCACTGTATATACCATATGCCCCTAGGCCTATTCCAATGACACCAGTATGTTATGACAGTGTAGCAGGCAAGAGAACCGTGTGTGCTCCCGAAGGGGATTGAACCCTCAATCTTCAGATTCTTTAAAAGTTGAACCACCATCAGTAAATTTGTAAAAGGGGATTAAGCATGGCAAGACTTGGGTTCGAGAACTAATTTTAAGTTTGGAATTTCCTTGAAGTTAAGGAAAGTTGATGAAACCAGGGACAGATATACTGCATAAAAGCATGTAACTAAATGAAACCTACAAGTTTATGGAATCCTTTGTGTTGAATCATGCTCCATCCCTTATCTATTTGTGATTACCTTTTGTCTATGGAACTCTGTTAGAATACTTCGGTGTCCACCTAGGATTCCTCCACCGAAACATCAACCTACCTTTACTGATAGGATGTTGGACTCCTCCGCCTCCTGTGATGGTTTAAACACACTACCTTTTTTAAATGAAAAAAAGTGAATTACGTTTATGAGGATTACTGCTTCTGCACATTTCAGTGTTTTTGCTACCTTGATCTTACAGCAGCCTATGCCTTATTGAATTGGGAAAATAAAGTAAGATTTTCAAATAAATTGGGAAAATATTCTTGAATTTTTCTTCATGTTGGGAAAATAACACAAATTTTGACTGTTGGGAACAGCCTTGAATTGGCTGTAAAATTGGGAAAACAAAATCACTGTATTTGTAGACAGTTCATGATCATAATACAAAAATCTGAGTTATACTGCACCATGAGTGACCATGGTAGAACATTGAGTTATCTGAGTTTGAATTCTTAATGTGGAATTTTGCCAGTACAGAATGCTTCAAATTAAACCTAGAGTTATACAAGTTTGAGATAACGAGGTTTGTCTGCATGCTTGCGGGGATGCATGTATCATGCAATCATGATGTTTGAGCTTGGAAAACATAGGCTAGAAACATTAATTGAGATTAAGTAGATCTATACATTGTAGATTACTATAGGATAGTTCAGATGACAAAATCACATGCAGAGCATTCCTGCGAGAAGTATGAGGAAATTACGCTAACACTGAACAATCATGACACATGGTATTGGATCTGCAGAAGTGGTGATCACAGTGATAAGGCATTAAATTCCTGCCTTCGAAAATTCACCAGACACACTGAAGGTTGTGCAGTACTTAGATATACCTTACATACCTCATTTCATGCGAAATGTTTTTATTACACTTCTTGAAAAAAATTCGATGATTCAATTACATTTACAGTATGTGCATATATACATATATGAAAGCATGCACTGATCTGTTGTTCTCTTGCCAATAATTACAGAGCGCAGCGAGGACTAGTCCCTCCCACAGAGTCACAGTCCCCCGACTCTTGGGACGGTGATGTGTACACACCAAATTCCCTAGACCAACAATGATACTCCCTAGACTTTGGGCTGATGAAAACTGCCCCCTCCCCAGACTTGGGGATGGTGATACACACTCAACTACCCAAACTCATGTGCAGGGGCGGTGATACACACCAAACTCCCCAGACCAACAATGATACATGCCCCTCCTCAGACTCGGAGTAAGTGATATATCATAGTGTAAAAGTATGGAAGTTGATGTTTTAGAGGTATTTGATATTTTAGACTTTGTTTAGATTGTGGTTATTAACAGACTTTGAAATTAGGTAATTTACAGACATAGAAACTAACTTTGACATGTATAACTTATTAACAGATGTAGAAGTTTTTGATGTTAGATTAACTGGATAAGCCCTTAATTGTGTCAGCAGGTTCCAAGGCTAATTCCCCAGACTAAGAACTGTATAGCCACGTCCTGATTGACCACCCGACACCAAGTTCACCATGGGCCGCAATCGGGTCCAGTGACAGATACACACCAAACCCCCACAGTGTTTTTCCTAGGTATTTTGGGGGAAATTCAATTTGCCAAATTGGGAAAAAAATTGGCGCGAACAGGTAATAAATTGGGAAAAAATTAAATCCAACCACACTCATTAAATGTTCCATGTTAACCAATTTGACAGTGTACAGTGTATCATTTAGCTTTACAGTATGATAAACAATGAAAACCAAGAACTGGGAGTTACATGGTGAGTCGAGTCTGAGTCACTGACTCACTCACTGATATTTCTTCATTATAACATCATGTGTCTGTCCTTTTTTTCTGGATTATTTAAAAGTCAGAATAATTGGGAATTTTTTAGTTAATTTTGGGAAAAAATAACACTAAAACGCATTGGGAATGGGGTCAGTGATACACACCAAACTCCCCAGACAAATAATGATAAACGGCCCTTCTCTAGACTCGGTGGCTGGGCAAATAATACACTCCCCCAGGCCCATCTCTAGACTCGGGGCTGGGCAAATGATACACTCCCCCAGGCCCTTCTCTAGACTCGGGGCTGGGCAAATGATACACTCCCCCAGGCCCCTCTCTAGACTCGGGGCTGGGCAAATGATACACTCTCCCAGGCCCTTCTCTAGACTCGGGACTGGGCAAATGATACACTCCCCCAGGCCCTTCTCTAGACTCGGGGCTGGGCAAATGATACATTCCCCCAGGCCCTTCTCTAGACTCGGGGCTGGGCAAATGATACACTCCCCCAGGCCCTTCTCTAGACTCGGGGCTGGGCAAATGATACACTCCCCCAGGCCCTTCTCTAGACTCGGGGCTGGGCAAATGATACACTTCCCCAGGCCTCCCTAGACTCGAGGCGGATTATACGCTCCCTCTCCCTAGACTCGGGGCGGATTGTACACTCCCCCTCCCTAGACTAGAGGCGGATTGTACGCTCCCCCTCCCTGACTCTGGCGGATTATACGCTCCCCCTCCCTAGACTCGGGGCGGATTGTACGCTCCCTCTCCCTAGACTCGGGGCGGATTGTACGCTCCCCCTCCCTAGACTCGGGGCGGATCGTACGCTCCCCCTCCCTAGACTCGGGGCGGATCGTACGCTCCCCCTCCCTAGACTCGGGGCGGATTGTACGCTTCCCCTCCCTAGACTCGGGGCCAATTGTACGCTCCCCCTCCCTAGACTCAGGGCCAATTGTACGCTCCCTCTCCCTAGACCAGCAATGATGATGATGAGTCTGTCAGTGTCCCAGTCATGTGATGCTATACACTCATCAATGTAGCGTTTGGCTGAGGCACAACAACGCACATGCATCTTACTGCGTATGGACTGTGATTACAACAGTTACCACACAATGCTGATTTGGTGATCTTGTTCAAGTGTAAGTATGGTTACTAGCCCCAGTTTCATAAACATTCCTTAACTTAAGAAAATTCCTTAACTTTGGACCTTCTCCTTAACTTTTGTAATACTTTCCTTAAGAGATACATGTATTTTAAGCTTAGGAATTTCTGCATGTCAATCCAGCCAACAGATTTACGTATTTTCAGACATTGTTATTGTATTCTGTACTAAAATGTATACTGTTACAATCTAATTATAATAAAGTAACACATTGTGTTTTTGATGGAAAATGCTTGAAGGTTATCGATGTAAGGGTGCTAGCTAGGGTGAAGGTGTCATTAAATGATCTACGCTGTCTCTTATGATGAATATTGTATCAGAAATATCAAGTGTGCCATGTGGCTTACCAGCAAAAAATAATATCAGGTCATATGTATGGTTTTGATTCTGTGGGGCTGAGTGTATATATGTACCAGAGAATGTAATGTGGTAGAAGGTTGTAAGCCTGTGATAGCATATTACATGTACTAATGACTAATTTATGTACTGTCAGCATGGTGATGTGTGGTTTTGAAAGGACATCAACAGGATTCTATAGTGACTTACTGGTAATGTTGTGGAGCCCCCCCCCCCCCTTCCCCCCTTCCCCCAATGGATGGTATGCTTTAGCTTGGGACAAGTTATAATGGAGGAGCCGATTTCTATCAAACTTCAAGTATTTATTCACAATGACATGAAGTTGTATTTCCTCAACATCCGTTTGGTTCAACTACATCTGGAAAAGTTACTGCCCCTTACATATTTTACAATCTAAATCTTGTCAAAGAGATCTTTGCTCAGAGTTTTCAACTGATCTTTTTCAATCTTTGTACATATTTACTGACCATGACAGGAAGTTGTGTTTTCCTGAAACATCGGCTTAATTCAACTTTATTTAGAGGAGTTACTGCCCCTTACATATTTTACATCTAAATCTTGTCTAGAGATCTTCGCACAGAGTTTTCAAAAGATCTCTTTCAATCTTTGTACATTTACTGACCATGACAGGAAGTTGTGTTTTCCTGAAACATCAGTTTAATGCAACTTTATTTTGAAGAGTTGCTGCCCCTGACATTTTTCAGAAACGAGATCTTGTCCAGATATTATCTCCAACTGGTTTCAACCGAATACCGTATCTTTCTACTGTGTGTTTTCAGAGATATTGCAATTACAATCAAAACAGGTATTATAACAAACAGGCTTAAAATGATTACAACCTAGTTTTTCATTCACTATCCCTGAAGCTCTGTCATTTGTATGCTATATAGCAAATATAATGCTTACAACAAACTAAGTTCCTTGATCCCCAGTAAGACTTGTTAAAAATATGTTTTACTGTAAATTGAAAGATTTCATATTTCCATTAATCTTGAATTATATTCAACAATTTGATGAAATACTTTGAAGATTTACAGTAAATTGTGATAAAGAATCCTGTCAAATCTAGGAACTCCCCCCCCCCCCCCCCCTTAATCTTCGTGATAAAGATCTAAGTTTTACATTTTACTAAAACAGCTTTTCATCGTCCATGTCCATTCGTGTCTAATCTAGGAAATCCCTGCCCCTATATTCTGTGATAAAGATCTAAGTGTTACTAACCCATCCGTATCTAATCTGGGGATCTAATTTAAGTAAAAGGTTTACAAGGTTCATCCATGTCTAATCTACGGAATCCAGCCCCCATCCCCCCCCCCGCCCTTATTCTGGCGATAAAGATCTAAGTTTTTCTAATCCATCCCTGTCTAATCTGGGGAATCCCCCTATGCTCTTGGTGATAAAGACTCATTACTCCTCACCAATGGTTTATTTATAAACACAGGGGGGAGTTGATAGCCCCAGTACTGCACACAGCAGCACTTGGTCTATAGGTACGGAGGCTGCAGCTAGGGTCACAGAGCCTGGAATAGACTGCCAGGGGTATGTACAGCTGGTGCGATATTCCTCAGGGAAGTTATATAGGAAATAACTGTCAGTAGGAAAATACAGGCGCTATAAGCTTAAGATATAGTCCCAGTTAACGTGAATACAGTGTACATGTGAATTCAAAGACTTTTGTGGATAATGATATAATCGGTTGAGGGATTTATATAAAAAATACCTGTATCAAATCTACAGCACATGGTAAGTATAGCATGGTCAAGAAATACCATCAGAAGCTGTATAAGACTATCAGTATATATCATTGGTAAGGAACTATGAAAACTATATACTGTCTATAAGTCAGATATGCAACACAAATTACCATATGACAAACATTTCTCTAAGCTTAGCAGCTCTACAGTTTATAGCCATTTCTATACACTGTAGGTATTGGTATGGAATATGGAATGCCTGTAATTATAACTTTAGAAAAATGTCTGCATCATTTACTGTAGACTAGCTACCAGCTTTTTACAGAGAATTTCTCTACTTAATTTAACTACTACTAAATTTCGGATCTTATCTTTTCTCTTTTATCTAAACAAAGTTCTACTTCCTAATGTCTCCCTTGACACTACCTCACTTTTGGCCTTAGTTGAGCATTTGTTCAGTTGCCAGGTACTGACCGTAGTTCGGAGGTTTATTCTCAGATTATCCGGCTTTCCTCCACCTCCAAAAGCTGGCAGGTCCTTTAAATGACCCTGGCTGTTAATAGGACGTAAAACTTAATATACCAAACCAAAGAAAGCTCAGACAGATTGATATTTTATACCAGAATGCTTCAAGAAAAACAGTACTAGCATTGTTATAATGGGGAGGAACTAGAGATATGACTCTCTGTAGTAGAAGGTGTCTGGGACAGATTGACAGGCTAGGGCTGCCATACTGCCAGATTGTTAGGATAGAAAAGATTCCTCCGTTTTATCAGCGAGATCTCCGTTGTATCTGTTATTGCTTGTAGTTAGTTTATCAAAGGATTAGATAGTGCTTCAGGGTACCAGGTAAAAACAGCGTCTTCATTTGATAAATCTCAGCTGGGATTTCAGTTCCGAAGTTATAATCTCTAGTTAGACTTCAAGTTCTTAATCGATGATCTCTGAGTCAGCTGGGTCAAATTATTCATTCAGATAATATTTAGAGTGTGGGTTCCGCTTTATTTTATAATATTCTCAGATGTAGTTCCAATTTTTAATTGGTAACGTCCGAGTCAAAATTCCCGTTTGTATCTGCATTGAAACTCCCAATATCAATGAAGATTTGAAGAATGTAAAAGATGTGCATTGATAAGGTTGCCTTACATGCGTTAGCTGTAGGGGATTTCCCATTAGCTCTGCTGTAGAGCATCAGACTGGAGAGCCAAGGTTTGCATTTCGAGCCCTAGCGATGGTACAGTGGACTCCACTTAATATCACCCCTGTTAATATCACATTCCTCTATATATTATGTTTTCCCAAACACCATTTTTCTCTTTATATAATTGTAATTTTATTTGGTTAATATCATGCATTTTCAGGTTAAGTCCTCTTAATATCATGTTTTTTTTTAACCAATCACATAAAATATCCAGAAAATGATGTAATTTCCATTGATTTCAGATTCAACTTGTACAAAATTGTGCATAGAAAATAAAAAATAACCCCAAAAATGATTTTTAATTGGAATAGTGTTATCTATATACTGGTAATTGAAATATCTTAATATGTACATTGAATAGCTTACTTTTAGTTATGGAGATTGGAAATGCACTAGATTTAGTGGAAAAACATGTTGCTCTTATTGTCACATTCCTGTTAATATCATGTTTTTGCCTGACAAATGCAACATGATATAAAGAGGAGTGCACTGTACCATCTTCATTACTATTCCTTGTTTTATTGTAAAAAGTATGCATTAATTGATCAAGTTGCCTTACAAGCGTAAGCTGTAGGGGATTTCCCTTTAGCTGAGTCGGTAGAGCATTGGACTGGATCGAGGGCGAACGGTTGTGGGTTTGAGTCCCAACGATGGCACCATCTTTATTGTGATTCCTCATCCTATTGTAAAAATGTGGATAGATTAGGCTGCCAAGTACAAGCACAAGCTGTAGGGAATTTCCCTTTAGCTCAGCGATAGAGCATCGGGCTGGAGAACAAAGGGTCAGGGGTTCAAGCCCAATTATGACAGCCAGCACTATCTTCATCACTATTGCAAATGCATTATGGGAAATATTGATAATTTTAGTAAAAATTGTTTGTTGCAAAAATGATAATAAATACAATTGTAACTGTGGTAAATACTAGCTGCAATATACCGCTCGGCTAGAGCTGGATTGGTTGAGCGAAAGACTAGTAGCCAGAGGTTCCGGGTTCGACTTCTGGCAGAGGCATTAAATAAATAATGACCTCTGTTACATATGGCGCCCACGTAGGGACCTGGGAATGACATACACTAGGGATACTTGCAAAAGAAACCCTATGACCCCTGGAAAACTCGGGACAAGTTCTTTCCTGGAGGGGGAGTATGTATCCCTGGTAAATACTAGCTGCAATATACCGCTCGGCTAGAGAGATCTTCTCTCTAGCTCGATCAGTTGAGCGTAAGACTAGTAGCCAGACGTTCCGGGTACGACTATTCTAAGCAGAGGCATTATAAAAATATTGACCTCTGTTACATAAGATATATATCTATATGTGCTGCCATCTAGTGTCTTAATTATATTGGAGTAAAAACTTTCGATCAAAAAACATTTCTTATACATGTGTAACAGTTGTACAGGAACTGCAGGCATACGTTGGATTGCTTGCATAGAAATTAACCTAAAAAACAAGAGAGAATTGGCCGTCCTACAAACTCAGCAGGCAGATATGATTAATTATTGGCCTGGCTTTGTGATTCAACAAAGAGTGAATGCAGTATGTATATATATACGCCTGGGAATAATTGAAACCAGACCTGATCACCATATGCGGGTGCATGTATTTACATTTCTCGCAAAATACATACTGAGACCAGACAGAGAAAGATTTGTGTAGATGCCAAGATTACATTGATCCGGTATGTTTAATGTTGAAATGATATGTAGGGAAATATACTACGATACTGATTGAGTTGGATGGTTCTCGTCATTAAACAGGACAATTAATTAGGGTACTTAGTTAGATGGGCGTGGTACATATAGAGGTTCACACCCAGCATTCCATGTAGATGTTTCTCTTACCCTCGACTGGTGGGACCAAACTTTTCCTTATCCTACCCTTTAAGGGTCAAGATTGGGGATTTCCGATTCATCAACATGATATGACGTCACGTCAATAATACAACGTCATGTCAACAATCTTTCAATGTCACCTCACATGATATGACGTCACATCAATAATACAACGTCATGTCAACAATCTTTCAATGTCACGTCAGTCCTGAATTTCACCTGAAATGTTAACATTACATTATGCCTATGCTGAACATCAGAACAGTGTAAGAGAAATAGAATCAATTGCCCCCTTGAAGATGAGAAAGGGGAATCTCAACCCTCGAGCTCTGGTGAGATCCTTTAAATGCCAAACATCTTAAGAATCCCCCCCCCCCCTTTGGGTTGATATTTACTCCTTTTTCACGCCCAAGAAGGTGAGAGGTTTTGTTCGTATTGTATTCAGACTGCATGTGATGACTAGCAGCAAAATTAAGTGATGAAGAAAGACAATTTTATGACACATAATCTGTTTGGAGTGGAGATCTGCCAACACCCACATGTTGGGGAACTGGGTATATATTGTTTACATCACTAATGGCACTTTGGATGCCAGTGTATTAATACATGAATGGGCTATGGTTATAATGTGGTTAGAGTTTGTCATCCTCGATACTCCAGGGAATTACAATCGATTAAAATCTTGTCACCCCTGAAATATATCATTGCAAAATCATAGGCACTCAGCAATTTGATTGGTCTCGGTTAAAAAACAAAATAAGACCAATAGCTGGTCTTGATACATCTACCTGTTGTTTATAAAGACTATAGAGGAACCATACCTAATTTCAAAGATAATCAACTTTACTTGACCATGAGATTCTTTTGATGTACAATTGTACATCAAAGGATCAAACTTGTCTGGTCCAACCAACAAGGGGGTACACACTGAGTACAGGGTCTTCGATTTGGTCATGTCATATTCCAGGGCAAGGGGTGCTTAGAATGCAGCTGCAAGAGAAACTGCGGGCTCCCGAAACAAAGTATCACATTTGAGGTTGAAAATGGTTTCTTGAATAGATTGAATACAGGCCCAGGAGTCAGGAATCCTTATATTTATGGTGAGCCTAGTTATCTCAAAGTTGGTGAGACCAAAGGAAAACACAAGTACATTATATAGGAGTGTTCCAGATAAACGATGTTTTGTATGAAGTTTGGTCAAGACAGGCAAAATACTTCAAATCAAACAGGGGTCTTTGAGTTACACAAGTTCAAGGTTTGACTGTATTGTGTTTTTGTGTAGTTCAGTCTTTCTGTATATAAGGTGACAAATGGTAAATTTACACAACATACCCCTTCAAATGTCTCTACAAGTGAGTGTGTTATAATTATGGTACACTGTGACATCTGACTGTGGATGATGATGGCAATGTATCCAGTTACTGTCTGTAATTATTGTAACATGGTGAGAGTAACATCCCCAGTAGCTGTGTGTATTATATATTTGTCTAGACTTGCTGACATGGTTTTGGATGTTACCAAAACAACACTGGATAATTGCTTCAGAACAACCTCACTTACTGCCAATTTAGTTTATAGTGACTCAATCTCAAACCTATAATGAGGTAAATTCACTTTAGGTTTTCCATATAATGCTAACATTCAAAAATATCCTGCCAGAGAAATTGAATTGATAGTTCTTGCTGGTATATTTAGTTGACCATCATCAGATTATGGGCTGTTTAATTGCCCTATGCCCATGATCCATCTTCATTCCGTCATCCATGTTTTTGTTCCACCTGCTATTTTTTGAGAAGTACTAAATGGATCGATCTTCCTCAAATTTCATATTTTGAGTTTTGAGGTTGCCCTTGGTCCATAGGTATATGTCCTGTTGATTTCGGAAATGAACCATAGAAAAAAATTTCTGTCTAACAACCATCCTGGATTTTACAGTTAATTATAGACCAGCTATTTACTGCATTATTGAACCAATTACATGAAATATCCAGAAAATGATGTTATTTCCATTGATTTCAGATACAACTTGTACAAAATGTTACATAGAAAATAAAAAATAACCCCAAAAATGATTTTTAATTGAAATAATGTTATCTTGATATTGAAATATCTTCTTATGTACATTTTGAATAATTTACTTTTTTTATGTAGTTTTGAAATGCACTTAATTTAGTAGAAAAACATGTTTTTGTCTGACAAATGCAACATGATATAAAGAGGAGTGCACTATATTTCTTAAAAGAAACTTATACAAACTCTACATATATCCAACTTCCAAGATACTATAGAACATTTGACCCAGTCCATACATGTTCACTCATCCCTTAGTAACATATTAAAATTTGACTTGCCTCAATGATAACTTAAAAGAGGAGGGGGTTAATAAAGTTTGACTTTTGTGGCTATCACATGCTGGTTTCTTGGATTGTGATAGACAGGCACATTTGTACCTTATCAAACTTTGGGGTTTTGAATGAATTATTACTATAGACTGGCAGTACTACCTTAATGGCTTCCTGTCAGTATAAACTATAGATTATAATGACTTCCTGTCTGTTTATACCTTATCTGACGCTCCCCCTGGGGGTCAGTACATATCAAACTTGAAGCCCCCTCTAGGTACTGTACATTGTAGATGTTACTTCAGAAGATGAGTCTTAACTTTATGGCACTATCTATATAACACTAGAAGTACTTCCTGACTTTGATAAAACTTAAATGCCTTTGGTAACTGATGAATAATTTTACAGAATATTAAATGTTTAGATTAAATGAAAACCAAAATTACATTGTCCCATGGAATTAATTGTGTATAAGAAGATTTGTATTAATTCACAGTTGCTTGAGTTTCTGTTAGTATATATAAAAAAAATATTTATATATATGGAGCCGTGGCCCATTACTGCAATGGGAGGCTCATTTCACACATATATATTAATTATTTACTGACAGAAACTCAAGCAACTGTGATTAATGTAACTTATCATTTTATTTGTATCTTATAAAATGGCATAAGAATATTCCAACATGCTGCTTGTGCCTTTTCCCTGACAGAAATTACTTTTTGCGACTCTTTGTCGTCAGGGGTGAACAAGTTTAGAAGTCAGCCAGTACTTGAAAAAAGGATTGGACAATTTTGTAAGAGGAGCATGAAAAATACGACAAGGAATCCAGGCTTAAACCATCAGGACTCTCAAACCTTGAGACAGATCTCTACCAATTGAGCTACTGGGTTACAGACAATTATTCTTTTATTCCTGTGATGAATTTTCAAATAAAGGTGGACTGTAACAGAATATTCTCATATCACAATAGAATAACAAAATTTGCAGACTTCATACATACAGCTGATAATAACTGGCATTGAATTGCAGTTCTGATAAGGATCCTTTTCATCAGCAGCTTTGACCTTGTGACCTCAAGTATTTCTTAAAACAAGCTGACACACAGATTCTAAAATCAGCTGAGGTTTGGAAGTTTTAACCTCCTCCACCCCTAAAGTTACATTTGAACCTTACCAAATCCAACACTGGTCTGTCACATTATAAAGATGAAGGGGTGTTCCAAAGCTGTATCACAGATGATGAATCAGCTGAAATTTGGGAGTTTTAACCCTTTCACCCCCTGAAGTCACATTTGAACTTTTCCAAATCCAACATTGGATTATTCCATTATAAAGATAAAGGGGTGAATAAGTTGACCTGCTGATCTATTTATAAACAGGATTCTGAATGAAACATTTATGAGAAAATCTGTACTGAGGTCTGTTTTATCTATCCATGTTATGGCAGCCATCTGTTATGAGCTCCAGCTGAGGAGAATATATATACACTTATTAGTGAATTTATGTTCTGGAACAAAGCTGTTGGTTATAACTTTTGTTTAACGTGGCTGAGAGTCTGAAACATGTCCATCTAAATTGTGAGGTTAATATATAACACCGTTGGTTTACTAAGGCCATAGATGTAAAGGAGGGGGGAATCAGATGTGAGTAACTACCCGGTAACATATTATTTTATGCAATATCAGTTCAAATGAACTTTCGAACCAGGTTATCTCAAAGTCGACGGGACCATAGGAAAAATTTGAGTTATCTGACTATTCGAGTTTGAATGCAGTATAAAGCTTGGCAAAGACAGACAAAATACTTTGAATTAAATGTTATACGAGTTTGAGATAACAAGGTTCCACTGTACTTAATATTCACCCCTGGAACTTCATAATGAGCTAACTAGGTATACAATGTACAACCTTTTATTCGAAAGAGTTAAATTTGTATTCTGGCGTGAATAAGATATATGTTCCATTGTGTTTGATTACTAAGTGACTTGTCATAACAGTGGTTTGATATTGTTTTCTCTGTGTGTTTCAGGATTAAGTCATAATGGAAGAGGACCCTCAGGAATTGTCATATTCCTCGGAACATATAGAGCAGCTTCTACAATGTGCTATCTGTCTCGATCGCTTCAAACAACCGAAACTGTTACCATGTCAACACACCTTCTGTGAAACGCCCTGCCTCGAAAATCTCGTAAATTTTCTTACGAGGAGTATAAAATGTCCGGAGTGTCGTGCGGAGCATCGTGTCCCTTATCAGGGGGTGTCGTCATTTCCGAACAATCTAACAATCAGGAACTTCCTTGAAATTCCCACAAAACGTATCCGGAGGATCAGTGGGGGTTCCGGCGGAGATGGAGCCGGAGGTTCGTCCGTGGCTTCCGGAATTACCAGTGCCGCGGGAGGTGGCGGAGGAGCATGTGCCTCCAGTGTAGGAAGTCAGTATATAAATGCCGTGGTTCAGGATAGGGAACCCCCAACGGCTGCAGCATCGCGCTCCGGGTGCACTATATGTACAAGGGAGACAACTTTATCCCGATGTGCTCACTGTGATCAAGTTGTGTGTGACGCCTGTAAACGATCTCACATGGACCACACTAAGCTGGATGTGGCACGATTGGTCAGTCAAATACGGCGCGGTATACCACACATGTCCGACGCGGTCAATCACATGGAGATCAAGATCGAGGCTTTACGGCAACGATCAGAAAGTGGTAAAGCAGAAATCACAGAAATTATAGAAAAGTACATAGCGGAGCTTAAGTCACGTCAACGACTGTTACACAGTGAGGTCGAAATGTTCCTCCTTGGGGAAGTTCGGGCACTCAGGATGCACCAGGAAAATTTAGAGGTCGAAATGGCTAGTATAGCAAGCTTCTGTGATACAAATGAGTCCACACTTAGCAGGTCTCAGCAAAATTTTCCAGATGAGGACATTGTTGAAGCTAAGAAACAGTGTGTGGAATACATGGAATTATTGCGCTCGTACGAATTAGGAAATTATCCGATGCCAAGAGAACGTTCCCTTCAGTTTTACATGGAGGAAAACAGACTTTCAAATTTCATTGCCGGTTTTGGAGAAATTGTTACTAATAATTCACAATCAACTTCAGAAAGTCAGTCATCGACATCGTCCAGGGATTCCTCGCCCCTCGTGTCCCTGACAAATGTTGTGACCACTACTCCATCTCTGACCACTACCACCACCGCCATCACATCTGCGGCTAATTCTGGCCCCATGAACACCGACCGAGCCTTGGCCCTCGTCAGGGGAGGGCATCATCTCAACACTATTACAACACCTTCCCCGGCTCCTGACTCAGACTCTGAGGCAAGGAGCAGTCCTCGTCCGCGAAGGACACTCCAGGAGAGACGACGTGGGCACATGTCCGACACACGGATCGCAGGGCTGATAGGAGGTGGTGGCAGCGGTGGGAGTGGAAGTAGTCCAAGATCTTCAACTGCTAGTGCCCTGAGAGAACGCCGCCTGAATCGCAGTCTGAGTACTGGAGCAGCTCTCTTTACACCTGTGTCAAGTCTCACAAATCAGCCTTCCACTTCTATACAGGAGGAGCCGTCTGCCTCTCCTTCACCGCGACCTAGACGGGCCGAGCGAAGTAACACATTCAGCAGGGAAGAGAGCAACGCTTCTCCAGATATTGTACCACAGACGTCGCGTGTCAGTTCAGCAGATGCTCGTCTTCGGGCAAGGCCACCGGTCAGGTTTGATGTAGGCCTCGATGACAATGGAGATCAGGATGAGCTACCGGGATTGGAGCTCTTGTCTTTCTCGGACAATGAGAGCTGTGTGGTAACCACAGCAACCAACAACTACCAGGATAAAGGGAGGGCTATCATCAGATTTGGACAGCGAGGTACGGACTTCATGCAGTTCACTTGGCCTCGTGGCGTGGCTACGACGCGCGAGAACAACATACTTGTTGCCGATAGCAGCAATCATAGAGTACAGGTGTTCGATTCCGTTGGAAAGTTTGTGAAAGTTTTCGGCTCCTACGGTCAGGGCGACGGTGAGTTTGATTGCCTATCGGGGATTGCGGTCAATAGTTTCGGTCAGGTGATCATTTCTGACCGTTACAATCACCGTATCCAAGTGTACAATCGCCACTGTGAATTTGAACTGGCGTTCGGGACAGAGGGGTCAGACCAAGGACAGATGTTGAATCCATGGGGTGTTGCCTGTGACAACATGGGCTTCATCTACATTTGTGACAAGGAAAACCACAGAATTCAGGTCTTCCAATCAAACGGCAGGTTTGTCCGCATGTTTGGTGCTCTTGGTCACCGTTCCGGTTTGTTTGAAAACCCTCATTATGTTGCCATCAGTCCAGATAACAAAATTTTCGTCAGTGACAGCAGTAACCATCGGATACAGGTTTTCTCAATGTACGGAGATTTCCTGTTTGCGTTTGGATCTCCTGGGACCATGGAGGGCCAAATGAGATTTCCAAAAGGGATCGCCGTCGACGACCAAGGGTTTGTCATTGTCGCAGACTCCGGTAACAACAGAGTGCAGGTTTTCCGTGGCAATGGCAGATTCTACTGTATGTTTGGATCTTATGGAAGTGACAATGGGCAATTTAAGGGTATAGAAGGTGTAACCGTCCTTGGTAACGGAAATATCATCGTTAGTGACCGAGAGAATCATAGAATCCAGATTTTCTAATTTGAAAAATTTCAGTATTATATAGGTCTTGCTTTGTGATTCAGGATTTTGCTGCAGATGATTGCCAATCATCTGTATAATGGTGCTTGTTTGTTTTAAGAGTAGATTTATCTATCTAATCAGGACTTGTGATTCATAGTACATAGTGTATTACCTCTGAGATAAGAAGATTTGTGTATGTATGCATTGTTTGTGTTCGGGTTGTGATGCTACCCAGATTCTCGTGATAAGATATACCTTGGAATAGTTTTCTTGGTAACCAGACAACATGGCCGACGCATAAACGTAAAAATGCCAAGAGAATACACATTTTACATGTGCAGTGTTAAGTAATACAGACATATGCCAGAGCGGAGCATATGAATTTTGCGCACATCTGTTGCAGAACTTTCTGCTATTCACACAAATATATGAATCATCATCTATTGTTGCCATGGTTTCCCGTCATACTAAATCTCCTCTGCTGAAGGTGAAGTCAACATCGCATATTTTTTTGGCAGTTTATAGGGCCAAGTTAGATATATTAAGTATTCTGGGTATTCATAATACAGTTTTAGTGATCTACTGATGATTTTCCTGCCTAGTGTAATAAGTAGAGAGAATTTAACCTTACTAATATAGATATTGATCAATCAAACGGCTCCTTAATGAAATATTTTTTGCCAGTTAAGTAGGAAAAATTTCCATTGTTTTTAGTTATGAAAGGACAAAATCATTAGTAAATGTTTTACTTCTATCTATATAGACCATAATTATGTTTTTCAAATGATTTTCAATTTAAACAGGGGAACCTTGAAAAAATCACGTATTTTTTAAAACTTTTTCAAGGCTCATGTCAATCCTTGAAAATTATTGGTCTGTGAATTCTTATAAATTACCAGGCAATTAAAAAAGTCTAACAAACACTTAATAAACTAATTGACCCCTGAAATTTAATAATGAACAATTCCAACCTTTGAACCAGAAGAGTTCAAACGTGTCTTCAGGGGTGAATGAGCTAACAGTTAATTGCACACTTTATGACCATATTTCAGTCCATGGTTCATTCAGAAGATGAAAATTAGTGCTTGAATTTTAGGTCAGTGCTGGAAAAGTGCTTGAAATGGGGTCAGTGCTGGAAAAGTGCTGGCATTTTCTCACAAATGCTTGAAAAGTGCTTAAATTCATACTTACTAGCTGTGAAGATGCAATTTTTTTTCAAATTTATATTGAAAAAAATTTAATAAGAATCAAGAAAAGTTTTTTCTAAAGATAAAAGATGTGGATTATACACCTTTTCTTTGCAAGTTTGGGCAAGAAAATACCCCTTGAAAATTGAGAAAAAAAATGCTGGAAAAGTGCTTGAATTTTGGCATGAAAAATCTGTATGAACCATGTTCACTTTTGACAATCGAGAATGCCCAGTAATTTTCAGTTTATGTATGCTAACGTATATAAGCGGAGTATTTATTTTAGTTTATACATGTATAGTTTGAGTTATAAATTACATATACATGTATATTATATATACACACCATGTCTTCCTGTGTTACATCATATGTACGGCTTTCACATTTTCCAAACATTCCCAATGCCAGACTACATTAACCAGAATCGTAGGCCAGACACAGAAACAGACCTTAGATATACACTAGCCATGACTTAGGCTTACTCTGGAAATGAATATTACATAACATATTTTTTGTAAATCAAATAAACGCGTCTTTATAAAATAGAGCCTTTGAACATATAGAAAGGCTTCTATCAAAGGAATTCTTATCTATTTCCAATCATCGTGTTTTTGATGAAATAAACAAGTACGTAGCAGCTCTATGCTTTCTGAAGTCCATTATTTCGGTTTATAAAACTGTCTTTGTTGCATGCATTTGATTTATAAATTAACAGAATTTATATTATCTTTTAAGTTGAATATGTATCACTTAATTTGCCCTTAATCAGTACTTTGTAAGAGAAATTGTAGGCAATTTCTCAATTTCCTGCTTTCTTTTGACCTAATCTTGAAAATTTGTTCCTCTTAACGAACGACACAACAAACTTTGAGTGTAACCTATAAGAAATACACATGTGCTTTCAAAATGGTTCCTCTCAACTATGATATAAGACTTTACATAAACTGATTTAACTGCTATTTCAACATTATCGACAGTTTAAAAAAAAAAATCATTTTGGTGTTGGCACATAAATTATTTTACTGCAAGTTATTATTCATCCATGCACCCCTGAATTTTTAGGTCATCTGACCCGATGCTTCGTCCGTCGTCGTGCGCCGTGCGTCGTGCGCCGTGCGCCGTCCGTAAACTTTTCCATTTAAACATCTTCTTCACATAAACCAAAAGGCCCATAGACCCAATATTGGGCTTGTGCCATGCTGGGATGAAGGGGTACCAAGTTTGTTCAAACAAATGACCTTGACCTTCATTCAAGGTCACAGGGGCCAAAAAGGTCAAAATCTTTGAACGACTTCTTCTGAATAACCAAAAGGCCCAGAGACCTGATATTGGGCCTGTGTTATGCTGGGATAAAGGGGTACCAAGTTTGTTCAAACAAATGACCTTGACCTTCATTCAAGGTCACAGGGGCCGAAAAGGTCAAAATCTTTTTAAACAACTTCTTCTGAATAACCAAAAGGCCCAGAGACCTGATATTGGTCCTGTGTTATGCTGAGATAGAGGGCTACCAAGTTTGTTCAAACAAATGACCTTGACCTTCATTCAAGGTCACAGGGGACAAAACGGTCATAATTTTTAAACGACTTCTTCTGAATAACCAAAAGGCCCAGAGACCTAATATTGGGCCTGTGGCATGCTGGGATAAAGGTCTACCAAGTTTGTTCAAATAAATGACCTTGAACTTCATTCAAGGTCACAGGGGCCAAAAAGGTCAAAATCTTTTTAAACAACTTCTTCTAAATAACCAAAAGGCCCAGAGACCTGATATTGGTCCTGTGTTATGCTGAGATAAAGGGCTACCAAGTTTGTTCAAAGAATTGACCTTGACCTTCATTCAAGGTCACAGGGGACAAAACGGTCATAATTTTTAAACGACTTCTTCTGAATAACCAAAAGGCACAGAGACCTAATATTGGGCCTGTGGCATGCTGGGATAAAGGGCTACCAAGTTTGTTCAAAGAAATGACCTTGACTTTCATTCAAGGTCACAGGGGCCAAAACGGTCATAATCTTTAAACAACTTCTTCTGAATAACCAAAAGGCCCAGAGACCTGATATTGGGCCTGTGGCATGCTGGGATAAAGGGCTACCAAGTTTGTTCAAAGAAATGACCTTGACTTTCATTCAAGGTCACAGGGGCCAAAACGGTCATAATCTTTAAACATTTTCTTCTGAATAACCAAAAGGCCCAGAGATCTAATATTGGGCCTGTGGCATGCTGGGATAAAGGGCTACCAAGTTTGTTCAAAGAAATGACCTTGACTTTCATTCAAGGTCACTGGGGCCAAAACGGTCATAATCTTTAAACGACTTCTTCTGAATAACCAAAAGGCCCAGAGACCTGATATTGGGCCTGTGGCATGCTGGGATAAAGGGCTACCAAGTTTGTTCAAAGAAATGATCTTGACTTTCATTCAAGGTCACAGGGACCAAAACGGTCATAATCTTTAAACAACTTCTTCTGAATAACCAAAAGGCCCAGAGACCTGATATTTGGCCTGTGGCATGCTGGGATAAAGGGCTACCAAGTTTGTTCAAAGAAATGACCTTGACTTTCATTCAAGGTCACAGGGGCCAAAAAGGTCATAATATTTAAACATTTTCTTCTGAATAACCAAAAGGCCCAGAGACCTGATATTGGGCCTGTGGCATGCTGAGATAAAGGGCTACCAAGTTTGTGCAAAGAAATGACCTTGACCTTCATTCAAGGTCACAGAGGCCAAAACGGTCATAATCTTTAAACAACTTCTTCTGAATAACTAAAAGGCTCAGAGACCTGATATTAGGCCTGTGGCATGCTGGGATAAAGGTCTACCAAGTTTGTTCAAATAAATGACCTTGAACTTCATTCAAGGTCACAGGGGCCAAAAGGGTCAAAATCTTTAAAACAACTTTTTCGTCATTAATGAAATACTTTAGTTAGACTTTGAACCAAGTATCGTTTATAAACTTTCACTAAATGCACAATATCGTCTTAATTTCCTAATACTTTCAGAATGTATCGTAAGTTTTATCTGTGTTTGAATATCCCATGTTTTCAGGTCATCTGACCCAATAAGTCGGGATAACCTATAGTCATCATGCTTCGTCCGTCGTCATGCACCGTCCATAAACTTTCCACATTTTCAACTTCTCAACTTCCAAAATGAGCTAGAAATGATCCTGACATAATGATTATGATAATCCCGACAAAGTGTTGTCATTTTTCAAGTCCGTCAGAAATCCAAGATGGCCAACATTTTGAACACACATCTTAAACTTCGCCAGTTCCACCAGTGAGAATGAGCTGAAACTTGCCAGAAATTCTCCTGAGATGGTCCTGACAAAACTGTTGTTATTTTTCGTGTAGTCAAAAATCCAAGATGGCCTCCACAGCGGCCATTTTGAAAACACATTCTAAACTTCTCAAGTTCTACCAGTGGAATTGAGCTGAAACTTGCCAGAAATGATATCCTGAGATGGTCCCAGCAAAGTGTTGTTATTTTTCAAGCCCATTAGAAATCCAAGAAGGCCACTATCTTGAACTTGGCAATCTATACAGGCATATTATAACTTGATTTAATGACTACACATATTTTCATAGTGATTTTACAATTGGTAGTCAGATGACCGTTAAGGCCCGTTGGGCCTCTTGTATAATGGACTATTCCAACCTTTGAATTGGAAGAGTTCAAATGTGTTTTTAGGGGGGAAAAGTTCATTTGTTCACTGCATGAATTTGGTGAAACAATCATTAAGAATTATGCCCAATGTCAAACTTGGTGATGGTTGCAGTTTTAGAGTCGCACAGCTAATTCATATCTCGTTAAAATTATCGTTAGGTTGATTTCATCTCAGAGAGGGGTTAAACTGAATTTTCTCATATGAGGTAAGTCTTTGGGGTCAGTGAAGGATGGTTGTTATAGTCATGATAGTCGTTAAAATTTGATTTCTATCAAATGTTTTTTGCTATAACGATTATTTCACAAATGATTAACAACTCTTCCAATTTTTGCTTCAACACCGTATGTATTCAAGAAACTGTGTTTTTTTGCCCAATGTCAAACTTGGTGATGGTTGCAGTTTTAGAGTCGCACAGCTAATTCATATCTCGTTAAAATTATCGTTAGGTTGATTTCATCTCAGAGAGGGGTTAAACTGAATTTTCTCATATGAGGTAAGTCTTTGGGGTCAGTGAAGGATGGTTGTTATAGTCATGATAGTCGTTAAAATTTGATTTCTATCAAATGTTTTTTGCTATAACGATTATTTCACAAATGATTAACAACTCTTCCAATTTTTGCTTCAACACCGTATGTATTCAAGAAACTGTGTTTTTTTTATCCATGCAAATTATCTGTATGCTTATTGCCAAATATCCAGTAGTTTGATTATGAATGGGTTTATTTTCATGATCTTTTAATTTATTATTGTTTAATAAGCTCAAGTGAGTGAGGTTCCCATGCAATATATTTTACAAATAAACCGTCCATTAATTAACGTCAGAATCAAATATATTAGTATTGTTTTAGAAGTTTTTCACACTTTCTGTATAGTTGTTAACAATTTTGCCATTTTGTGTCCAGAACTTATTCACTGGGTTTTAATTTCTTGAATCGCAATTACTGTTGATTTCTGAAAACATCGGATAGACTGTCAAGCCTTGGTAACTACATGTACTAGCATCAAGCAGTATAAAATGACTTAAATATGATATGTATATTTGACATTTATAAAACATGCTGAGGAGAATTGAAGAGTGACTTGTAAAGCACAAGATTTGTTGCTATGGTAACAGTCGTAAAATATTCACAAGGGATTTATTTTTTGTGAGTTTTGACATATTCAAAAAATTTTAAAGGCCCAATATACGTAACTTTCGTCAAAACTTGAAGCGAAAATCAAGCCTAATAACTTATTATATTTATAGATTTAGTTAAGATTAACTGATATCAGCAATATTCAAGATGAATTCTTTCGCGGTTACCGGTACAGCAGCAGTTGAAACACGCTATTTGTAAACACGCGTCCATTTCGAACCGTCTTCTACCTTCTGTTTGTTGTTGAAGTGGGCCCCACCTGAATTATTTTCAATTCTTTGGATTTTTCTGTCAGGAGTTTCTTGTTAGTTACCGCTCAGGTTTACTTCGTTTTAGGCTTATTTTTGCATGGTTATCAACTGGATTTTTTTTCAGGATTTTTCAGAATCACGAAAATTCCCATGAAGTTACGTATATTGGGCCTTTAAACCCATACTACATACTATAAGTAACTACACTGTATTTTGTTATTAATTTATTCAAGAATTTTTTCACATTTTAGCTTTTCATTTTGTCATTAGTTACTTTTATTTTGGTTATTCTATTTTGTTAGTTCAATAATTGTGTTATATATATGTGAAAAACTGTTTTACTTTACTCCGTCCAATGCTTTAATAGGTGTTCAATATAGTTTTACAGTGAATTGTTTGGAGGTCTATGAGATGTTTACTCATCCACTCCTGAAATTTCATAATGAACTATTCCAACCTTTGAACCGGAAGAGTTCAAAATTGTCTTCAGGGTTGAATGAGTTCATGTAAGATTTCAAAATCTCTCTTTTGAAAAATTAAAAAAAATATTGAAAATATGTAGATCTGAGTTGAATGTACATTGGTACTTTAAAATTTCTGATGAATTGTATTAATTGACACTAGTCTTCACAATGGATTTTCTTTAATATACTGATAATTCTGTATAACGCCCTGTGTTTCATTTCTTTCCATTTGGTAACCATGGCTACTGTGAAAGAAATTGCTCGTTATTATTCATACAAGATATGCTCAAAGTATGAATGCAAGATTTAGTCAACATGGAACGTGGCAAATATGTTGTTTTGTGGGTTTTTTGCAACTTTGTTTATTTACTACAGATACATATCCTTGCTAGATCTCAAGGGGTTATTTTTGTATTGTTTTAAACAAACTCTCAGTGAGGTCATTTTGGGCCAGTATATAAAGATTACCGGACATGTGATGTTTGCTTATCATGTTTTTCTAACGTGAGTTCCTTATAATTTTTGCAATGAAAAAAATCTCTTTTTTTTTACAGTTTGAAAATTACCTACGAAGACATACCGTCAAACCACATTATCTTGAATTCGTAAAACTTGAAAACACTGTTAATTATAAGGACATTGTCAGGTCCAGGCCTCGGATATATATCACGGGAGATAGCGAGGTTCAACTGTAGATAAATGTGACAATCGACCATCACAAGTTTAGGGGGCCCATTTTCTCCCACAATGGTCAGATATAGTATTTAGAAAACCATTGTTTTTCATGGGAATTTTTTTATCCTGTTTTCGATCAGGAAACAATTGCTGTTGCAGGAGTAATGAAAAGAACTCCAACACGTACCACTTGGGTTTGAGCCACAGACCCTTCAGTCTACAGCCGGACACTTCACCACTTTGAGAAAGGGAAATTCTCACTAGCTGTGGCTGGTAATTGAACTTCTTCACTACTCCCTCCTTCACAAAGGCTGCAACCTCCAAAGGCAACAGCAACCTAGGTTCGATATATCCAATGAAGAATCTCATTCTCCTAAAGTTTCTTCCCTTTGAGTGGTCAATGGCACAAATCTTGTAGTAAGAAGAAGAACAGATTTTTTTTTTCAGGTTCAGAAAGATGTTTTAATTTCCCAGCATTGGGATTATTCCTCTTACCTAATGTAACCCCACACAGGGAAATACCTTGTCAGCGCTGGGGTTCTTACAAGAGACATTTATAGTCTCTTGATGGACTCACTACTATTTGATCATTGAGGGAAAATTCAACTAGCTGAGGCTATAGTTTGGCAACGTGTATACTCTTTACTTCTACACTAGTGGGTACCCAGAAATGTTTCCTTATTCTCGGCGAAATTTATCTTATGAGTTAACATACAGTATGAAGTTAATTGTGGGAGAGAATTGGGTTATACTTAGTACTGATAGCCAACAGTGACTTAATTTCCCAGTCAAAAGATCTCCAGAGGTAACACTTCCTGTTGATTGCCAAGTCTTTCAGCTCCGTTAAAATCATTGATAGATTTGATTACCAAACACTTCAGCCATTTTGTATGTTTTTGTAAATAAATGAATGATGAATATATAGTAGCATTATGTAACCTGGCCCCAGTTTCATGAACCTTCCATAAATTAAGGAAATTTCTTAACTTTTTTTAACATCTCTATTGGAAAGCATTACGGAAGTTCAGAAAAGTTCCTTGACATAAGATTTTCCCCTTTACTTCTGTAATGCTTTCCTTATGCTTTCCGATGTTACTTCAAGGAAGTTCCAAAAGTCTTTTAGAATGTTCTTGAAACTGGAGCCTAATGTCCAGGGCTCATGCTTCATCTGACTTCATGTATACCTGATGCTTGTAACTATTTTCTTTCTGATGTATTTTTAGGTCATGTTTCTTTGCTGCAGGTGTTTATCTTTTGTAGAATATTTTTTCATCGTTTAATTTTTATGCAAAAAAGTTTGAGATTAAATTTAACATAGCAGGTGCACATGTATTGTTATATGAACCAGATTTCAGAAAATTCACAATGTCATTGTGTATATATGTAGATCAGATCCACAGTATAGCGAGAATTGAAGGTTTAAGATAATTGGTCAAACAATTCATGCCTTGCAGATCATTCAAATATGATAAACAATATATATTTTAAATTACAGTGGATAACCTTCTTTGATGGGATTTCGTTATTACATTATATACAGTAGGTAGTTCAAGACATTTTTTTTTCCTCTACATGAACGGCTTGCGTGAAATGTCTTGTGCTAATATATCCTGTTTTATGGTAGTGTTATTGTCTGCTTGCAGAGGTTTTCCTACAGTAACATTAGGGGCCGAATATACAGTGTAGCCCCTTTCCTCTTAAAAAATTTGGCTGTCATTCCCAGTTTGTTGTCATAAAACTCCAAAGGGAAGATGCAATAAATTTTTGATAGGCATTTTCTTGAAAAATTGGTGCGGTTTTGCATTCCCATGCTTGAAAAACTCCATGAACCCTGAAACTAGGAAAAATTTTGAAGGAATTTTTAAAACACTGGTGCTTACACTATATTAGATTTGGTCTGTTTTAATTTGTGGTAGAAACTGTACACGTTCACCCCTTAAGTCACATTTGAACTCTTCCAATTCAAAGGCTGGAATAGTTCAAAATGAAATATCAGGGGTTCAAGTATGTAAGCTGAAGGTGGTTTAGTTCATGTACTCAGTAACTTCACAGGCCTAATGCAGACAACAACTGGTATGCATGCAGACGAGGAACAAAGACTCTTCATCAATGTACGATTTGATTGCAGTTCTGGCTATCAAAGGCTCGTTCTCTGAGGAGGGGCGGTAATTAGGGTAGATACGGTTAATTTGCCGCATTGCATTCCGCTGTTTGTTCCTGCCAGGTGGGGGTACGGAAATTGCTGGGGACAAAGAGGACTGTACTATGGTGAGATACTGCAGACCAGAGTTGAGTTGAGATTCACAGGGGATGAAATTAATTTTTGGATGTTTTTTGGGATATTTGCCAAGTCTTTGTTAGGACCTGCAACAGATAGGTCACACAGTATAGTTTTCCAACCTTCTTTGTTTTCAACTCGCAATATACACTCTGCAGAAGAATTCAATAATTTTTGGGGCTTGGCATCCATAGGTCATATGAGTGCACAATAGTAATTCTATTTTTCCATCTGCCTATTGTTCTGCAATGTTTATATACTCTTTCAATAATGGAGATTATTTCAGTATCTTAGGGTCATGTATAAAGAGCAAGTGGTCCTTATTGACCTGTTAGTTTACTGGTAGACAATTTCTGATATCGTTCTTTCAGAATTAAAATATTTCCTCTCTTTGTCTTATACAGACATTGACACATACATTTCGGGTACTACTCCAGAGTCCAAAGCAAATAGCGTGTTATTTCATGTCAGTGCTACACCAAGATTAATTAAAAAAAATAGTACAAATATGTAGATAGGTTTAAGAGATTTTCAAGTTTGTCTGTGCTTTACATCTTATTAACAATTTTTAATGACATGTCAGGGTTTTGGTGTAGGAGGAAAACCAGAGTACCTGGAGAAAAACCAATGACCTCTTGCTATGGAGTATCTACGTAGCAACTGCCCAACATACCGGGTAGGTCTCAAACCCATGACCCTTGTTGGGTGATGGAGAGCTTATTAAGTGATACATGAAGCAGAATGTCAGGTGCTTTTAATTTGGCCATTACAAGTTTTTCAAAATCGCCTTTCTCCCTAAACATCAAGGAGTCAGTGTGATACTGATCTATACTACCACTCCCAGGTACCTTAGCTAACCTTCCACCTATAGTACAGTAATGGTCCGCTTGTAGTCGACTGCCAAGCTTACACCACTAACACTGATCCTTCACTAATTGGCACAAATGTCACATTCATCTATACAGGGCTTAATAGTCTAGTGCCCTCATTCCTTAGATGCCTTCCAAGTCACCTATTCTCTCAGACGCAGTTCATAGGATGTAAACATGGCCCACATTTTCGGTAAACAGAGACGTCTGTTGGTAATAACGGCCCAGATCTCGAACATTATATCGCCTTGCAGGTATCGCAACAAACTACATGTAGTTAGATCAGAATTCTGTACTTTTTACGGGGTTTATCTTTTTCAATAATGCGTTGAACGTAAGGGCCTGATTTAGGAACATTTTCTGAAATCTTTTGTGTTGTTTATGGCTGGTTGTTTATACACAGACGTAAGAGATGCTGAAAGCCTGCCAAACTCCCCCGTAGATGCTAGGGTGTACTCCTCTTCACGGCTTTGGTTAAATCTGATATATTGCTAACAGACATTTTTACATAGAACTGTTTGGCTGGATTGAATATCATAACAAGAAAGTCCCCATTAACACTTACAGAAATAGAAAACTTAAAGATACCTAGTCCGTCTTCCACATGCTTTCCTTTGATCATTTCTATGAAATATGGCAAACATTTCCACCTGAATTAAATATCCCCATTTACATATTATACAGAAATAGAAAAGTTAAAGATACTTTGTCCATCTTCCTCATGTTTTCATTTGATTGTTTCCAAGAATATGGTTTCAGACATTTTGCATAGAATAGTTTGCCTGGATTGAATATCATAACAAGAAAGCTCCCATTAACTCATGCAAAAAAAATAGAAAACTTAAAGATACTTTGTTCGTCTTCCTCGTGTTTTTTTCTTTTTGATCCTTTCAATAAAAATCAGCATGCATTTCTATAGGACGTACAGCTTTTTTTAAGATATTAAATTTGATAATAAATAAATAGATCAGAGTTCATTTTTAAATAGATTTGAAAAATTTAAATGTGCCATTAATTTGCGGCATTCTTGATTGAATTACCAGGGGTACTCCTAGAAATAGCATGTGTGATGGACTTAGTCTCAGCATGTTGTTAAACAGTGTTTAAAATAGAGTTTTGGAGGAGATTTCTGTGTGATACGGAGCTTGGCAGGGCCATGGTTAGTAAATTGGTACAGCTATATAGGATTGTATGCCAAGAATGAAGGTGAGGTCAGCCTACCTGATACACACAGCATCCCTCTTGGCAGGTTTGTTGATCGGGCCATCCCACACACTGAATAGGTTAGGAGCACACCTAATTTTGACTGGATTATATGCTTAATGTTTTAACGTCTGCCCGACATTGCAAATTAAAGATTCATCTGTCATATTCAATTCTCATCTATCCCGACTTGGTTTAAAGTTCTATTATCATCTATCCCGACTTGGTCAGAATTTCAATTCTCATCTATCCCGACTTGGTTTAAAGTTCAATTCTCATCTATCCCGACTTTGTCGAAAGTTCAACTGTCATCTAACCTGACTTGGTTTAAAGTTCAATTCTCATCTATCCTGACCTGGTTTAAAGTTCAATTCTCATCTATCCCGACTTGGTTTAATAAAGTTCAACTAAAACAGTTTGTTGGGTTTGGGGGGTCACATTCAGGTGCACATTGGGTCTAATATAGTACATCAGCCTGAGGTATTGTCCAGTACATTTTACTCTTTATCATCATCTGTAATCATCATCAAACTTTTCCTTTACTTAATTAAGGCTCTTCAGAAAGTCAGAAATGATTGTCTAATCTCTCTCTTAACATGGAACCTGTACGACCTGGTATCCCGTAATTAACTTTCAGGATCTTGCCAATTCATAAACATTTCTTTGTCTTCAAGAATATTTTTGCTTTCTATTTTAAGACAATGTTTCTCACTTGATGAATCAAGTTTTTTTTTTTTTTCGTGGGATATTTTTTGTAACTGTAGTGAATAAGCTTTGGTGTGCAGCACATTCAATATAGATGTTTCTTTGTGTTGCCAAAATACACCAAAGTAATGACCAGTAAATGATCTCCAGTGCCGTTTAATTTACAGCCAGTGCCGATTGGTGGTTCTGGGGCTGTTCAGTGTGATGGGTACAGTTACAGCCACTGAAGCACGTTTCTACCTCATCCTCGTCAGCTGTCAGTTGTAATGAGGTGTTTCACTCTAAATACTCTCTTCTCATCTGGAGCTGTCTGCAAATAGAGCTTGTTCAGGCTTATTTGTAGTTTAAATGAACAATCCGTCATTTTTCGGAACGAGGGAATGTTTTATAAGATATAAAACTAAACATTCAAATTTACCATAGAGAAATCTATAAAATATAAATACATAGTTTGATGCTATTTGGTAGCTTAATTTATTCCAGTCTTTGGCTGCACAGTGTTACAAGTATTTAGTTTTGGACTTGGAATTCTCAAAACAAAAGCTCAAAACAGTCTAGCTTAACCTCCAACATCAAATGCCAAAACCTTTGGTCATAAATGCAAACAGTAGGTTCTTATTAGCTTAAGGTTTTTGGACTTAAGTCTGCAAAATCCTGCCACTTAATTTTCCCCCTCATTTTGTGTCAATGAGCTGATCAGATTCTTGTATGTGATAATAGATTTTTGATGTGAAACTTGATTTCTTGAGTTTAGATTTAAATCTTAACTTGAGATTGCCACAAGTGTACATATTTGTGAAACAAAAGCCAGAATTCTGAATCGTCAGATTTGTTCTCTTTTCCTCAATTCATTCTTTTGTGACCAAGTATTTCGAAAGGTTCCGGAATCGTTCCAGAATTTGTCAATTGCTCCTAGTTTAAAATCCATGTAGTTTATTTGTATGTATAGCGGGCAACATCTGTCCATCCTTGTGTGTGCTTTAACATGTAGAGGAGATAACATGTAGATTTTTTGTGCATAAACACTTTTGACAAGTGATTGAGATAAACAAGTGTTTAATTTTGGACTTGAAATTTTTGAAAAGGACCTGATGCAGTCTAGCTTAATCTCTGACATCAAATGCCAAAACCTCTGGCCATCATTGCAAACAGTATAAGTTTCTAAGCTTGAGGTTGGATTTAAGTCTGCCACTTTTTATTTGCCCTCATTTTGCATCAATGAGCTGATCAGGTTTTTGTTTGTGATGAGCTGATCAGGTTTTTGTTTGTAATAATAGATTTTTGATGTGGAGTTTGATTTCTTGAGTTCAGATATAAATCTGAACTTGAGGTTGCCACAAGTGTACGTATTTGTGAAACAAAAGCCAGATTTCTGAATTGTCAGAATTGTTCTTGGCAAGGCCATACATAATTAGTGTCTGACACTATTCTTCTGTGACCAAGAATTCCAGATCCGGAATGGGTGAATCGCTCCTGGTTTAAAATCCATGTGATAATAAAAAAAATTTTATGTCAGGCTTGATTTCTTGAGTTCAGATTTAAATATTGGCCTGAGGCTGCTACAAGTGTATTTGTGAAACGAAAACCAGAATTTGGAATCTTAAGATTTCTTATTGGCTAGGTTGTACCTCAATGTTTTTGTAACCAAGAATTTCGAAAGGTTCTGGAATGGTCCCGGAATTGGTCAATTGCTCCTGGTTTAAAATCCATGTAGTTTGTTTGTCTGTATAGCAGGCCATCTGTCCATCTATGTTGTTTCCTTATCCAAGTTGCGATCCCTCGGTCATCATATTCTTATGGACTATTTTATGCTGATAAACATGCACCAATGATTATTAGCCCGAGATACTATAACTGTCAAAATGGTGTAGGGCCAGAGTATCTCGGGCTACAATGATTATATGCAGTTAACACTTTATTGACTACTTTGTACTGCCATGTGTGATTTCTTTCAGCTTGCTTGATTCTTATCCTCTTGTTGGCATTCTCTTGGCGTTGGCATGTCCTGTTAAAGGACAAATTAAAAAAAAAGAGAAGATGTTAATTGATATAAAATAAAATGAATATAAATAACAATTAAAAAAGATTTGTTTAAGTTCCCGATTTTCAATTTCCCCGGGGTTTTTTTGTACAGTGCTTTCATTGCAGTGTACCATGCGTATTCTAGGAGAATGTATTATGGAAGATATTGTTATATTTTTTTTTGTAATATTTTTCTATAACATTTGTTAACGACAGTTAAGAGACCACATCCCTATCTCAAAGTATGCTCTCTTTCCCTTTCTGCAAGATCTCCAACACTGTTGTATAACGCCTTGCTGGAATTATCTCTTTAAACTGAAACTCTAGCTGTCCTGTATAGGCTTGCCAAGTTTGTTCGAATTTCGGTACTTCCTAGGCAGAACCATATCTCAAAAGTTTTCGGGAATGCGATACTTTTCTTCCATTTTAGAAACAGCAGAGGGTTTCCTGCATGCATTGTTTACCAGTGTAGCTAAATCCTGAAGGTAAAATTTCAGAATATAAATCCTCCAGGTCCGACTCATTACTAAATTGGTCATGAGATTGTAGACCCGATGGGTCCTGGCTATTGGCCACAAAAAACGATTCGTCAAGCTGACCATCATTGGTATTAACAACATTGTTACTGTTTTGTTCGAAACCGTACCTACCTTCAGTCTCCAGACGTCAAGCCAGCAGCTCGGCCATTGTGGTTCTGTGTCATGCCTTCCAAGCGCTCCTTAAAGGACTGCAGTTGCCGAGTGGTTAAGTTTTCCTGACATTCTACCACTAGCCCTCCACCTCTGGGTTGCGAGTTCGAATCCCACGTGTGGTAGTTGCCAAGTACTGACTGTAGGTCGGTGGTTTTTCTCTGGGTACTCCAGCTTTCCTCCACCTCCAAAACCTGGCGTGTCCTTAAATGACCCTGGCTGTTAATAGGACGTAAAACTAAATAAACCAAACCAAACCAAGCGCTCCTCAAGTTCCCTCATATATACACTTGGCCATCAACTGATATACGCTACCAGCGGCAGCGTTAACTACTAACATAAATCAACCCATTCTAAAGTTAACTTACCTGGTATAGGAAAGTTAATGTCTATCTTATAACATATAGTATGTTTAATTAAAACAAATATCTATAGAAATATGTTTAGAAACACTATGGTACATGTGCACCTGGTATTATTTCTAGTTCAAACTTAATTAAATAATTAGGGCCTTTAAATTGGAAAATACAATTTTCAATCACATTGTATTGTTTTGATTGTGAAGCTGTTGTAGATTTATGATACTTGATTAAGGAAAGACTCATCTGAAGTGGTTAAACTAGAGGATACTGGTTGGTAATGTGAGAAAAAAACAATTGCAAGTTTGGAAAAAATTTAATATTGTCAAAAAAACAATCAATAATTTGTTGAAATCAGTGTCGTCAGTTTCAGGAAAAGGGAAAATTTAGCCATTTTGGGAAATATGTATGTGAATCTTTAACTCATTCTCCCTTGAAGATGGATTTGGACTTTTCCAATTCAAAAGTTGGAATAGTTTATTATGAAACTTAAGGGGTGAATGAGTTAAAATCCCACTTCTTGAGTATCAATGAATTAATTTGTATTTAATAATCTGTATGGAGCGTCTTTGGGTGTATAGGTTATTGAAGGATGGGGCCTCCTCTAAAGAAAGAGGGGTTGGGCCCAATAGGGGCAATATAGATAAAATTTTCTTCTTATATCTATAATTTCATGCTGACAAATGTATTTGGTCTCATACTTTTATTGTATTTTTTGCACAATTTTTGATTTTTTGACACAAATGAAATATTTGTTAACTATTATAAGTGCTAATGATTATTTTGATGTACTTTACGTACAGGAAGAAATGATGGGTATTTTTGTGTTCATAAACTATTATTTGTCTTTGATACAGCCTTTCATGTTTGTCAATACTTGTAATATGCAGTCAATTTATTTCTATGTTGACTGCCTTCTAGAGGTCTGCAATTCAGCTTCAACTGTTCATCACTGATTGAATAGATCTGTCATTTTTATGCCCCTGCCAAGAAATAGTGTTTGTAGCCCTTGGCCTTCATTTCATCACTATGTCATTTTGTTATAATTTGTTTTCACTCTTTTTCTTTTTCTCTTTATCAGACAGAGATATTGAACTGTAATTCGGTTGTTAAAATAATTTTATTAGAATGTTGTGACTGACATTGGAGACCCTTGTCTAATACCGGTGTAAAACATCATGTAAAAATTATATGTCTTTGGCTGTCATCGGCGGTACTCATGTAGCACACACAAAGACTTTTCATGATTTTCCAACTAACAGTCCATATATATATAATTATTATAGTATCAAGTGATACTATAATAAGTATACTTATTTATATATATGTATATGAACCGTAAGCTGGAATATCGTACCAAAGCCCTGTAATGCCACATAGACAAATTAAGTAAAACTTATTAAAAACAATATTCTAGTCACCAGTTAGACACGATGACGAAGGGTCCCTTGTCAAAACGAAGATTATGTAATAACTTGTTCACCCCTGAAATTTCATTATGAACTCTGCTAGCCTTTGAATAGGAAGAGTTTAAATGTGACTCCAGGGTTGAATGAATTAAAACAAGAGATTATACTGTTTTGAAAAAGGGACATACTCCATGCGATATACTGTCTGGTAATTTGGTCAGAATACTTTATTAACATTCTGTATGTGTAATGGATATCATGTGCAATCTTTTGTTTTAGCTTTAATAATCATTAATATTATTTGATATCAATAAAAAGCATTTACTTATTCCCTCCTGAAACGTCATAATAAAATATTTACCATCGCATGGTATTGCAACTATATAACTCTACCAAATTCAGTTGGCATTCATAAGGCCATCAATGCCATTGACCGATTGTCGGAATCATCATTTATTCTGACGTAATGAATTGAACTGCTTTTAATTGGCATTCATAGGCAATAACTGCCTGACCTTATTAAGTACCACCCCTGTGATTCCATGTAATTTTAGAGCTGTCTGTCCTTGTATCATTATACACATTTGTAAAATCAGATTTGTTGATTAAAAGAAATCAAGATTACATTTCATTGTTTTTGTTTTTACTTCTATTAATTATACCAGTAATTTTATTAGATTTCATCAATTTGTTTAGCTCATAAAAATAAGAGCTTATACAATGGCAAAGTCCCTTTATAATGCTACTCCTCCTGAAAAGCTGAGCTGGTTTTGATGAAATTTAAAACATTTCTTGGACAAAAGGAGACTGATTATACAAAGAAAAATGACTATACTTGTACCTCGAAAATAAAATAGAACAAAATTTCTGACCTGTGTTTGAAGTATACACACTGAAGAATAACTAAAGGTAGGAGAAACCAACACTCCCAAGATGTTCAATAGCAGTATTGCTGATGGATAGGTACCAAATGATATTCAGTAGAGATCCTCATGATGATTTGAACCACAGAGCTGTACTTTAGAGCATATTTGGAGATATGATCTCTATTTTAACAGGTGACCTCTATTTGGAGGTATACACTATGACAGGTGAACTCTAGTTGGAGGTATACACTATAACAGGTCGCCTCTATTTGGAGGTATACACTATGACAGGTGAACTCTAGTTGGAGGTATACACTATAACAGGTGGCCTCTATTTGGAGGTATACACTATGACAGGTGAACTCTAGTTGGAGGTATACACTATGACAGGTGACCTCTATTTGCAGGTATACACTATGACAGGTGACCTCTATTTGGTGTTATACACTATGACAGGTGACCTCTATATGGAGGTATACACTATCACAGCTGACCACTATTTCAAGGTATACACTATGACAGGTGACCTCTATTTGGAGGTATACACTATGACAGGTGACCTCTATTTAGAGGTATACACTATGACAGGTGACCACTATTTGGAGGTATATAAACTTTGACAGGTGACCTCTATTTGGAGGTTTATACTATGACAGGTGACCTCTATTTGGAGGTATACACTATGACAGGTGACCTCTATTTGGAGGTATAAACTATGACAGGTGACCTCTATTTGGAGGTATGCACTATGACAGGTGACCTCTATTTGGAGGTATACACTATGACATGTGACCTCTATTTGGAGGTATAAACTACGACAGGTGACCTCTATTTGGAGGTATACACTATGACAGGTGGCCTCTATTTGGATGTATTCACTATGACAGGTGACCTTTATTTGGAGGTTTACAATATGACAGGTGACCTCTATTTGGAGGTATTCACTATGACAGGTGATCTCTATTTGGAGGTATAAACTATGACAGGTGACCACTATTTGGAGGTATACACTATGACAGGTGACCTCTATTTGGAGGTATACACTATTGCAGGTGACCTCTATTAATAGGTAAACACTATGACAGGTGACCTCTATTTGGAGATATACACTTTGATAGGTGACCACTATTTGGAGGTATACACTATGACAGGTGACCTCTATTTGGAGATATACACTTTGATAGGTGACCACTATTTGGAGGTATACACTATGACAAGTGACCTCTATTTGGAGGTATACACTATGACAGGTGACTACTATTGGAGGTATACACTATGACAGGTGACCTCTATTTGGAGGTATACAGTATGACAGGTGACCTCTATTTGGAGGTATACACTTTGACAGGTGACCTCTATTTGGAGGTATACACTATGACAGGTGACCTCTATTTGGAGGTATACACTATGACAGGTGACCTCTATTTGGAGGTATACACTATAACAGGTGACCTCTATTTGGAGGTATACACTATGACAGGTGAACTCTAGTTGGAGGTATACACTATGACAGGTGACCTCTATTTGGAGGTATACACTATGACAGGTGACCTCTATATGGAGGTATACACTATGACAGGTGACTACTATTGGAGGTATACACTATGACAGGTGACCACTATTTTCAGGTATACACTATGACAGGTGACCTCTATTTAGAGGTATACACTATGACAAGTGACCACTATATGGAGGTATACACTATGACAGGTGAACTCTATTTGGAGGTATACACTATGACAGGTGACCTCTATTTGGAGGTATACACTATGACAAGTGACCACTATATGGAGGTATACACTATGACATGTGACCACTATTTCGAGGTATACACTATGACAGGTGACCTCTATTTGGAGGTATACACTATGACAGGTGACCTCTATTTGGAGGTATACACTATGACAGGTGACCTCTATTTGGAGGTATACACTATGACAGGTGACCTCTATTTGGAGGTATACATTATGACAGGTGACCTCTATTTGGAGGTATACACTATGACAGGTGACCTCTATTTGGAAGTATACACTATGACAGGTGACCTCTATTTGGAAGTATACACTATGACAGGTGAACTCTTTTTGGAGGTATACACTATGACAGGTGACCTCTATTTGGAGGTATACATTATGACATGTGACCACTATTTCGAGGTATACACTATGACAGGTGACCACTATTTGGAGATGTACACTATGACAGGTGACCTCTATTTGGAGATGTACACTATGACAGGTGACCTCTATTTGGAGGTATACACTATGACAGATGACCTCTTTTTGGAGGTATACACTATGACAGGTGACCTCTATTTTGGGGTATACACTATGACAGGTGACCTCTATGTTGAGGTATACACTCTGACAGGTGACCTCTATTTGAAGGTATACACTATGACAGGTGACCTCTATTTGAAGGTATACACTATGACAGGTGACCTCTATTTGAAGGTATACACTATGACAGGTGACCACTATTTCGAAGTAAACACTATGACAGGTGACCTCTATTTGGAGGTATACATTATGACAGGTGACCACTATTTGAAGGTATACACTATGACAGGTAATCTCTATTTGGAGGTATACACTATGACAGGTGACCACTATTTGGAGGTATACACTATGACAGGTGACCTCTATTTGAAGGTATACACTATGACAGGTGACCTCTATTTGAAGGTATACACTATGACAGGTAATCTCTATTTGGAGGTATACACTATGACAGGTGACCACTATTTGGAGGTATACACTATGACAGGTGACCTCTATTTGAAGGTATACACTATGACCGGTGACAACCTTTTGGAGGTATACACTATGACAGGTGACCACTATATGGAGGTATACACTATGACAGGTGACCTCTATTTGGAGGAATACACTATGACAGTTAATCTCTATTTGGAGGTATACACTATAACAGGTGACCTCTATTTGGAGGTATACACTATGACAGTTAATCTCTATTTGGAGGTATACACTATAACAGGTGACCTCTATTTGGAGGAATACACTATGACAGTTAATCTCTATTTGGAGGTATACACTATAACAGGTGACCTCTATTTGGAGGTATACACTATGACAGGTGACCTCTATTTGGAGGTATACACTATGACAGGTGACCTCTATTTGGAGGTATACACTATGACAGGTGACCACTATTTGGAGGTATACACTGACAGGTGACCTCTATTTGGATGTATACATTATGACAGGTGACCTCTATTTGGAGGTATACACTATGACAGGTGACCTCTATTTGGAGGTATACACTATGACAGGTGACCACTATTTGGAGGTATACACTATGACAGGTGACCTCTATTTGGAGGTATACACTATGACAGGTGACCACTATTTGGAGGTATACACTATGACAGGTGACCTCTATTTGGAGGTATACACTATGACAGGTGACCTCTATTTGAAGGTAAACACTATGACACATGACCACTATTTGGAGGTATACACTATGACATGTGACTTCTATTTGGAGGTATACACTATGACAGGTGACCTCTATTTGGAGGTATACACTATGACAGGTGACCTCTATTTGGAGGTATACACTATGACAGGTGACCTCTATTTGGAGGTATACACTATGACAGGTGACCACTATTTGGAGGTATACACTGACAGGTGACCTCTATTTGGATGTATACATTATGACAGGTGACCACTATTTGGAGGTATACACTATGACAGGTGACCACTATTAAGAGGTTTACAATATGACAGGTGACCTCTATTTGGAGATACACACTATGACAGGTGATCACTATTAAGAGGTATACATTATGACAGGTGACCTCTTTTTGGAGGTATACACTATGACAGGTGACCACTATTTGGAGGTATACACTATGGCAGCTAGTGACCTCTATTTGGAGGTATACACTATGACAGGTGACCTCTATTGGAGGTATACACACTGGCAGCTAGTGACCTCTATTTGGAGGTATACACTATGACAGGTGACCTCTATTGGAGGTATACACTATGACAGGTGACCTCTATTTGGAGGTATACACTATGACAGGTTACATTTATTTGGAGGTATACACTATGACAGGTTACCTCTATTTGGAGGTATACACTATGGCAGGTGACCTCTATTGGAGGTATACACTATGACAGGTGACCTCTATTGGAGGTATACACTATGACAGGTTACCTCTATTTGGAGGTATACACTATGGCAGGTGACCAATATTTGGAGGTATACATTATGACAGGTGACCTCTATATGAAGGTATACACTTTGACAGGTGAAGTCTATTTGGAAGTATAAACTATGACAGGTGACCTCTATCTGGAGGTATAAACTATGACAGGTGACCTCTATTTGTGAGGAATACACTATGACAGGTGACCTCTATATGGAGGTATACAATATGACAGGTGACCTCTATTTGGAGGTATACACTATGACAGTTGACCACTATTTGGAGGTATACACTATGACAGATGACCTCTATATGGAGGTATACACTATGACAGGTGACTTCTATTTGGAGGTATACACTATGACAGGTGACCTCTATTTGGAGGTATACACTATGACAGGTGACTTCTATATGCAGGTATGCACTATGACAGGTGACCTCTATTTGGAGGTATACACTATGACAGGTGGCCTCTATTTGGAGGTATACACTATGACAGGTGGCCTCTATTTGGAGGTATACACTATGACAGGTGGCCTCTATTTGGAGGTATACACTATGACAGGTGACCTCTATTTGGAGGTATACACTATGAAAGGTGACCACTATTTGGAGGTATACACAATGACAGGTGACCTCTATTTGGAGGTATACACTATGACAGGTGACCTCTATTTGGAGTTATACACTATGACAGGTGACCTCTATTAATAGATAAACACTATGACAGGTTACCTCTATTTGGAGGTATACACTATGACAGTTGACCTCTATTTGGAGATATACACTATGACAGGTGACCTCTATTTGGAGGTATACACTATGACAGGTGACCTCTATTTGGAGGTTTACACTATGACAGGTGACCTCTATTTGGAGGTATCCCTATGACAGGTGACCTCTATTTGGAAGTATACATTATGACAGGTGACCTTTATTTTGAGTTATACACTATGACAGGTGAACTCTATATGGAGGTATACATTATGACAGGTGACCTCTATATGGAGGTATACACTATGACAGGTGACCTCTATTTGGAGGTATACACTATGACAGGTGACCTCTATTTGGAGGTATACACTATGACAGGTGACCTCTATTTGGAGGTATACACTATGACAGGTGACCACTATTTGGAGGTATACACTATGACAGGTGACCTCTATTTGGAGGTATACAGATTGTACACTATGACAGCTGACCTCTATATGGAGGTATACACTATGACAGGTGACCTCTATGAGGAGGTATACACTATGACAGGTGACTTCTATATGGAGGTATACACTATGACAGGTGACCTCTATGAGGAGGTATACACTATGACAGGTGACCTCTATATGGAGGTATACACTATGACAGGTGACCTCTATTTGGAGGTATACACTATGACAGGTGGCCTCTATTTGGAGGTATACACTATGACAGGTGACCTCTATTTGGAGGTATACACTATGACTGTTGACCTCTATATGGAGGTATCCCTATGACAGGTGACCTCTATTTGGAAATATACACTATGACAGCTGACCTCTATTTTGAGGCATAAACTATGACAGGTGACCTCTATTTTGAGGTATACACTTTGACAGGTGACCTCTATTTGGAGGTATACACTATGACAGGTGACCTCTATTTGGAAGTATATACTATGACAGGTAACCTCTATTTGGAGGTATACACTATGACAGGTGACCTCTATTTGAAGGTATACACTATGACAGGTGACCTCTATTTGGAGGTATACACTATGACAGGTGACCTCTATTTGGAAGTTTACACTATGACAGGTGACCTCTATTTGGAGGTATACACTATGACAGGTGACCTCTATTTGGAGGAATACATTATGACAGGTGACCTCTATTTGGAGGTATACACTATGACAGGTGACCTCTATTTGGAGGTATACACTATGACAGGTGACCTCTATTTGGAGGTATACACTATGACAGCTGACCTATATTTGGAGGTATACACTATGACAGGTAGCCTCTATTTGGAAGTATACACTATGACAGGTGACCTCTATTTGGAGGTATACACTATGACTGTTGACCTCTATATGGAAGTATCCCTATGACAGGTGACCTCTATTTGGAAGTATACACTATGACAGGTGACCTCTATTTTGAGGTATACACTATGACAGGTGACCTCTATTTGGAGGTATACACTATGACAGGTGGCCTCTATATGGAGGTATACACTATGACAGGTGACCTCTATATGGAGGTATACACTGACAGGTGACCTCTATTTGGAGGTATACACTATGACAGGTAGCCTCTATTTGGAAGTATACACTATGACAGGTGACCTCTATTTGGAGGTATACACTATGACTGTTGACCTCTATATGGAAGTATCCCTATGACAGGTGACCTCTATTTGGAAGTATACACTATGACAGGTGACCTCTATTTTGAGGTATACACTATGACAGGTGACCTCTATTTGGAGGTATACACTATGACAGGTGGCCTCTATATGGAGGTATACACTATGACAGGTGACCTCTATATGGAGGTATACACTGACAGGTGACCTCTATTTGGAGGTATACACTATGACAGGTGACCTCTATTTGGAGGTATACACTATGACAGGTGACCTCTATTAGGAGGTATACACCAGATGACCTCTATTTGGAGGTATACACTATGACAGGTGACCTCTATTTGGAGGTATACACTACAACAGGTGACCTCTGTTTGGAGGTATACACTACAACAGGTGACCCCTATATGGAGGTTTACACTATGACAGGTGACCTCTATTAGGAGGTATACACCAGGTGACCTCTATTTGGAGGTATACACTATGACAGGTGACCTCTATTTGAAGGTATACACTATGACAGGTGACCTCTATTTGGAGGTATACACTATGACAGGTGACCTCTATTTGGAGGTATACACTATGACAGGTGACCTCTATTTGGAGGTATACATTATGACAGGTGACCTCTATTTGGAGATATACACTATGACAGGTGACCTCTATATGGAGGTATACATTATGACAGGTGACCTCTATATGGAGGTATACACTATGACAGGTGACCTCTATTTGGAAGTATACACTATGACAGGTGACCACTATTTGGAGGTATACACTATGACAGGTGACCTCTATATGGAGGTATACACTATGACAGGTGACCTCTATGAGGAGGTTTACACTATGACAGGTGACTTCTATATGGAGGTATACACTATGACAGGTGACCTCTATGAGGAGGTATACACTATGACAGGTGACTTCTATATGGAGGTATACATTATGACAGGTGACCTTTATTTGGAGGTATACACTATGACAGGTGACCTCTATATGGAGGTATACACTATGACAGGTGACCTCTATTTGGAGGTATACACTATGACAGGTGGCCTCTATTTGGAGGTATACACTATGACAGGTGACCTCTATATGGAGGTATACACTATGACAGGTGACCTGTATTTGGAGGTATACACTATGACAGGTGACCTTTATATGGAGGTATAAACTATGACAGGTGTCCTCTATTTGGAGGTATACACTATGACAGATGACCTCTATTTGGAGGTATACACTATGACAGGTGGCCTCTATTTGGAGGTATACACTATGACAGGTGACCTCTATTTGGAGGTACACACTGACAAGTGACCTCTATTTGGAGGTATACACTATGACAGGTGACCTCTATTTGGAGGTATACACTGACAGGTGACCTCTGTTTGGAGGTATACACTGACAGTTGACCTCTATTTGGAGGTATACTCTATGACAGTTGACCTCTATCTGGAGGTATACACTATGACCGGTGGCCTCTATTTGGAGATATACACTATGACAGGTGACCACTATTACGAGGTATACACTATGACAGGTGACCTCTATTTGGAGGTATACACTATGACAGCTAACCTCTATTTGGAGGTATACAATTTGGCAGGTGACCTCTATTTGGAGGTATACACTATGACAGGTGACCTCTATTTGGAGGTATACACTATGACAGGGGACCTCTATTTGGAGGTATACACTATGACAGGTGACTTCTATTTGGAGTTATACACTATGACAGGTGACCTCTATTTGAAGGTATACACTATGACAGGTGACCTCTATTTAGAGGTATACACTATGACAGGTGACTTCTATTTGGAGTTATACACTATGACAGGTGACCTCTATTTAGAGGTATACACTATGACAGGTGACCTCTATTTGGAGGTATACACTATAACAGGTGACCTCTATTTAGAGGTATACACTATGACAGGTGTCCTCTATTTAGAGGTATACACTATGACAGGTGACCTCTATTTAGAGGTATACACTATGACAGGTGACCTCTATTTAGAGGTATACACTATGACAGGTGACCTCTATTTGGAGGTATACACTATAACAGGTGACCTCTATTTGGAGGTATACACTATAACAGATGACCTTTATTTGGAGGTATACACTATAACAGATGACCTCTATTTGGAGGTATACACTATCACAGATGACCTCTATGTGGAGGTATACATTATGACAGGTGACCTCTATTTGGAGGTATACATTATGACAGGTGTCCTCTATTTGGAGGTATACACTATGACAGGTGACCTCTATTTGGAGGTATACATTATGACAGATGACCTCTATTTGGAGGTATACATTATGACAGGTGACCTCTATTTGAAGGTATACACTATGACAGGTGACCTCTATTTGGAGGTATACACTATGACAGGTGACCTCTATTTGGAGGTATACACTATGAAAGGTGACCTCTATTTGGAGGTATACACTATGACAGTTGACCTCTATTTGGAGGTATACACTATGACAGATGACCTCTATTTGGAGGTATACACTATGACAGGTGACCACTATATGGAGGTATACACTATGACAGATGACCTCTACTTGGAGGTATACACTATAACAGGTGACCTCTATTTGGAGGTATACACTATGACAGGTGACCCCTATTTGAAGGTATACACTATGACAGGTGACCTCTATTTGGAGGTATACACTATGACAGGTGACCTTTGTATATAAAACCATACTTTTATCGCCGACCATCCGTTTCTAAAATGACAGAGCTGTTCACAAACGATAACATAAAAACTTTAAGAATTTAGAAGATATTTAATTCATTCTACGACTAACTGAGAGGAATTGCTTTGAAATATTTGATACATTTGTTCTTATATTTTTTATTATTCGGATGAAGTTAATTGGTTAACTTGTTGTTTACAATACCGTTTTAAACAACATGTGATTTTGTAAATCTCGATTTGGAAATTCCACGTGTATGAAGGTAGTTTCAAATTGATACTTATGCATTGTCGGATACCCACGGTTGATCTCGCGTCGCTAACTCACTCGTGAGAATTAGCGACGCGAGATCAACCGTGGGTATCCGACGATGATACTTATGTTGTATACGAAATTTCTCGCGATAAAGCCATTACCTATTGTCGCAGTGCGGTGTATTATAAATATTATTTGAATGGTGTTGGCTGCTGTCTCCGACATCTTGCAAAATTATTTTGTTGAATACGGAATGAAAGAAAATTGAAATTAAAGGGATCTACACTGATTAATTACACACTGACATAGGTGAATTATATCCTGAAAAATAAAAATGTCCTGGAAAATGAAATCTGTACTCAAGATGTGATTAAGTGGTTCCATGACAACGGTATGAAAGGCAACCCTGATAAATTTCTGGCCATGTGTGTTGGCAAAAAGTCCAATGATCTTTTTAAAGCTTTTAACATACACGAAAATGTTATGAAATGTGAAGATACCGTCAAACTTTTATGATGCGACATTGATTTTAATCTCAAAATGGATGAATATATAGGAAATATTTGCAAAAAAAAACCGTCTTAAGCTGTGTATTTTTAAAAGAATTGGTAAAGATCTAAGCAAGCGAGGGAAGATTTTGATTTTTAAATCTTTTATCCTGTCCTCAAGATCTACCAAAAAAAATGGAAAAAATACAGGAAAGAGCCATACGTTTTATTGAAAACGATTTTACATCTTCTTTGACTGATCTTTTAAGCAGAAATAATCTATGTTTTCTACGTACACGTCAGTAGGATTAGAAATATGGCTTGTAAAGTTTTTAAAATTGTACATAAAATAACTTCTGAATACATCTGCAACCTATAGTCAAACCAAAGATTTTTTTTATAATTTCAGGAACGAGAACACTCTCGAGGTGCCAAGGGTCAATACTACACGTTATGACTTCACGTACTTAGCTGTTTACAATAACTGAATACAGATTTAATCTTACATAATTCACTGTTCACCATTAGTAAATACAGTGTAAATCTGAGCAACTGTCTCTACTCTACTCTCTTTCCTCTCTTTCCTTTCTCGTTCTCCTTTATCGTTAACCTTTCATTACTCATTTTCCTTCTATACTCAACGTATCGTTAACTTTTGTTCTCTTTCTAAATATCATAATGAAATGTAGCCCTCAATTTTCAAGCGTAATTATTTCACTGGAGATGGGTTAATATAAGTTGCAAAACTTGTTTCCAAATCCAATTTCAAAATTTGTGTATTTGCTCTTCAATATGTATTGATTTGAAAAAGAAATAAAATAAAGTTTATACTAAGTCTTTCAGCTACCAGACTGTACGGGACCAGTATAACGTACTAGTCTGCCAAACCATTCCAGGAAACGTGAATCTTATCCAGAGTGTTGCGGGCTGTTGCACGCCTGGGACTGTCCTACAGTATATGCACCTGTTATTTATGTTTAAATGCCAGTGTGTTGTCTTTTGGTGTTTTCCTCCTATTGTTGCTTTGCTTGTTAGTGCTACTTGTGTATTTTATTTATTTATGCGATAATGTATTTATATCATAATTAAATTTCACTTACTATTTTATATACATGTAATCAGGGACGTATATGTGATCATATAGCTATATAGGCCTATGCTTTATTTTAAATAACTTGCATGCTGTGATATCGCTTGTTTTGTTTAATCTATTTGTAGTTTTACTCATGTTAGTCGTGAAATAGCTCTACAGAGCATGGACTTAGATAGGTCCGTGTACAGATCTAGAGCTAATGTTTTTCTTGTTTAACATATACATGTATACGACTGTAAATAAATCTTCTTAAATTGTAATATATATATTTTGTATTGGCCTATATTACACTATTTTGGATTATAAAAGACCAAAGAAGTACATATATCTGTTTATAACGTTAAACTGGAATCATTTCAATGTTTTGTGGCAGATATAAGATTACATGGTACGTATATGTATCATAATTATATTATACTTGTGACTTTATACGTCTCTGGAATATATAAGGTAGCACTTTGTATTAACTACGGTACCAATCGTCTATTTCCGGTGAGATTCGGGAAATTCCGCCAAGTTTGTATAATAAACAATTTGATCTCCGTCGCTCCGACGCTTAATCATGCCCATTTTGTATTGCTTTAGCATTCAAACACACGGAAGACCTAATATTATTTCCAATATTTTTGTTTTCATTTTGAGAAAGAAAGTAAACTTAACAAAATCTGTTGAAATACGACGCAATGATTTGATAACTACAAAAATGTAAGAAACGTGCTGCAAATTTCAACTGTGACAATGTGATTTCTTCGCCATGAAAGGTAAAAACGTATTGTCCTTCAATAACTTCAAAATATTGTATCGTCTGTTTGACTTCGTCAGCTGAGGGCAGATTTTCATGAGGTCAGATAAATATCCATTTTTGGGCATTACGTATATCTCGATGACGAGACGATATCTATGTATCCTTGGACCTTTTACAAACTGGTAACCTCAAAATGTTGATATTGGCGATAGTTCGTAGCTTTGGTGTAAAATGATGTTTTCAGACGATATTATGTTTCAGACGATGAATCATCGTCTGTTTGTTTACCGTACTTAACAGTTTAGGCCTAACATGTGGTATTGTTTCAACAGCCGTTGGACTCAGGACGGGACTAACATTGTATTGTTTCTTAGATAACGTAATTGCGTTATTTGAGTAAGTTGACATTCTTGAGATATTTTTCAGATATCATTTATCAATAATAATTTTCACTGGAGCTCTGTTCTTTCACAAAACTCTCTATTCTTTTATTGTTATGATGTCCATTTAATTTTATGTGTATGGCTGTATGCTAACAAAATATATTCATTTACATAATGACAGACAAAAGTAAGGATCAACAATCAGTTCCTATGGTGACGTGTCAAGTAAATATTTGATCCGATGTTGGCTCTTTGAATACATATTTTTTATTGGCTCTAGATTAATTTAAGCACTAGTACTGTATCTATATTGTAAGATCTGGTTTAATTTTATCAGTATGTCCTTGAAGTAATTGATATTCTTAACCTTTGTTTGAAATTTAATTATCTTATTGGGTTCATCATTATTTATTCATTTCATTACAGGTTATAATTGTACATAGCGAAGACAGAATGTGACACCATGGCAGAATATGAGACACAGTACCAGTCGTTAGCGTCTTATGACGAAGAAGAGGATACAGATGATAATGAGATTCCGATCCATGATACAAACTTCATGATCCATGTCGTTCCAGAGAGCTGTAAGCATCCATCACATCATAAAATTATTCACCTTTGAGGTGACATATTTCCCTCTATGTTCAAAACACAATGAATTTGTCTACTTCACAGAAATGTTGATATAATTGAAGTTGCAATATGCCGTTTCTGAGATACAAGAACTCTTTTGAAGTGGTGTCATAGAAATCGTTGATTTGATCATGTGACCGCGAAAAATTTAGGGCACTTCCCCATGGCGGCATTGATGATCGAATGGCAGCTAGATTCGATTCAATTTCTTTAGTTGCTTTCAATTAAAAAGGGACGAAACAAAGATACAGGTTCTTAAACTAAGTCATGGTGTGTTGTACCTAGATGTGTAACTGTCAGTCGTAAAAGCAACAATCTGGCAAAATGTAACGTTCGGATCGTTTCCAACAGCAAAGAGCAACCCCAATTACGAGCACTGTTGATTGCATTCATATTTCTCTATACAAGATAAATTCAGTTCATAAGTGATCTCAGCTAATTTTACTAACACCCCTTTTGTTTTATTTGAAGGTGTGATCCCTCTTTCGACCAAAACACTTTACCTCGCTTACCGTCATTGAAAACTTCTATTTAGCCGCCATTTTGTTTTCAAAAGTGCCCTAGATAAAGTCACGTGGTGATGAAAGTCACATGACTAAACCGACTGAAAGCTTTATCCCGGAAATGGCGTATTGTCTGTTATTGTCATTTCCAAATTCTAGACGAATGCTGAACCAATGGAGCTAGCTATCTGGTCGCCAACGATCGTCCCAGTCTAGTCTCTTGATCCGCTACATTTTATAATGATAGAGATAGGGGTGTACAGGTCTTCTCTGCTTAACCCATGTCTGCATATTGGTCTGATTATCAAAAATTACATTTTTACAATTTATTAAAATAGCTGCTTACTTAAAAAAAAAAATGTAAACAGTTTACACGCTTCAGTTTCCTTACAAATCTGACACCAAACACTGGTATTTTGACAGATAAAATACCCATTTTGCATTACCAACAAAATGCTGTTGCTCAGGTGAGAAATTTTGAACAGTTGAAAGCTGGAATCTATTGACAGTTTTTTGCAGATTTTGGTGTCAGTGATAATAAGCAGTTTTGGATCAGTAAATAATCCATAAACTCTGAGCATTCACCTCTAGAGACACATTTGAACTCTTCCAAATTAAAGGTTGGAAAAGTTCATTATGAAATTTCAAGGGTGGATGAGTTAATGGATATATTTCAGGAATGTGTTGTGTCATAGTAGATTTGACACTTTGTATTCATATACTACACCAAATTAAGTCAGTATATTTATATACCCTATATATTTGCCATAATTATAGCGCCCCTCACCCATTCTATGGAATTATAAAAATTATATAAGTGCCCCTTTTAATCGTTAACACAACTAAATGATTCTATTTAACTTTGTAGTAAACCTAGCTGTGCGCATATCATATGCATGATTACAAGAAATAAACCCACAAACTTGTTTATTTGTGTACAGATTGTCCGATATTGATGACAATCGTGTGATCACACATCTTGGCATAATACAAATGTACATCATCAGGGTTGGCGTTGAATCCGTCCCTATATCTTTTTCAAGCATAGAAATTTAAAAGGACCCCACTAATTTTCAGGACTCCCATTTAAACTATGCAGAAGGGCGCCATTTATTTTGGAAAGGATCCCATTTATAAAATACCCAGCGCAAACCCTGCATCATGATACTTTATATAAATGATGTTTTTCATCCAGATCCTACTTTTGTTATCCTATTAAGTGCCCCCTTGTTCTGGGACAAATTTTTTGGCACCCTGGCTGCTAATTACAGCAAATATGGTGCATGTAGGAAGTACATATAGTGCAATCTGGCCTTTATCTGCCAAAATGTCTCATTATATATCTGCAGATGAAACTCGGCTATAATACATCCCTGACGTATGGTAGATTCATGGAATAACATAAAAGACAAAAATTCAAAGATGAATACATGTGTTCAATCCAATCTCTTCTTTTGAGAATGCAGGCACTAAATTAAAGCAAGATTCAACATTTGACATGCATATCAGGGATCTAGAATTAAGGGGAAACTACCCATTTTTACTTTAGGGGAAAAAAACTATTCAAAGGGGAATTTTTGATAATCACAAAGTTACACTTTTTAAATTTTAAAGCACATTTTCAACTAAAAACAGCAAAAGGATAATCAGAAGAACAAATTTGAAGGATTTGGGTAGATGTTGACCTCAAAAATGAAGGAAAATACAATATTTCAGTAAAAAGCAAAACATTCTGAGTGGAAACTACCCATAAACGATAGTAAAAAAAAGGCCTACATTGACCCCTGCATAAAGTTCTCATGAAAAGCTGTTTATGTTTTGTAGCTCGCTGGAACCACATAGAGAATCTAGATGACTTTTTTGCAAGAGTGTACAACTTCCACCAAAGAGGAGGCTATGTCTGTATGGTGGTGGAGGACATACTGCAACTCATGTACGTTATCAGGCAATGTAGATCTACAGTCGAACCTTTTATCTCCAACGTGTATAATTGGAAGACCCTGTTTAATTCAAAGTATTTTGTCAGCCCCTACCTGTGTTCACTCTAGTCTGAAAAATGTTTTAGCAAAAGTCACTAAAGACCACTTTTCTCTTTTAGCAAATGAGAATTTCCTTTAGCAACTTTTACTCATTAGTAAAGTCAAAATTCAACTTCAAGTGTTAATATTAATATAAGTTCCGATGTATTTAACATATCATTCATTGAATTCTTATTATACATTTATAGAGAGTTAGTGTGTATGAAAATGGTTTATTCAACACAAATTCCATTAGCAAAAGTAGCTAAAAGTATGTACTTTCTTTTAGCAAATTAACATTGCAATTCGTTAATTACAAAAATGCTAATGGCTAGAGTGAGCACAGCCTGCAAAACTTCACACTAAACATTGAAACTAGCCACAATCCTGCTGAATTCTGGATTTGTAACAGATTTGACTGTAGATTGATTTTACCTGTGTTTCAAAATGTTAAAGATGATAATTCTTTATTTTATATGAACTACTCAAGCTCTATTCTTATAATTTGCAAGAATAATATCCATATTTGATATAATATATATATATGTTACAGTGTATTATGTTGATAAGATTTTTAGAAGTATTTGTCATGTGCATTTCATCAGGTATCTAGTAGAGATTATTTTCATATATATGTTATTAAACCCATAGACTGAAGTAGATATGCAAGAAATTACAATTTTATCCATATAGCATGTGCCTTAAACTTCATCTTAAAGCTGACAATGCAAGTTAAAAAGCTTTCTTTTTGAGATGTAAAAAAAATATCGGCAAAGTAAAAATTTCAGAAATCTTCTGAGATGACCCCCTGCAGGTTACTAAGGAATGGTAGTCATTTTGGTTTTTGCCTTGCTTGGAAACGAAAAGTCGGCCTCCCTGGGTATAAAAGCCATGCACCCAAATCTCAACAAGAAAGCTTTTTAACTTGCATTGTCAGCTTTAATTAGATGTAACATTGTAAGTGAAAATATCTCAATGCTATCAAAAATAAAACCCCAAAACATGCATTAACTTTATGATGATATTTTTTACAGACAATTTGTGTTTGTGGTGTGGTTCTCCACCTTCTTGGCATCCTGTGTCCGATATGAAGTCTTGTTCGCCAACGGACCTAACGTAACAAATCACAAGGTCACGATTCCAGAGGCCATCCGACCTTTTGACCAGTGTCTTGCAGAGTAGGTATTTCTGTCACCAGGTAACGGTCGACCAGGTATAATGCAGATTCAACTCATTCATCCCTGTATATACATTTGAACTGTTCCAGTTCACTTGTTGGACTAGTTCATTATGAAATTTCAGGGGTGAATTTAATCAGTGACAAATTCAATGTATTAAAGAAGATGTTGTGGTAATTTGTTTTCTAGGAGACTTCCCCAAAGCCAGTGTTAAAATGTGTGTCTCTCTGTACCCTGGCTTAAAATCAACTTTCTGTGCAAAAAAACCCAAAACTTTACCATATATGAGTCGCTTTGAATCCAGAATGTGTTAAATTGGATGTCCGGTTTCTTTAGTTTTCAACTTGTTTTCACTCAAACAGATGTGTTCTACACTAGTCTATAGCTATGAGCCTTTGATCAACTTTTATTATACTTCATTCCAGTACATTTGAAGTCTTTTAATTCAAAAATTGGTGAAAAGTCATTTATGAAATCTCAGGGATAAATGAGTTTAAGAAACCATGCTAAGTTTAACATGTACTGCATATCACTCAAACATGTACTATGTGTCACTCATAGTTAAATCAAACATGAATCAATCTAGAAACATTACAAAGAACAGTTATTAAGCAGTGATCAATCTACGTGCGAGTCCCGAGTCCAGTACTCAGAAAATTATGAAAAGACTCGTGAAATGCTTCAATTTAACATTGTAGGACCCATGAAAATGAATTGTAAATTTACCACTAATTCAGTTTTGGTTTGTTTGTGTTAAAATTATGCTTATTACGACCTAGTAACAGCTAGCAGGGTTCGCACGGGGCCTTGAAAAGCCTTGAATTTCACTGATGGCCTTTAAAAGCCTAGAATTTCACTTGGGGCCTTGAAAAGCATTGAAAATTGGCCTGTAGCCTTGAAAAGTCCTTGAATTTTGGTGTTCATCATTCAGTATATAAATATCCAAAGTCTTGTTTTATTTTCATGTTTAATTTTCACATTTATATAAAAAAAAAACAGATTTACGAAATAGAAACAGGTATTGTGGTGATGTCTTCTCCCAGTGGCCTTGGTATAGGTTTTAGGGGAGATAACTCCCACTGAATATTTGCTTACATTCAATGGTCATCTGCTGCTGCTAGCGCAGGCCAAAATGGGGAAATGGCGTTTTTTTACACTAAATGGACTGATGACGTTTATAAGTAGATTTTTTTGCTCTCTTGTTTCCTCTCAGGCTGACTCATCAGGTACGAATAACCTTGAAAATTTAGTTGCGGCCTTGAAAAAGCCTTGAAAAGACCTTGAATTTGGTTTGACATAATCCGTATGAACCCTGGCTAGAGTCATTTAAGGATGTGCCAAGTTTTATTGGTGGAGGAAAGCTAGAGTTTCCTGAGAAAAAGCACTGATCATGACCCATGGCCAGCACCTGGTGACTGGCATTCATAGGACTGTAACCCACAACCTAGAGGTGGAGGGCTACTGGTGGTTACGTAGAATGTCAAACACCTTAACCATTTGGTCACCTCGGCCCCTTGTCAAGGCATGTAAATGTGTCTCATTAGATTTCACAAATTTCATGTTTCAGGTTTGACTTTGGCATTGTGCTGTCCCTCCTGGTAGCCCTGGTGTTCTGGACATTCCGCCTTATCAAGGTCATCTACAACATCGTCAAATACACAGAGATCCGCTCTTTTTACATGCACGCCCTCAACATCTCTGCTGTAAGTATAAAGAGATTATTTTCCTTTTACATACATGTGTCCTTTAAAAACACCTGCAGAAGGTATGGAGAGAAATGTCTGTGTAGAAATTATTATAGAGAAATGTCTGTGTAGAAATTATTATAGAGAAATGTCTGTGTAGAAATTATAGAGATATGTCTGTGTAGAAATTATAGAGATATGTCTGTGTAGAAATTATAGAGATATGTCTGTGTAGAAATTATAGAGATATGTCTGTGTAGAAATTATTATAGAGAAATGTCTGTGTAGAAATTATAGAGATATGTCTGTGTAGAAATTATAGAGATATGTCTGTGTAGAAATTATAGAGATATGTCTGTGTAGAAATTATAGAGATATGTCTGTGTAGAAATTATTATAGAGAAATGTCTGTGTAGAGATATGTCTGAATAGAAATTATAGAGATATGTCTGTGTAGAGATGTCGGAGATAGAGATATGTCTGTGTAGAAATGTCGGAGATAGAGATATGTCTGTGTAGAGATGTCGGAGATAGAGATATGTCTGTGTAGAAATGTCGGAGATAGAGATATATCTGTGTAGAAATGTCGGAGATAGAGATATGTCTGTGTAGAAATGTCGGAGATAGAGATATGTCTGTGTAGAGATGTCGGAGATAGAGATATGTCTGTGTAGAAATGTCGGAGATAGAGATATGTCTGTGTAGAGATATGTCTGAATAGAAATTATAGAGATATGTCTGTGTAGAGATGTCGGAGATAGAGATATGTCTGTGTAGAAATGTCGGAGATAGAGATATGTCTGTGTAGAAATGTCGGAGATAGAGATATGTCTGTGTAGAGATGTCGGAGATAGAGATATGTCTGTGTAGAAATGTCAGAGATAGAGATATGTCTGTGTAGAAATGTTGGAGATAGAGATATGTCTGTGTAGAGATATGTCTGTGTAGAAATTATAGAGATATGTCTGTGTAGAGATGTCGGAGATAGAGATATGTCTGTGTAGAAATGTCGGAGATAGAGATATGTCTGTGTAGAGATGTCGGAGATAGAGATATGTCTGTGTTGAAATGTCGGAGATAGAGATATGTCTGTGTAGAAATGTTGGAGATAGAGATATGTCTGTGTAGAGATATGTCTGTGTAGAAATTATAGAGATATGTCTGTGTAGAGATGTCGGAGATAGAGATATGTCTGTGTAGAAATGTCTGAGATAGAGATATGTCTGTGTAGAAATGTCCGAGATAGAGATATGTCTGTGTAGAAATGTCCGAGATAGAGATATGTCTGTGTAGAAATGTCCGAGATAGAGATATGTCTGTGTAGCAATGTCCGAGATAGAGATATGTCTGTGTAGAAATGTCCGAGATAGAGATATGTCTGTGTAGAGATATGTCTGTGTAGAAATTATAGAGATATGTCTGTGTAGAGATGTTGGAGATAGAGATATGTCTGTGTAGAAATGTCGGAGATAGAGATATGTCTGTGTAGAGATGTCGGAGATAGAGATATGTCTGTGTAGAAATGTCGGAGATAGAGATATGTCTGTGTAGAAATGTCGGAGATAGAGATATGTCTGTGTAGAGATATGTCTGTGTAGAAATTATAGAGATATGTCTGTGTAGAGATGTCGGAGATAGAGATATGTCTGTGTAGAAATGTCGGAGATAGAGATATGTCTGTGTAGAGATGTCGGAGATAGAGATATGTCTGTGTAGAAATGTCGGAGATAGAGATATGTCTGTGTAGAAATGTCGGAGATAGAGATATGTCTGTGTAGAGATGTCGGAGATAGAGATATGTCTGTGTAGAAATGTCTGAGTAGAGATATGTCTGTGTAGAAATTATAGAGATATGTCTGTGTAGAAATTATAGAGATATGTCTGAATAGAAATTATAGAGATATGTCTGTGTAGAAATTATTATTATAGAGATATGTCTGTGTAGAAATTATTATTATAGAGATATGTCTGTGTAGAAATTATTATTATAGAGATATGTCTGTGTAGAAATTATTATTATAGAGATATGTCTGTGTAGAGATATGTCTGTGTAGAAATGTCTGAGTAGAGATATGTCTGTGTAGAAATTATAGAGATATGTCTGTGTAGAAATTATTATTATAGAGATATGTCTGTGTAGAAATTATTATTATAGAGATATGTCTGTGTAGAAATTATAGAGATATGTCTGTGTAGAAATTATTATTATAGAGATATGTCTGTGTAGAAATTATAGAGATATGTCTGTGTAGAAATTATTATTATAGAGATATGTCTGTGTAGAAATTATAGAAATATGTCTGAAGAAATTATTAATATAGAGATATGTCTGTGTAGAGATATGTCTGTGTAGAAATGTCTGAGTAGAGATATGTCTGTGTAGAAATTATAGAGATATGTCTGTGTAGAAATTATTATTATAGAGATATGTCTGTGTAGAAATTATTATTATAGAGATATGTCTGTGTAGAAATTATAGAGATATGTCTGTGTAGAAATTATTATTATAGAGATATGTCTGTGTAGAAATTATAGAGATATGTCTGTGTAGAAATTATTATGATAGAGATATGTCTGTGTAGAAATTATAGAAATATGTCTGAAGAAATTATTAATATAGAGATATGTCTGTGTAGAGATATGTCTGTGTAGAAATGTCTGAGTAGAGATATGTCTGTGTAGAAATTATAGAGATATATACCTAGGCCTTATTCAAGTTATTGCATCCAGTCTCTCAATATACCTACAATAAATGTACAGGAATTATGTTCCTTTTATTGACGTACGTTACATTTTATGAATATCTCTGCATAAGTATACAGAGAAATATCTCTGCAGAAATTATGGAGATCAAACCTTTTTACATCCAATCTCTCAATATCTCTGCAAGAAGTATACAGATTATGTTCCTTTTACATAGTTCTTGATAAATATCTCTGCAGAAGATTTACAGAGAAATATATCCTCAGAAATTATAGAGAGATCAAACCTTTTTTGTCCAATCTCTCAATAACTCTGCATTAAGTATACGAAGAACCTAATTTTACCTTTTATGAACATCTCTGCAGAAAATATACAGAGGTCAGACTTTACATACACACAACATCTGAATGATATATGTACTGCAATAAGTATACAGGGATTCTGTTCCTTTTACATACAGTCCTCAGGGTGTGCATTGAAGCTGTCCCTATATCTTTTTTCAAGCATAGAAACTGAAAAGGACCCCACTAATTTTCAGGATTCCCATTTAAACTATGTTGAAGGACCCCATTTATAAAATACCCAGCGCAAACCCTGGTCCTTTATAAATATCTCTGCAGTAACTAAATACACAGATACTTGCTTCTTTTAAATGCATGACTTTAATATTTCCATATGAAAACCTTACCTTTTACACCCATGCCATTAGAATACTCCAGGGTCAGATTATAAAATTAGTCAGGTAAATTTCACTGTATCAACAATGCATTGAGTTGGTTATTTTGTGTCTGCAGGCTGAATTGCCTAACATGACCTGGCATGAGGTACAGAGATGTCTGTTGGAGGTACAGAAGGAACAACAGATGTGTATTCACAAACAAGAACTCACAGAGTTGGGTAAGTAACTGTGTACTAGAGGAAAGTGACCTATGTCCATAGATTTCTTCAGCTGCTGTATCTTCTGTATATGCAGAAACAGTTTTTCCCAAGTTTTGAAAAAATTGATGGCATCTAGATCTATTTGAATATTTTTGGTAATAAGGTATATGCAGAAACGATTTTCCCAAGTTTTGAAAAAATGGATGGCATCTATTTGAATAATTTGGGTAATTTTATTATAATGTCTTCCATTATTAATTATCATTGATTGTCTGTTATTTGTTAAAGAGTTTTAAAAAATGACCATTATGGAGGCCTTTTGAAAATAAGTATTTCTGTGTATTTCTTCCACTTAACGAATGGCCAGATTTTCATGATTTTTGTGCTTGATTGATCATTTAAAATTGTCAGTGTGTCGCCAAATTTGTTTTAAGAGCCATAATCTGATATCATTGATTGATTCCTACAGCCAAGCAATTTAAATTGTTTTAACTGATAAGCTGCCCATACAATATATATGACTGCATATAATCAAAAAGTGTTAATAATGTAATCAAGACACTGCTCATTACCTGAATGGGGTATGGAAAATCAAAATATTTTATCCATTGCCAACTATCTATATTCATTGACTGTTTATTCTTTCTTTTCTTTTTGTAAAGTTTTACTTGTGTTAAAATCTGGAAATGGATATGCAATGTGTTTTGGAATATAATTATTGCATGGAAAATACTTGGTTTACCTGAAAAAGTCCTGCAGGCTAAAAAAATCTTGTATGTTTATATCCTGTTTGTCTGGAAATATGCCATGTTTAATTGCTGTATTTTATGTTTCAGATCTTTACCACAGAATTCTTAGATTTAAGAACTACATGATTGCTATGGTGAACAAATCATTGCTACCAGTGAAATTCAAGGTGCCTTTTGTAGGGGACTAGTAAGTATATGTCAATTCTAATTTATGAAGTAATGGATGGCTCTTTCCAAAATTTCATAAATTATGCATATTCCCCTTGGTATATTGTTGCATTCCTTTGATTTTGTGACTGATCAGAAAAAACAAAATGGCTTACAACAAGCAACCATCTTTGATTTTCAGTTCATGACTATCATTGCTTTTCTGGAATTCTCAAATTTCATAAAATCAAGAGCAAAGAAAGGAGAAGATCTAAACTATTATAGAACAAATCAAGAGGTTGGTGACAAGATCCTTCTGGTCCATTGATATAGATATATATTATCTTTGATTTCAGTTTACAAATCCAAATTTGTTAATTCATGTACTGGTAGCAAAGAAACTTTTGCCCTCAATGAAAAAATCTATGTTCATGCAGTATTAGTTTTTGCTCTGTACACAACTTTTATTCCTGGTGTATAAGTTTGTGCATTGATGGGAAAAGTGGGGCTCAGACAAAAAATGTTGATCAAATCACATGTTTTCTTCTTCTCCTCACTAAATATTTTAGACCCCATTGTGCATTAAAAGAATACATTAAACCATGTTTATTTCTTGTTTTTACAGTGCTTTTCTAAGTACAGGACTGAAATACAACTTAGAGCTAATACTATTTTGTAAGTATTTTATTGTACAGTATTGATTTCGTGTATTTGAATTGGTGGCATAACGTTTCCCTGTTAAATAATGTTACAAAATAATAATTACATTTTGTATGTCGACAATTACTCCAAAGGTTTGAACTGTAAGAAATATTTCAATTAAAAGTGTAACTGACACTTATCAATAAGAGAGTATAAAGCAGATGTTTCCTGTTTCGCATTTTCTACATTGTTTACATTCATTTTATTCATTGTTTATTCCAGGGGGACCATGGTCACCATTTGAAAATAATTGGAAATTAAAAGAAGATTTTAGACAAAGTCATCGGAGGAAACATTTAGCAGAAATGTAAGTCATTCAGGAGTTGACCCTGCTGCCATATTAAATTAAAGGGTTCAATTTCAAAGAATTTCAATAATGTCTTTTTATCCTCATTCACATAAACAAAAAGATAGCGAATAATGAATTCAGTGACAAATTGAGTGTCAACCTTTTACCTGCGTTTACAAAAACAAATTAATGTTTACAAACTTTCTGAAATCTTATGTTATTTCATTAAATCAAACAATTTTTCAAATATTTTTATTGAACTCATTATAAAACTTACAGTATTTAACCTGATAAGCACACTGTGTGCTTTACAACAAAAGGGGTGCTCTTAATGATTACATATGTCACAGGGCCTGATTGCGGCCCATGGTGAACTTGGTGGCGGGAGGTCAATCAGGACCTGGCTATTCAGATCTTAGTCTGGGAGTCCAAAATATCAAATACCTCTAAAACATCAACTTACATACTTTTACACTATGATACATGTACAGGGGGAAATTACCCGTTGGAAATCTGGGTAGGAAAATAACATATTTTTTTGTTCAATTTATATACTTGTTTATAGTAAAAATAACATGTGAAAACATTTGAATTCAGTATAACATTTTATTGGTTTTAATTAGAGCAGCTGTGCTCTTAAAAAAGGTGAAGTGGGGTGTGTGCACTTATTAGGTTGAATACAGTAATGTACATTGAATTGATTCATATGCTGATAAGTATAGCAAGAGTGAGTCCAACACAGTGTTTCTTCCAGAAATTTATTCCTTCAGTGCCTTACAGTCGAAACATGTAAACAACTGGAGGAATAAATTTCTGGAAGAAACACTGTGTTAGACTCACTCTTGCTATACTTATTACCTGGATTTTATGTGAGACCTCTGTATCTACTAGGATCCACGGCTGTTTCATCACGATCAGTACCGAACTCTACTTATAGGGACGTGTGTCTCCACCCCTTGTAGTTATCATATGTTGATAGTTCATGATATGTCTGTCTGCTGTTTTATCTTAACATGCATTGTTTGTGTATTTTAAAGCACTGCTTTATTAAATTCAAATTGATACAATTGAAACAAAGGTCATTACTTTTATAGATTTCAGATTTTATGTTCATAAGTTGATACAAAATAGCTGAAGAAATTCCTTTGGTTTAAATAGATTCCTTATGTTACCATTGTACAGTATCTTAATATAACAAAATTGACCGGTTCATGATCAATCACTGAAAAAGCTAGGTATTTTTGTTTAACAGTCTTTGTCATGTTTGAGAATCGTTTTTGAATACCTGTAATAATTGTCTGTGCTGCATGTTCCATCTCTCTTTGCAGGTTATCCAAAAGGATTTTGTGGATAGGTATAGCAAATCTAGTACTAAGTCCTCTCATCTTTCTCTGGCAAATACTCTACTCCTTCTTCAGATATGCTGAGGTAGGTTTATTAACCTTTACATACATACTTATACATTGTACAGTGCACTCTTCTTTATATCATGTTACATTTGTCAGACAAAAACATGAGACATTAAGAGAAACATGTTTTTCCACTTAATATAGTGCATTTCCAATCACGATATATCTCTATAACTAAAATTAAGCTATTTAATGTACATATGGTGATGTTGTATATAGATAACATAATTTCAATTAAAAATCATTTTTGGGGATATTTGTTATTTTCTTTGCAACATTTTGTAAACGGTGTATCTGAAGTCAATGGAAATTACATCATTTTCTGGATATTTTTTGTGATTGGTAAATTAAAACATGATATTAAGGGGAATTCACCTCAAAATACATGATATTAACCAAATAAAATTACATAGATTATATAGAGAGAAAAATGGTGCTTGGGAAAAACATGATATAAAGAGGAATGTGATATTAACACGAGTGATACTAAGTGGAGTCCACTGTATATAAATAACCTCTCAAGACGATAGACATTCAATTTAAATCAGTATCAACTGGTATGCTGGAAATTTGATATTATTTTACAAAAGAGGAGGCATGGTTGTCTAGCAGGGTTGCTGGTTAAAGTCACAGCATGGCACTTTGAGCAAGATATGTTACTCTGCTTGCTCCAGTCTTCTCATGATCAGCTGTAAATGAATATGTGGTTGGGCAGTACTAGAAATTGTAAAATGCTAGCTGTGAGTGCCAAAATGGCAGCACCGATTGTATGCACTCTGGGGAGTTGAGAAAGATATTGACTAGTTGCAAAGGCTCAATAGCCACAGATAATAATTTGCAAACCACTTTGAGACAACCTACACACAAGCAGTACAGTATATAATTGAAAGAACCTTGAATTATTATTGATATTGATAAAAAATATTAGCTTTCAAATAATGTAAATCTCAAACTGTAATTACTTAAATTTGATCATCGTAACAGAAATCAATGATGATTGCATTCTATTTTCCAGCTGATCAAACGACAACCTGGTATATTAGGAGCAAGGAGATGGTAAGCTGTGGTCTATTAATTGAGTTACAAGTCTAGTCTGTCAATATGGTAACGGGAGATGCTATCATCAGTTTATGTGTAATGAAAACAGGAGATGTTACTGTTACTGTAGCATGCTTATCAATAATTTGATAATACTGTTCTATTGCATTTGTTTCTTGTGAATTATTTAAAAAAAAAAAACAACAACAAAACTTGTTTTTTTAAAGTAGGTGTTTTATAGCAGAATGTGGTTTGCAATTCTTGTAGTAATGTATGACAACGTGTACAGTGGTAATAATTTGTTACTTTCAGGTCGAATTATTCCCGGTTGTACTTAAGACATTTCAATGAGCTGGACCATGAATACAATGCAAGGTCAGTACACTGTTGCTTAATCAGTTCTATGTCTATATATATCACTACCAATGTAAAAACATAGTTTGTTTCCATGTGAAGGTAAAAATTTTCCTGAGGAGCCCTGAAGTGGGTGAAGGCGCTGAAAAATTCAGTCGTCTTGTTTTTATTTATTTTATCTATTACTACCAATATGTACAAATATACAGTCGAACATTGTCATTTCGAAGTCTTCGAGATTGTGGGAAAACTTAAATTATCTTAGTATATTAGGTAAATGAAATTGGAAATTTAGTGTAAGTTTGGCTGGGACAAACAAATTTTTTCTTATTAAACAGGATCTTCGAAATAACAAGGTACGGCTGTACCTGCAATATAACACATTCTAAATCTAGTCGCTTGTTAAGAAACCATGATATCACACATATCAGCATGGTTCATACTAAACTACCTTAAAATAATTACGTTGATTATTAAGTTGTGCACATAGAGCAATGATAAGTTATTTCTGGTTCGGTTTTGCATTGAAAACAAGACAAACTTAAATATAAACAAGCATGAAATTTTGTTACATCAAGATTATAGAATTTTGGTTGATGATAAATTTTGGTTTTTATTTCAGATTAAACAGAGGATACCCAGCTGCAAATATGTACATGAATATTTTTACATCCCGAATAACCATCATTATGGCCAAGTAAGTGCAATTCTGTCCTTTCTTGTGGAATGCTTTCAAATATTAAAATTATTACCACATATCATGTCCAATGTGTGTAACTCAGATTTTCAAATGCTGAATAAAGTGAGAGTCGGGTTTCTTGAATACATTTAACTCGTGTCACTAGATTTCAGCAATTTATCAGTCTCTGATTATGTTGATTGTGAAACATTACATTTACAAACAGCGAGTGAAAGGTGAAATGCTATACATAGAAAGTGTCAAGAAAGATATTAAGAATTATTATAACTCAGAAAAATTTATTTCTTTATGTAACGGGAAAACAGAAGCATTCGCTAAAAGATGACGATTATTAGTCAAGTTAATAACAAATGATTAAAACGTATCTACCTTGTAATAAATGATAATCTATTTTATCAAAAGGTTTATAGTTCAAAATGCCTGCAACTTTATACAATAAGTTTGAGTTGAGAGGAACTGTGAGTGAAAGTCGTCTTTGTAATGTGATATATAAATTGTGTTTTGTGTAATTCCTTATGTTGAAAAAGCAAATAAAACTTTTCAAAAGAAAAAAAATGTATCAGTCCCTACTGGTAAAAACTTGGGCGGGGGGAGGGGGGGATTATAGTTTTTCTTGGCATCCATCATACATAGTACAGACACATGCATGTATGACGTTTAAAAGGCCAAAGTTTGTCAGTGATCTAGCAGCTTCATTCCTAAGGGGATTTTTTATGAAATTTCATGCAATAACCAAGGACCATAATATCTAGGACAAGTTCAAGTTTCGGGATATTGGGTCAATGTCAAGATTACTGTTACTATTTTAAGAAAATCCTTTTCAAGGCTCTATATTGAATACCTGCTTCATTTCTTGCAAGAATTTTATTAATCTTTACACAATGATATTGTATTGGTTTGTGTCACAGAAATGTCGCTTTCTTTGCGGCCTCAGTACATGATGAGTATTATGTTGTGTTCTCTCTATATTACCAGTATTGTATTGATTTTTGTTACAGAAATGTCGCTTTCTTTGCGGGCTCCGTACATGCAGTTCTGGTGGTTCTCTCTATATGACCAGTATTGTGCTGATTTGTGTTACAGTAATGTCGCTTTCTTTGCGGGCTCTGTACTAGCTGTACTGGTGGTTCTCTCTATATGACCAGTATTGTGCTGATTTGTGTTACAGTAATGTCGCTTTCTTTGCGGGCTCTGTACTAGCTGTACTGGTGGTTCTCTCTATATGACCAGTATTGTGTTGATTTGTGTTACAGTAATGTCGCTTTCTTTGCGGGCTCTGTACTAGCTGTACTGGTGGTTCTCTCTATATGACCAGTATTGTGTTGATTTGTGTTACAGAAATGTCGCTTTCTTTGCGGGCTCTGTACTAGCTGTACTGGTGGTTCTCTCTATATGACCAGTATTGTGTTGATTTGTGTTACAGAAATGTCGCTTTCTTTGCGGGCTCCGTGCTAGCTGTACTGGTGGTTCTCTATATATGACCTGTATTATGTCGATTTGTGTTACAGAAATGTCGCTTTCTTTGCGGGCTCCGTACTAGCTGTACTGGTGGTTCTGTCCGTGTATGACGAGGATGTCCTTAGTGTGGAGCATGTCCTCACCACCATCTCATTAGCAGGTAAGTAGATACACTCAACACAATGTACTGTTTATAAACAGTAGCATATAGTTTGTTTCATGATCAGAAAATAATATAGAAGCATGAAACAGTTACTATGAATATGAAACTTTTTTATACTGGCCTGAAAATAGCTTAAATACATAATTTCCAAAAAAAAAAGAAAAGATTTTTGGTCAAGTGGTTAAGGTGTCTGATGTTCTGCTACCACTAGTGCTCCTCATCCTGGTCGCATGTTTTAGGCCGAAGTGGGGCAGTCGCCAGGCTATTAATGGTCATTGGTTTTACTCCGGGAACTCCAGCTTTCATCCAACAGATAAACCTTGTTTGTCCTTAAATGACCTTAGCTGTTAATCGAATATAAAACAACAACAAATCTAACTTTATTTACGATTTATTACAAATTCATGTTTTAACAGGTCTGGTTGTGACAGCCTGTCGGGTCCTGATCCCAGATGAGGTAAGTCCTGGATTATACAAGAAGTACCAGATGTAGATATAAAAGTATGTAATATGATTCAATTGACGCGTGAAAAAATGATACGTTATTTCTGATATAGTGTTATTTATCCTCTGAAACTGCAGATTGTTTTTAGCTATATGCCTATAATTCAGTCCAAGTGCGTTTGTTTATCGTGAAATATTTCTGTGCCTCATGTGCCAGTTCAACTGTTAGTGTGAATGCAGCCTTCGACTCCCCGATACATTGTATTGTAATAATGATTTCTCCCTAGTATATATAGTACAGTATAACGATGATTTCTCCCTAGCATATAGTTCAGTTTAACAATAATTTCTCCCCAGCATATAGTACAGTATAACAATGATTTCTCCCTACCATTTAGTACAGTGTAACAATAATTTCTCCCCAGCATATAGTACAGTATAACAATAATTTCTCCCCAGCATATAGTACAGTTTAACAATAATTTCTCCCCAGCATATATAGTACAGTATAACAATAATTTCTCCCCAGCACATGGTATACTGCCCAGAGGTTCTGATGAGGAACATACTCTCCCACATTCACTACATACCAGACTACTGGAAGGGGAACGCCCACACCTACAAAGTCCGCGATGAGTTCGCCATCCTTTTTCAGTACAAACTAGTAAGTAACATGATGTAATCTTACATTGTTTGCCTGACATTTCAATAAAACAATATTAACACCAAAGTGTCACTTACTGCATAGGTGTTTTTTCACATGGTTCTTATTGGCATAAAATATTTTTTGCGTAATCGGTGACCCATGAAATGATAAGGAATTAGGAAATCAATCTATCTTTAAGTTTACCCTATATAGAAAAATATTCTATAGCCACTCAAACTAAATGACTTACAAATTAAAGTAATTATTTTATGTTGCAAAAATAAGAAATTGTGGGGGAAAAGAAAAAAAAAGTAATCAGCTTATATTACAGGTACTACTCAGGATTTTCATGGAAAAGGAAATATTTGACATGTCAATTGTGCGTTATACACTACTAGACCATAGACCGAAATATCTGCTAATTTTGTAGTGTGTAGGTATACAATTGTTCTTGTCAGTGGAAATATACATAGCTTGTATATGAATATTTACAGTATATCGAAGGTAGGTATGAACATGTATTAACTCAAAAACATTTTCCAGTTAGTTGGTAAAAAGGGATAGAAAGGCAGAATAGACATGAAATTTAATCTTATTTGAATGCATACCTCGACTGACCATTTTGAAAAGATTCGGGTATTACGGTAAACACAATTGCAACCAAATGACCATGGAAGTGCATGTACACATAGTGTCAGTTATGTATGAGTTGACCGTGAAAATTGATTTTGATTTGGCTACGCTGTAATACACTTCTGACAAAGTAATCAAGTCATGAAAACATAACAACATGGGTGATAGTTTTCCGTTTTGTGACGGAATTCCGTCTTTTGACATGTGGATGGTCAATAAATTTATTTCCAGTTTTTCAACTTTTCTTACTTTAATTTATTTTCAGTTTTTCATTTTCTGTTCCACTTTCACCCATGTAACAATGCATGTATAAAAGTTTTTGTTTGTGTTACATGTATCTTCCCACAATCCATACTTTGCGAACTTGAAGAAATTGTTTAGAAATGACTGACCGCTGTTGCTTGGTTACAGTCATACCTGCTGGAAGAGCTGGTCAGTCCCTTGGTCACTCCGTTCATCCTGTGTCTGTCCCTCAGACACAAGTCGCTGGAGATTGTGGACTTCTTCCGTAACTTCACAGTAACTGTAGTAGGAGTAGGGGATGTATGCTCCTTTGCTCAGATGGATGTGAGGAAACACGGCCATCCTGAGGTGAGTGGTCACTCTCGTACAACTGTTGAAGTAAACATAATATACAGAAATGAAGGATCCTCAGCATCAATAGCGGTTGTGTTCTTTTATTTCAGTTCAGGAAATGTCTACTCGTTTCGACCGCTAGATGGCCCTCATCAGCTCCTAGCTGTCGAAACGAGTAGAGAATTCCTATTGATCTTGAGGATACATTATTACTATACATTATGTTTACCTCATGGTAAAGACCTTTACTTACCATTTGGTATCCATCTATTGGAATATTGCCGCATGAGTGTTTGTTCTTTCACCTAACTAAGTTCTGAGGTAGTATTGATTGCAGGCACTCAAAGATGACGTAACACACACATATGCTGCACCTTTTAAATGTAGAAACAGATACAGTATGCCGAAAAAAATGAATTAAACTGCATCATACAGCTGTTTCATCCCTTCTGGGACTTGTCAGTGATTCTAGGGGCCAAAAGGTGGAAATGTAAAATGAGGGGGATCTCCCTCATTGGAGGTTTCAGAGGCTAACTCCTATGTGGGTGCAGGGTATATATATGTGAGCCCCTACTCACTTTGTTTCTATTTGTTTACAAATCATGTTACATTGAATGTTGCTTTGTTTTACACAGTGGGCACACAAGGTGAATACCGATGCCAACCAATACAACCAGGCAGAGGACGGCAAGACAGAGTTATCCCTCATGCACTTCCACGTAAGTATGGCACAGCATAAAACAGTCTCCTGACGTACCCTTGCAACAAGGTTTCCCAGGGTATATAAAGATCTACCTGTATGTTTGTATTTCAACATTTTGCATTCCAAAACTAGGTCACTGTTACTTTACTATAAACTTCAAAGTTCGAGTAGATTATAATTATACATTTTAACTTAATTTCTATAAAACTGCAAAAATATCATTCTTTATAGCATAACAATTTTTTACGTAGATATATATACAGTATAACCTGTCTAAACCACAATCTTTTCGGCCGATTTACACAGGTGGCCAATTTGTAAATGAGTGATAAAGTGAAGATAAAAATGTGGGGATCGAACAGTAAGGTTGCAATAGACATGGTTTCGGATGAAACAGGGACCAGGTTTAACTGGTTATACTGTAGTACCCTGTTATAGTAGTGTTTGTGTTTGTGTTACAGCTAACAAACCCGGAGTGGAAACCTCCAAACACAGGCGGGACCTTTATACAGACTGTCCGTGAGGAAGGTAGGTCATATAATAAAACAGTTATTGACCTTTGTTTTGGGTAAATATGAGGATTTACCAATCTTCGAAAAGATAATTTCCCTGCGGCCTGATAAATAATTGTATACTGTTTATAGAATAGCAAGGTCACAGTAGTTCAAGGGTAATTATGACCTCACAATGTTATGTATCCATAGTGTCACAATGTTTACCTAGCAACTATAAAAGTTTTAAAGGCTTCCTGATGATGGCCGCCAAGCAGTCAACCACAATCTAGATCACAGTAAAGAAAATAACTATTCTTGGATGTTGATAAGACTTTTTATCTTCATATTATAATTACTATCTTTGTTTGAATCGATTGCTTCATATTAATTTTGTTTTCAGCCCAAAAAGAGATGTCGTCCTTGGGTACTGCTCAGTCTGAAATGCCTGGTGTGATACAGGGCATGTTTAACTCCCACCTCCCAAGTCTGGGCCTGCTTCCTAGTACACTCAACCAAGGAATGGGGGTAGGTCTAGTACATATATAATTATGCAAAAACATATTTATTTTTTGGTGCACTCATGTTTTAGAACAAATGATGAGTTGATTTTATCACAATACTGGCTGTAAAAAGCAAAAAATAGAAACTGTAATTAGTACAATCATTATTCAGTAGAATGCATTCAGCACGAAAAATTGCTTAAATAAATTCTCTGCTAAAATATGTTCAGTTACATTGTGTGTAACGGGAAAAGGAATAGTGTTCTTGCACCAGGGATGGATCCCTTGATCACCAGACTCAAGGAAGTTTCTAGATTTTTCAGAAAAATAGGTTTGAAATTTCTGTTTTTCCTTTTCAGTACAACAGTTTAGCATCAAGTATAGCCATGCAGAGTACCCTGTATTCTCCGACCACGGCATCAGCTGCCCCCACAGGAGCCCCCGGAGGCCACCACGGGGTACACCACAGACTGAAGGGGGGTATATCCCAGATTGAGGGGCCCCTAGGGGCAGGGAACATCGGTATGTTGAGCAGCATGACCAGCTCTGGCAGTTTACAGGGAAGTGGTATAGGAATAGTCCCTCACAGTGCTCAGCCCCGTGTGGACGAGGGCACCTTGGAAATGATGTCACATGACATGAGCTTCAGTGCATTGTACTTACATGACCATCAGTTCAAGAGGTCGCGGGGTCAAAGTGGCGGGGAAAACCTTGATGACATTCGTGCCCGTGCCATGTGGCAACGACAGGACAGTAACCAGCCGACAACACATGTCCCGATGGTGCACATTCCGGAGACGCCACAAGAGGAGACCCATGGCGAGTCGATATCTCATGTACCAAGTACTGCTGGGGAGGAAGAACAGTCTATATCTCACCAGCCTAGCTCCGCTAGTGGTGATGGTTATCATCCACTAGAATAGACCTGAACTCCAACAGTCTATATCTCACCAGCCTAGCTCCGCTAGTGGTGATGGTTATCATCCACTAGAATAGACCTGAACTCCAACAGTCTAAATCTCACCAGCCTAGCTCAGCTAGTGGTGATGGTTATCATCCACTAGAATAGACCAGTACTCTGATATGTATACAGCGAAACCCCAACGCTTAAACCCTGTTTACTCGAATACATCTCATTCGTCGAATAGTTTGGTTGGTCCTGACCGAGTTCATATATGTTCAACCAACCTTGTTTACTTGATAACGATGTATTTCTCGAACCTTTCATCAGGTCGAGTTAGTGGGATTTTACTGTATTAATATTTCCGCATAGCTGTAATAAGTGACATCCTGAACTAGTGCTAAAGCTTTGTATAACATGCTGTATAAAAGAAAGGGGAAGTGATATTTAGCCGTTTTCATGATTTAACGCTTCATATAAATGGGGAAAATAACCAATTAACTTATAATTATGCATGTAATATGGTTTTACGTCTTTGGGAAAAGACATTTGTCCCCTTTAAAATCTGTATCTTAATCATAATATATTGTAAATAACCAAACTCAGTGTCATGATCTCTGTATTGTGTATGTCAAAGTGAATTGACGGATCGAAAGTTTATTTCATGCATTTTGCTTACTGGAAAATCATATTATCACTGAATGTTGACACCAAAAATACTTTCATTGTATAAAATATCACAGAAATTTTGTTTCTCTTGCCTGAGATACATTTTTCATGTAGATAGTATTTAGCTCTGCATACAACTGCTTAATTATTTGTCATAATGGCCTCAAAACTTAATCACATATCTTCAATATCCTGATGTTTAAGCATTAATCATCATATTTGGGCATTGACAGTAATATAGCTGGCACTATGTTGTGAATATTGTATTTTGAACTAATGTATTCATGTCAACTTTTTCAGTTCATTGTCAATATGCACTTTTGAAATCTTGATCATCTCCACAGAGAAACAGATTTATGCAATTAGCTGTTACAAGAAAGTTTTAAATCTCTCGTATTTATGCTGGAACAGAGGCTAAAACAGTTGTAGCACTAAGCACTTATTTTTGTGTACTTTGATTGTTTAAAAGTTTTCAATCACTTTCCATTGATACCAAAGTTTTGTGGAAAGCCGAAACTTGTTTCTCTACCTGCTAGTAAATCATTATAGGCTTACATTATACTACCCAAGTATCATGAAGCTACTTCTGTGAAAATACTGTAAATATATGATTTGGTGTACTCAATTTTTTGCAAATAATTGAATTCCAACAGATATTGAAGCAATTGACAAATTCACAGTACTTGTATACGGTAATACATAGAAATTGCAAATAACCCATTCATAATTCAGCAGAAATATTTCACTGCGAAAACCGCTAAAATAAGATATCCGTTAAAATATGAACGTTTACAGTATTATCATAATGAAAAAAATATATTAATGAACCATTAAAAGAACGACATCTGTAAAATACTACCCCATTGGAAATAGTAATGCATGTTGTTGAGTGTGTGTTTTTGTGTACTTTTCGTTTTGTTTGCTCAAGTGGTTATGCAGTTTAGTTCAACCATTTTCTATGCTCAGTTTCGTATTTTCCTTGTGTTGAAAAAGCCGTTTTCAGCCCAAATAACAGATACAACCTAAATGTGATTAATATTTGAAATTGAAAATCTGACTATTAAGTTGTTGAGTTAGGGTGCAGGTCAGGCCCCAATTTCATCAACATTCCTTAACTTAAGGAAACTCCTTAACTTAAAAACCTCCATAGGAAAGCATTTAAGAATTTAAGGAAAGTTTCTTAACTAAGGATTTCCCCCTTAAATTCTGTAATGCCTTCCTATGGAGATGTATAAGTTAAGGAGTTTCCTTAAGTTAAGGAACGTTGATGAAACCAGGGCCTGTGAAGTGGACAGTAGTGGACATTGTGATAACAATGTTTGCTGTTCAGTTTAGTCCATTGTCAATGAGTTTATGCTGTTGTCAAACACTATCATAGACTCTGAGGAACGTTCAAGTATAAAAGAGGGTTATTAAACCACTATCTCTAATTATCTTTAGGTTTTCAAGCCTGAAGTTTTTGTATGTTGTTCAATTTGATTGTTTGATTTTTTTTAAATTCTTTTCATTTCAAATTTAACAATTTTTTTATGCGATTTAATTACTATCAACGTACTTATTTTGGCAAATTCAAAATTTAGCACATATTTGTTATTTCATTTAAACAAATAAGCGCAATAATGAATTAGCAGATTCACAATAACTGCTGTAGAAAATAATATGCAGAAACTGTAATTAGCGCAATTATAACTAAGTCGAATTGTTCCAGCACAAAATCCCTGAAATAAGATTACCACTTAAATGTGTACATGTACAGTATAATGTGCTGCTTTTATAAAAATGAAAAGAAAATGAACAATACTGCAAAATTTAGTCGCGTTTTACCTTAATTAACTGGTCTTTGCCTCTCCCTTTCATAACGATTCAGTCCATTTTCATGTTTTAACAGACAAGTTTAACTCATTCGCCCCAGAAAGACACATTTGAACTCTTCCTATTCAAAGGATGGAATAGTTCATTATGTAATATCTGGGGTGAATGTCGTATGTAGTGTGTATAGTGTAAATAAACATTAGTAGATCTACCTCACGACCTGCTGGGATTATGTAATCACTGGAGGGTAGAATCAAAGAACAACTGTAGGCATGCATGATTGATATACTCCAGTGAAATAATGTGAAACTGTTTTCTTTGGAATAAACAGTGGTTGGCCAAAAGTCTTTCTTTTTTCTTCTTTTGCTATATAGTCTTTGTATAACAAATTTTTCAGTGAATTTTCCTGACTTTGTTTATGGACAGATAATTTCAGTGTGATGCCATTTCTCTTTATATTGCTACCAATTGAAAGCAACATTAAAATGGGGTGTCAAAAATTTGATGTTATCAATAAATTATGACCTCTCTGGTCATACACATTTGAAAACAATGAAAATATTATGAAATGAACTTGGAAACAATTCTCTTTAAGTGAAAAATTTCATAAAACTTCATGCATGCAAGGGAAAATTCATTGCAAAAAGTCTGAAAAACAACAAAAAACATATAGCAAAATTAAAACATTTGATAGACTTTTGCCACATAACTGTTTGTTGCATTCACAAAATTGTCCAAACTATGGTCTGTCCTGATTGGTCATTTATGAAGTTTTGTAATATCAAATTAAATTAAGCCTCCAACATAGTGTTTGCTTTTTGTTGGCTGTTCAAAACTGCTTTTAGTAAAATATTCAATCAGGGCTTTATGATTAATGAAAGACATAAATATACAGATATTTGCTGTATTCTGTTCTTAAAATAGTTTTTAAAACTGAAAGAGTGAATATATCTTTTTACATTTTCTCCAAATTAAATGAGAAGGATGAATGTTAATTTAGGCAAAGATAGATTTTATTGTCAAAGGTTGAAATTTTCATTGTATAGATGCAAAAGTCGTCTTACATCAAATAATGAATTATTTTATCTTATAGCACTTTCCATTTCACAGCTGTACATAAATGCTCTGTAATGCAAGTCTTCTTATGTTTGCTATATGTACAGTATATAAATATAAACCATTTGTACAGAAAAGGGACTTTACATACCACAGTTATATCTCGAATATAATAGCACATTTTCACTTTTCCTCTATAATAATAATCGTACCTTTGTTTCACAGGATCTACTCAAAATATTTCAAATGAACTATTCCAATCTTTTAATTGGAAGAGTTCAAATTTGTCTTCAGGGGTGAATGAGTTAAAACTCCATCCTATATGATTGTATGGTAGACAAAGTGAAAAAAAATTGTGACATAATTTTCATGGTATAAGCTAACTCTTGGTGAATTGCTACTTGTTTGTTAGATCTAATAATCATTTAAGATATTTGGATCCCGTTATTTGAAAAAAAAATATCTTAAATAATAACCATGACGTAAGGAATGTAGTTCCATTCACTCCCTCACCCCCGAGGTTTCATTATTAACTCTTCCAATCTCTGAATGGGAAGCGTTTAAATGTGTATTCAGGGGTGATTCAGTGAAACCATTAGATTTGAAATGTAATAATTTTGTGTAATAACTCGATCACTTGTGTCACACCCGGTTAAGACTAAATGTAAGTGTTCCGTGATAGCTACTCAGTGGTAAGCTTCATTGTAAGCCTTGGTGTAAATATATGTTTATAAAAGAGTTTTATTTGTAAAGTATTTATTCTTCCATGATTCATGTTTGTAAATAAAATTTTAATGAACAATAACTTGATTATGACTTTGTTTCTGTCATAAATATCTATAATTTACATGTAATTGCTTTGTCAAAATTTCAAGCTGAGAATATCCTGGCATGCAGAAAATGTCTGTCCATCCTTCTATCAGGTCCAGCCTGCTGTTGTACCGAACTGCATGATCTTATTAAATAATTTCTTTAAAATTCTAGTCTCCTACTGCACATGTTGTAACCATATGAAAAAAAGATATATCACTAAGGCTAGGTGATTATATTTCGAAGAAATGTAGTACCCCTAGGGCAGAAAGGATGAAACCCAAGCAGATGCATATTTAAAGTTGCACACTTATTTACGCGGCCAGTCATTAAGATATTCTACCTCTTGAACTAATACATCTCTGTTGTTAAGTTCAGTGTTCATCACGTTGTGTAGTGACTGTAAGTGGAGAGATGAATTGGATCATACTGCTTGTACTAGACCAATTTTCCTCTGGTCTCGACACCATATCTGCTGTGGAGTCCCAACGCCAGACACCTACCTGTCAAAATGTCTAAGTCTGGAGTCAGACCCATAGGAACCCACACCAGACATTCGGGCTATGCTAGCTTGTACTAGGATTTCCTCATGTGTTCAATCTCCTCAGTGAAAACGAACTCGGTAATTCAGGTCATGGCATAAAAACAGTGGAGATCCCGACCATATGCTTAACCATTATATGAATCAATTAACTTCCGTTGCGTATCGAGGCATGGTGACTTTCAACCCGTGGGATGTAGCTATTCTGTCCGATACTATGCCCAGTCATCCCCATGGATAAACAACTGACACTATTTTCACTTTCACTTTCATGAGTAACTTACTTTTGCCGTGGTCGCAGCACAAGAAAATGAGCCAATCACGGCGTGTTTCATACGATTGTAGTCCCTACCGAAAATTTGTTCTGTCTAAGTACAGTGATTCTGAATAATTTAAATAGATAATTGTCGACATATTGTGCATTGAATGAAATGTATAGATATCTAACTTTACAAAAATATATACTTTTGATGGATTTTAATATATATGATGGCGGATTGATATGGGGTCAAAAGTCAGAGGGTGTTCGCGTCCCATTTTGCTGGTTTGACATGTTAATTTCCGGTTGTCAGAAGCAGACGCCTGTAGCGAGCTAAAATGCACGAAACGAACTCCTGATAAATGTCATTTGAAGTCTTTGACATGTGTGTATCTGTGAATCCCGGCAGTTGTCACTGGTGTTGAACTTCAAATATTAAAGTCATTTGCTTGAAAGCTTAGTAATAACATATAGTAAATTGTTTAGTTGAAACGATACACTGGTTCCCGTCTCTATAATAGTATATCAAACTATTAAAAAATAGAAAAAAAATAATTGCGATCGCTTGGATGTCTGATTCTATAGGTTTGACGCTTGGGGGAGATAACCTAGAAGTAAAATTCAGTATAGAAATTGTTCTCAAATATTTATGGGCTGTTAGCCAGTCTTATTTAACGACACAGGAGAGTTCCGAAATTGCAAACCAGCATTAACAAACAACCGTAAAATCAGTTGGCGCACACTTTCCCCGAATATAAGGGATTTAATGTATTACTTAAATGGAAACTGTAGTCAATGTAATGGACAGTGATGTGATGGAGAAGTTACGAAATATTTTTGAAAACATGTCAAGATAACTTTTCTAGAGATTTGGTGCCTTGCTTTAGGGACCTGACCGACTTTTCCTTTGATTTTTACTTAACATTTGCGAGTTGAAGCTTAATTTAAACAATGAACAAAGGGCAATTGGGATCTGGCGGCATACTGTAAGGAGAAGGTCACAGCGTTCTACGTTTAAGGCTGGTTTCCGACATCCATGTATCTGGACAAATTATGAATTACGTAAGATTTAAACGGGAAATTAGCGGGTTTTTTTTCCATTTGATTATTTTCTTAAAAGTAGTACACCATTTCCCTCATTCACGCGCATGCTTTAGAATTACTGACATTCGTATGCTTTGTGTTGAAATTTTAAAACGCAAAATATCTAAATTATTTTTTTTATTTTCATTTTAAAAAAAAATCAGATTTTTCACCAATACATCATAAGACATAAACAAACATACATACTATCACACCCTTACTTTCCTTCACAGAATATCTAAATTAGATATTAGATGCGGCGAAGCTAATGGGCGTACCATCTACGTTGTTTACTACAATCAATTTCTGTCATAGTATCAATAGATAGTTATGAATGTCATTGGGCTTCGGATACTATCTTTTTATGCTTTACGTTTATTTGTGCCTGTGTTGTTTGCGCGCTTGTTCGTAACTCAGCTTGGGCTGATGGTTATCATCCTGCAGAATAGACCTAAACTCACACAGTCTATATCTCACCAGCCTAGCACAGCTTAGGGCTGATGATTACCATCTTGTAGAATAGACCTGAACTCCAACACTCTATATCTCACCAGCCTAGCACAGCTTAGGGCTGATGATTACCATCTTGTAGAATAGACCTGTACTCCAACACTCTATATCTCACCAGCCTAGCTCAGCTTAGGGCTGATGATTACCATCTTGTAGAATAGACCTGTACTCCAACACTCTATATCTCACCAGCCTAGCTCAGCTTAGGGCTGATGATCACCATCTTGTAGAATAGACCTGAACTCCAACACTCTATATCTCACCAGCCTAGCTCAGCTTAGGGCTGATGATTACCATCTTGTAGAATAGACCTGAACTCCAACACTCTATATCTCACCAGCCTAACACAGCTTAGGGCTGATGATTACCACCTTGTAGAATAGACCTGAACTCCAACACTCTATATCTCACCAGCCTAGCACAGCTTAGGGCTGATGATTACCATCTTGTAGAATAGACCTGAACTCCAACACTCTATATCTCACCAGCCTAGCTCAGCTTAGGGCTGATGATTACCATCTTGTAGAATAGACCTGAACTCCAACACTCTATATCTCACCAGCCTAACACAGCTTAGGGCTGATGATTACCACCTTGTAGAATAGACCTGAACTCCAACACTCTATATCTCACCAGCCTAGCACAGCTTAGGGCTGATGATTACCATCTTGTAGAATAGACCTGAACTCCAACACTCTATATCTCACCAGCCTAGCTCAGCTTAGGGCTGATGATTACCATCTTGTAGAATAGACCTGAACTCCAACACTCTATATCTCACCAGCCTAGCACAGCTTAGGGCTGATGATTACCATCTTGTAGAATAGACCTGAACTCCAACACTCTATATCTCACCAGCCTAGCTCAGCTTAGCGCTGATGATTACCACCTTGTAGAATAGACCTGAACTCCAACACTCTATATCTCACCAGCCTAGCACAGCTTAGGGCTGATGATTACCATCTTGTAGAATAGACCTGAACTCCAACACTCTATATCTCACCAGCCTAGCTCAGCTTAGCGCTGATGATTACCACCTTGTAGAATAGACCTGAACTCCAACACTCTATATCTCACCAGCCTAGCTCAGCTTGGGGCTGATGGTTACCATCCTCTAGAATAGACCTGAAATATAATTATTATTTTACATTTTAACTTAATATCTATAAAACTGCAAAAATATAAATCATTATAGCATAATAATTTTCTATGTAGATATATATATACAGTATAACCTGTCTAAACCAGAAACCACTTGGATCAAACTTTTCGGCCGCCTTACACAGGTGGCCAATTTGTAAATGAATGATGTAAATGAAAGTGAAAAAGTGAGGATCGAATAGTAAGAATGCATTAGACATAATTTCGGATGAAACAGGGCCAGTTTTGACTGGTTATACTGTAGTACCCTATTATAGTAGTGTTTGTTTTTGTGTTACAGCTAACAAACCTGGAGTGGAAACCTCCAAACACAGGCGGGACCTTTATACAGACAGTTTGCGAGGAAGGTAATAAATTCCTCTTAATGTCATGCTTTTTTAAATCACTTACATAAAACATCCAGAAATTAGGTCATTTCCATTGATTTTAGATACAACTTGTAGAAAACATTGCATAGAAAATTAAAAAAAAATAGTTTTTTGAGAAAAAGTGATATCTCTATAGATTGAAACATCTTCATATGTACATTGAATAGCTGACTTTTAGTTATGGAGATTGAAAATGAACTAGATTTTGTGGAAAAACATGTTTCTCTTAATGTCACATTCCTGTTAATGTCATGTTTTGTCTGACAAATACAACATGATACTAGAAATTGTTGGCTAACAATTTGATGGGCTTTTCACCTATAATCTATATCAATTATCAAAAGATTTCAGTATCTGCCGGTCGTAAAAGCACTCGTCCCGACAATGGGAAAATCTCTCCTCCAGTTTCATATGTTCCGACAATCAGATGAGATTTGTTTAAACATGTCCCGATAATCAAGTGAGATATTTCTGCTACGATGTCTCGGTAATAACGTGTATAGATGTATTACAACAACAAAAAAAGAAGAAATTAAAAAAAAAATTCTGCTGAGTGTTCCGCCCAGGAATCGAACCCGGGTCTCCATCGTAATAAACTATAGCTCTACTATTTGAGCCAAAGCGGCTAGTAATAATGCTCATCCGTTAATTCAGTGACACAGACCGTATTTTACACTATTAAGGACTCGCACAACTAAATCAGCCTATCACGGCGTGTTTGATACGTTTGTAGTCCCTAATGAAAATTTGTTCCGGCTAAGTACAGTGATTCTGAGTAATTTAAATAGGTAATTGTTGACATATTCTGCATTGAATGAAATCTATAGATATTTAACTTTACAAAAATGTATACTTTTGGTAGATTTTGATATGTGATGGCGGATTGATATGGGGTCAAATGTCAGAGGGTGTTGCCGTCCCATTTCACTGGTTTGACATGTAAATTTCCAGTTGTCCTAAGCAGACGCCTGTAGCGAGCTAATATGCCAGTAAATTCCTCATGAGTATTATGTTGTGTTCTCTCTATATGACCAGTATTGTGTTGATTTGTGTTACAGTAATGTCGCTTTCTTTGCGGGCTCTGTACTAGCTGTACTGGTGGTTCTCTCTATATGACCAGTATTGTGTTGATTTGTGTTACAGAAATGTCGCTTTCTTTGCGGGCTCTGTACTAGCTGTACTGGTGGTTCTGTCCGTGTATGACGAGGATGTCCTTAGTGTGGAGCATGTCCTCACCACCGTCTCATTAGCAGGTAAGTAGATACACTCAACACAATGTACTGTTTATAAACAGTAGCATATAGTTTGTTTCATGATCAGAAAATAATATAGAAGCATGAAACAGTTACTATGAATATGAAACTTTTTTATACTGGCCTGAAAATAGCTTAAATACATAATTTCCAAAAAAAAAAAGAAAAGATTTTTGGTCAAGTGGTTAAGGTGTCTTATGTTCTGCTACCACTAGTGCTCCTCATCCTGGTCGCATGTTTTAGGCCGAAGTGGGGCAGTCGCCAGGCTATTAATGGTCATTGGTTTTACTCCGGGAACTCCAGCTTTCATCCAACAGATAAACCTTGTTTGTCCTTAAATGACCTTAGCTGTTAATCGAATATAAAACAACAACAAATCTAACTTTATTTACGATTTATTACAAATTCATGTTTTAACAGGTCTGGTTGTGACAGCCTGTCGGGTCCTGATCCCAGATGAGGTAAGTCCTGGATTATACAAGAAGTACCAGATGTAGATATTAAAGTATGTGATATGATTCAATTGACGCGTGAAAAAATGATACATTATTTCTGATAAGTGTTATTTATCCCCTGAAACTGCAGATTTTATTTAGCTATATGCCTATAATTCAGTCCAAGGTGCGTTTGTTTATCGTGAAATATTTCTGTGCCTCCTGTGCCAGTTCAACTGGTTGTGTGAATGCAGCCTTCGACTCCCCGATACATTGTATTGTAACAATGATTTCTCCCTAGCATATAGCACAGGGGTACATTCGCACTACGGGTTGAACCAGCTGAACCAGTTGAACCTGCATCGAAAACACCAGGCACAAATTTGGACCGAGGCTGACCTCTGGAAAATCTGGCACCTGTGGTTTGAGGGGTCCGGACAAACCTGGCCGAAACTAAATTGCTGACTATTGCTAATTTGTGTTCTTTATTTCTTAAACAATGTCATTCCAGATGAAGATGTAAAAATATGTTATATTAAGTGGACGTGTGAAATAACGGCATTTTATTATTAATATGTCATTGATTTCTGCTTCGAAACTGTGGATTTTTAGTTCTGTCTATGGTTTGGCCGAGTGCGTTCGTTTATCGTGGTTTATTTCTGTGCCTCATGTGCCTGTTCAACCTGTAGCACGAATGTACCCCAGTATAACAATGATTTCTCCCTAGCATATAGTACAGTATAACAATAATTTCTCCCCAGCACATGGTATACTGTCCAGAGGTTCTGATGAGGAACATACTCTCCCACATTCACTACATACCAGACTACTGGAAGGGGAACGCCCACACCTACAAAGTCCGCGATGAGTTTGCCATCCTCTTTCAGTACAAACTAGTAAGTAACATGATGTAATCTTACGTTGTTTTCCTGTCATTTCAGCAAACCAATATTAACACCAAAATGTCACTTTTAATACTACATAGGTGTTTTTCAAAGGGTTCTTATTGTCACAAAATAATTTTTTGCATAAACACACCAATAAATTGATTAGGAAATCAATCTATCTTTAAGCTTACCATATATAGAAAAATATTCTATAGCCACTCAAACTAAATTTCTCCGAAAATGACTTGCAAAAAGTAATTACTTCATGTTGCAAAAATAAGAAATTGTGGGGAAAAAGAAAAGACGTAAGCATATATTACAGATACTACTTAAGATCTTCATGGAAGAGAAAATATTTGACATGTCAATTGTGTGTTATACACTACTAGACCATAGACCGAAATATTTGCTAATTTTGTAGTGTGTAGGTATACATTTTGTTCTTGTCAGTGGAAATATACATAGCTTGTATACGATTATTTACAGTATATCGAAGAAAGGTATGAACATATATGAACTCAAAAAAATTATCCAGTTAGTTGGTAAAAAGGGATAGAAAGAGAAAATAGACATGAAATTCCATCTTAAATAAATGCATACCTCGACTGACCATTTTGAAAAGATTGAGGTAACAAAATTTCATCCAAATGACCACTGAAGTGCATGTACACAATGAGTTATGTACGAGTTGACAATGAAAATTGATTTTGATTTGGCTACGCTGTAATACGCTTCTGACAAAGTCAAGTCGTGAAAACATAACAACATGGGTGATAGTTTTCCGTTTTGTGATGGAGTTCTGTTTTTTTTACACCTGGATGGTCAATAAATTTATTTCCAGTTTTTCAGCTTTTTCTTATTTTGAATTATTTTCAGTTTTTCATTTATTTTTTACTTTCACCCAAGTTACAATACATGTATAAAAGTTTTTGTTTGTGTTACATGTATCTTCCCACAATCCATACTTTGCGAACTGGAAGAAATTGTTTAGAAATGACTGACTGCTTTTGCTTGGTTACAGTCCTACCTACTGGAAGAGCTGGTCAGTCCCTTGGTCACTCCGTTCATCCTGTGTCTGTCCCTCAGACACAAGTCGCTGGAGATCGTGGACTTCTTCCGTAACTTTACAGTAACTGTGGTAGGAGTAGGGGATGTATGCTCCTTTGCTCAGATGGATGTGAGGAAACATGGCCACCCAGAGGTGAGTGGACACTCTCATACAAGTATTAAGGTAAACATAATATACAGAAATGAAGGATCCTCAACATCAAAAGTGGTTGTGTTCTTTTATTTCAGTTCAGGGATCGTCTACTTGTTTTGACCGCTAGATGGCCCTCATCAGCTCCTAGCTGTCAAAACGAGTAGAGAATTCCTATTGATCTTGAGGATCCTTTATTTTACAAATACAGACTTTGTTTGAGGGCAATCCATGGCTTTACGGACCTGACCAGGACAATATTCACCGAGGCCGAAGGCCGAGGTGAATATTGTCCAGTTCAGGTCCGTAAAACCATGGATTGCCCGAAACTAAAGTCTATATTTACTTTATTATATGACTTTGCTGATTTGTCTTTAAAAAAACAGAAACAGAAATAAATTTCAACAAATTTATCAACAACATTGAAAATTCATGTCAACAATAAAGAATAAGCCAAGGGAAATATTGTCAGAATCAGAATATTCTCAGAATCGCGTGTTATTTCACATTTCAGTTGTAATTAATTGTTATATTTGAAAAATTATAGAATACAAACAATGCGGTAAATCGAACCGAGTAATTTGATTGGTCGAAAATATCTCAGGACTGATTACACAATATCTATTTTTAGCAGAAGTTAATATAACATTCCGCGGACCTGGCGATACGTTATATTGACTTCTCGGTGATGCTGTGGGGTGTTTCAAAGGAAATATTTGATGTCATGTGATCTCATTAGGACCAATGAGTAAAAGTGAGACATACCAGTCATATAATAATGCTATATATTATGTTTACCTCATGGTAAAGACCTCTACTACCATTTGGTATCCATCTATTGGAATATTGCCGCATGAGTGTTTGTTCTTTCACCTAACTAAGTTCTGAGGTAGTATTGATTGCAGGCACTCAAAGATGACGTAACACACACATATGCTGCACCTTTTAAATGTAGAAACAGATACAGTATGCCGAAAAAAATGAATTAAACTGCATCATACAGCTGTTTCATCCCTTCTGGGACTTGTCAGTGATTCTAGGGGCCAAAAGGTGGAAATGTAAAATGAGGGGGATCTCCCTCATTGGAGGTTTCAGAGGCTAACTCCTATGTGGGTGCAGGGTATATATATGTGAGCCCCTACTCACTTTGTTTCTATTTGTTTACAAATCATGTTACATTGAATGTTGCTTTGTTTTACACAGTGGGCACACAAGGTGAATACCGATGCCAACCAATACAACCAGGCAGAGGACGGCAAGACAGAGTTATCCCTCATGCACTTCCACGTAAGTATGGCACAGCATAAAACAGTCTCCTGACGTACCCTTGCAACAAGGTTTCCCAGGGTATATAAAGATCTACCTGTATGTTTGTATTTCAACATTTTGCATTCCAAAACTAGGTCACTGTTACTTTACTATAAACTTCAAAGTTCGAGTAGATTATAATTATACATTTTAACTTAATTTCTATAAAACTGCAAAAATATCATTCTTTATAGCATAACAATTTTTTACGTAGATATATATACAGTATAACCTGTCTAAACCACAATCTTTTCGGCCGATTTACACAGGTGGCCAATTTGTAAATGAGTGATAAAGTGAAGATAAAAATGTGGGGATCGAACAGTAAGGTTGCAATAGACATGGTTTCGGATGAAACAGGGACCAGGTTTAACTGGTTATACTGTAGTACCCTGTTATAGTAGTGTTTGTGTTTGTGTTACAGCTAACAAACCCGGAGTGGAAACCTCCAAACACAGGCGGGACCTTTATACAGACTGTCCGTGAGGAAGGTAGGTCATATAATAAAACAGTTATTGACCTTTGTTTTGGGTAAATATGAGGATTTACCAATCTTCGAAAAGATAATTTCCCTGCGGCCTGATAAATAATTGTATACTGTTTATAGAATAGCAAGGTCACAGTAGTTCAAGGGTAATTATGACCTCACAATGTTATGTATCCATAGTGTCACAATGTTTACCTAGCAACTATAAAAGTTTTAAAGGCTTCCTGATGATGGCCGCCAAGCAGTCAACCACAATCTAGATCACAGTAAAGAAAATAACTATTCTTGGATGTTGATAAGACTTTTTATCTTCATATTATAATTACTATCTTTGTTTGAATCGATTGCTTCATATTAATTTTGTTTTCAGCCCAAAAAGAGATGTCGTCCTTGGGTACTGCTCAGTCTGAAATGCCTGGTGTGATACAGGGCATGTTTAACTCCCACCTCCCAAGTCTGGGCCTGCTTCCTAGTACACTCAACCAAGGAATGGGGGTAGGTCTAGTACATATATAATTATGCAAAAACATATTTATTTTTTGGTGCACTCATGTTTTAGAACAAATGATGAGTTGATTTTATCACAATACTGGCTGTAAAAAGCAAAAAATAGAAACTGTAATTAGTACAATCATTATTCAGTAGAATGCATTCAGCACGAAAAATTGCTTAAATAAATTCTCTGCTAAAATATGTTCAGTTACATTGTGTGTAACGGGAAAAGGAATAGTGTTCTTGCACCAGGGATGGATCCCTTGATCACCAGACTCAAGGAAGTTTCTAGATTTTTCAGAAAAATAGGTTTGAAATTTCTGTTTTTCCTTTTCAGTACAACAGTTTAGCATCAAGTATAGCCATGCAGAGTACCCTGTATTCTCCGACCACGGCATCAGCTGCCCCCACAGGAGCCCCCGGAGGCCACCACGGGGTACACCACAGACTGAAGGGGGGTATATCCCAGATTGAGGGGCCCCTAGGGGCAGGGAACATCGGTATGTTGAGCAGCATGACCAGCTCTGGCAGTTTACAGGGAAGTGGTATAGGAATAGTCCCTCACAGTGCTCAGCCCCGTGTGGACGAGGGCACCTTGGAAATGATGTCACATGACATGAGCTTCAGTGCATTGTACTTACATGACCATCAGTTCAAGAGGTCGCGGGGTCAAAGTGGCGGGGAAAACCTTGATGACATTCGTGCCCGTGCCATGTGGCAACGACAGGACAGTAACCAGCCGACAACACATGTCCCGATGGTGCACATTCCGGAGACGCCACAAGAGGAGACCCATGGCGAGTCGATATCTCATGTACCAAGTACTGCTGGGGAGGAAGAACAGTCTATATCTCACCAGCCTAGCTCCGCTAGTGGTGATGGTTATCATCCACTAGAATAGACCTGAACTCCAACAGTCTATATCTCACCAGCCTAGCTCCGCTAGTGGTGATGGTTATCATCCACTAGAATAGACCTGAACTCCAACAGTCTAAATCTCACCAGCCTAGCTCAGCTAGTGGTGATGGTTATCATCCACTAGAATAGACCAGTACTCTGATATGTATACAGCGAAACCCCAACGCTTAAACCCTGTTTACTCGAATACATCTCATTCGTCGAATAGTTTGGTTGGTCCTGACCGAGTTCATATATGTTCAACCAACCTTGTTTACTTGATAACGATGTATTTCTCGAACCTTTCATCAGGTCGAGTTAGTGGGATTTTACTGTATTAATATTTCCGCATAGCTGTAATAAGTGACATCCTGAACTAGTGCTAAAGCTTTGTATAACATGCTGTATAAAAGAAAGGGGAAGTGATATTTAGCCGTTTTCATGATTTAACGCTTCATATAAATGGGGAAAATAACCAATTAACTTATAATTATGCATGTAATATGGTTTTACGTCTTTGGGAAAAGACATTTGTCCCCTTTAAAATCTGTATCTTAATCATAATATATTGTAAATAACCAAACTCAGTGTCATGATCTCTGTATTGTGTATGTCAAAGTGAATTGACGGATCGAAAGTTTATTTCATGCATTTTGCTTACTGGAAAATCATATTATCACTGAATGTTGACACCAAAAATACTTTCATTGTATAAAATATCACAGAAATTTTGTTTCTCTTGCCTGAGATACATTTTTCATGTAGATAGTATTTAGCTCTGCATACAACTGCTTAATTATTTGTCATAATGGCCTCAAAACTTAATCACATATCTTCAATATCCTGATGTTTAAGCATTAATCATCATATTTGGGCATTGACAGTAATATAGCTGGCACTATGTTGTGAATATTGTATTTTGAACTAATGTATTCATGTCAACTTTTTCAGTTCATTGTCAATATGCACTTTTGAAATCTTGATCATCTCCACAGAGAAACAGATTTATGCAATTAGCTGTTACAAGAAAGTTTTAAATCTCTCGTATTTATGCTGGAACAGAGGCTAAAACAGTTGTAGCACTAAGCACTTATTTTTGTGTACTTTGATTGTTTAAAAGTTTTCAATCACTTTCCATTGATACCAAAGTTTTGTGGAAAGCCGAAACTTGTTTCTCTACCTGCTAGTAAATCATTATAGGCTTACATTATACTACCCAAGTATCATGAAGCTACTTCTGTGAAAATACTGTAAATATATGATTTGGTGTACTCAATTTTTTGCAAATAATTGAATTCCAACAGATATTGAAGCAATTGACAAATTCACAGTACTTGTATACGGTAATACATAGAAATTGCAAATAACCCATTCATAATTCAGCAGAAATATTTCACTGCGAAAACCGCTAAAATAAGATATCCGTTAAAATATGAACGTTTACAGTATTATCATAATGAAAAAAATATATTAATGAACCATTAAAAGAACGACATCTGTAAAATACTACCCCATTGGAAATAGTAATGCATGTTGTTGAGTGTGTGTTTTTGTGTACTTTTCGTTTTGTTTGCTCAAGTGGTTATGCAGTTTAGTTCAACCATTTTCTATGCTCAGTTTCGTATTTTCCTTGTGTTGAAAAAGCCGTTTTCAGCCCAAATAACAGATACAACCTAAATGTGATTAATATTTGAAATTGAAAATCTGACTATTAAGTTGTTGAGTTAGGGTGCAGGTCAGGCCCCAATTTCATCAACATTCCTTAACTTAAGGAAACTCCTTAACTTAAAAACCTCCATAGGAAAGCATTTAAGAATTTAAGGAAAGTTTCTTAACTAAGGATTTCCCCCTTAAATTCTGTAATGCCTTCCTATGGAGATGTATAAGTTAAGGAGTTTCCTTAAGTTAAGGAACGTTGATGAAACCAGGGCCTGTGAAGTGGACAGTAGTGGACATTGTGATAACAATGTTTGCTGTTCAGTTTAGTCCATTGTCAATGAGTTTATGCTGTTGTCAAACACTATCATAGACTCTGAGGAACGTTCAAGTATAAAAGAGGGTTATTAAACCACTATCTCTAATTATCTTTAGGTTTTCAAGCCTGAAGTTTTTGTATGTTGTTCAATTTGATTGTTTGATTTTTTTTAAATTCTTTTCATTTCAAATTTAACAATTTTTTTATGCGATTTAATTACTATCAACGTACTTATTTTGGCAAATTCAAAATTTAGCACATATTTGTTATTTCATTTAAACAAATAAGCGCAATAATGAATTAGCAGATTCACAATAACTGCTGTAGAAAATAATATGCAGAAACTGTAATTAGCGCAATTATAACTAAGTCGAATTGTTCCAGCACAAAATCCCTGAAATAAGATTACCACTTAAATGTGTACATGTACAGTATAATGTGCTGCTTTTATAAAAATGAAAAGAAAATGAACAATACTGCAAAATTTAGTCGCGTTTTACCTTAATTAACTGGTCTTTGCCTCTCCCTTTCATAACGATTCAGTCCATTTTCATGTTTTAACAGACAAGTTTAACTCATTCGCCCCAGAAAGACACATTTGAACTCTTCCTATTCAAAGGATGGAATAGTTCATTATGTAATATCTGGGGTGAATGTCGTATGTAGTGTGTATAGTGTAAATAAACATTAGTAGATCTACCTCACGACCTGCTGGGATTATGTAATCACTGGAGGGTAGAATCAAAGAACAACTGTAGGCATGCATGATTGATATACTCCAGTGAAATAATGTGAAACTGTTTTCTTTGGAATAAACAGTGGTTGGCCAAAAGTCTTTCTTTTTTCTTCTTTTGCTATATAGTCTTTGTATAACAAATTTTTCAGTGAATTTTCCTGACTTTGTTTATGGACAGATAATTTCAGTGTGATGCCATTTCTCTTTATATTGCTACCAATTGAAAGCAACATTAAAATGGGGTGTCAAAAATTTGATGTTATCAATAAATTATGACCTCTCTGGTCATACACATTTGAAAACAATGAAAATATTATGAAATGAACTTGGAAACAATTCTCTTTAAGTGAAAAATTTCATAAAACTTCATGCATGCAAGGGAAAATTCATTGCAAAAAGTCTGAAAAACAACAAAAAACATATAGCAAAATTAAAACATTTGATAGACTTTTGCCACATAACTGTTTGTTGCATTCACAAAATTGTCCAAACTATGGTCTGTCCTGATTGGTCATTTATGAAGTTTTGTAATATCAAATTAAATTAAGCCTCCAACATAGTGTTTGCTTTTTGTTGGCTGTTCAAAACTGCTTTTAGTAAAATATTCAATCAGGGCTTTATGATTAATGAAAGACATAAATATACAGATATTTGCTGTATTCTGTTCTTAAAATAGTTTTTAAAACTGAAAGAGTGAATATATCTTTTTACATTTTCTCCAAATTAAATGAGAAGGATGAATGTTAATTTAGGCAAAGATAGATTTTATTGTCAAAGGTTGAAATTTTCATTGTATAGATGCAAAAGTCGTCTTACATCAAATAATGAATTATTTTATCTTATAGCACTTTCCATTTCACAGCTGTACATAAATGCTCTGTAATGCAAGTCTTCTTATGTTTGCTATATGTACAGTATATAAATATAAACCATTTGTACAGAAAAGGGACTTTACATACCACAGTTATATCTCGAATATAATAGCACATTTTCACTTTTCCTCTATAATAATAATCGTACCTTTGTTTCACAGGATCTACTCAAAATATTTCAAATGAACTATTCCAATCTTTTAATTGGAAGAGTTCAAATTTGTCTTCAGGGGTGAATGAGTTAAAACTCCATCCTATATGATTGTATGGTAGACAAAGTGAAAAAAAATTGTGACATAATTTTCATGGTATAAGCTAACTCTTGGTGAATTGCTACTTGTTTGTTAGATCTAATAATCATTTAAGATATTTGGATCCCGTTATTTGAAAAAAAAATATCTTAAATAATAACCATGACGTAAGGAATGTAGTTCCATTCACTCCCTCACCCCCGAGGTTTCATTATTAACTCTTCCAATCTCTGAATGGGAAGCGTTTAAATGTGTATTCAGGGGTGATTCAGTGAAACCATTAGATTTGAAATGTAATAATTTTGTGTAATAACTCGATCACTTGTGTCACACCCGGTTAAGACTAAATGTAAGTGTTCCGTGATAGCTACTCAGTGGTAAGCTTCATTGTAAGCCTTGGTGTAAATATATGTTTATAAAAGAGTTTTATTTGTAAAGTATTTATTCTTCCATGATTCATGTTTGTAAATAAAATTTTAATGAACAATAACTTGATTATGACTTTGTTTCTGTCATAAATATCTATAATTTACATGTAATTGCTTTGTCAAAATTTCAAGCTGAGAATATCCTGGCATGCAGAAAATGTCTGTCCATCCTTCTATCAGGTCCAGCCTGCTGTTGTACCGAACTGCATGATCTTATTAAATAATTTCTTTAAAATTCTAGTCTCCTACTGCACATGTTGTAACCATATGAAAAAAAGATATATCACTAAGGCTAGGTGATTATATTTCGAAGAAATGTAGTACCCCTAGGGCAGAAAGGATGAAACCCAAGCAGATGCATATTTAAAGTTGCACACTTATTTACGCGGCCAGTCATTAAGATATTCTACCTCTTGAACTAATACATCTCTGTTGTTAAGTTCAGTGTTCATCACGTTGTGTAGTGACTGTAAGTGGAGAGATGAATTGGATCATACTGCTTGTACTAGACCAATTTTCCTCTGGTCTCGACACCATATCTGCTGTGGAGTCCCAACGCCAGACACCTACCTGTCAAAATGTCTAAGTCTGGAGTCAGACCCATAGGAACCCACACCAGACATTCGGGCTATGCTAGCTTGTACTAGGATTTCCTCATGTGTTCAATCTCCTCAGTGAAAACGAACTCGGTAATTCAGGTCATGGCATAAAAACAGTGGAGATCCCGACCATATGCTTAACCATTATATGAATCAATTAACTTCCGTTGCGTATCGAGGCATGGTGACTTTCAACCCGTGGGATGTAGCTATTCTGTCCGATACTATGCCCAGTCATCCCCATGGATAAACAACTGACACTATTTTCACTTTCACTTTCATGAGTAACTTACTTTTGCCGTGGTCGCAGCACAAGAAAATGAGCCAATCACGGCGTGTTTCATACGATTGTAGTCCCTACCGAAAATTTGTTCTGTCTAAGTACAGTGATTCTGAATAATTTAAATAGATAATTGTCGACATATTGTGCATTGAATGAAATGTATAGATATCTAACTTTACAAAAATATATACTTTTGATGGATTTTAATATATATGATGGCGGATTGATATGGGGTCAAAAGTCAGAGGGTGTTCGCGTCCCATTTTGCTGGTTTGACATGTTAATTTCCGGTTGTCAGAAGCAGACGCCTGTAGCGAGCTAAAATGCACGAAACGAACTCCTGATAAATGTCATTTGAAGTCTTTGACATGTGTGTATCTGTGAATCCCGGCAGTTGTCACTGGTGTTGAACTTCAAATATTAAAGTCATTTGCTTGAAAGCTTAGTAATAACATATAGTAAATTGTTTAGTTGAAACGATACACTGGTTCCCGTCTCTATAATAGTATATCAAACTATTAAAAAATAGAAAAAAAATAATTGCGATCGCTTGGATGTCTGATTCTATAGGTTTGACGCTTGGGGGAGATAACCTAGAAGTAAAATTCAGTATAGAAATTGTTCTCAAATATTTATGGGCTGTTAGCCAGTCTTATTTAACGACACAGGAGAGTTCCGAAATTGCAAACCAGCATTAACAAACAACCGTAAAATCAGTTGGCGCACACTTTCCCCGAATATAAGGGATTTAATGTATTACTTAAATGGAAACTGTAGTCAATGTAATGGACAGTGATGTGATGGAGAAGTTACGAAATATTTTTGAAAACATGTCAAGATAACTTTTCTAGAGATTTGGTGCCTTGCTTTAGGGACCTGACCGACTTTTCCTTTGATTTTTACTTAACATTTGCGAGTTGAAGCTTAATTTAAACAATGAACAAAGGGCAATTGGGATCTGGCGGCATACTGTAAGGAGAAGGTCACAGCGTTCTACGTTTAAGGCTGGTTTCCGACATCCATGTATCTGGACAAATTATGAATTACGTAAGATTTAAACGGGAAATTAGCGGGTTTTTTTTCCATTTGATTATTTTCTTAAAAGTAGTACACCATTTCCCTCATTCACGCGCATGCTTTAGAATTACTGACATTCGTATGCTTTGTGTTGAAATTTTAAAACGCAAAATATCTAAATTATTTTTTTTATTTTCATTTTAAAAAAAAATCAGATTTTTCACCAATACATCATAAGACATAAACAAACATACATACTATCACACCCTTACTTTCCTTCACAGAATATCTAAATTAGATATTAGATGCGGCGAAGCTAATGGGCGTACCATCTACGTTGTTTACTACAATCAATTTCTGTCATAGTATCAATAGATAGTTATGAATGTCATTGGGCTTCGGATACTATCTTTTTATGCTTTACGTTTATTTGTGCCTGTGTTGTTTGCGCGCTTGTTCGTAACTCAGCTTGGGCTGATGGTTATCATCCTGCAGAATAGACCTAAACTCACACAGTCTATATCTCACCAGCCTAGCACAGCTTAGGGCTGATGATTACCATCTTGTAGAATAGACCTGAACTCCAACACTCTATATCTCACCAGCCTAGCACAGCTTAGGGCTGATGATTACCATCTTGTAGAATAGACCTGTACTCCAACACTCTATATCTCACCAGCCTAGCTCAGCTTAGGGCTGATGATTACCATCTTGTAGAATAGACCTGTACTCCAACACTCTATATCTCACCAGCCTAGCTCAGCTTAGGGCTGATGATCACCATCTTGTAGAATAGACCTGAACTCCAACACTCTATATCTCACCAGCCTAGCTCAGCTTAGGGCTGATGATTACCATCTTGTAGAATAGACCTGAACTCCAACACTCTATATCTCACCAGCCTAACACAGCTTAGGGCTGATGATTACCACCTTGTAGAATAGACCTGAACTCCAACACTCTATATCTCACCAGCCTAGCACAGCTTAGGGCTGATGATTACCATCTTGTAGAATAGACCTGAACTCCAACACTCTATATCTCACCAGCCTAGCTCAGCTTAGGGCTGATGATTACCATCTTGTAGAATAGACCTGAACTCCAACACTCTATATCTCACCAGCCTAACACAGCTTAGGGCTGATGATTACCACCTTGTAGAATAGACCTGAACTCCAACACTCTATATCTCACCAGCCTAGCACAGCTTAGGGCTGATGATTACCATCTTGTAGAATAGACCTGAACTCCAACACTCTATATCTCACCAGCCTAGCTCAGCTTAGGGCTGATGATTACCATCTTGTAGAATAGACCTGAACTCCAACACTCTATATCTCACCAGCCTAGCACAGCTTAGGGCTGATGATTACCATCTTGTAGAATAGACCTGAACTCCAACACTCTATATCTCACCAGCCTAGCTCAGCTTAGCGCTGATGATTACCACCTTGTAGAATAGACCTGAACTCCAACACTCTATATCTCACCAGCCTAGCACAGCTTAGGGCTGATGATTACCATCTTGTAGAATAGACCTGAACTCCAACACTCTATATCTCACCAGCCTAGCTCAGCTTAGCGCTGATGATTACCACCTTGTAGAATAGACCTGAACTCCAACACTCTATATCTCACCAGCCTAGCTCAGCTTGGGGCTGATGGTTACCATCCTCTAGAATAGACCTGAAATATAATTATTATTTTACATTTTAACTTAATATCTATAAAACTGCAAAAATATAAATCATTATAGCATAATAATTTTCTATGTAGATATATATATACAGTATAACCTGTCTAAACCAGAAACCACTTGGATCAAACTTTTCGGCCGCCTTACACAGGTGGCCAATTTGTAAATGAATGATGTAAATGAAAGTGAAAAAGTGAGGATCGAATAGTAAGAATGCATTAGACATAATTTCGGATGAAACAGGGCCAGTTTTGACTGGTTATACTGTAGTACCCTATTATAGTAGTGTTTGTTTTTGTGTTACAGCTAACAAACCTGGAGTGGAAACCTCCAAACACAGGCGGGACCTTTATACAGACAGTTTGCGAGGAAGGTAATAAATTCCTCTTAATGTCATGCTTTTTTAAATCACTTACATAAAACATCCAGAAATTAGGTCATTTCCATTGATTTTAGATACAACTTGTAGAAAACATTGCATAGAAAATTAAAAAAAAATAGTTTTTTGAGAAAAAGTGATATCTCTATAGATTGAAACATCTTCATATGTACATTGAATAGCTGACTTTTAGTTATGGAGATTGAAAATGAACTAGATTTTGTGGAAAAACATGTTTCTCTTAATGTCACATTCCTGTTAATGTCATGTTTTGTCTGACAAATACAACATGATACTAGAAATTGTTGGCTAACAATTTGATGGGCTTTTCACCTATAATCTATATCAATTATCAAAAGATTTCAGTATCTGCCGGTCGTAAAAGCACTCGTCCCGACAATGGGAAAATCTCTCCTCCAGTTTCATATGTTCCGACAATCAGATGAGATTTGTTTAAACATGTCCCGATAATCAAGTGAGATATTTCTGCTACGATGTCTCGGTAATAACGTGTATAGATGTATTACAACAACAAAAAAAGAAGAAATTAAAAAAAAAATTCTGCTGAGTGTTCCGCCCAGGAATCGAACCCGGGTCTCCATCGTAATAAACTATAGCTCTACTATTTGAGCCAAAGCGGCTAGTAATAATGCTCATCCGTTAATTCAGTGACACAGACCGTATTTTACACTATTAAGGACTCGCACAACTAAATCAGCCTATCACGGCGTGTTTGATACGTTTGTAGTCCCTAATGAAAATTTGTTCCGGCTAAGTACAGTGATTCTGAGTAATTTAAATAGGTAATTGTTGACATATTCTGCATTGAATGAAATCTATAGATATTTAACTTTACAAAAATGTATACTTTTGGTAGATTTTGATATGTGATGGCGGATTGATATGGGGTCAAATGTCAGAGGGTGTTGCCGTCCCATTTCACTGGTTTGACATGTAAATTTCCAGTTGTCCTAAGCAGACGCCTGTAGCGAGCTAATATGCCAGTAAATTCCTCATGAGTATTATGTTGTGTTCTCTCTATATGACCAGTATTGTGTTGATTTGTGTTACAGTAATGTCGCTTTCTTTGCGGGCTCTGTACTAGCTGTACTGGTGGTTCTCTCTATATGACCAGTATTGTGTTGATTTGTGTTACAGAAATGTCGCTTTCTTTGCGGGCTCTGTACTAGCTGTACTGGTGGTTCTGTCCGTGTATGACGAGGATGTCCTTAGTGTGGAGCATGTCCTCACCACCGTCTCATTAGCAGGTAAGTAGATACACTCAACACAATGTACTGTTTATAAACAGTAGCATATAGTTTGTTTCATGATCAGAAAATAATATAGAAGCATGAAACAGTTACTATGAATATGAAACTTTTTTATACTGGCCTGAAAATAGCTTAAATACATAATTTCCAAAAAAAAAAAGAAAAGATTTTTGGTCAAGTGGTTAAGGTGTCTTATGTTCTGCTACCACTAGTGCTCCTCATCCTGGTCGCATGTTTTAGGCCGAAGTGGGGCAGTCGCCAGGCTATTAATGGTCATTGGTTTTACTCCGGGAACTCCAGCTTTCATCCAACAGATAAACCTTGTTTGTCCTTAAATGACCTTAGCTGTTAATCGAATATAAAACAACAACAAATCTAACTTTATTTACGATTTATTACAAATTCATGTTTTAACAGGTCTGGTTGTGACAGCCTGTCGGGTCCTGATCCCAGATGAGGTAAGTCCTGGATTATACAAGAAGTACCAGATGTAGATATTAAAGTATGTGATATGATTCAATTGACGCGTGAAAAAATGATACATTATTTCTGATAAGTGTTATTTATCCCCTGAAACTGCAGATTTTATTTAGCTATATGCCTATAATTCAGTCCAAGGTGCGTTTGTTTATCGTGAAATATTTCTGTGCCTCCTGTGCCAGTTCAACTGGTTGTGTGAATGCAGCCTTCGACTCCCCGATACATTGTATTGTAACAATGATTTCTCCCTAGCATATAGCACAGGGGTACATTCGCACTACGGGTTGAACCAGCTGAACCAGTTGAACCTGCATCGAAAACACCAGGCACAAATTTGGACCGAGGCTGACCTCTGGAAAATCTGGCACCTGTGGTTTGAGGGGTCCGGACAAACCTGGCCGAAACTAAATTGGTGACTATTGCTAATTTGTGTTCTTTATTTCTTAAACAATGTCATTCCAGATGAAGATGTAAAAATATGTTATATTAAGTGGACGTGTGAAATAACGGCATTTTATTATTAATATGTCATTGATTTCTGCTTCGAAACTGTGGATTTTTAGTTCTGTCTATGGTTTGGCCGAGTGCGTTCGTTTATCGTGGTTTATTTCTGTGCCTCATGTGCCTGTTCAACCTGTAGCACGAATGTACCCCAGTATAACAATGATTTCTCCCTAGCATATAGTACAGTATAACAATAATTTCTCCCCAGCACATGGTATACTGTCCAGAGGTTCTGATGAGGAACATACTCTCCCACATTCACTACATACCAGACTACTGGAAGGGGAACGCCCACACCTACAAAGTCCGCGATGAGTTTGCCATCCTCTTTCAGTACAAACTAGTAAGTAACATGATGTAATCTTACGTTGTTTTCCTGTCATTTCAGCAAACCAATATTAACACCAAAATGTCACTTTTAATACTACATAGGTGTTTTTCAAAGGGTTCTTATTGTCACAAAATAATTTTTTGCATAAACACACCAATAAATTGATTAGGAAATCAATCTATCTTTAAGCTTACCATATATAGAAAAATATTCTATAGCCACTCAAACTAAATTTCTCCGAAAATGACTTGCAAAAAGTAATTACTTCATGTTGCAAAAATAAGAAATTGTGGGGAAAAAGAAAAGACGTAAGCATATATTACAGATACTACTTAAGATCTTCATGGAAGAGAAAATATTTGACATGTCAATTGTGTGTTATACACTACTAGACCATAGACCGAAATATTTGCTAATTTTGTAGTGTGTAGGTATACATTTTGTTCTTGTCAGTGGAAATATACATAGCTTGTATACGATTATTTACAGTATATCGAAGAAAGGTATGAACATATATGAACTCAAAAAAATTATCCAGTTAGTTGGTAAAAAGGGATAGAAAGAGAAAATAGACATGAAATTCCATCTTAAATAAATGCATACCTCGACTGACCATTTTGAAAAGATTGAGGTAACAAAATTTCATCCAAATGACCACTGAAGTGCATGTACACAATGAGTTATGTACGAGTTGACAATGAAAATTGATTTTGATTTGGCTACGCTGTAATACGCTTCTGACAAAGTCAAGTCGTGAAAACATAACAACATGGGTGATAGTTTTCCGTTTTGTGATGGAGTTCTGTTTTTTTTACACCTGGATGGTCAATAAATTTATTTCCAGTTTTTCAGCTTTTTCTTATTTTGAATTATTTTCAGTTTTTCATTTATTTTTTACTTTCACCCAAGTTACAATACATGTATAAAAGTTTTTGTTTGTGTTACATGTATCTTCCCACAATCCATACTTTGCGAACTGGAAGAAATTGTTTAGAAATGACTGACTGCTTTTGCTTGGTTACAGTCCTACCTACTGGAAGAGCTGGTCAGTCCCTTGGTCACTCCGTTCATCCTGTGTCTGTCCCTCAGACACAAGTCGCTGGAGATCGTGGACTTCTTCCGTAACTTTACAGTAACTGTGGTAGGAGTAGGGGATGTATGCTCCTTTGCTCAGATGGATGTGAGGAAACATGGCCACCCAGAGGTGAGTGGACACTCTCATACAAGTATTAAGGTAAACATAATATACAGAAATGAAGGATCCTCAACATCAAAAGTGGTTGTGTTCTTTTATTTCAGTTCAGGGATCGTCTACTTGTTTTGACCGCTAGATGGCCCTCATCAGCTCCTAGCTGTCAAAACGAGTAGAGAATTCCTATTGATCTTGAGGATCCTTTATTTTACAAATACAGACTTTGTTTGAGGGCAATCCATGGCTTTACGGACCTGACCAGGACAATATTCACCGAGGCCGAAGGCCGAGGTGAATATTGTCCAGTTCAGGTCCGTAAAACCATGGATTGCCCGAAACTAAAGTCTATATTTACTTTATTATATGACTTTGCTGATTTGTCTTTAAAAAAACAGAAACAGAAATAAATTTCAACAAATTTATCAACAACATTGAAAATTCATGTCAACAATAAAGAATAAGCCAAGGGAAATATTGTCAGAATCAGAATATTCTCAGAATCGCGTGTTATTTCACATTTCAGTTGTAATTAATTGTTATATTTGAAAAATTATAGAATACAAACAATGCGGTAAATCGAACCGAGTAATTTGATTGGTCGAAAATATCTCAGGACTGATTACACAATATCTATTTTTAGCAGAAGTTAATATAACATTCCGCGGACCTGGCGATACGTTATATTGACTTCTCGGTGATGCTGTGGGGTGTTTCAAAGGAAATATTTGATGTCATGTGATCTCATTAGGACCAATGAGTAAAAGTGAGACATACCAGTCATATAATAATGCTATATATTATGTTTACCTCATGGTAAAGACCTCTACTACCATTTGGTATCCATCTATTGGAATATTGCCGCATGAGTGTTTGTTCTTTCACCTAACTAAGTTCTGAGGTAGTATTGATTGCAGGCACTCAAAGATGACGTAACACACACATATGCTGCACCTTTTAAATGTAGAAACAGATACAGTATGCCGAAAAAAATGAATTAAACTGCATCATACAGCTGTTTCATCCCTTCTGGGACTTGTCAGTGATTCTAGGGGCCAAAAGGTGGAAATGTAAAATGAGGGGGATCTCCCTCATTGGAGGTTTCAGAGGCTAACTCCTATGTGGGTGCAGGGTATATATATGTGAGCCCCTACTCACTTTGTTTCTATTTGTTTACAAATCATGTTACATTGAATGTTGCTTTGTTTTACACAGTGGGCACACAAGGTGAATACCGATGCCAACCAATACAACCAGGCAGAGGACGGCAAGACAGAGTTATCCCTCATGCACTTCCACGTAAGTATGGCACAGCATAAAACAGTCTCCTGACGTACCCTTGCAACAAGGTTTCCCAGGGTATATAAAGATCTACCTGTATGTTTGTATTTCAACATTTTGCATTCCAAAACTAGGTCACTGTTACTTTACTATAAACTTCAAAGTTCGAGTAGATTATAATTATACATTTTAACTTAATTTCTATAAAACTGCAAAAATATCATTCTTTATAGCATAACAATTTTTTACGTAGATATATATACAGTATAACCTGTCTAAACCACAATCTTTTCGGCCGATTTACACAGGTGGCCAATTTGTAAATGAGTGATAAAGTGAAGATAAAAATGTGGGGATCGAACAGTAAGGTTGCAATAGACATGGTTTCGGATGAAACAGGGACCAGGTTTAACTGGTTATACTGTAGTACCCTGTTATAGTAGTGTTTGTGTTTGTGTTACAGCTAACAAACCCGGAGTGGAAACCTCCAAACACAGGCGGGACCTTTATACAGACTGTCCGTGAGGAAGGTAGGTCATATAATAAAACAGTTATTGACCTTTGTTTTGGGTAAATATGAGGATTTACCAATCTTCGAAAAGATAATTTCCCTGCGGCCTGATAAATAATTGTATACTGTTTATAGAATAGCAAGGTCACAGTAGTTCAAGGGTAATTATGACCTCACAATGTTATGTATCCATAGTGTCACAATGTTTACCTAGCAACTATAAAAGTTTTAAAGGCTTCCTGATGATGGCCGCCAAGCAGTCAACCACAATCTAGATCACAGTAAAGAAAATAACTATTCTTGGATGTTGATAAGACTTTTTATCTTCATATTATAATTACTATCTTTGTTTGAATCGATTGCTTCATATTAATTTTGTTTTCAGCCCAAAAAGAGATGTCGTCCTTGGGTACTGCTCAGTCTGAAATGCCTGGTGTGATACAGGGCATGTTTAACTCCCACCTCCCAAGTCTGGGCCTGCTTCCTAGTACACTCAACCAAGGAATGGGGGTAGGTCTAGTACATATATAATTATGCAAAAACATATTTATTTTTTGGTGCACTCATGTTTTAGAACAAATGATGAGTTGATTTTATCACAATACTGGCTGTAAAAAGCAAAAAATAGAAACTGTAATTAGTACAATCATTATTCAGTAGAATGCATTCAGCACGAAAAATTGCTTAAATAAATTCTCTGCTAAAATATGTTCAGTTACATTGTGTGTAACGGGAAAAGGAATAGTGTTCTTGCACCAGGGATGGATCCCTTGATCACCAGACTCAAGGAAGTTTCTAGATTTTTCAGAAAAATAGGTTTGAAATTTCTGTTTTTCCTTTTCAGTACAACAGTTTAGCATCAAGTATAGCCATGCAGAGTACCCTGTATTCTCCGACCACGGCATCAGCTGCCCCCACAGGAGCCCCCGGAGGCCACCACGGGGTACACCACAGACTGAAGGGGGGTATATCCCAGATTGAGGGGCCCCTAGGGGCAGGGAACATCGGTATGTTGAGCAGCATGACCAGCTCTGGCAGTTTACAGGGAAGTGGTATAGGAATAGTCCCTCACAGTGCTCAGCCCCGTGTGGACGAGGGCACCTTGGAAATGATGTCACATGACATGAGCTTCAGTGCATTGTACTTACATGACCATCAGTTCAAGAGGTCGCGGGGTCAAAGTGGCGGGGAAAACCTTGATGACATTCGTGCCCGTGCCATGTGGCAACGACAGGACAGTAACCAGCCGACAACACATGTCCCGATGGTGCACATTCCGGAGACGCCACAAGAGGAGACCCATGGCGAGTCGATATCTCATGTACCAAGTACTGCTGGGGAGGAAGAACAGTCTATATCTCACCAGCCTAGCTCCGCTAGTGGTGATGGTTATCATCCACTAGAATAGACCTGAACTCCAACAGTCTATATCTCACCAGCCTAGCTCCGCTAGTGGTGATGGTTATCATCCACTAGAATAGACCTGAACTCCAACAGTCTAAATCTCACCAGCCTAGCTCAGCTAGTGGTGATGGTTATCATCCACTAGAATAGACCAGTACTCTGATATGTATACAGCGAAACCCCAACGCTTAAACCCTGTTTACTCGAATACATCTCATTCGTCGAATAGTTTGGTTGGTCCTGACCGAGTTCATATATGTTCAACCAACCTTGTTTACTTGATAACGATGTATTTCTCGAACCTTTCATCAGGTCGAGTTAGTGGGATTTTACTGTATTAATATTTCCGCATAGCTGTAATAAGTGACATCCTGAACTAGTGCTAAAGCTTTGTATAACATGCTGTATAAAAGAAAGGGGAAGTGATATTTAGCCGTTTTCATGATTTAACGCTTCATATAAATGGGGAAAATAACCAATTAACTTATAATTATGCATGTAATATGGTTTTACGTCTTTGGGAAAAGACATTTGTCCCCTTTAAAATCTGTATCTTAATCATAATATATTGTAAATAACCAAACTCAGTGTCATGATCTCTGTATTGTGTATGTCAAAGTGAATTGACGGATCGAAAGTTTATTTCATGCATTTTGCTTACTGGAAAATCATATTATCACTGAATGTTGACACCAAAAATACTTTCATTGTATAAAATATCACAGAAATTTTGTTTCTCTTGCCTGAGATACATTTTTCATGTAGATAGTATTTAGCTCTGCATACAACTGCTTAATTATTTGTCATAATGGCCTCAAAACTTAATCACATATCTTCAATATCCTGATGTTTAAGCATTAATCATCATATTTGGGCATTGACAGTAATATAGCTGGCACTATGTTGTGAATATTGTATTTTGAACTAATGTATTCATGTCAACTTTTTCAGTTCATTGTCAATATGCACTTTTGAAATCTTGATCATCTCCACAGAGAAACAGATTTATGCAATTAGCTGTTACAAGAAAGTTTTAAATCTCTCGTATTTATGCTGGAACAGAGGCTAAAACAGTTGTAGCACTAAGCACTTATTTTTGTGTACTTTGATTGTTTAAAAGTTTTCAATCACTTTCCATTGATACCAAAGTTTTGTGGAAAGCCGAAACTTGTTTCTCTACCTGCTAGTAAATCATTATAGGCTTACATTATACTACCCAAGTATCATGAAGCTACTTCTGTGAAAATACTGTAAATATATGATTTGGTGTACTCAATTTTTTGCAAATAATTGAATTCCAACAGATATTGAAGCAATTGACAAATTCACAGTACTTGTATACGGTAATACATAGAAATTGCAAATAACCCATTCATAATTCAGCAGAAATATTTCACTGCGAAAACCGCTAAAATAAGATATCCGTTAAAATATGAACGTTTACAGTATTATCATAATGAAAAAAATATATTAATGAACCATTAAAAGAACGACATCTGTAAAATACTACCCCATTGGAAATAGTAATGCATGTTGTTGAGTGTGTGTTTTTGTGTACTTTTCGTTTTGTTTGCTCAAGTGGTTATGCAGTTTAGTTCAACCATTTTCTATGCTCAGTTTCGTATTTTCCTTGTGTTGAAAAAGCCGTTTTCAGCCCAAATAACAGATACAACCTAAATGTGATTAATATTTGAAATTGAAAATCTGACTATTAAGTTGTTGAGTTAGGGTGCAGGTCAGGCCCCAATTTCATCAACATTCCTTAACTTAAGGAAACTCCTTAACTTAAAAACCTCCATAGGAAAGCATTTAAGAATTTAAGGAAAGTTTCTTAACTAAGGATTTCCCCCTTAAATTCTGTAATGCCTTCCTATGGAGATGTATAAGTTAAGGAGTTTCCTTAAGTTAAGGAACGTTGATGAAACCAGGGCCTGTGAAGTGGACAGTAGTGGACATTGTGATAACAATGTTTGCTGTTCAGTTTAGTCCATTGTCAATGAGTTTATGCTGTTGTCAAACACTATCATAGACTCTGAGGAACGTTCAAGTATAAAAGAGGGTTATTAAACCACTATCTCTAATTATCTTTAGGTTTTCAAGCCTGAAGTTTTTGTATGTTGTTCAATTTGATTGTTTGATTTTTTTTAAATTCTTTTCATTTCAAATTTAACAATTTTTTTATGCGATTTAATTACTATCAACGTACTTATTTTGGCAAATTCAAAATTTAGCACATATTTGTTATTTCATTTAAACAAATAAGCGCAATAATGAATTAGCAGATTCACAATAACTGCTGTAGAAAATAATATGCAGAAACTGTAATTAGCGCAATTATAACTAAGTCGAATTGTTCCAGCACAAAATCCCTGAAATAAGATTACCACTTAAATGTGTACATGTACAGTATAATGTGCTGCTTTTATAAAAATGAAAAGAAAATGAACAATACTGCAAAATTTAGTCGCGTTTTACCTTAATTAACTGGTCTTTGCCTCTCCCTTTCATAACGATTCAGTCCATTTTCATGTTTTAACAGACAAGTTTAACTCATTCGCCCCAGAAAGACACATTTGAACTCTTCCTATTCAAAGGATGGAATAGTTCATTATGTAATATCTGGGGTGAATGTCGTATGTAGTGTGTATAGTGTAAATAAACATTAGTAGATCTACCTCACGACCTGCTGGGATTATGTAATCACTGGAGGGTAGAATCAAAGAACAACTGTAGGCATGCATGATTGATATACTCCAGTGAAATAATGTGAAACTGTTTTCTTTGGAATAAACAGTGGTTGGCCAAAAGTCTTTCTTTTTTCTTCTTTTGCTATATAGTCTTTGTATAACAAATTTTTCAGTGAATTTTCCTGACTTTGTTTATGGACAGATAATTTCAGTGTGATGCCATTTCTCTTTATATTGCTACCAATTGAAAGCAACATTAAAATGGGGTGTCAAAAATTTGATGTTATCAATAAATTATGACCTCTCTGGTCATACACATTTGAAAACAATGAAAATATTATGAAATGAACTTGGAAACAATTCTCTTTAAGTGAAAAATTTCATAAAACTTCATGCATGCAAGGGAAAATTCATTGCAAAAAGTCTGAAAAACAACAAAAAACATATAGCAAAATTAAAACATTTGATAGACTTTTGCCACATAACTGTTTGTTGCATTCACAAAATTGTCCAAACTATGGTCTGTCCTGATTGGTCATTTATGAAGTTTTGTAATATCAAATTAAATTAAGCCTCCAACATAGTGTTTGCTTTTTGTTGGCTGTTCAAAACTGCTTTTAGTAAAATATTCAATCAGGGCTTTATGATTAATGAAAGACATAAATATACAGATATTTGCTGTATTCTGTTCTTAAAATAGTTTTTAAAACTGAAAGAGTGAATATATCTTTTTACATTTTCTCCAAATTAAATGAGAAGGATGAATGTTAATTTAGGCAAAGATAGATTTTATTGTCAAAGGTTGAAATTTTCATTGTATAGATGCAAAAGTCGTCTTACATCAAATAATGAATTATTTTATCTTATAGCACTTTCCATTTCACAGCTGTACATAAATGCTCTGTAATGCAAGTCTTCTTATGTTTGCTATATGTACAGTATATAAATATAAACCATTTGTACAGAAAAGGGACTTTACATACCACAGTTATATCTCGAATATAATAGCACATTTTCACTTTTCCTCTATAATAATAATCGTACCTTTGTTTCACAGGATCTACTCAAAATATTTCAAATGAACTATTCCAATCTTTTAATTGGAAGAGTTCAAATTTGTCTTCAGGGGTGAATGAGTTAAAACTCCATCCTATATGATTGTATGGTAGACAAAGTGAAAAAAAATTGTGACATAATTTTCATGGTATAAGCTAACTCTTGGTGAATTGCTACTTGTTTGTTAGATCTAATAATCATTTAAGATATTTGGATCCCGTTATTTGAAAAAAAAATATCTTAAATAATAACCATGACGTAAGGAATGTAGTTCCATTCACTCCCTCACCCCCGAGGTTTCATTATTAACTCTTCCAATCTCTGAATGGGAAGCGTTTAAATGTGTATTCAGGGGTGATTCAGTGAAACCATTAGATTTGAAATGTAATAATTTTGTGTAATAACTCGATCACTTGTGTCACACCCGGTTAAGACTAAATGTAAGTGTTCCGTGATAGCTACTCAGTGGTAAGCTTCATTGTAAGCCTTGGTGTAAATATATGTTTATAAAAGAGTTTTATTTGTAAAGTATTTATTCTTCCATGATTCATGTTTGTAAATAAAATTTTAATGAACAATAACTTGATTATGACTTTGTTTCTGTCATAAATATCTATAATTTACATGTAATTGCTTTGTCAAAATTTCAAGCTGAGAATATCCTGGCATGCAGAAAATGTCTGTCCATCCTTCTATCAGGTCCAGCCTGCTGTTGTACCGAACTGCATGATCTTATTAAATAATTTCTTTAAAATTCTAGTCTCCTACTGCACATGTTGTAACCATATGAAAAAAAGATATATCACTAAGGCTAGGTGATTATATTTCGAAGAAATGTAGTACCCCTAGGGCAGAAAGGATGAAACCCAAGCAGATGCATATTTAAAGTTGCACACTTATTTACGCGGCCAGTCATTAAGATATTCTACCTCTTGAACTAATACATCTCTGTTGTTAAGTTCAGTGTTCATCACGTTGTGTAGTGACTGTAAGTGGAGAGATGAATTGGATCATACTGCTTGTACTAGACCAATTTTCCTCTGGTCTCGACACCATATCTGCTGTGGAGTCCCAACGCCAGACACCTACCTGTCAAAATGTCTAAGTCTGGAGTCAGACCCATAGGAACCCACACCAGACATTCGGGCTATGCTAGCTTGTACTAGGATTTCCTCATGTGTTCAATCTCCTCAGTGAAAACGAACTCGGTAATTCAGGTCATGGCATAAAAACAGTGGAGATCCCGACCATATGCTTAACCATTATATGAATCAATTAACTTCCGTTGCGTATCGAGGCATGGTGACTTTCAACCCGTGGGATGTAGCTATTCTGTCCGATACTATGCCCAGTCATCCCCATGGATAAACAACTGACACTATTTTCACTTTCACTTTCATGAGTAACTTACTTTTGCCGTGGTCGCAGCACAAGAAAATGAGCCAATCACGGCGTGTTTCATACGATTGTAGTCCCTACCGAAAATTTGTTCTGTCTAAGTACAGTGATTCTGAATAATTTAAATAGATAATTGTCGACATATTGTGCATTGAATGAAATGTATAGATATCTAACTTTACAAAAATATATACTTTTGATGGATTTTAATATATATGATGGCGGATTGATATGGGGTCAAAAGTCAGAGGGTGTTCGCGTCCCATTTTGCTGGTTTGACATGTTAATTTCCGGTTGTCAGAAGCAGACGCCTGTAGCGAGCTAAAATGCACGAAACGAACTCCTGATAAATGTCATTTGAAGTCTTTGACATGTGTGTATCTGTGAATCCCGGCAGTTGTCACTGGTGTTGAACTTCAAATATTAAAGTCATTTGCTTGAAAGCTTAGTAATAACATATAGTAAATTGTTTAGTTGAAACGATACACTGGTTCCCGTCTCTATAATAGTATATCAAACTATTAAAAAATAGAAAAAAAATAATTGCGATCGCTTGGATGTCTGATTCTATAGGTTTGACGCTTGGGGGAGATAACCTAGAAGTAAAATTCAGTATAGAAATTGTTCTCAAATATTTATGGGCTGTTAGCCAGTCTTATTTAACGACACAGGAGAGTTCCGAAATTGCAAACCAGCATTAACAAACAACCGTAAAATCAGTTGGCGCACACTTTCCCCGAATATAAGGGATTTAATGTATTACTTAAATGGAAACTGTAGTCAATGTAATGGACAGTGATGTGATGGAGAAGTTACGAAATATTTTTGAAAACATGTCAAGATAACTTTTCTAGAGATTTGGTGCCTTGCTTTAGGGACCTGACCGACTTTTCCTTTGATTTTTACTTAACATTTGCGAGTTGAAGCTTAATTTAAACAATGAACAAAGGGCAATTGGGATCTGGCGGCATACTGTAAGGAGAAGGTCACAGCGTTCTACGTTTAAGGCTGGTTTCCGACATCCATGTATCTGGACAAATTATGAATTACGTAAGATTTAAACGGGAAATTAGCGGGTTTTTTTTCCATTTGATTATTTTCTTAAAAGTAGTACACCATTTCCCTCATTCACGCGCATGCTTTAGAATTACTGACATTCGTATGCTTTGTGTTGAAATTTTAAAACGCAAAATATCTAAATTATTTTTTTTATTTTCATTTTAAAAAAAAATCAGATTTTTCACCAATACATCATAAGACATAAACAAACATACATACTATCACACCCTTACTTTCCTTCACAGAATATCTAAATTAGATATTAGATGCGGCGAAGCTAATGGGCGTACCATCTACGTTGTTTACTACAATCAATTTCTGTCATAGTATCAATAGATAGTTATGAATGTCATTGGGCTTCGGATACTATCTTTTTATGCTTTACGTTTATTTGTGCCTGTGTTGTTTGCGCGCTTGTTCGTAACTCAGCTTGGGCTGATGGTTATCATCCTGCAGAATAGACCTAAACTCACACAGTCTATATCTCACCAGCCTAGCACAGCTTAGGGCTGATGATTACCATCTTGTAGAATAGACCTGAACTCCAACACTCTATATCTCACCAGCCTAGCACAGCTTAGGGCTGATGATTACCATCTTGTAGAATAGACCTGTACTCCAACACTCTATATCTCACCAGCCTAGCTCAGCTTAGGGCTGATGATTACCATCTTGTAGAATAGACCTGTACTCCAACACTCTATATCTCACCAGCCTAGCTCAGCTTAGGGCTGATGATCACCATCTTGTAGAATAGACCTGAACTCCAACACTCTATATCTCACCAGCCTAGCTCAGCTTAGGGCTGATGATTACCATCTTGTAGAATAGACCTGAACTCCAACACTCTATATCTCACCAGCCTAACACAGCTTAGGGCTGATGATTACCACCTTGTAGAATAGACCTGAACTCCAACACTCTATATCTCACCAGCCTAGCACAGCTTAGGGCTGATGATTACCATCTTGTAGAATAGACCTGAACTCCAACACTCTATATCTCACCAGCCTAGCTCAGCTTAGGGCTGATGATTACCATCTTGTAGAATAGACCTGAACTCCAACACTCTATATCTCACCAGCCTAACACAGCTTAGGGCTGATGATTACCACCTTGTAGAATAGACCTGAACTCCAACACTCTATATCTCACCAGCCTAGCACAGCTTAGGGCTGATGATTACCATCTTGTAGAATAGACCTGAACTCCAACACTCTATATCTCACCAGCCTAGCTCAGCTTAGGGCTGATGATTACCATCTTGTAGAATAGACCTGAACTCCAACACTCTATATCTCACCAGCCTAGCACAGCTTAGGGCTGATGATTACCATCTTGTAGAATAGACCTGAACTCCAACACTCTATATCTCACCAGCCTAGCTCAGCTTAGCGCTGATGATTACCACCTTGTAGAATAGACCTGAACTCCAACACTCTATATCTCACCAGCCTAGCACAGCTTAGGGCTGATGATTACCATCTTGTAGAATAGACCTGAACTCCAACACTCTATATCTCACCAGCCTAGCTCAGCTTAGCGCTGATGATTACCACCTTGTAGAATAGACCTGAACTCCAACACTCTATATCTCACCAGCCTAGCTCAGCTTGGGGCTGATGGTTACCATCCTCTAGAATAGACCTGAAATATAATTATTATTTTACATTTTAACTTAATATCTATAAAACTGCAAAAATATAAATCATTATAGCATAATAATTTTCTATGTAGATATATATATACAGTATAACCTGTCTAAACCAGAAACCACTTGGATCAAACTTTTCGGCCGCCTTACACAGGTGGCCAATTTGTAAATGAATGATGTAAATGAAAGTGAAAAAGTGAGGATCGAATAGTAAGAATGCATTAGACATAATTTCGGATGAAACAGGGCCAGTTTTGACTGGTTATACTGTAGTACCCTATTATAGTAGTGTTTGTTTTTGTGTTACAGCTAACAAACCTGGAGTGGAAACCTCCAAACACAGGCGGGACCTTTATACAGACAGTTTGCGAGGAAGGTAATAAATTCCTCTTAATGTCATGCTTTTTTAAATCACTTACATAAAACATCCAGAAATTAGGTCATTTCCATTGATTTTAGATACAACTTGTAGAAAACATTGCATAGAAAATTAAAAAAAAATAGTTTTTTGAGAAAAAGTGATATCTCTATAGATTGAAACATCTTCATATGTACATTGAATAGCTGACTTTTAGTTATGGAGATTGAAAATGAACTAGATTTTGTGGAAAAACATGTTTCTCTTAATGTCACATTCCTGTTAATGTCATGTTTTGTCTGACAAATACAACATGATACTAGAAATTGTTGGCTAACAATTTGATGGGCTTTTCACCTATAATCTATATCAATTATCAAAAGATTTCAGTATCTGCCGGTCGTAAAAGCACTCGTCCCGACAATGGGAAAATCTCTCCTCCAGTTTCATATGTTCCGACAATCAGATGAGATTTGTTTAAACATGTCCCGATAATCAAGTGAGATATTTCTGCTACGATGTCTCGGTAATAACGTGTATAGATGTATTACAACAACAAAAAAAGAAGAAATTAAAAAAAAAATTCTGCTGAGTGTTCCGCCCAGGAATCGAACCCGGGTCTCCATCGTAATAAACTATAGCTCTACTATTTGAGCCAAAGCGGCTAGTAATAATGCTCATCCGTTAATTCAGTGACACAGACCGTATTTTACACTATTAAGGACTCGCACAACTAAATCAGCCTATCACGGCGTGTTTGATACGTTTGTAGTCCCTAATGAAAATTTGTTCCGGCTAAGTACAGTGATTCTGAGTAATTTAAATAGGTAATTGTTGACATATTCTGCATTGAATGAAATCTATAGATATTTAACTTTACAAAAATGTATACTTTTGGTAGATTTTGATATGTGATGGCGGATTGATATGGGGTCAAATGTCAGAGGGTGTTGCCGTCCCATTTCACTGGTTTGACATGTAAATTTCCAGTTGTCCTAAGCAGACGCCTGTAGCGAGCTAATATGCCAGTAAATTCCTCATGAGTATTATGTTGTGTTCTCTCTATATGACCAGTATTGTGTTGATTTGTGTTACAGTAATGTCGCTTTCTTTGCGGGCTCTGTACTAGCTGTACTGGTGGTTCTCTCTATATGACCAGTATTGTGTTGATTTGTGTTACAGAAATGTCGCTTTCTTTGCGGGCTCTGTACTAGCTGTACTGGTGGTTCTGTCCGTGTATGACGAGGATGTCCTTAGTGTGGAGCATGTCCTCACCACCGTCTCATTAGCAGGTAAGTAGATACACTCAACACAATGTACTGTTTATAAACAGTAGCATATAGTTTGTTTCATGATCAGAAAATAATATAGAAGCATGAAACAGTTACTATGAATATGAAACTTTTTTATACTGGCCTGAAAATAGCTTAAATACATAATTTCCAAAAAAAAAAAGAAAAGATTTTTGGTCAAGTGGTTAAGGTGTCTTATGTTCTGCTACCACTAGTGCTCCTCATCCTGGTCGCATGTTTTAGGCCGAAGTGGGGCAGTCGCCAGGCTATTAATGGTCATTGGTTTTACTCCGGGAACTCCAGCTTTCATCCAACAGATAAACCTTGTTTGTCCTTAAATGACCTTAGCTGTTAATCGAATATAAAACAACAACAAATCTAACTTTATTTACGATTTATTACAAATTCATGTTTTAACAGGTCTGGTTGTGACAGCCTGTCGGGTCCTGATCCCAGATGAGGTAAGTCCTGGATTATACAAGAAGTACCAGATGTAGATATTAAAGTATGTGATATGATTCAATTGACGCGTGAAAAAATGATACATTATTTCTGATAAGTGTTATTTATCCCCTGAAACTGCAGATTTTATTTAGCTATATGCCTATAATTCAGTCCAAGGTGCGTTTGTTTATCGTGAAATATTTCTGTGCCTCCTGTGCCAGTTCAACTGGTTGTGTGAATGCAGCCTTCGACTCCCCGATACATTGTATTGTAACAATGATTTCTCCCTAGCATATAGCACAGGGGTACATTCGCACTACGGGTTGAACCAGCTGAACCAGTTGAACCTGCATCGAAAACACCAGGCACAAATTTGGACCGAGGCTGACCTCTGGAAAATCTGGCACCTGTGGTTTGAGGGGTCCGGACAAACCTGGCCGAAACTAAATTGCTGACTATTGCTAATTTGTGTTCTTTATTTCTTAAACAATGTCATTCCAGATGAAGATGTAAAAATATGTTATATTAAGTGGACGTGTGAAATAACGGCATTTTATTATTAATATGTCATTGATTTCTGCTTCGAAACTGTGGATTTTTAGTTCTGTCTATGGTTTGGCCGAGTGCGTTCGTTTATCGTGGTTTATTTCTGTGCCTCATGTGCCTGTTCAACCTGTAGCACGAATGTACCCCAGTATAACAATGATTTCTCCCTAGCATATAGTACAGTATAACAATAATTTCTCCCCAGCACATGGTATACTGTCCAGAGGTTCTGATGAGGAACATACTCTCCCACATTCACTACATACCAGACTACTGGAAGGGGAACGCCCACACCTACAAAGTCCGCGATGAGTTTGCCATCCTCTTTCAGTACAAACTAGTAAGTAACATGATGTAATCTTACGTTGTTTTCCTGTCATTTCAGCAAACCAATATTAACACCAAAATGTCACTTTTAATACTACATAGGTGTTTTTCAAAGGGTTCTTATTGTCACAAAATAATTTTTTGCATAAACACACCAATAAATTGATTAGGAAATCAATCTATCTTTAAGCTTACCATATATAGAAAAATATTCTATAGCCACTCAAACTAAATTTCTCCGAAAATGACTTGCAAAAAGTAATTACTTCATGTTGCAAAAATAAGAAATTGTGGGGAAAAAGAAAAGACGTAAGCATATATTACAGATACTACTTAAGATCTTCATGGAAGAGAAAATATTTGACATGTCAATTGTGTGTTATACACTACTAGACCATAGACCGAAATATTTGCTAATTTTGTAGTGTGTAGGTATACATTTTGTTCTTGTCAGTGGAAATATACATAGCTTGTATACGATTATTTACAGTATATCGAAGAAAGGTATGAACATATATGAACTCAAAAAAATTATCCAGTTAGTTGGTAAAAAGGGATAGAAAGAGAAAATAGACATGAAATTCCATCTTAAATAAATGCATACCTCGACTGACCATTTTGAAAAGATTGAGGTAACAAAATTTCATCCAAATGACCACTGAAGTGCATGTACACAATGAGTTATGTACGAGTTGACAATGAAAATTGATTTTGATTTGGCTACGCTGTAATACGCTTCTGACAAAGTCAAGTCGTGAAAACATAACAACATGGGTGATAGTTTTCCGTTTTGTGATGGAGTTCTGTTTTTTTTACACCTGGATGGTCAATAAATTTATTTCCAGTTTTTCAGCTTTTTCTTATTTTGAATTATTTTCAGTTTTTCATTTATTTTTTACTTTCACCCAAGTTACAATACATGTATAAAAGTTTTTGTTTGTGTTACATGTATCTTCCCACAATCCATACTTTGCGAACTGGAAGAAATTGTTTAGAAATGACTGACTGCTTTTGCTTGGTTACAGTCCTACCTACTGGAAGAGCTGGTCAGTCCCTTGGTCACTCCGTTCATCCTGTGTCTGTCCCTCAGACACAAGTCGCTGGAGATCGTGGACTTCTTCCGTAACTTTACAGTAACTGTGGTAGGAGTAGGGGATGTATGCTCCTTTGCTCAGATGGATGTGAGGAAACATGGCCACCCAGAGGTGAGTGGACACTCTCATACAAGTATTAAGGTAAACATAATATACAGAAATGAAGGATCCTCAACATCAAAAGTGGTTGTGTTCTTTTATTTCAGTTCAGGGATCGTCTACTTGTTTTGACCGCTAGATGGCCCTCATCAGCTCCTAGCTGTCAAAACGAGTAGAGAATTCCTATTGATCTTGAGGATCCTTTATTTTACAAATACAGACTTTGTTTGAGGGCAATCCATGGCTTTACGGACCTGACCAGGACAATATTCACCGAGGCCGAAGGCCGAGGTGAATATTGTCCAGTTCAGGTCCGTAAAACCATGGATTGCCCGAAACTAAAGTCTATATTTACTTTATTATATGACTTTGCTGATTTGTCTTTAAAAAAACAGAAACAGAAATAAATTTCAACAAATTTATCAACAACATTGAAAATTCATGTCAACAATAAAGAATAAGCCAAGGGAAATATTGTCAGAATCAGAATATTCTCAGAATCGCGTGTTATTTCACATTTCAGTTGTAATTAATTGTTATATTTGAAAAATTATAGAATACAAACAATGCGGTAAATCGAACCGAGTAATTTGATTGGTCGAAAATATCTCAGGACTGATTACACAATATCTATTTTTAGCAGAAGTTAATATAACATTCCGCGGACCTGGCGATACGTTATATTGACTTCTCGGTGATGCTGTGGGGTGTTTCAAAGGAAATATTTGATGTCATGTGATCTCATTAGGACCAATGAGTAAAAGTGAGACATACCAGTCATATAATAATGCTATATATTATGTTTACCTCATGGTAAAGACCTCTACTACCATTTGGTATCCATCTATTGGAATATTGCCGCATGAGTGTTTGTTCTTTCACCTAACTAAGTTCTGAGGTAGTATTGATTGCAGGCACTCAAAGATGACGTAACACACACATATGCTGCACCTTTTAAATGTAGAAACAGATACAGTATGCCGAAAAAAATGAATTAAACTGCATCATACAGCTGTTTCATCCCTTCTGGGACTTGTCAGTGATTCTAGGGGCCAAAAGGTGGAAATGTAAAATGAGGGGGATCTCCCTCATTGGAGGTTTCAGAGGCTAACTCCTATGTGGGTGCAGGGTATATATATGTGAGCCCCTACTCACTTTGTTTCTATTTGTTTACAAATCATGTTACATTGAATGTTGCTTTGTTTTACACAGTGGGCACACAAGGTGAATACCGATGCCAACCAATACAACCAGGCAGAGGACGGCAAGACAGAGTTATCCCTCATGCACTTCCACGTAAGTATGGCACAGCATAAAACAGTCTCCTGACGTACCCTTGCAACAAGGTTTCCCAGGGTATATAAAGATCTACCTGTATGTTTGTATTTCAACATTTTGCATTCCAAAACTAGGTCACTGTTACTTTACTATAAACTTCAAAGTTCGAGTAGATTATAATTATACATTTTAACTTAATTTCTATAAAACTGCAAAAATATCATTCTTTATAGCATAACAATTTTTTACGTAGATATATATACAGTATAACCTGTCTAAACCACAATCTTTTCGGCCGATTTACACAGGTGGCCAATTTGTAAATGAGTGATAAAGTGAAGATAAAAATGTGGGGATCGAACAGTAAGGTTGCAATAGACATGGTTTCGGATGAAACAGGGACCAGGTTTAACTGGTTATACTGTAGTACCCTGTTATAGTAGTGTTTGTGTTTGTGTTACAGCTAACAAACCCGGAGTGGAAACCTCCAAACACAGGCGGGACCTTTATACAGACTGTCCGTGAGGAAGGTAGGTCATATAATAAAACAGTTATTGACCTTTGTTTTGGGTAAATATGAGGATTTACCAATCTTCGAAAAGATAATTTCCCTGCGGCCTGATAAATAATTGTATACTGTTTATAGAATAGCAAGGTCACAGTAGTTCAAGGGTAATTATGACCTCACAATGTTATGTATCCATAGTGTCACAATGTTTACCTAGCAACTATAAAAGTTTTAAAGGCTTCCTGATGATGGCCGCCAAGCAGTCAACCACAATCTAGATCACAGTAAAGAAAATAACTATTCTTGGATGTTGATAAGACTTTTTATCTTCATATTATAATTACTATCTTTGTTTGAATCGATTGCTTCATATTAATTTTGTTTTCAGCCCAAAAAGAGATGTCGTCCTTGGGTACTGCTCAGTCTGAAATGCCTGGTGTGATACAGGGCATGTTTAACTCCCACCTCCCAAGTCTGGGCCTGCTTCCTAGTACACTCAACCAAGGAATGGGGGTAGGTCTAGTACATATATAATTATGCAAAAACATATTTATTTTTTGGTGCACTCATGTTTTAGAACAAATGATGAGTTGATTTTATCACAATACTGGCTGTAAAAAGCAAAAAATAGAAACTGTAATTAGTACAATCATTATTCAGTAGAATGCATTCAGCACGAAAAATTGCTTAAATAAATTCTCTGCTAAAATATGTTCAGTTACATTGTGTGTAACGGGAAAAGGAATAGTGTTCTTGCACCAGGGATGGATCCCTTGATCACCAGACTCAAGGAAGTTTCTAGATTTTTCAGAAAAATAGGTTTGAAATTTCTGTTTTTCCTTTTCAGTACAACAGTTTAGCATCAAGTATAGCCATGCAGAGTACCCTGTATTCTCCGACCACGGCATCAGCTGCCCCCACAGGAGCCCCCGGAGGCCACCACGGGGTACACCACAGACTGAAGGGGGGTATATCCCAGATTGAGGGGCCCCTAGGGGCAGGGAACATCGGTATGTTGAGCAGCATGACCAGCTCTGGCAGTTTACAGGGAAGTGGTATAGGAATAGTCCCTCACAGTGCTCAGCCCCGTGTGGACGAGGGCACCTTGGAAATGATGTCACATGACATGAGCTTCAGTGCATTGTACTTACATGACCATCAGTTCAAGAGGTCGCGGGGTCAAAGTGGCGGGGAAAACCTTGATGACATTCGTGCCCGTGCCATGTGGCAACGACAGGACAGTAACCAGCCGACAACACATGTCCCGATGGTGCACATTCCGGAGACGCCACAAGAGGAGACCCATGGCGAGTCGATATCTCATGTACCAAGTACTGCTGGGGAGGAAGAACAGTCTATATCTCACCAGCCTAGCTCCGCTAGTGGTGATGGTTATCATCCACTAGAATAGACCTGAACTCCAACAGTCTATATCTCACCAGCCTAGCTCCGCTAGTGGTGATGGTTATCATCCACTAGAATAGACCTGAACTCCAACAGTCTAAATCTCACCAGCCTAGCTCAGCTAGTGGTGATGGTTATCATCCACTAGAATAGACCAGTACTCTGATATGTATACAGCGAAACCCCAACGCTTAAACCCTGTTTACTCGAATACATCTCATTCGTCGAATAGTTTGGTTGGTCCTGACCGAGTTCATATATGTTCAACCAACCTTGTTTACTTGATAACGATGTATTTCTCGAACCTTTCATCAGGTCGAGTTAGTGGGATTTTACTGTATTAATATTTCCGCATAGCTGTAATAAGTGACATCCTGAACTAGTGCTAAAGCTTTGTATAACATGCTGTATAAAAGAAAGGGGAAGTGATATTTAGCCGTTTTCATGATTTAACGCTTCATATAAATGGGGAAAATAACCAATTAACTTATAATTATGCATGTAATATGGTTTTACGTCTTTGGGAAAAGACATTTGTCCCCTTTAAAATCTGTATCTTAATCATAATATATTGTAAATAACCAAACTCAGTGTCATGATCTCTGTATTGTGTATGTCAAAGTGAATTGACGGATCGAAAGTTTATTTCATGCATTTTGCTTACTGGAAAATCATATTATCACTGAATGTTGACACCAAAAATACTTTCATTGTATAAAATATCACAGAAATTTTGTTTCTCTTGCCTGAGATACATTTTTCATGTAGATAGTATTTAGCTCTGCATACAACTGCTTAATTATTTGTCATAATGGCCTCAAAACTTAATCACATATCTTCAATATCCTGATGTTTAAGCATTAATCATCATATTTGGGCATTGACAGTAATATAGCTGGCACTATGTTGTGAATATTGTATTTTGAACTAATGTATTCATGTCAACTTTTTCAGTTCATTGTCAATATGCACTTTTGAAATCTTGATCATCTCCACAGAGAAACAGATTTATGCAATTAGCTGTTACAAGAAAGTTTTAAATCTCTCGTATTTATGCTGGAACAGAGGCTAAAACAGTTGTAGCACTAAGCACTTATTTTTGTGTACTTTGATTGTTTAAAAGTTTTCAATCACTTTCCATTGATACCAAAGTTTTGTGGAAAGCCGAAACTTGTTTCTCTACCTGCTAGTAAATCATTATAGGCTTACATTATACTACCCAAGTATCATGAAGCTACTTCTGTGAAAATACTGTAAATATATGATTTGGTGTACTCAATTTTTTGCAAATAATTGAATTCCAACAGATATTGAAGCAATTGACAAATTCACAGTACTTGTATACGGTAATACATAGAAATTGCAAATAACCCATTCATAATTCAGCAGAAATATTTCACTGCGAAAACCGCTAAAATAAGATATCCGTTAAAATATGAACGTTTACAGTATTATCATAATGAAAAAAATATATTAATGAACCATTAAAAGAACGACATCTGTAAAATACTACCCCATTGGAAATAGTAATGCATGTTGTTGAGTGTGTGTTTTTGTGTACTTTTCGTTTTGTTTGCTCAAGTGGTTATGCAGTTTAGTTCAACCATTTTCTATGCTCAGTTTCGTATTTTCCTTGTGTTGAAAAAGCCGTTTTCAGCCCAAATAACAGATACAACCTAAATGTGATTAATATTTGAAATTGAAAATCTGACTATTAAGTTGTTGAGTTAGGGTGCAGGTCAGGCCCCAATTTCATCAACATTCCTTAACTTAAGGAAACTCCTTAACTTAAAAACCTCCATAGGAAAGCATTTAAGAATTTAAGGAAAGTTTCTTAACTAAGGATTTCCCCCTTAAATTCTGTAATGCCTTCCTATGGAGATGTATAAGTTAAGGAGTTTCCTTAAGTTAAGGAACGTTGATGAAACCAGGGCCTGTGAAGTGGACAGTAGTGGACATTGTGATAACAATGTTTGCTGTTCAGTTTAGTCCATTGTCAATGAGTTTATGCTGTTGTCAAACACTATCATAGACTCTGAGGAACGTTCAAGTATAAAAGAGGGTTATTAAACCACTATCTCTAATTATCTTTAGGTTTTCAAGCCTGAAGTTTTTGTATGTTGTTCAATTTGATTGTTTGATTTTTTTTAAATTCTTTTCATTTCAAATTTAACAATTTTTTTATGCGATTTAATTACTATCAACGTACTTATTTTGGCAAATTCAAAATTTAGCACATATTTGTTATTTCATTTAAACAAATAAGCGCAATAATGAATTAGCAGATTCACAATAACTGCTGTAGAAAATAATATGCAGAAACTGTAATTAGCGCAATTATAACTAAGTCGAATTGTTCCAGCACAAAATCCCTGAAATAAGATTACCACTTAAATGTGTACATGTACAGTATAATGTGCTGCTTTTATAAAAATGAAAAGAAAATGAACAATACTGCAAAATTTAGTCGCGTTTTACCTTAATTAACTGGTCTTTGCCTCTCCCTTTCATAACGATTCAGTCCATTTTCATGTTTTAACAGACAAGTTTAACTCATTCGCCCCAGAAAGACACATTTGAACTCTTCCTATTCAAAGGATGGAATAGTTCATTATGTAATATCTGGGGTGAATGTCGTATGTAGTGTGTATAGTGTAAATAAACATTAGTAGATCTACCTCACGACCTGCTGGGATTATGTAATCACTGGAGGGTAGAATCAAAGAACAACTGTAGGCATGCATGATTGATATACTCCAGTGAAATAATGTGAAACTGTTTTCTTTGGAATAAACAGTGGTTGGCCAAAAGTCTTTCTTTTTTCTTCTTTTGCTATATAGTCTTTGTATAACAAATTTTTCAGTGAATTTTCCTGACTTTGTTTATGGACAGATAATTTCAGTGTGATGCCATTTCTCTTTATATTGCTACCAATTGAAAGCAACATTAAAATGGGGTGTCAAAAATTTGATGTTATCAATAAATTATGACCTCTCTGGTCATACACATTTGAAAACAATGAAAATATTATGAAATGAACTTGGAAACAATTCTCTTTAAGTGAAAAATTTCATAAAACTTCATGCATGCAAGGGAAAATTCATTGCAAAAAGTCTGAAAAACAACAAAAAACATATAGCAAAATTAAAACATTTGATAGACTTTTGCCACATAACTGTTTGTTGCATTCACAAAATTGTCCAAACTATGGTCTGTCCTGATTGGTCATTTATGAAGTTTTGTAATATCAAATTAAATTAAGCCTCCAACTTAGTGTTTGCTTTTTGTTGGCTGTTCAAAACTGCTTTTAGTAAAATATTCAATCAGGGCTTTATGATTAATGAAAGACATAAATATACAGGTATTTGCTGTATTCTGTTCTTAAAATAGTTTTTAAAACTGAAAGAGTGAATATATCTTTTTACATTTTCTCCAAATTAAATGAGAAGGATGAATGTTAATTTAGGCAAAGATAGATTTTATTGTCAAAGGTTGAAATTTTCATTGTATAGATGCAAAAGTCGTCTTACACAAAATAATAAATTAATTTATCTTATAGTCACTTTCCATTTCACAGCTGTACATAAATGCTCTGTAATGCAAGTCTTCTTATGTTTGCTATATGTACAGTATATAAATATAAACCATTTGTACAGAAAAGGGACTTTACATACCACAGTTATATCTCGAATATAATAGCACATTTTCACTTTTCCTCTATAATAATAATAGTACCTTTGTTTCACAGGATCTACTCAAAATATTTCAAATGAACTATTCCAATCTTTTAATTGGAAGAGTTCAAATTTGTCTTCAGGGGTGAATGAGATAAAACTCCACCTTTATGATTGTATGGTAGACAAAGTGAAAAAAAATTGTGACATAATGTTCATGGTATTAGCTAACTCTTGGTGAATTCCTACTTGTTTCTTAGATCTATTAATCATCTTATATATATATATATATATATGGATCCCATTCTTTAAAACAATATCTTGAAGAATAACCATGACTTACGGAATGTAGTTCCATTCACTCCCTCACCCCGAGGTTTCATTATTAACTCTTCCAATCTTTGAATGGGAAGTGTTTAAATGTGTATTCAGGTGTGATTCAGTGAAACCATTAGATTTGAAATGTAATAATTTTGTGTAATAACTCGATCACTTGTGTCACACCCGGTTAAGACTAAATGTAAGTGTTCAGTGATAGCTACTCAGTGGTAAGCTTCATTGTAAGCCTTGGTGTAAATATGTGTTTATAAAAGAGTTTTATTTGTAAAGTATTTATTCTTCCATGATTCATGTTTGTAAATAAAATTTTAATGAACAATAACTTGATTATGACTTTGTTTCTGTCATAAATATCTATAATTTACATGTAATTGCTTTGTCAAAATTCCAAGCTGAGAATATCCTGTCATGCAGAAAATGTCTGTCCATCCTTCTATCAGGTCCAGCCTGCTGTTGTACCGAACTGCATGATCTTATTAAATATTTTCTTTAAAATTCTAGTCTCCTACTGCACATGTTGTAACCATATGAAAAAAAGATATATCACTAAGGCTAGGTGATTATATTTCGAAGAAATGTAGTACCCCTAGGGCAGAAAGGATGAAACCCAAGCAGATGCATATTTAAAGTTGCACACTTATTTACGCGGCCAGTCATTAAGATATTCTACCTCTTGGACTAACACATCTCTGTTGTTAAGTTCAGTGTTCATCACGTTTTGTAGGGACTGTAAGTGGAGAGATGAATTGGATCATACTGCTTGTACTAGACCAATTTTCCTCTGGTCTCGACACCATATCTGCTGTGGAGTCCCAACGCCAGACACCTACCTGTCAAAATGTCTAAGTCTGGTGTCAGAGCCAGAGGAACCCACACCAGACATTCGGGCTATGCTAGCTTGTACTAGGATTTCCTCATGTGTTCAATCTCGTCAGTGAAAACGAACTCGGTAATTCTGGTGATGGCATAAAAACAGTGGAGATCCCGACCATATACTTAACCATTATAGGAATCAATTAACTTCCGTTGCGTATCGAGGCATGGTGACTTTCAACCCGTGGGATGTAGCTATTCTGTCCGATACTATGCCCAGTCATCCCCATGGATAAACAACTGACACTATTTTCACTTTCACTTTCATGAGTAACTTACTTTTGCCGTGGTCGCAGCACAAGAAAATGAGCCAATCACGAAGTGTTTCATACGATTGTAGTCCCTACCGAAAATTTGTTCTGTCTAAGTACAGTGATTCTGAATAATTTAAATAGATAATTGTCGACATATTGTGCATTGAATGAAATGTATAGATATTTAACTTTACAAAAATATATACTTTTGATGGATTTTAATATATATGATGGCGGATTGATATGGGGTCAAAAGTCAGAGGGTGTTCGCGTCCCATTTCGCTGGTTTGACATGTTAATTTCCGGTTGTCAGAAGCAGACGCCTGTAGCGAGCTAAAATGCACGAAACGAACTCCTGATAAATGACATTTGAAGTCTTCGACATGTGTGTATCTGTGAATCCCGGCAGTTGTCACTGGTGTTGAACTTCAAATATTAAAGTTATTTGCTTGAAAGCTTAGTAATAACATATAGTAAATTGTTTAGTTGAAACGATACACTGGTTCCCGTCTCAATAATAGTATATCAAACTATTAAAAAATAGAAAAAAAATAATTGCGATCGCTTGGATGTCTGATTCTATAGGTTTGACGCTTGGGGGAGATAACCTAGAGGTAAAATTCAGTATAGAAATTGTTCTCAAATATTTATGGGCTGTTAGCCAGTCTTATTTAACGACACAGGAGAGTTCCGAAATTGCAAACCAGCATTAACAAACAACCGTAAAATCAGTTGGCGCACACTTTCCCCGAATATAAGGGATTTAATGTATTACTTAAATGGAAACTGTAGTCAATGTAATGGACAGTGATGTGATGGAGAAGTTACGAAATATTTTTGAAAACATGTCAAGATAACTTTTCTAGTGATTTGGTGCCTTGCTTTAGGGACCTGACCGACTTTTCCTTTGATTTTTACTTAACATTTGCGAGTTGAAGCTTAATTTAAACAATGAACAAAAGGCAATTGGAATCTGGCGGCATACTGTAAGGAGAAGGTCACAGCGTTCTACGTTTAAGGCTGGTTTCCGACACCCATGTATCTGGACAAATTATGAATTACGTAAGATTTAGACGAGAAATTAGCGGGTTTTTTTTTTCGATTTGATTATTTTCTTAAAAGTAGTACACCATTTCCCTCATTCACGCGCTTGCTTTAGAATTACTGACATTCGTATGCTTTGTGTTGAAATTTTAAAACGCAAAATATCTAAATTATTTTTTTTTTATTTTCATTTTTTTTAAAAATCAGATTTTTCACCAATACATCATAAGACATAAACAAACATGCATACTACATGTATCACACCCTTACTTTCCTTCACAGAATATCTAAATTAGATATTAGATGCGGCGAAGCTAATGGGCGTACCATCTACGTTGTTTACTACAATCAATTTCTGTCATAGTATCAATAGATAGTTATGAATGTCATTGGGCTTCGGATACTATCTTTTTATGCTTTACGTTTATTTGTGCCTGTGTTGTTTGCGCGCTTGTTCGTAACTCAGCTTGGGCTGATGGTTATCATCCTGCAGAATAGACCTAAACTCACACGGTCTATATCTCATCAGCCAAGCTTGGCTAGGGGTGATGGTTTCCATCCTGTAGAATAGACCTGAACTCCAACAGTCTATATCTCACAAGCCCAGCTCAGCATAGGGGTGATGGTTATCATCCAGTAGAATAGACCTGTACTCCAACACTCTATATCTCACCAGCCTAGCACAGCTTAGGGGTGATGATTACCATCTTGTAGAATAGACCTGAACTCCAACACTCTATATCTCACCAGCCTAGCTCAGCTTAGGGCTGATGATTACCACCTGGTAGAATAGACCTGAACTCCAACACTCTATATCTCACCAGCCTAGCTCAGCTTGGGGCTGATGGTTACCATCCTCTAGAATAGACCTGAAATATAATTATTATTTTACATTTTAACTTAATATCTATAAAACTGCAAAAATATAAATCATTATAGCATAATAATTTTCTATGTAGATATATATATACAGTATAACCTGTCTAAACCAGAAACCACTTGGATCAAACTTTTCGGCCGCCTTACACAGGTGGCCAATTTGTAAGTGAATGATGTAAATGAAGGTGAAAAAGTGAGGATCGAATAGTAAGAATGCATTAGACATAATTTCGGATGAAACAGGGCCAGTTTTGACTGGTTATACTGTAGTACCCTATTATAGTAGTGTTTGTTTTTGTGTTACAGCTAACAAACCCGGAGTGGAAACCTCCAAACACAGGCGGGACCTTTATACAGACAGTTTGCGAGGAAGGTAATAAATTCCTCTTAATGTCATGCTTTTTTAAATCACTTACATAAAACATCCAGAAATTAGGTCATTTCCATTGATTTTAGATACAACTTGTAGAAAACATTGCATAGAAAATTAAAAAAAAATAAATAAAAAAATAGTTTTTTGAGAAAAAGTGATATCTCTATAGATTGAAACATCTTCATATGTACATTGAATAGCTGACTTTTAGTTATGGAGATTGAAAATGAACTAGATTTTGTGGAAAAACATGTTTCTCTTAATGTCACATTCCTGTTAATGTCATGTTTTGTCTGACAAATACAACATGATACTAGAAATTGTTGGCTAACAATTTGATGGGCTTTTCACCTATAATCTATATCAATTATCAAATGTTAACAGATTTCAGTATCTGCCGGTCGTAAAAGCACTCGTCCCGACAATGGGAAAATCTCTCCTCCAGTTTCATATGTTCCGACAATCAGATGAGATTTGTTTAAACATGTCCCGATAATCAAATGAGATATTTCTGCTACGATGTCTCGGTAATAACGTGTATAGATGTATTACAACGAAAAAAAAGAAGAAATTAAAAAAAAAAATTCTGCTGAGTGTTCCGCCCAGGAATCGAACCCGGGTCTCCATCGTAATAAACTATAGCTCTACCATTTGAGCCAAAGCGGCTAGTAATAATGCTCATCCGTTAATTCAGTGACACAGACCGTATTTTACACTATTAAGGACTCGCACAACTAAATCAGCCTATCACGGCGTGTTTGATACGTTTGTAGTCCCTAATGAAAATTTGTTCCGGCTAAGTACAGTGATTCTGAGTAATTTAGATAGGTAATTGTTGACATATTCTGCATTGAATGAAATCTATAGATATTTAACTTTACAAAAACGTATACTTTTGGTAGATTTTGATATGTGATGGCGGATTGATATGGGGTCAAATGTCAGAGGGTGTTGCCGTCCCATTTCACTGGTTTGACATGTAAATTTCCAGTTGTCCTAAGCAGACGCCTGTAGCGAGCTAATATTCCAGTAAACTCCTCATAAATTGCCCCTTGAAGCCTTTGTCATGTACGCATGGAAGTTAATGCTGCTCCTCATTCTGTCGCTCATTAGTGTATTCAAAAAAGGATACATTGTTGCAAGTTAGGTTTGTACTGGCTGACATGTAGACTTATTTTGTTGTTTTTTTTTTTTAAACGTTTTCGATGACTTTGTTATGTTTAGATTGATGAGATAATATAGTATAATATCAAACAATACCAGATATGAATTTAGTTTTATGAAATACAATAAGTTTCGCGTTAGCCATCAACTTTCATTCTGTCGGTCCAGCTGTGATCGGCCGTCGTAGCAACGATAGGCCTAAAGATCATATTGCACTGTACAATATAAAACGGTATAAAAAGGTACCAACTTGTACGAATATCCTTAGACGTACAATAAGATCTGCTTCATCTATCAAAACTATCTACATACAATTAGTTACCGGAATAACAGTCGATCGGGATGTGTGTATATGCAACTTTTTATTTACTGTTGCCAAGGAGTATAAAGAAAACACAGGAGAGTTCCAAAATTACGGTTTTTTATATAGATTATATAGGGGAAAATACAAAATGGCGTAATACCTTAACCAGAAGTGGTATCAAGACACCGAAGATATCAATACCATCGGAATGACATACTCTATTGATCAGTAGTTTTAAAGTTTTAAAAAATAATGAAAAATGAAACATTTCTAAAAATAGATTAACTTTGACCTCTGCTGCGCTGTTTTACGAGACATATTTTGTAATAACTTGTAGAACAAGAAATATTTCCCCGGATGCAATCTACAATAATATACCTTTGCAACATCTGGACATTAAATGGTTATTGAGATATAGCCATTTTAACATTTTAAAGTATGAGGTCATAGCGGCCATCTTGGATTTTGAATCAATTTAAAAATATCAAACTTTAGTCGGGACTATCCCACAATCATTTTAGACAAGTTTGAGCTGAATCCCACAGTTGGAATTTGAGAAGAAGTTTAAAATGTGAAACGTATTTTTAATATAGATTATATAGGGGAAGATTCACAATGGCGTAATACCTTAACCGGAAGTGATATCAAGACACCGAAGGTATCAATATCATCGGAATGGCATACTCTATTGATCTCTGGAAGAAGTTTTTTAAAATAGTAAAAAATGAAAAAATTCTAAAAATAGCATAATTTCAGCGAGCTTTTTTGGTTTGACCTCTAACCTCAAAGCCGTAATTATAGAAAAGTTGGCCCCAGATTAATCCTACATGAATATACCTTTGAATACTTTCAACCTCATACCGTTTTTGAGTTATGGCCGTTTTAAACGTTTTAAGTATGACGTAATGGCGGCCACATTTTGGATTTTTGACCTACTTAAAAAAGTTTCTGTCACCCCTTCAGTTCATGCCATATAACATGCTAAAAGTACATTGGCATACCTCTTACCGTGTTGGAGCAATGCCGGTCACAAAATTTAATGCAGAAGAAGTATTTGATTTACACGTTTGAGATTACAAGGCTCGATTGTATTACTGTTTGTAGTTAATAATAGCTTTTAAAAGCTAGGTCAGTCCTACAATATTCATATAAAAAATTCTTATTGAAATCATCAGTAATTTTAGGCGGTAATTACATGAAGCTTTAGGCTTGAAATGTTGTTGGTAGTTCTGGTGACTTTAAATGACTGCTTGGCAAAATATTAGTTACTGTTAATAGAATGCAAGGTCACAGTACATATATAATTATGTAAAAACATATTCATTTTTTGGTGCACTCATGTTTTAGAACAAATGATGAGTTGATTTTATCACAATACTGGCTGTAAAAAGCAAAAAATAGAAACTGTAATTAGCACAATCATTATTCAGTAGAATGCATTCAGCACGAAAAGTTGCTAAAATAAATTCTCTGCTGAAATATGTTCAGCTACATTGTGTAAAGGGAATGAGAATAGTGTTCTTGCACCAGGGATGGATCCCTTGATCACCAGGCTAAAGGAAGTTTCTAGATTCTTCAGCAAAATAGGTTTTTAATTTCTGTTTTTCCTTTTCAGTACAACAGTTTAGCATCAAGTATAGCCATGCAGAGTACCCTGTATTCTCCGACCACAGCATCAGCTGCCCCCACAGGAGCCTCCGGAGGCCACCGCGGGGTACAACACAGACTGAAGGGGGGTATATCCCAGATTTAGGGGCCCCTAGGGCAGGGAACATCGGTATGTGAGCAGCTATGACCAGCTCTGGCAGTTTACAGGGAAGTGGTATAGGAATAGTCCCTCACAGTGCTCAGCCCCGTGTGGATGAGGGCACCCTGGAAATGATGTCACATGACATGAGCTTCAGTGCATTGTACTTACATGACCATCAATTCAAGAGGTCGCGGGGTCAAAGTGGCGGGGAAAACCTGGATGACATTCGTGCCCGTGCCATGTGGCAAAGACAGGACAGTAACCAGCCGACAACACATGTTCCGATGGTGCACATTCCGGAGACGCCACGAGAGGAGACCCAATGCGACTCGATATCTCATGTACCAAGTACTGCTGAGGAGGAGGAACAGTCTATATCTCACCAGCCTAGCTCCGCTAGTGGTGATGGTTATCATCCACTAGAATAGACCTGAACTCCAACAGTCTAAATCTCACCAGCCTAGCTCCGCTAGTGGTGATGGTTATCATCCACTAGAATAGACCTGTACTCTGAGATATATACAGTGAAACCCCAACACTTAAACCCGGTTTACTCGAATACATCTCATTCGTCGAATAGTTTGGTTGGTCCCGACCGAGTTCATATATGTTCAACCAACCTTGTTTACTTGATAACGATGTATTTCTCGAACCATTCATCAGGTCGAGTTAGTGGGATTTTAATGTATTAATATTTCCGCATAGCTGTAATAAGTGACATCCTAAACTAGTGCTAACGCTTTTTTTAACATGCTGTATAAAAGAAAGGGGAAGTGATATTTAGCCGTTTTCATGATTTAACGCTTCATATAAATGGGGAAAATAACCAATTAACTTATAATGACAAATAGATAAAGAATGTTGATAATATTATGTACGTTATGGACTTTTAAGGCAATTTATAATCTTAACATGCATGTAATATGGTTTTACGTCTTTGGGAAAAGACATTTGTCCCCTTTAAAATCTGTATCTTAATCATTATATATTGTAAATAACCAAACTCAGTGTCATGATCTCTGTATTGTGTATGTCAAAGTGAATTGACGGGTCGAAAGTTTATTTCATGCATTTTGCTTACTGGAAAATCATATTATCACTGAATGTTGACACCAAAAATATTTTCATTGTATAAAATATCACAGAAATTTTGTTTCTCTTGCCTGAGATACATTTTTCATGTAGATAATATTTAGCTCTGCATACAACTGCTTAATTATTTGTCATAATGGCCTCAAAACTTAATCACATATCTTCAATATCTTGATGTTTAAGCATTAATCATCATATTTGGGCATTGACAGTAATATAGCTGGCACTATGTTGTGAATATTGTATTTTGAACTAATGTATTCAAGTCAACTTTTTCAGTTCATTGTCAATATGCACTTTTGAAATCTTGATCATCTCCACAGAGAAACAGATTTATGCAATTAGCTGTTACAAGAAAGTTGTAAATCTCTCGTATTTATGATGGAACAGAGGCTAAAACAGTTGTAGCACTAAGCACTTAATTTTTGTGTACTTTGATTGTTTAAGAGTTTTCAATCACTTTCCATTGATACCAAAGTTTTGTGGAAAGCCGAAACTTGTTTCTCTACCTGCTAGTAAATCATTATAGGCTTACATTATACTACCCAAGTATCACGAAGCTACTTCTTTGAAAATACTGTAAATATACTTTTTTTTGGTGTAATAAATTTTTGCGAATAATTGAACTCAAACAGATATTGAAGCAATTGACAAACTCACAATACTTGTAGAAGGTAATACATAGAAATTTCAATTAACCCATTCATAATTCAGCAGAAATATTTCACTGCGAAAACCGCTAAATTAAGATATGCGTTAAAATATGAACGTTTACAGTATTATCATTATGAAAAAAATATATTAATGAACCATTAAAAGAACGACATCTGTAAAATACTACCCCATTGGAAATAGTAATGCATGTTGTTGAGTGTGTGTTTTTGTGTACTTTTCGTTTTGTTTGCTCAAGTGGTTTTGCTGTTTAGTTCAACCATTTTCTATGCTCAGTTTCGTATTTTCCTTGTGTTGAAAAAGCCGTTTTCAGCCCAAATAACAGATAAAACCTAAATGTGATTAATATTTGAAATTCAAAATCTGACTATTAAGTTGTTGAGTTAGGGTGCAGGTCAGGCCCCAATTTCATCAACATTCCTTAACTTAAGGAAACTCCTTAACTTAAAAACCTCCATAGGAAAGCATTTAAGAATTTAAGGAAAGTTCCTTAACTAAGGATTTCCCCCTTAAATTCTGTAATGCTTTCCTATGGAGATGTTTAAGTTAAGGAGTTTCCTTAAGTTAAGGAACGTTGATGAAACCAGGGCCTGTGAAGTGGACAGTAGTGGACATTGTGATAACAATGTTTGCTGTTCAGTTTAGTCCATTGTCAATGAGTTTTTGCTGTTGTCAAACACTATCATAGACTCTGAGGAACGTTCAAGTATAAAAGAGGGTTATTAAACCACTATCTCTAATTATCTTTAGGTTTTCAAGTCTGAAGTTTTTGTATGTTGTTCAATTTGATTGTTTGATTTTTTTTTAAATTCTTTTCATTTCAAATTTAACAATTTTTTTATGCGATTTAATTACTATCAACGTACTTATTTTGGCAAATTCAAAATTTAGCACATATTTGTTATTTCATTTAAACAAATAAGCGCAATAATGAATTAGCAGATTCACAATAACTGCTGTAGAAAACAATATGCAGAAACTGTAATTATCGCAATTATAACTAAGTCGAATGGTTCCAGCACAAAATCCCTGAAATAAGATTACCACTTAAATGTGTACATGTACAGTATAATGTGCTGCTTTTATAAAAATGAAAAGAAAATGAACAATACTGCAAAATTTAGTCGCGTTTTACCTTAATTAACTGGTCTTTGCCTCTCCCTTTCATAACGATTCAGTCCATTTTCATGTTTTAACAGACAAGTTTAACTCATTCGCCCCAGAAAGACACATTTGAACTCTTCCTATTCAAAGGATGGAATAGTTCATTATGTAATATCTGGGGTGAATGTTGTATGTAGTGTGTATAGTGTAAATAAACATTAGTAGATCTACCTCACGACCTGCTGGGATTATGTAATCGCTGGAGGGTAGAATCAAAGAACAACTGTAGGCATGCATGATTGATATACTCCAGTGAAATAATGTGAAACTGTTTTCTTTGGAATAAACAGTGGTTGGCCAAAAGTCTTTCTTTTTTCTTCTTTTGCTATATAGTCTTTGTATAACAAATTTTTCAGTGAATTTTCCTGACTTTGTTTATGGACAGATAATTTCAGTGTGATGCCATTTCTCTTTATATTGCTACCAATTGAAAGCAACATCAAAATGGGGTGTCAAAAATTTGATGTTATCAATAAATTATGACCTCTGTGGTCATACACATTTGAAAACAATGAAAATATTATGAAATGAACTTGGAAACAATTCTCTTTAAGTGAAAAAATTTCATAAAACTTCATGCATGCAAGGGAAAATTCATTGCAAAAAGTCTGAAAAACAACAAAAAACATATAGCAAAATTAAAACATTTGATAGACTTTTGCCACATAACTGTTTGTTGCATTCACAAAATTGTCCAAACTATGGTCTGTCCTGATTGGTCATTTATGAAGTTTTGTAATATCAAATTAAATTAAGCCTCCAACTTAGTGTTTGCTTTTTGTTGGCTGTTCAAAACTGCTTTTAGTAAAATATTCAATCAGGGCTTTATGATTAATGAAAGACATAAATATACAGGTATTTGCTGTATTCTGTTCTTAAAATAGTTTTTAAAACTGAAAGAGTGAATATATCTTTTTACATTTTCTCCAAATTAAATGAGAAGGATGAATGTTAATTTAGGCAAAGATAGATTTTATTGTCAAAGGTTGAAATTTTCATTGTATAGATGCAAAAGTCGTCTTACACAAAATAATAAATTAATTTATCTTATAGTCACTTTCCATTTCACAGCTGTACATAAATGCTCTGTAATGCAAGTCTTCTTATGTTTGCTATATGTACAGTATATAAATATAAACCATTTGTACAGAAAAGGGACTTTACATACCACAGTTATATCTCGAATATAATAGCACATTTTCACTTTTCCTCTATAATAATAATAGTACCTTTGTTTCACAGGATCTACTCAAAATATTTCAAATGAACTATTCCAATCTTTTAATTGGAAGAGTTCAAATTTGTCTTCAGGGGTGAATGAGATAAAACTCCACCTTTATGATTGTATGGTAGACAAAGTGAAAAAAAATTGTGACATAATGTTCATGGTATTAGCTAACTCTTGGTGAATTCCTACTTGTTTCTTAGATCTATTAATCATCTTATATATATATATATATATATGGATCCCATTCTTTAAAACAATATCTTGAAGAATAACCATGACTTACGGAATGTAGTTCCATTCACTCCCTCACCCCGAGGTTTCATTATTAACTCTTCCAATCTTTGAATGGGAAGTGTTTAAATGTGTATTCAGGTGTGATTCAGTGAAACCATTAGATTTGAAATGTAATAATTTTGTGTAATAACTCGATCACTTGTGTCACACCCGGTTAAGACTAAATGTAAGTGTTCAGTGATAGCTACTCAGTGGTAAGCTTCATTGTAAGCCTTGGTGTAAATATGTGTTTATAAAAGAGTTTTATTTGTAAAGTATTTATTCTTCCATGATTCATGTTTGTAAATAAAATTTTAATGAACAATAACTTGATTATGACTTTGTTTCTGTCATAAATATCTATAATTTACATGTAATTGCTTTGTCAAAATTCCAAGCTGAGAATATCCTGTCATGCAGAAAATGTCTGTCCATCCTTCTATCAGGTCCAGCCTGCTGTTGTACCGAACTGCATGATCTTATTAAATATTTTCTTTAAAATTCTAGTCTCCTACTGCACATGTTGTAACCATATGAAAAAAAGATATATCACTAAGGCTAGGTGATTATATTTCGAAGAAATGTAGTACCCCTAGGGCAGAAAGGATGAAACCCAAGCAGATGCATATTTAAAGTTGCACACTTATTTACGCGGCCAGTCATTAAGATATTCTACCTCTTGGACTAACACATCTCTGTTGTTAAGTTCAGTGTTCATCACGTTTTGTAGGGACTGTAAGTGGAGAGATGAATTGGATCATACTGCTTGTACTAGACCAATTTTCCTCTGGTCTCGACACCATATCTGCTGTGGAGTCCCAACGCCAGACACCTACCTGTCAAAATGTCTAAGTCTGGTGTCAGAGCCAGAGGAACCCACACCAGACATTCGGGCTATGCTAGCTTGTACTAGGATTTCCTCATGTGTTCAATCTCGTCAGTGAAAACGAACTCGGTAATTCTGGTGATGGCATAAAAACAGTGGAGATCCCGACCATATACTTAACCATTATAGGAATCAATTAACTTCCGTTGCGTATCGAGGCATGGTGACTTTCAACCCGTGGGATGTAGCTATTCTGTCCGATACTATGCCCAGTCATCCCCATGGATAAACAACTGACACTATTTTCACTTTCACTTTCATGAGTAACTTACTTTTGCCGTGGTCGCAGCACAAGAAAATGAGCCAATCACGAAGTGTTTCATACGATTGTAGTCCCTACCGAAAATTTGTTCTGTCTAAGTACAGTGATTCTGAATAATTTAAATAGATAATTGTCGACATATTGTGCATTGAATGAAATGTATAGATATTTAACTTTACAAAAATATATACTTTTGATGGATTTTAATATATATGATGGCGGATTGATATGGGGTCAAAAGTCAGAGGGTGTTCGCGTCCCATTTCGCTGGTTTGACATGTTAATTTCCGGTTGTCAGAAGCAGACGCCTGTAGCGAGCTAAAATGCACGAAACGAACTCCTGATAAATGACATTTGAAGTCTTCGACATGTGTGTATCTGTGAATCCCGGCAGTTGTCACTGGTGTTGAACTTCAAATATTAAAGTTATTTGCTTGAAAGCTTAGTAATAACATATAGTAAATTGTTTAGTTGAAACGATACACTGGTTCCCGTCTCAATAATAGTATATCAAACTATTAAAAAATAGAAAAAAAATAATTGCGATCGCTTGGATGTCTGATTCTATAGGTTTGACGCTTGGGGGAGATAACCTAGAGGTAAAATTCAGTATAGAAATTGTTCTCAAATATTTATGGGCTGTTAGCCAGTCTTATTTAACGACACAGGAGAGTTCCGAAATTGCAAACCAGCATTAACAAACAACCGTAAAATCAGTTGGCGCACACTTTCCCCGAATATAAGGGATTTAATGTATTACTTAAATGGAAACTGTAGTCAATGTAATGGACAGTGATGTGATGGAGAAGTTACGAAATATTTTTGAAAACATGTCAAGATAACTTTTCTAGTGATTTGGTGCCTTGCTTTAGGGACCTGACCGACTTTTCCTTTGATTTTTACTTAACATTTGCGAGTTGAAGCTTAATTTAAACAATGAACAAAAGGCAATTGGAATCTGGCGGCATACTGTAAGGAGAAGGTCACAGCGTTCTACGTTTAAGGCTGGTTTCCGACACCCATGTATCTGGACAAATTATGAATTACGTAAGATTTAGACGAGAAATTAGCGGGTTTTTTTTTTCGATTTGATTATTTTCTTAAAAGTAGTACACCATTTCCCTCATTCACGCGCTTGCTTTAGAATTACTGACATTCGTATGCTTTGTGTTGAAATTTTAAAACGCAAAATATCTAAATTATTTTTTTTTTATTTTCATTTTTTTTAAAAATCAGATTTTTCACCAATACATCATAAGACATAAACAAACATGCATACTACATGTATCACACCCTTACTTTCCTTCACAGAATATCTAAATTAGATATTAGATGCGGCGAAGCTAATGGGCGTACCATCTACGTTGTTTACTACAATCAATTTCTGTCATAGTATCAATAGATAGTTATGAATGTCATTGGGCTTCGGATACTATCTTTTTATGCTTTACGTTTATTTGTGCCTGTGTTGTTTGCGCGCTTGTTCGTAACTCAGCTTGGGCTGATGGTTATCATCCTGCAGAATAGACCTAAACTCACACGGTCTATATCTCATCAGCCAAGCTTGGCTAGGGGTGATGGTTTCCATCCTGTAGAATAGACCTGAACTCCAACAGTCTATATCTCACAAGCCCAGCTCAGCATAGGGGTGATGGTTATCATCCAGTAGAATAGACCTGTACTCCAACACTCTATATCTCACCAGCCTAGCACAGCTTAGGGGTGATGATTACCATCTTGTAGAATAGACCTGAACTCCAACACTCTATATCTCACCAGCCTAGCTCAGCTTAGGGCTGATGATTACCACCTGGTAGAATAGACCTGAACTCCAACACTCTATATCTCACCAGCCTAGCTCAGCTTGGGGCTGATGGTTACCATCCTCTAGAATAGACCTGAAATATAATTATTATTTTACATTTTAACTTAATATCTATAAAACTGCAAAAATATAAATCATTATAGCATAATAATTTTCTATGTAGATATATATATACAGTATAACCTGTCTAAACCAGAAACCACTTGGATCAAACTTTTCGGCCGCCTTACACAGGTGGCCAATTTGTAAGTGAATGATGTAAATGAAGGTGAAAAAGTGAGGATCGAATAGTAAGAATGCATTAGACATAATTTCGGATGAAACAGGGCCAGTTTTGACTGGTTATACTGTAGTACCCTATTATAGTAGTGTTTGTTTTTGTGTTACAGCTAACAAACCCGGAGTGGAAACCTCCAAACACAGGCGGGACCTTTATACAGACAGTTTGCGAGGAAGGTAATAAATTCCTCTTAATGTCATGCTTTTTTAAATCACTTACATAAAACATCCAGAAATTAGGTCATTTCCATTGATTTTAGATACAACTTGTAGAAAACATTGCATAGAAAATTAAAAAAAAATAAATAAAAAAATAGTTTTTTGAGAAAAAGTGATATCTCTATAGATTGAAACATCTTCATATGTACATTGAATAGCTGACTTTTAGTTATGGAGATTGAAAATGAACTAGATTTTGTGGAAAAACATGTTTCTCTTAATGTCACATTCCTGTTAATGTCATGTTTTGTCTGACAAATACAACATGATACTAGAAATTGTTGGCTAACAATTTGATGGGCTTTTCACCTATAATCTATATCAATTATCAAATGTTAACAGATTTCAGTATCTGCCGGTCGTAAAAGCACTCGTCCCGACAATGGGAAAATCTCTCCTCCAGTTTCATATGTTCCGACAATCAGATGAGATTTGTTTAAACATGTCCCGATAATCAAATGAGATATTTCTGCTACGATGTCTCGGTAATAACGTGTATAGATGTATTACAACGAAAAAAAAGAAGAAATTAAAAAAAAAAATTCTGCTGAGTGTTCCGCCCAGGAATCGAACCCGGGTCTCCATCGTAATAAACTATAGCTCTACCATTTGAGCCAAAGCGGCTAGTAATAATGCTCATCCGTTAATTCAGTGACACAGACCGTATTTTACACTATTAAGGACTCGCACAACTAAATCAGCCTATCACGGCGTGTTTGATACGTTTGTAGTCCCTAATGAAAATTTGTTCCGGCTAAGTACAGTGATTCTGAGTAATTTAGATAGGTAATTGTTGACATATTCTGCATTGAATGAAATCTATAGATATTTAACTTTACAAAAACGTATACTTTTGGTAGATTTTGATATGTGATGGCGGATTGATATGGGGTCAAATGTCAGAGGGTGTTGCCGTCCCATTTCACTGGTTTGACATGTAAATTTCCAGTTGTCCTAAGCAGACGCCTGTAGCGAGCTAATATTCCAGTAAACTCCTCATAAATTGCCCCTTGAAGCCTTTGTCATGTACGCATGGAAGTTAATGCTGCTCCTCATTCTGTCGCTCATTAGTGTATTCAAAAAAGGATACATTGTTGCAAGTTAGGTTTGTACTGGCTGACATGTAGACTTATTTTGTTGTTTTTTTTTTTTAAACGTTTTCGATGACTTTGTTATGTTTAGATTGATGAGATAATATAGTATAATATCAAACAATACCAGATATGAATTTAGTTTTATGAAATACAATAAGTTTCGCGTTAGCCATCAACTTTCATTCTGTCGGTCCAGCTGTGATCGGCCGTCGTAGCAACGATAGGCCTAAAGATCATATTGCACTGTACAATATAAAACGGTATAAAAAGGTACCAACTTGTACGAATATCCTTAGACGTACAATAAGATCTGCTTCATCTATCAAAACTATCTACATACAATTAGTTACCGGAATAACAGTCGATCGGGATGTGTGTATATGCAACTTTTTATTTACTGTTGCCAAGGAGTATAAAGAAAACACAGGAGAGTTCCAAAATTACGGTTTTTTATATAGATTATATAGGGGAAAATACAAAATGGCGTAATACCTTAACCAGAAGTGGTATCAAGACACCGAAGATATCAATACCATCGGAATGACATACTCTATTGATCAGTAGTTTTAAAGTTTTAAAAAATAATGAAAAATGAAACATTTCTAAAAATAGATTAACTTTGACCTCTGCTGCGCTGTTTTACGAGACATATTTTGTAATAACTTGTAGAACAAGAAATATTTCCCCGGATGCAATCTACAATAATATACCTTTGCAACATCTGGACATTAAATGGTTATTGAGATATAGCCATTTTAACATTTTAAAGTATGAGGTCATAGCGGCCATCTTGGATTTTGAATCAATTTAAAAATATCAAACTTTAGTCGGGACTATCCCACAATCATTTTAGACAAGTTTGAGCTGAATCCCACAGTTGGAATTTGAGAAGAAGTTTAAAATGTGAAACGTATTTTTAATATAGATTATATAGGGGAAGATTCACAATGGCGTAATACCTTAACCGGAAGTGATATCAAGACACCGAAGGTATCAATATCATCGGAATGGCATACTCTATTGATCTCTGGAAGAAGTTTTTTAAAATAGTAAAAAATGAAAAAATTCTAAAAATAGCATAATTTCAGCGAGCTTTTTTGGTTTGACCTCTAACCTCAAAGCCGTAATTATAGAAAAGTTGGCCCCAGATTAATCCTACATGAATATACCTTTGAATACTTTCAACCTCATACCGTTTTTGAGTTATGGCCGTTTTAAACGTTTTAAGTATGACGTAATGGCGGCCATTTTGGATTTTTTGACCTACTTAAAAAAGTTTCTGTCACCCCTTCAGTTCATGCCATATAACATGCTAAAAGTACATTGGCATACCTCTTACCGTGTTGGAGCAATGCCGGTCACAAAATTTAATGCAGAAGAAGTATTTGATTTACACGTTTGAGATTACAAGGCTCGATTGTATTACTGTTTGTAGTTAATAATAGCTTTTAAAAGCTAGGTCAGTCTACAATATTCATATAAAAAAATTCTATTGAAATCATCAGTAATTTTAGGCGGTAATTACATGAAGCTTTAGGCTTGAAATGTTGTTGGTAGTTCTGGTGACTTTAAAATGACTGCTTGGCAAAATATTAGTTACTGTTAATAGAATAGCAAGGTCACAGTACATATATAATTATGTAAAAACATATTCATTTTTTGGTGCACTCATGTTTTAGAACAAATGATGAGTTGATTTTATCACAATACTGGCTGTAAAAAGCAAAAAATAGAAACTGTAATTAGCACAATCATTATTCAGTAGAATGCATTCAGCACGAAAAGTTGCTAAAATAAATTCTCTGCTGAAATATGTTCAGCTACATTGTGTAAAGGGAATGAGAATAGTGTTCTTGCACCAGGGATGGATCCCTTGATCACCAGGCTAAAGGAAGTTTCTAGATTCTTCAGCAAAATAGGTTTTTAATTTCTGTTTTTCCTTTTCAGTACAACAGTTTAGCATCAAGTATAGCCATGCAGAGTACCCTGTATTCTCCGACCACAGCATCAGCTGCCCCCACAGGAGCCTCCGGAGGCCACCGCGGGGTACAACACAGACTGAAGGGGGGTATATCCCAGATTTAGGGGCCCCTAGGGGCAGGGAACATCGGTATGTTGAGCAGCATGACCAGCTCTGGCAGTTTACAGGGAAGTGGTATAGGAATAGTCCCTCACAGTGCTCAGCCCCGTGTGGATGAGGGCACCCTGGAAATGATGTCACATGACATGAGCTTCAGTGCATTGTACTTACATGACCATCAATTCAAGAGGTCGCGGGGTCAAAGTGGCGGGGAAAACCTGGATGACATTCGTGCCCGTGCCATGTGGCAAAGACAGGACAGTAACCAGCCGACAACACATGTTCCGATGGTGCACATTCCGGAGACGCCACGAGAGGAGACCCAATGCGACTCGATATCTCATGTACCAAGTACTGCTGAGGAGGAGGAACAGTCTATATCTCACCAGCCTAGCTCCGCTAGTGGTGATGGTTATCATCCACTAGAATAGACCTGAACTCCAACAGTCTAAATCTCACCAGCCTAGCTCCGCTAGTGGTGATGGTTATCATCCACTAGAATAGACCTGTACTCTGAGATATATACAGTGAAACCCCAACACTTAAACCCGGTTTACTCGAATACATCTCATTCGTCGAATAGTTTGGTTGGTCCCGACCGAGTTCATATATGTTCAACCAACCTTGTTTACTTGATAACGATGTATTTCTCGAACCATTCATCAGGTCGAGTTAGTGGGATTTTAATGTATTAATATTTCCGCATAGCTGTAATAAGTGACATCCTAAACTAGTGCTAACGCTTTTTTTAACATGCTGTATAAAAGAAAGGGGAAGTGATATTTAGCCGTTTTCATGATTTAACGCTTCATATAAATGGGGAAAATAACCAATTAACTTATAATGACAAATAGATAAAGAATGTTGATAATATTATGTACGTTATGGACTTTTAAGGCAATTTATAATCTTAACATGCATGTAATATGGTTTTACGTCTTTGGGAAAAGACATTTGTCCCCTTTAAAATCTGTATCTTAATCATTATATATTGTAAATAACCAAACTCAGTGTCATGATCTCTGTATTGTGTATGTCAAAGTGAATTGACGGGTCGAAAGTTTATTTCATGCATTTTGCTTACTGGAAAATCATATTATCACTGAATGTTGACACCAAAAATATTTTCATTGTATAAAATATCACAGAAATTTTGTTTCTCTTGCCTGAGATACATTTTTCATGTAGATAATATTTAGCTCTGCATACAACTGCTTAATTATTTGTCATAATGGCCTCAAAACTTAATCACATATCTTCAATATCTTGATGTTTAAGCATTAATCATCATATTTGGGCATTGACAGTAATATAGCTGGCACTATGTTGTGAATATTGTATTTTGAACTAATGTATTCAAGTCAACTTTTTCAGTTCATTGTCAATATGCACTTTTGAAATCTTGATCATCTCCACAGAGAAACAGATTTATGCAATTAGCTGTTACAAGAAAGTTGTAAATCTCTCGTATTTATGATGGAACAGAGGCTAAAACAGTTGTAGCACTAAGCACTTAATTTTTGTGTACTTTGATTGTTTAAGAGTTTTCAATCACTTTCCATTGATACCAAAGTTTTGTGGAAAGCCGAAACTTGTTTCTCTACCTGCTAGTAAATCATTATAGGCTTACATTATACTACCCAAGTATCACGAAGCTACTTCTTTGAAAATACTGTAAATATACTTTTTTTTGGTGTAATAAATTTTTGCGAATAATTGAACTCAAACAGATATTGAAGCAATTGACAAACTCACAATACTTGTAGAAGGTAATACATAGAAATTTCAATTAACCCATTCATAATTCAGCAGAAATATTTCACTGCGAAAACCGCTAAATTAAGATATGCGTTAAAATATGAACGTTTACAGTATTATCATTATGAAAAAAATATATTAATGAACCATTAAAAGAACGACATCTGTAAAATACTACCCCATTGGAAATAGTAATGCATGTTGTTGAGTGTGTGTTTTTGTGTACTTTTCGTTTTGTTTGCTCAAGTGGTTTTGCTGTTTAGTTCAACCATTTTCTATGCTCAGTTTCGTATTTTCCTTGTGTTGAAAAAGCCGTTTTCAGCCCAAATAACAGATAAAACCTAAATGTGATTAATATTTGAAATTCAAAATCTGACTATTAAGTTGTTGAGTTAGGGTGCAGGTCAGGCCCCAATTTCATCAACATTCCTTAACTTAAGGAAACTCCTTAACTTAAAAACCTCCATAGGAAAGCATTTAAGAATTTAAGGAAAGTTCCTTAACTAAGGATTTCCCCCTTAAATTCTGTAATGCTTTCCTATGGAGATGTTTAAGTTAAGGAGTTTCCTTAAGTTAAGGAACGTTGATGAAACCAGGGCCTGTGAAGTGGACAGTAGTGGACATTGTGATAACAATGTTTGCTGTTCAGTTTAGTCCATTGTCAATGAGTTTTTGCTGTTGTCAAACACTATCATAGACTCTGAGGAACGTTCAAGTATAAAAGAGGGTTATTAAACCACTATCTCTAATTATCTTTAGGTTTTCAAGTCTGAAGTTTTTGTATGTTGTTCAATTTGATTGTTTGATTTTTTTTTAAATTCTTTTCATTTCAAATTTAACAATTTTTTTATGCGATTTAATTACTATCAACGTACTTATTTTGGCAAATTCAAAATTTAGCACATATTTGTTATTTCATTTAAACAAATAAGCGCAATAATGAATTAGCAGATTCACAATAACTGCTGTAGAAAACAATATGCAGAAACTGTAATTATCGCAATTATAACTAAGTCGAATGGTTCCAGCACAAAATCCCTGAAATAAGATTACCACTTAAATGTGTACATGTACAGTATAATGTGCTGCTTTTATAAAAATGAAAAGAAAATGAACAATACTGCAAAATTTAGTCGCGTTTTACCTTAATTAACTGGTCTTTGCCTCTCCCTTTCATAACGATTCAGTCCATTTTCATGTTTTAACAGACAAGTTTAACTCATTCGCCCCAGAAAGACACATTTGAACTCTTCCTATTCAAAGGATGGAATAGTTCATTATGTAATATCTGGGGTGAATGTTGTATGTAGTGTGTATAGTGTAAATAAACATTAGTAGATCTACCTCACGACCTGCTGGGATTATGTAATCGCTGGAGGGTAGAATCAAAGAACAACTGTAGGCATGCATGATTGATATACTCCAGTGAAATAATGTGAAACTGTTTTCTTTGGAATAAACAGTGGTTGGCCAAAAGTCTTTCTTTTTTCTTCTTTTGCTATATAGTCTTTGTATAACAAATTTTTCAGTGAATTTTCCTGACTTTGTTTATGGACAGATAATTTCAGTGTGATGCCATTTCTCTTTATATTGCTACCAATTGAAAGCAACATCAAAATGGGGTGTCAAAAATTTGATGTTATCAATAAATTATGACCTCTGTGGTCATACACATTTGAAAACAATGAAAATATTATGAAATGAACTTGGAAACAATTCTCTTTAAGTGAAAAAATTTCATAAAACTTCATGCATGCAAGGGAAAATTCATTGCAAAAAGTCTGAAAAACAACAAAAAACATATAGCAAAATTAAAACATTTGATAGACTTTTGCCACATAACTGTTTGTTGCATTCACAAAATTGTCCAAACTATGGTCTGTCCTGATTGGTCATTTATGAAGTTTTGTAATATCAAATTAAATTAAGCCTCCAACTTAGTGTTTGCTTTTTGTTGGCTGTTCAAAACTGCTTTTAGTAAAATATTCAATCAGGGCTTTATGATTAATGAAAGACATAAATATACAGGTATTTGCTGTATTCTGTTCTTAAAATAGTTTTTAAAACTGAAAGAGTGAATATATCTTTTTACATTTTCTCCAAATTAAATGAGAAGGATGAATGTTAATTTAGGCAAAGATAGATTTTATTGTCAAAGGTTGAAATTTTCATTGTATAGATGCAAAAGTCGTCTTACACAAAATAATAAATTAATTTATCTTATAGTCACTTTCCATTTCACAGCTGTACATAAATGCTCTGTAATGCAAGTCTTCTTATGTTTGCTATATGTACAGTATATAAATATAAACCATTTGTACAGAAAAGGGACTTTACATACCACAGTTATATCTCGAATATAATAGCACATTTTCACTTTTCCTCTATAATAATAATAGTACCTTTGTTTCACAGGATCTACTCAAAATATTTCAAATGAACTATTCCAATCTTTTAATTGGAAGAGTTCAAATTTGTCTTCAGGGGTGAATGAGATAAAACTCCACCTTTATGATTGTATGGTAGACAAAGTGAAAAAAAATTGTGACATAATGTTCATGGTATTAGCTAACTCTTGGTGAATTCCTACTTGTTTCTTAGATCTATTAATCATCTTATATATATATATATATATATGGATCCCATTCTTTAAAACAATATCTTGAAGAATAACCATGACTTACGGAATGTAGTTCCATTCACTCCCTCACCCCGAGGTTTCATTATTAACTCTTCCAATCTTTGAATGGGAAGTGTTTAAATGTGTATTCAGGTGTGATTCAGTGAAACCATTAGATTTGAAATGTAATAATTTTGTGTAATAACTCGATCACTTGTGTCACACCCGGTTAAGACTAAATGTAAGTGTTCAGTGATAGCTACTCAGTGGTAAGCTTCATTGTAAGCCTTGGTGTAAATATGTGTTTATAAAAGAGTTTTATTTGTAAAGTATTTATTCTTCCATGATTCATGTTTGTAAATAAAATTTTAATGAACAATAACTTGATTATGACTTTGTTTCTGTCATAAATATCTATAATTTACATGTAATTGCTTTGTCAAAATTCCAAGCTGAGAATATCCTGTCATGCAGAAAATGTCTGTCCATCCTTCTATCAGGTCCAGCCTGCTGTTGTACCGAACTGCATGATCTTATTAAATATTTTCTTTAAAATTCTAGTCTCCTACTGCACATGTTGTAACCATATGAAAAAAAGATATATCACTAAGGCTAGGTGATTATATTTCGAAGAAATGTAGTACCCCTAGGGCAGAAAGGATGAAACCCAAGCAGATGCATATTTAAAGTTGCACACTTATTTACGCGGCCAGTCATTAAGATATTCTACCTCTTGGACTAACACATCTCTGTTGTTAAGTTCAGTGTTCATCACGTTTTGTAGGGACTGTAAGTGGAGAGATGAATTGGATCATACTGCTTGTACTAGACCAATTTTCCTCTGGTCTCGACACCATATCTGCTGTGGAGTCCCAACGCCAGACACCTACCTGTCAAAATGTCTAAGTCTGGTGTCAGAGCCAGAGGAACCCACACCAGACATTCGGGCTATGCTAGCTTGTACTAGGATTTCCTCATGTGTTCAATCTCGTCAGTGAAAACGAACTCGGTAATTCTGGTGATGGCATAAAAACAGTGGAGATCCCGACCATATACTTAACCATTATAGGAATCAATTAACTTCCGTTGCGTATCGAGGCATGGTGACTTTCAACCCGTGGGATGTAGCTATTCTGTCCGATACTATGCCCAGTCATCCCCATGGATAAACAACTGACACTATTTTCACTTTCACTTTCATGAGTAACTTACTTTTGCCGTGGTCGCAGCACAAGAAAATGAGCCAATCACGAAGTGTTTCATACGATTGTAGTCCCTACCGAAAATTTGTTCTGTCTAAGTACAGTGATTCTGAATAATTTAAATAGATAATTGTCGACATATTGTGCATTGAATGAAATGTATAGATATTTAACTTTACAAAAATATATACTTTTGATGGATTTTAATATATATGATGGCGGATTGATATGGGGTCAAAAGTCAGAGGGTGTTCGCGTCCCATTTCGCTGGTTTGACATGTTAATTTCCGGTTGTCAGAAGCAGACGCCTGTAGCGAGCTAAAATGCACGAAACGAACTCCTGATAAATGACATTTGAAGTCTTCGACATGTGTGTATCTGTGAATCCCGGCAGTTGTCACTGGTGTTGAACTTCAAATATTAAAGTTATTTGCTTGAAAGCTTAGTAATAACATATAGTAAATTGTTTAGTTGAAACGATACACTGGTTCCCGTCTCAATAATAGTATATCAAACTATTAAAAAATAGAAAAAAAATAATTGCGATCGCTTGGATGTCTGATTCTATAGGTTTGACGCTTGGGGGAGATAACCTAGAGGTAAAATTCAGTATAGAAATTGTTCTCAAATATTTATGGGCTGTTAGCCAGTCTTATTTAACGACACAGGAGAGTTCCGAAATTGCAAACCAGCATTAACAAACAACCGTAAAATCAGTTGGCGCACACTTTCCCCGAATATAAGGGATTTAATGTATTACTTAAATGGAAACTGTAGTCAATGTAATGGACAGTGATGTGATGGAGAAGTTACGAAATATTTTTGAAAACATGTCAAGATAACTTTTCTAGTGATTTGGTGCCTTGCTTTAGGGACCTGACCGACTTTTCCTTTGATTTTTACTTAACATTTGCGAGTTGAAGCTTAATTTAAACAATGAACAAAAGGCAATTGGAATCTGGCGGCATACTGTAAGGAGAAGGTCACAGCGTTCTACGTTTAAGGCTGGTTTCCGACACCCATGTATCTGGACAAATTATGAATTACGTAAGATTTAGACGAGAAATTAGCGGGTTTTTTTTTTCGATTTGATTATTTTCTTAAAAGTAGTACACCATTTCCCTCATTCACGCGCTTGCTTTAGAATTACTGACATTCGTATGCTTTGTGTTGAAATTTTAAAACGCAAAATATCTAAATTATTTTTTTTTTATTTTCATTTTTTTTAAAAATCAGATTTTTCACCAATACATCATAAGACATAAACAAACATGCATACTACATGTATCACACCCTTACTTTCCTTCACAGAATATCTAAATTAGATATTAGATGCGGCGAAGCTAATGGGCGTACCATCTACGTTGTTTACTACAATCAATTTCTGTCATAGTATCAATAGATAGTTATGAATGTCATTGGGCTTCGGATACTATCTTTTTATGCTTTACGTTTATTTGTGCCTGTGTTGTTTGCGCGCTTGTTCGTAACTCAGCTTGGGCTGATGGTTATCATCCTGCAGAATAGACCTAAACTCACACGGTCTATATCTCATCAGCCAAGCTTGGCTAGGGGTGATGGTTTCCATCCTGTAGAATAGACCTGAACTCCAACAGTCTATATCTCACAAGCCCAGCTCAGCATAGGGGTGATGGTTATCATCCAGTAGAATAGACCTGTACTCCAACACTCTATATCTCACCAGCCTAGCACAGCTTAGGGGTGATGATTACCATCTTGTAGAATAGACCTGAACTCCAACACTCTATATCTCACCAGCCTAGCTCAGCTTAGGGCTGATGATTACCACCTGGTAGAATAGACCTGAACTCCAACACTCTATATCTCACCAGCCTAGCTCAGCTTGGGGCTGATGGTTACCATCCTCTAGAATAGACCTGAAATATAATTATTATTTTACATTTTAACTTAATATCTATAAAACTGCAAAAATATAAATCATTATAGCATAATAATTTTCTATGTAGATATATATATACAGTATAACCTGTCTAAACCAGAAACCACTTGGATCAAACTTTTCGGCCGCCTTACACAGGTGGCCAATTTGTAAGTGAATGATGTAAATGAAGGTGAAAAAGTGAGGATCGAATAGTAAGAATGCATTAGACATAATTTCGGATGAAACAGGGCCAGTTTTGACTGGTTATACTGTAGTACCCTATTATAGTAGTGTTTGTTTTTGTGTTACAGCTAACAAACCCGGAGTGGAAACCTCCAAACACAGGCGGGACCTTTATACAGACAGTTTGCGAGGAAGGTAATAAATTCCTCTTAATGTCATGCTTTTTTAAATCACTTACATAAAACATCCAGAAATTAGGTCATTTCCATTGATTTTAGATACAACTTGTAGAAAACATTGCATAGAAAATTAAAAAAAAATAAATAAAAAAATAGTTTTTTGAGAAAAAGTGATATCTCTATAGATTGAAACATCTTCATATGTACATTGAATAGCTGACTTTTAGTTATGGAGATTGAAAATGAACTAGATTTTGTGGAAAAACATGTTTCTCTTAATGTCACATTCCTGTTAATGTCATGTTTTGTCTGACAAATACAACATGATACTAGAAATTGTTGGCTAACAATTTGATGGGCTTTTCACCTATAATCTATATCAATTATCAAATGTTAACAGATTTCAGTATCTGCCGGTCGTAAAAGCACTCGTCCCGACAATGGGAAAATCTCTCCTCCAGTTTCATATGTTCCGACAATCAGATGAGATTTGTTTAAACATGTCCCGATAATCAAATGAGATATTTCTGCTACGATGTCTCGGTAATAACGTGTATAGATGTATTACAACGAAAAAAAAGAAGAAATTAAAAAAAAAAATTCTGCTGAGTGTTCCGCCCAGGAATCGAACCCGGGTCTCCATCGTAATAAACTATAGCTCTACCATTTGAGCCAAAGCGGCTAGTAATAATGCTCATCCGTTAATTCAGTGACACAGACCGTATTTTACACTATTAAGGACTCGCACAACTAAATCAGCCTATCACGGCGTGTTTGATACGTTTGTAGTCCCTAATGAAAATTTGTTCCGGCTAAGTACAGTGATTCTGAGTAATTTAGATAGGTAATTGTTGACATATTCTGCATTGAATGAAATCTATAGATATTTAACTTTACAAAAACGTATACTTTTGGTAGATTTTGATATGTGATGGCGGATTGATATGGGGTCAAATGTCAGAGGGTGTTGCCGTCCCATTTCACTGGTTTGACATGTAAATTTCCAGTTGTCCTAAGCAGACGCCTGTAGCGAGCTAATATTCCAGTAAACTCCTCATAAATTGCCCCTTGAAGCCTTTGTCATGTACGCATGGAAGTTAATGCTGCTCCTCATTCTGTCGCTCATTAGTGTATTCAAAAAAGGATACATTGTTGCAAGTTAGGTTTGTACTGGCTGACATGTAGACTTATTTTGTTGTTTTTTTTTTTTAAACGTTTTCGATGACTTTGTTATGTTTAGATTGATGAGATAATATAGTATAATATCAAACAATACCAGATATGAATTTAGTTTTATGAAATACAATAAGTTTCGCGTTAGCCATCAACTTTCATTCTGTCGGTCCAGCTGTGATCGGCCGTCGTAGCAACGATAGGCCTAAAGATCATATTGCACTGTACAATATAAAACGGTATAAAAAGGTACCAACTTGTACGAATATCCTTAGACGTACAATAAGATCTGCTTCATCTATCAAAACTATCTACATACAATTAGTTACCGGAATAACAGTCGATCGGGATGTGTGTATATGCAACTTTTTATTTACTGTTGCCAAGGAGTATAAAGAAAACACAGGAGAGTTCCAAAATTACGGTTTTTTATATAGATTATATAGGGGAAAATACAAAATGGCGTAATACCTTAACCAGAAGTGGTATCAAGACACCGAAGATATCAATACCATCGGAATGACATACTCTATTGATCAGTAGTTTTAAAGTTTTAAAAAATAATGAAAAATGAAACATTTCTAAAAATAGATTAACTTTGACCTCTGCTGCGCTGTTTTACGAGACATATTTTGTAATAACTTGTAGAACAAGAAATATTTCCCCGGATGCAATCTACAATAATATACCTTTGCAACATCTGGACATTAAATGGTTATTGAGATATAGCCATTTTAACATTTTAAAGTATGAGGTCATAGCGGCCATCTTGGATTTTGAATCAATTTAAAAATATCAAACTTTAGTCGGGACTATCCCACAATCATTTTAGACAAGTTTGAGCTGAATCCCACAGTTGGAATTTGAGAAGAAGTTTAAAATGTGAAACGTATTTTTAATATAGATTATATAGGGGAAGATTCACAATGGCGTAATACCTTAACCGGAAGTGATATCAAGACACCGAAGGTATCAATATCATCGGAATGGCATACTCTATTGATCTCTGGAAGAAGTTTTTTAAAATAGTAAAAAATGAAAAAATTCTAAAAATAGCATAATTTCAGCGAGCTTTTTTGGTTTGACCTCTAACCTCAAAGCCGTAATTATAGAAAAGTTGGCCCCAGATTAATCCTACATGAATATACCTTTGAATACTTTCAACCTCATACCGTTTTTGAGTTATGGCCGTTTTAAACGTTTTAAGTATGACGTAATGGCGGCCATTTTGGATTTTTTGACCTACTTAAAAAAGTTTCTGTCACCCCTTCAGTTCATGCCATATAACATGCTAAAAGTACATTGGCATACCTCTTACCGTGTTGGAGCAATGCCGGTCACAAAATTTAATGCAGAAGAAGTATTTGATTTACACGTTTGAGATTACAAGGCTCGATTGTATTACTGTTTGTAGTTAATAATAGCTTTTAAAAGCTAGGTCAGTCTACAATATTCATATAAAAAAATTCTATTGAAATCATCAGTAATTTTAGGCGGTAATTACATGAAGCTTTAGGCTTGAAATGTTGTTGGTAGTTCTGGTGACTTTAAAATGACTGCTTGGCAAAATATTAGTTACTGTTAATAGAATAGCAAGGTCACAGTACATATATAATTATGTAAAAACATATTCATTTTTTGGTGCACTCATGTTTTAGAACAAATGATGAGTTGATTTTATCACAATACTGGCTGTAAAAAGCAAAAAATAGAAACTGTAATTAGCACAATCATTATTCAGTAGAATGCATTCAGCACGAAAAGTTGCTAAAATAAATTCTCTGCTGAAATATGTTCAGCTACATTGTGTAAAGGGAATGAGAATAGTGTTCTTGCACCAGGGATGGATCCCTTGATCACCAGGCTAAAGGAAGTTTCTAGATTCTTCAGCAAAATAGGTTTTTAATTTCTGTTTTTCCTTTTCAGTACAACAGTTTAGCATCAAGTATAGCCATGCAGAGTACCCTGTATTCTCCGACCACAGCATCAGCTGCCCCCACAGGAGCCTCCGGAGGCCACCGCGGGGTACAACACAGACTGAAGGGGGGTATATCCCAGATTTAGGGGCCCCTAGGGGCAGGGAACATCGGTATGTTGAGCAGCATGACCAGCTCTGGCAGTTTACAGGGAAGTGGTATAGGAATAGTCCCTCACAGTGCTCAGCCCCGTGTGGATGAGGGCACCCTGGAAATGATGTCACATGACATGAGCTTCAGTGCATTGTACTTACATGACCATCAATTCAAGAGGTCGCGGGGTCAAAGTGGCGGGGAAAACCTGGATGACATTCGTGCCCGTGCCATGTGGCAAAGACAGGACAGTAACCAGCCGACAACACATGTTCCGATGGTGCACATTCCGGAGACGCCACGAGAGGAGACCCAATGCGACTCGATATCTCATGTACCAAGTACTGCTGAGGAGGAGGAACAGTCTATATCTCACCAGCCTAGCTCCGCTAGTGGTGATGGTTATCATCCACTAGAATAGACCTGAACTCCAACAGTCTAAATCTCACCAGCCTAGCTCCGCTAGTGGTGATGGTTATCATCCACTAGAATAGACCTGTACTCTGAGATATATACAGTGAAACCCCAACACTTAAACCCGGTTTACTCGAATACATCTCATTCGTCGAATAGTTTGGTTGGTCCCGACCGAGTTCATATATGTTCAACCAACCTTGTTTACTTGATAACGATGTATTTCTCGAACCATTCATCAGGTCGAGTTAGTGGGATTTTAATGTATTAATATTTCCGCATAGCTGTAATAAGTGACATCCTAAACTAGTGCTAACGCTTTTTTTAACATGCTGTATAAAAGAAAGGGGAAGTGATATTTAGCCGTTTTCATGATTTAACGCTTCATATAAATGGGGAAAATAACCAATTAACTTATAATGACAAATAGATAAAGAATGTTGATAATATTATGTACGTTATGGACTTTTAAGGCAATTTATAATCTTAACATGCATGTAATATGGTTTTACGTCTTTGGGAAAAGACATTTGTCCCCTTTAAAATCTGTATCTTAATCATTATATATTGTAAATAACCAAACTCAGTGTCATGATCTCTGTATTGTGTATGTCAAAGTGAATTGACGGGTCGAAAGTTTATTTCATGCATTTTGCTTACTGGAAAATCATATTATCACTGAATGTTGACACCAAAAATATTTTCATTGTATAAAATATCACAGAAATTTTGTTTCTCTTGCCTGAGATACATTTTTCATGTAGATAATATTTAGCTCTGCATACAACTGCTTAATTATTTGTCATAATGGCCTCAAAACTTAATCACATATCTTCAATATCTTGATGTTTAAGCATTAATCATCATATTTGGGCATTGACAGTAATATAGCTGGCACTATGTTGTGAATATTGTATTTTGAACTAATGTATTCAAGTCAACTTTTTCAGTTCATTGTCAATATGCACTTTTGAAATCTTGATCATCTCCACAGAGAAACAGATTTATGCAATTAGCTGTTACAAGAAAGTTGTAAATCTCTCGTATTTATGATGGAACAGAGGCTAAAACAGTTGTAGCACTAAGCACTTAATTTTTGTGTACTTTGATTGTTTAAGAGTTTTCAATCACTTTCCATTGATACCAAAGTTTTGTGGAAAGCCGAAACTTGTTTCTCTACCTGCTAGTAAATCATTATAGGCTTACATTATACTACCCAAGTATCACGAAGCTACTTCTTTGAAAATACTGTAAATATACTTTTTTTTGGTGTAATAAATTTTTGCGAATAATTGAACTCAAACAGATATTGAAGCAATTGACAAACTCACAATACTTGTAGAAGGTAATACATAGAAATTTCAATTAACCCATTCATAATTCAGCAGAAATATTTCACTGCGAAAACCGCTAAATTAAGATATGCGTTAAAATATGAACGTTTACAGTATTATCATTATGAAAAAAATATATTAATGAACCATTAAAAGAACGACATCTGTAAAATACTACCCCATTGGAAATAGTAATGCATGTTGTTGAGTGTGTGTTTTTGTGTACTTTTCGTTTTGTTTGCTCAAGTGGTTTTGCTGTTTAGTTCAACCATTTTCTATGCTCAGTTTCGTATTTTCCTTGTGTTGAAAAAGCCGTTTTCAGCCCAAATAACAGATAAAACCTAAATGTGATTAATATTTGAAATTCAAAATCTGACTATTAAGTTGTTGAGTTAGGGTGCAGGTCAGGCCCCAATTTCATCAACATTCCTTAACTTAAGGAAACTCCTTAACTTAAAAACCTCCATAGGAAAGCATTTAAGAATTTAAGGAAAGTTCCTTAACTAAGGATTTCCCCCTTAAATTCTGTAATGCTTTCCTATGGAGATGTTTAAGTTAAGGAGTTTCCTTAAGTTAAGGAACGTTGATGAAACCAGGGCCTGTGAAGTGGACAGTAGTGGACATTGTGATAACAATGTTTGCTGTTCAGTTTAGTCCATTGTCAATGAGTTTTTGCTGTTGTCAAACACTATCATAGACTCTGAGGAACGTTCAAGTATAAAAGAGGGTTATTAAACCACTATCTCTAATTATCTTTAGGTTTTCAAGTCTGAAGTTTTTGTATGTTGTTCAATTTGATTGTTTGATTTTTTTTTAAATTCTTTTCATTTCAAATTTAACAATTTTTTTATGCGATTTAATTACTATCAACGTACTTATTTTGGCAAATTCAAAATTTAGCACATATTTGTTATTTCATTTAAACAAATAAGCGCAATAATGAATTAGCAGATTCACAATAACTGCTGTAGAAAACAATATGCAGAAACTGTAATTATCGCAATTATAACTAAGTCGAATGGTTCCAGCACAAAATCCCTGAAATAAGATTACCACTTAAATGTGTACATGTACAGTATAATGTGCTGCTTTTATAAAAATGAAAAGAAAATGAACAATACTGCAAAATTTAGTCGCGTTTTACCTTAATTAACTGGTCTTTGCCTCTCCCTTTCATAACGATTCAGTCCATTTTCATGTTTTAACAGACAAGTTTAACTCATTCGCCCCAGAAAGACACATTTGAACTCTTCCTATTCAAAGGATGGAATAGTTCATTATGTAATATCTGGGGTGAATGTTGTATGTAGTGTGTATAGTGTAAATAAACATTAGTAGATCTACCTCACGACCTGCTGGGATTATGTAATCGCTGGAGGGTAGAATCAAAGAACAACTGTAGGCATGCATGATTGATATACTCCAGTGAAATAATGTGAAACTGTTTTCTTTGGAATAAACAGTGGTTGGCCAAAAGTCTTTCTTTTTTCTTCTTTTGCTATATAGTCTTTGTATAACAAATTTTTCAGTGAATTTTCCTGACTTTGTTTATGGACAGATAATTTCAGTGTGATGCCATTTCTCTTTATATTGCTACCAATTGAAAGCAACATCAAAATGGGGTGTCAAAAATTTGATGTTATCAATAAATTATGACCTCTGTGGTCATACACATTTGAAAACAATGAAAATATTATGAAATGAACTTGGAAACAATTCTCTTTAAGTGAAAAAATTTCATAAAACTTCATGCATGCAAGGGAAAATTCATTGCAAAAAGTCTGAAAAACAACAAAAAACATATAGCAAAATTAAAACATTTGATAGACTTTTGCCACATAACTGTTTGTTGCATTCACAAAATTGTCCAAACTATGGTCTGTCCTGATTGGTCATTTATGAAGTTTTGTAATATCAAATTAAATTAAGCCTCCAACTTAGTGTTTGCTTTTTGTTGGCTGTTCAAAACTGCTTTTAGTAAAATATTCAATCAGGGCTTTATGATTAATGAAAGACATAAATATACAGGTATTTGCTGTATTCTGTTCTTAAAATAGTTTTTAAAACTGAAAGAGTGAATATATCTTTTTACATTTTCTCCAAATTAAATGAGAAGGATGAATGTTAATTTAGGCAAAGATAGATTTTATTGTCAAAGGTTGAAATTTTCATTGTATAGATGCAAAAGTCGTCTTACACAAAATAATAAATTAATTTATCTTATAGTCACTTTCCATTTCACAGCTGTACATAAATGCTCTGTAATGCAAGTCTTCTTATGTTTGCTATATGTACAGTATATAAATATAAACCATTTGTACAGAAAAGGGACTTTACATACCACAGTTATATCTCGAATATAATAGCACATTTTCACTTTTCCTCTATAATAATAATAGTACCTTTGTTTCACAGGATCTACTCAAAATATTTCAAATGAACTATTCCAATCTTTTAATTGGAAGAGTTCAAATTTGTCTTCAGGGGTGAATGAGATAAAACTCCACCTTTATGATTGTATGGTAGACAAAGTGAAAAAAAATTGTGACATAATGTTCATGGTATTAGCTAACTCTTGGTGAATTCCTACTTGTTTCTTAGATCTATTAATCATCTTATATATATATATATATATATGGATCCCATTCTTTAAAACAATATCTTGAAGAATAACCATGACTTACGGAATGTAGTTCCATTCACTCCCTCACCCCGAGGTTTCATTATTAACTCTTCCAATCTTTGAATGGGAAGTGTTTAAATGTGTATTCAGGTGTGATTCAGTGAAACCATTAGATTTGAAATGTAATAATTTTGTGTAATAACTCGATCACTTGTGTCACACCCGGTTAAGACTAAATGTAAGTGTTCAGTGATAGCTACTCAGTGGTAAGCTTCATTGTAAGCCTTGGTGTAAATATGTGTTTATAAAAGAGTTTTATTTGTAAAGTATTTATTCTTCCATGATTCATGTTTGTAAATAAAATTTTAATGAACAATAACTTGATTATGACTTTGTTTCTGTCATAAATATCTATAATTTACATGTAATTGCTTTGTCAAAATTCCAAGCTGAGAATATCCTGTCATGCAGAAAATGTCTGTCCATCCTTCTATCAGGTCCAGCCTGCTGTTGTACCGAACTGCATGATCTTATTAAATATTTTCTTTAAAATTCTAGTCTCCTACTGCACATGTTGTAACCATATGAAAAAAAGATATATCACTAAGGCTAGGTGATTATATTTCGAAGAAATGTAGTACCCCTAGGGCAGAAAGGATGAAACCCAAGCAGATGCATATTTAAAGTTGCACACTTATTTACGCGGCCAGTCATTAAGATATTCTACCTCTTGGACTAACACATCTCTGTTGTTAAGTTCAGTGTTCATCACGTTTTGTAGGGACTGTAAGTGGAGAGATGAATTGGATCATACTGCTTGTACTAGACCAATTTTCCTCTGGTCTCGACACCATATCTGCTGTGGAGTCCCAACGCCAGACACCTACCTGTCAAAATGTCTAAGTCTGGTGTCAGAGCCAGAGGAACCCACACCAGACATTCGGGCTATGCTAGCTTGTACTAGGATTTCCTCATGTGTTCAATCTCGTCAGTGAAAACGAACTCGGTAATTCTGGTGATGGCATAAAAACAGTGGAGATCCCGACCATATACTTAACCATTATAGGAATCAATTAACTTCCGTTGCGTATCGAGGCATGGTGACTTTCAACCCGTGGGATGTAGCTATTCTGTCCGATACTATGCCCAGTCATCCCCATGGATAAACAACTGACACTATTTTCACTTTCACTTTCATGAGTAACTTACTTTTGCCGTGGTCGCAGCACAAGAAAATGAGCCAATCACGAAGTGTTTCATACGATTGTAGTCCCTACCGAAAATTTGTTCTGTCTAAGTACAGTGATTCTGAATAATTTAAATAGATAATTGTCGACATATTGTGCATTGAATGAAATGTATAGATATTTAACTTTACAAAAATATATACTTTTGATGGATTTTAATATATATGATGGCGGATTGATATGGGGTCAAAAGTCAGAGGGTGTTCGCGTCCCATTTCGCTGGTTTGACATGTTAATTTCCGGTTGTCAGAAGCAGACGCCTGTAGCGAGCTAAAATGCACGAAACGAACTCCTGATAAATGACATTTGAAGTCTTCGACATGTGTGTATCTGTGAATCCCGGCAGTTGTCACTGGTGTTGAACTTCAAATATTAAAGTTATTTGCTTGAAAGCTTAGTAATAACATATAGTAAATTGTTTAGTTGAAACGATACACTGGTTCCCGTCTCAATAATAGTATATCAAACTATTAAAAAATAGAAAAAAAATAATTGCGATCGCTTGGATGTCTGATTCTATAGGTTTGACGCTTGGGGGAGATAACCTAGAGGTAAAATTCAGTATAGAAATTGTTCTCAAATATTTATGGGCTGTTAGCCAGTCTTATTTAACGACACAGGAGAGTTCCGAAATTGCAAACCAGCATTAACAAACAACCGTAAAATCAGTTGGCGCACACTTTCCCCGAATATAAGGGATTTAATGTATTACTTAAATGGAAACTGTAGTCAATGTAATGGACAGTGATGTGATGGAGAAGTTACGAAATATTTTTGAAAACATGTCAAGATAACTTTTCTAGTGATTTGGTGCCTTGCTTTAGGGACCTGACCGACTTTTCCTTTGATTTTTACTTAACATTTGCGAGTTGAAGCTTAATTTAAACAATGAACAAAAGGCAATTGGAATCTGGCGGCATACTGTAAGGAGAAGGTCACAGCGTTCTACGTTTAAGGCTGGTTTCCGACACCCATGTATCTGGACAAATTATGAATTACGTAAGATTTAGACGAGAAATTAGCGGGTTTTTTTTTTCGATTTGATTATTTTCTTAAAAGTAGTACACCATTTCCCTCATTCACGCGCTTGCTTTAGAATTACTGACATTCGTATGCTTTGTGTTGAAATTTTAAAACGCAAAATATCTAAATTATTTTTTTTTTATTTTCATTTTTTTTAAAAATCAGATTTTTCACCAATACATCATAAGACATAAACAAACATACATACTACATGTATCACACCCTTACTTTCCTTCACAGAATATCTAAATTAGATATTAGATGCGGCGAAGCTAATGGGCGTACCATCTACGTTGTTTACTACAATCAATTTCTGTCATAGTATCAATAGATAGTTATGAATGTCATTGGGCTTCGGATACTATCTTTTTATGCTTTACGTTTATTTGTGCCTGTGTTGTTTGCGCGCTTGTTCGTAACTCAGCTTGGGCTGATGGTTATCATCCTGCAGAATAGACCTAAACTCACACGGTCTATATCTCATCAGCCAAGCTTGGCTAGGGGTGATGGTTTCCATCCTGTAGAATAGACCTGAACTCCAACAGTCTATATCTCACAAGCCCAGCTCAGCATAGGGGTGATGGTTATCATCCAGTAGAATAGACCTGTACTCCAACACTCTATATCTCACCAGCCTAGCACAGCTTAGGGGTGATGATTACCATCTTGTAGAATAGACCTGAACTCCAACACTCTATATCTCACCAGCCTAGCTCAGCTTAGGGCTGATGATTACCACCTGGTAGAATAGACCTGAACTCCAACACTCTATATCTCACCAGCCTAGCTCAGCTTGGGGCTGATGGTTACCATCCTCTAGAATAGACCTGAAATATAATTATTATTTTACATTTTAACTTAATATCTATAAAACTGCAAAAATATAAATCATTATAGCATAATAATTTTCTATGTAGATATATATATACAGTATAACCTGTCTAAACCAGAAACCACTTGGATCAAACTTTTCGGCCGCCTTACACAGGTGGCCAATTTGTAAGTGAATGATGTAAATGAAGGTGAAAAAGTGAGGATCGAATAGTAAGAATGCATTAGACATAATTTCGGATGAAACAGGGCCAGTTTTGACTGGTTATACTGTAGTACCCTATTATAGTAGTGTTTGTTTTTGTGTTACAGCTAACAAACCCGGAGTGGAAACCTCCAAACACAGGCGGGACCTTTATACAGACAGTTTGCGAGGAAGGTAATAAATTCCTCTTAATGTCATGCTTTTTTAAATCACTTACATAAAACATCCAGAAATTAGGTCATTTCCATTGATTTTAGATACAACTTGTAGAAAACATTGCATAGAAAATTAAAAAAAAATAAATAAAAAAATAGTTTTTTGAGAAAAAGTGATATCTCTATAGATTGAAACATCTTCATATGTACATTGAATAGCTGACTTTTAGTTATGGAGATTGAAAATGAACTAGATTTTGTGGAAAAACATGTTTCTCTTAATGTCACATTCCTGTTAATGTCATGTTTTGTCTGACAAATACAACATGATACTAGAAATTGTTGGCTAACAATTTGATGGGCTTTTCACCTATAATCTATATCAATTATCAAATGTTAACAGATTTCAGTATCTGCCGGTCGTAAAAGCACTCGTCCCGACAATGGGAAAATCTCTCCTCCAGTTTCATATGTTCCGACAATCAGATGAGATTTGTTTAAACATGTCCCGATAATCAAATGAGATATTTCTGCTACGATGTCTCGGTAATAACGTGTATAGATGTATTACAACGAAAAAAAAGAAGAAATTAAAAAAAAAAATTCTGCTGAGTGTTCCGCCCAGGAATCGAACCCGGGTCTCCATCGTAATAAACTATAGCTCTACCATTTGAGCCAAAGCGGCTAGTAATAATGCTCATCCGTTAATTCAGTGACACAGACCGTATTTTACACTATTAAGGACTCGCACAACTAAATCAGCCTATCACGGCGTGTTTGATACGTTTGTAGTCCCTAATGAAAATTTGTTCCGGCTAAGTACAGTGATTCTGAGTAATTTAGATAGGTAATTGTTGACATATTCTGCATTGAATGAAATCTATAGATATTTAACTTTACAAAAACGTATACTTTTGGTAGATTTTGATATGTGATGGCGGATTGATATGGGGTCAAATGTCAGAGGGTGTTGCCGTCCCATTTCACTGGTTTGACATGTAAATTTCCAGTTGTCCTAAGCAGACGCCTGTAGCGAGCTAATATTCCAGTAAACTCCTCATAAATTGCCCCTTGAAGCCTTTGTCATGTACGCATGGAAGTTAATGCTGCTCCTCATTCTGTCGCTCATTAGTGTATTCAAAAAAGGATACATTGTTGCAAGTTAGGTTTGTACTGGCTGACATGTAGACTTATTTTGTTGTTTTTTTTTTTTAAACGTTTTCGATGACTTTGTTATGTTTAGATTGATGAGATAATATAGTATAATATCAAACAATACCAGATATGAATTTAGTTTTATGAAATACAATAAGTTTCGCGTTAGCCATCAACTTTCATTCTGTCGGTCCAGCTGTGATCGGCCGTCGTAGCAACGATAGGCCTAAAGATCATATTGCACTGTACAATATAAAACGGTATAAAAAGGTACCAACTTGTACGAATATCCTTAGACGTACAATAAGATCTGCTTCATCTATCAAAACTATCTACATACAATTAGTTACCGGAATAACAGTCGATCGGGATGTGTGTATATGCAACTTTTTATTTACTGTTGCCAAGGAGTATAAAGAAAACACAGGAGAGTTCCAAAATTACGGTTTTTTATATAGATTATATAGGGGAAAATACAAAATGGCGTAATACCTTAACCAGAAGTGGTATCAAGACACCGAAGATATCAATACCATCGGAATGACATACTCTATTGATCAGTAGTTTTAAAGTTTTAAAAAATAATGAAAAATGAAACATTTCTAAAAATAGATTAACTTTGACCTCTGCTGCGCTGTTTTACGAGACATATTTTGTAATAACTTGTAGAACAAGAAATATTTCCCCGGATGCAATCTACAATAATATACCTTTGCAACATCTGGACATTAAATGGTTATTGAGATATAGCCATTTTAACATTTTAAAGTATGAGGTCATAGCGGCCATCTTGGATTTTGAATCAATTTAAAAATATCAAACTTTAGTCGGGACTATCCCACAATCATTTTAGACAAGTTTGAGCTGAATCCCACAGTTGGAATTTGAGAAGAAGTTTAAAATGTGAAACGTATTTTTAATATAGATTATATAGGGGAAGATTCACAATGGCGTAATACCTTAACCGGAAGTGATATCAAGACACCGAAGGTATCAATATCATCGGAATGGCATACTCTATTGATCTCTGGAAGAAGTTTTTTAAAATAGTAAAAAATGAAAAAATTCTAAAAATAGCATAATTTCAGCGAGCTTTTTTGGTTTGACCTCTAACCTCAAAGCCGTAATTATAGAAAAGTTGGCCCCAGATTAATCCTACATGAATATACCTTTGAATACTTTCAACCTCATACCGTTTTTGAGTTATGGCCGTTTTAAACGTTTTAAGTATGACGTAATGGCGGCCATTTTGGATTTTTTGACCTACTTAAAAAAGTTTCTGTCACCCCTTCAGTTCATGCCATATAACATGCTAAAAGTACATTGGCATACCTCTTACCGTGTTGGAGCAATGCCGGTCACAAAATTTAATGCAGAAGAAGTATTTGATTTACACGTTTGAGATTACAAGGCTCGATTGTATTACTGTTTGTAGTTAATAATAGCTTTTAAAAGCTAGGTCAGTCTACAATATTCATATAAAAAAATTCTATTGAAATCATCAGTAATTTTAGGCGGTAATTACATGAAGCTTTAGGCTTGAAATGTTGTTGGTAGTTCTGGTGACTTTAAAATGACTGCTTGGCAAAATATTAGTTACTGTTAATAGAATAGCAAGGTCACAGTACATATATAATTATGTAAAAACATATTCATTTTTTGGTGCACTCATGTTTTAGAACAAATGATGAGTTGATTTTATCACAATACTGGCTGTAAAAAGCAAAAAATAGAAACTGTAATTAGCACAATCATTATTCAGTAGAATGCATTCAGCACGAAAAGTTGCTAAAATAAATTCTCTGCTGAAATATGTTCAGCTACATTGTGTAAAGGGAATGAGAATAGTGTTCTTGCACCAGGGATGGATCCCTTGATCACCAGGCTAAAGGAAGTTTCTAGATTCTTCAGCAAAATAGGTTTTTAATTTCTGTTTTTCCTTTTCAGTACAACAGTTTAGCATCAAGTATAGCCATGCAGAGTACCCTGTATTCTCCGACCACAGCATCAGCTGCCCCCACAGGAGCCTCCGGAGGCCACCGCGGGGTACAACACAGACTGAAGGGGGGTATATCCCAGATTTAGGGGCCCCTAGGGGCAGGGAACATCGGTATGTTGAGCAGCATGACCAGCTCTGGCAGTTTACAGGGAAGTGGTATAGGAATAGTCCCTCACAGTGCTCAGCCCCGTGTGGATGAGGGCACCCTGGAAATGATGTCACATGACATGAGCTTCAGTGCATTGTACTTACATGACCATCAATTCAAGAGGTCGCGGGGTCAAAGTGGCGGGGAAAACCTGGATGACATTCGTGCCCGTGCCATGTGGCAAAGACAGGACAGTAACCAGCCGACAACACATGTTCCGATGGTGCACATTCCGGAGACGCCACGAGAGGAGACCCAATGCGACTCGATATCTCATGTACCAAGTACTGCTGAGGAGGAGGAACAGTCTATATCTCACCAGCCTAGCTCCGCTAGTGGTGATGGTTATCATCCACTAGAATAGACCTGAACTCCAACAGTCTAAATCTCACCAGCCTAGCTCCGCTAGTGGTGATGGTTATCATCCACTAGAATAGACCTGTACTCTGAGATATATACAGTGAAACCCCAACACTTAAACCCGGTTTACTCGAATACATCTCATTCGTCGAATAGTTTGGTTGGTCCCGACCGAGTTCATATATGTTCAACCAACCTTGTTTACTTGATAACGATGTATTTCTCGAACCATTCATCAGGTCGAGTTAGTGGGATTTTAATGTATTAATATTTCCGCATAGCTGTAATAAGTGACATCCTAAACTAGTGCTAACGCTTTTTTTAACATGCTGTATAAAAGAAAGGGGAAGTGATATTTAGCCGTTTTCATGATTTAACGCTTCATATAAATGGGGAAAATAACCAATTAACTTATAATGACAAATAGATAAAGAATGTTGATAATATTATGTACGTTATGGACTTTTAAGGCAATTTATAATCTTAACATGCATGTAATATGGTTTTACGTCTTTGGGAAAAGACATTTGTCCCCTTTAAAATCTGTATCTTAATCATTATATATTGTAAATAACCAAACTCAGTGTCATGATCTCTGTATTGTGTATGTCAAAGTGAATTGACGGGTCGAAAGTTTATTTCATGCATTTTGCTTACTGGAAAATCATATTATCACTGAATGTTGACACCAAAAATATTTTCATTGTATAAAATATCACAGAAATTTTGTTTCTCTTGCCTGAGATACATTTTTCATGTAGATAATATTTAGCTCTGCATACAACTGCTTAATTATTTGTCATAATGGCCTCAAAACTTAATCACATATCTTCAATATCTTGATGTTTAAGCATTAATCATCATATTTGGGCATTGACAGTAATATAGCTGGCACTATGTTGTGAATATTGTATTTTGAACTAATGTATTCAAGTCAACTTTTTCAGTTCATTGTCAATATGCACTTTTGAAATCTTGATCATCTCCACAGAGAAACAGATTTATGCAATTAGCTGTTACAAGAAAGTTGTAAATCTCTCGTATTTATGATGGAACAGAGGCTAAAACAGTTGTAGCACTAAGCACTTAATTTTTGTGTACTTTGATTGTTTAAGAGTTTTCAATCACTTTCCATTGATACCAAAGTTTTGTGGAAAGCCGAAACTTGTTTCTCTACCTGCTAGTAAATCATTATAGGCTTACATTATACTACCCAAGTATCACGAAGCTACTTCTTTGAAAATACTGTAAATATACTTTTTTTTGGTGTAATAAATTTTTGCGAATAATTGAACTCAAACAGATATTGAAGCAATTGACAAACTCACAATACTTGTAGAAGGTAATACATAGAAATTTCAATTAACCCATTCATAATTCAGCAGAAATATTTCACTGCGAAAACCGCTAAATTAAGATATGCGTTAAAATATGAACGTTTACAGTATTATCATTATGAAAAAAATATATTAATGAACCATTAAAAGAACGACATCTGTAAAATACTACCCCATTGGAAATAGTAATGCATGTTGTTGAGTGTGTGTTTTTGTGTACTTTTCGTTTTGTTTGCTCAAGTGGTTTTGCTGTTTAGTTCAACCATTTTCTATGCTCAGTTTCGTATTTTCCTTGTGTTGAAAAAGCCGTTTTCAGCCCAAATAACAGATAAAACCTAAATGTGATTAATATTTGAAATTCAAAATCTGACTATTAAGTTGTTGAGTTAGGGTGCAGGTCAGGCCCCAATTTCATCAACATTCCTTAACTTAAGGAAACTCCTTAACTTAAAAACCTCCATAGGAAAGCATTTAAGAATTTAAGGAAAGTTCCTTAACTAAGGATTTCCCCCTTAAATTCTGTAATGCTTTCCTATGGAGATGTTTAAGTTAAGGAGTTTCCTTAAGTTAAGGAACGTTGATGAAACCAGGGCCTGTGAAGTGGACAGTAGTGGACATTGTGATAACAATGTTTGCTGTTCAGTTTAGTCCATTGTCAATGAGTTTTTGCTGTTGTCAAACACTATCATAGACTCTGAGGAACGTTCAAGTATAAAAGAGGGTTATTAAACCACTATCTCTAATTATCTTTAGGTTTTCAAGTCTGAAGTTTTTGTATGTTGTTCAATTTGATTGTTTGATTTTTTTTTAAATTCTTTTCATTTCAAATTTAACAATTTTTTTATGCGATTTAATTACTATCAACGTACTTATTTTGGCAAATTCAAAATTTAGCACATATTTGTTATTTCATTTAAACAAATAAGCGCAATAATGAATTAGCAGATTCACAATAACTGCTGTAGAAAACAATATGCAGAAACTGTAATTATCGCAATTATAACTAAGTCGAATGGTTCCAGCACAAAATCCCTGAAATAAGATTACCACTTAAATGTGTACATGTACAGTATAATGTGCTGCTTTTATAAAAATGAAAAGAAAATGAACAATACTGCAAAATTTAGTCGCGTTTTACCTTAATTAACTGGTCTTTGCCTCTCCCTTTCATAACGATTCAGTCCATTTTCATGTTTTAACAGACAAGTTTAACTCATTCGCCCCAGAAAGACACATTTGAACTCTTCCTATTCAAAGGATGGAATAGTTCATTATGTAATATCTGGGGTGAATGTTGTATGTAGTGTGTATAGTGTAAATAAACATTAGTAGATCTACCTCACGACCTGCTGGGATTATGTAATCGCTGGAGGGTAGAATCAAAGAACAACTGTAGGCATGCATGATTGATATACTCCAGTGAAATAATGTGAAACTGTTTTCTTTGGAATAAACAGTGGTTGGCCAAAAGTCTTTCTTTTTTCTTCTTTTGCTATATAGTCTTTGTATAACAAATTTTTCAGTGAATTTTCCTGACTTTGTTTATGGACAGATAATTTCAGTGTGATGCCATTTCTCTTTATATTGCTACCAATTGAAAGCAACATCAAAATGGGGTGTCAAAAATTTGATGTTATCAATAAATTATGACCTCTGTGGTCATACACATTTGAAAACAATGAAAATATTATGAAATGAACTTGGAAACAATTCTCTTTAAGTGAAAAAATTTCATAAAACTTCATGCATGCAAGGGAAAATTCATTGCAAAAAGTCTGAAAAACAACAAAAAACATATAGCAAAATTAAAACATTTGATAGACTTTTGCCACATAACTGTTTGTTGCATTCACAAAATTGTCCAAACTATGGTCTGTCCTGATTGGTCATTTATGAAGTTTTGTAATATCAAATTAAATTAAGCCTCCAACTTAGTGTTTGCTTTTTGTTGGCTGTTCAAAACTGCTTTTAGTAAAATATTCAATCAGGGCTTTATGATTAATGAAAGACATAAATATACAGGTATTTGCTGTATTCTGTTCTTAAAATAGTTTTTAAAACTGAAAGAGTGAATATATCTTTTTACATTTTCTCCAAATTAAATGAGAAGGATGAATGTTAATTTAGGCAAAGATAGATTTTATTGTCAAAGGTTGAAATTTTCATTGTATAGATGCAAAAGTCGTCTTACACAAAATAATAAATTAATTTATCTTATAGTCACTTTCCATTTCACAGCTGTACATAAATGCTCTGTAATGCAAGTCTTCTTATGTTTGCTATATGTACAGTATATAAATATAAACCATTTGTACAGAAAAGGGACTTTACATACCACAGTTATATCTCGAATATAATAGCACATTTTCACTTTTCCTCTATAATAATAATAGTACCTTTGTTTCACAGGATCTACTCAAAATATTTCAAATGAACTATTCCAATCTTTTAATTGGAAGAGTTCAAATTTGTCTTCAGGGGTGAATGAGATAAAACTCCACCTTTATGATTGTATGGTAGACAAAGTGAAAAAAAATTGTGACATAATGTTCATGGTATTAGCTAACTCTTGGTGAATTCCTACTTGTTTCTTAGATCTATTAATCATCTTATATATATATATATATATATGGATCCCATTCTTTAAAACAATATCTTGAAGAATAACCATGACTTACGGAATGTAGTTCCATTCACTCCCTCACCCCGAGGTTTCATTATTAACTCTTCCAATCTTTGAATGGGAAGTGTTTAAATGTGTATTCAGGTGTGATTCAGTGAAACCATTAGATTTGAAATGTAATAATTTTGTGTAATAACTCGATCACTTGTGTCACACCCGGTTAAGACTAAATGTAAGTGTTCAGTGATAGCTACTCAGTGGTAAGCTTCATTGTAAGCCTTGGTGTAAATATGTGTTTATAAAAGAGTTTTATTTGTAAAGTATTTATTCTTCCATGATTCATGTTTGTAAATAAAATTTTAATGAACAATAACTTGATTATGACTTTGTTTCTGTCATAAATATCTATAATTTACATGTAATTGCTTTGTCAAAATTCCAAGCTGAGAATATCCTGTCATGCAGAAAATGTCTGTCCATCCTTCTATCAGGTCCAGCCTGCTGTTGTACCGAACTGCATGATCTTATTAAATATTTTCTTTAAAATTCTAGTCTCCTACTGCACATGTTGTAACCATATGAAAAAAAGATATATCACTAAGGCTAGGTGATTATATTTCGAAGAAATGTAGTACCCCTAGGGCAGAAAGGATGAAACCCAAGCAGATGCATATTTAAAGTTGCACACTTATTTACGCGGCCAGTCATTAAGATATTCTACCTCTTGGACTAACACATCTCTGTTGTTAAGTTCAGTGTTCATCACGTTTTGTAGGGACTGTAAGTGGAGAGATGAATTGGATCATACTGCTTGTACTAGACCAATTTTCCTCTGGTCTCGACACCATATCTGCTGTGGAGTCCCAACGCCAGACACCTACCTGTCAAAATGTCTAAGTCTGGTGTCAGAGCCAGAGGAACCCACACCAGACATTCGGGCTATGCTAGCTTGTACTAGGATTTCCTCATGTGTTCAATCTCGTCAGTGAAAACGAACTCGGTAATTCTGGTGATGGCATAAAAACAGTGGAGATCCCGACCATATACTTAACCATTATAGGAATCAATTAACTTCCGTTGCGTATCGAGGCATGGTGACTTTCAACCCGTGGGATGTAGCTATTCTGTCCGATACTATGCCCAGTCATCCCCATGGATAAACAACTGACACTATTTTCACTTTCACTTTCATGAGTAACTTACTTTTGCCGTGGTCGCAGCACAAGAAAATGAGCCAATCACGAAGTGTTTCATACGATTGTAGTCCCTACCGAAAATTTGTTCTGTCTAAGTACAGTGATTCTGAATAATTTAAATAGATAATTGTCGACATATTGTGCATTGAATGAAATGTATAGATATTTAACTTTACAAAAATATATACTTTTGATGGATTTTAATATATATGATGGCGGATTGATATGGGGTCAAAAGTCAGAGGGTGTTCGCGTCCCATTTCGCTGGTTTGACATGTTAATTTCCGGTTGTCAGAAGCAGACGCCTGTAGCGAGCTAAAATGCACGAAACGAACTCCTGATAAATGACATTTGAAGTCTTCGACATGTGTGTATCTGTGAATCCCGGCAGTTGTCACTGGTGTTGAACTTCAAATATTAAAGTTATTTGCTTGAAAGCTTAGTAATAACATATAGTAAATTGTTTAGTTGAAACGATACACTGGTTCCCGTCTCAATAATAGTATATCAAACTATTAAAAAATAGAAACAAAATAATTGCGATCGCTTGGATGTCTGATTCTATAGGTTTGACGCTTGGGGGAGATAACCTAGAGGTAAAATTCAGTATAGAAATTGTTCTCAAATATTTATGGGCTGTTAGCCAGTCTTATTTAACGACACAGGAGAGTTCCGAAATTGCAAACCAGCATTAACAAACAACCGTAAAATCAGTTGGCGCACACTTTCCCCGAATATAAGGGATTTAATGTATTACTTAAATGGAAACTGTAGTCAATGTAATGGACAGTGATGTGATGGAGAAGTTACGAAATATTTTTGAAAACATGTCAAGATAACTTTTCTAGTGATTTGGTGCCTTGCTTTAGGGACCTGACCGACTTTTCCTTTGATTTTTACTTAACATTTGCGAGTTGAAGCTTAATTTAAACAATGAACAAAAGGCAATTGGAATCTGGCGGCATACTGTAAGGAGAAGGTCACAGCGTTCTACGTTTAAGGCTGGTTTCCGACACCCATGTATCTGGACAAATTATGAATTACGTAAGATTTAGACGAGAAATTAGCGGGTTTTTTTTTTCGATTTGATTATTTTCTTAAAAGTAGTACACCATTTCCCTCATTCACGCGCTTGCTTTAGAATTACTGACATTCGTATGCTTTGTGTTGAAATTTTAAAACGCAAAATATCTAAATTATTTTTTTTTTATTTTCATTTTTTTTAAAAATCAGATTTTTCACCAATACATCATAAGACATAAACAAACATACATACTACATGTATCACACCCTTACTTTCCTTCACAGAATATCTAAATTAGATATTAGATGCGGCGAAGCTAATGGGCGTACCATCTACGTTGTTTACTACAATCAATTTCTGTCATAGTATCAATAGATAGTTATGAATGTCATTGGGCTTCGGATACTATCTTTTTATGCTTTACGTTTATTTGTGCCTGTGTTGTTTGCGCGCTTGTTCGTAACTCAGCTTGGGCTGATGGTTATCATCCTGCAGAATAGACCTAAACTCACACGGTCTATATCTCATCAGCCAAGCTTGGCTAGGGGTGATGGTTTCCATCCTGTAGAATAGACCTGAACTCCAACAGTCTATATCTCACAAGCCCAGCTCAGCATAGGGGTGATGGTTATCATCCAGTAGAATAGACCTGTACTCCAACACTCTATATCTCACCAGCCTAGCACAGCTTAGGGGTGATGATTACCATCTTGTAGAATAGACCTGAACTCCAACACTCTATATCTCACCAGCCTAGCTCAGCTTAGGGCTGATGATTACCACCTGGTAGAATAGACCTGAACTCCAACACTCTATATCTCACCAGCCTAGCTCAGCTTGGGGCTGATGGTTACCATCCTCTAGAATAGACCTGAAATATAATTATTATTTTACATTTTAACTTAATATCTATAAAACTGCAAAAATATAAATCATTATAGCATAATAATTTTCTATGTAGATATATATATACAGTATAACCTGTCTAAACCAGAAACCACTTGGATCAAACTTTTCGGCCGCCTTACACAGGTGGCCAATTTGTAAGTGAATGATGTAAATGAAGGTGAAAAAGTGAGGATCGAATAGTAAGAATGCATTAGACATAATTTCGGATGAAACAGGGCCAGTTTTGACTGGTTATACTGTAGTACCCTATTATAGTAGTGTTTGTTTTTGTGTTACAGCTAACAAACCCGGAGTGGAAACCTCCAAACACAGGCGGGACCTTTATACAGACAGTTTGCGAGGAAGGTAATAAATTCCTCTTAATGTCATGCTTTTTTAAATCACTTACATAAAACATCCAGAAATTAGGTCATTTCCATTGATTTTAGATACAACTTGTAGAAAACATTGCATAGAAAATTAAAAAAAAATAAATAAAAAAATAGTTTTTTGAGAAAAAGTGATATCTCTATAGATTGAAACATCTTCATATGTACATTGAATAGCTGACTTTTAGTTATGGAGATTGAAAATGAACTAGATTTTGTGGAAAAACATGTTTCTCTTAATGTCACATTCCTGTTAATGTCATGTTTTGTCTGACAAATACAACATGATACTAGAAATTGTTGGCTAACAATTTGATGGGCTTTTCACCTATAATCTATATCAATTATCAAATGTTAACAGATTTCAGTATCTGCCGGTCGTAAAAGCACTCGTCCCGACAATGGGAAAATCTCTCCTCCAGTTTCATATGTTCCGACAATCAGATGAGATTTGTTTAAACATGTCCCGATAATCAAATGAGATATTTCTGCTACGATGTCTCGGTAATAACGTGTATAGATGTATTACAACGAAAAAAAAGAAGAAATTAAAAAAAAAAATTCTGCTGAGTGTTCCGCCCAGGAATCGAACCCGGGTCTCCATCGTAATAAACTATAGCTCTACCATTTGAGCCAAAGCGGCTAGTAATAATGCTCATCCGTTAATTCAGTGACACAGACCGTATTTTACACTATTAAGGACTCGCACAACTAAATCAGCCTATCACGGCGTGTTTGATACGTTTGTAGTCCCTAATGAAAATTTGTTCCGGCTAAGTACAGTGATTCTGAGTAATTTAGATAGGTAATTGTTGACATATTCTGCATTGAATGAAATCTATAGATATTTAACTTTACAAAAACGTATACTTTTGGTAGATTTTGATATGTGATGGCGGATTGATATGGGGTCAAATGTCAGAGGGTGTTGCCGTCCCATTTCACTGGTTTGACATGTAAATTTCCAGTTGTCCTAAGCAGACGCCTGTAGCGAGCTAATATTCCAGTAAACTCCTCATAAATTGCCCCTTGAAGCCTTTGTCATGTACGCATGGAAGTTAATGCTGCTCCTCATTCTGTCGCTCATTAGTGTATTCAAAAAAGGATACATTGTTGCAAGTTAGGTTTGTACTGGCTGACATGTAGACTTATTTTGTTGTTTTTTTTTTTTAAACGTTTTCGATGACTTTGTTATGTTTAGATTGATGAGATAATATAGTATAATATCAAACAATACCAGATATGAATTTAGTTTTATGAAATACAATAAGTTTCGCGTTAGCCATCAACTTTCATTCTGTCGGTCCAGCTGTGATCGGCCGTCGTAGCAACGATAGGCCTAAAGATCATATTGCACTGTACAATATAAAACGGTATAAAAAGGTACCAACTTGTACGAATATCCTTAGACGTACAATAAGATCTGCTTCATCTATCAAAACTATCTACATACAATTAGTTACCGGAATAACAGTCGATCGGGATGTGTGTATATGCAACTTTTTATTTACTGTTGCCAAGGAGTATAAAGAAAACACAGGAGAGTTCCAAAATTACGGTTTTTTATATAGATTATATAGGGGAAAATACAAAATGGCGTAATACCTTAACCAGAAGTGGTATCAAGACACCGAAGATATCAATACCATCGGAATGACATACTCTATTGATCAGTAGTTTTAAAGTTTTAAAAAATAATGAAAAATGAAACATTTCTAAAAATAGATTAACTTTGACCTCTGCTGCGCTGTTTTACGAGACATATTTTGTAATAACTTGTAGAACAAGAAATATTTCCCCGGATGCAATCTACAATAATATACCTTTGCAACATCTGGACATTAAATGGTTATTGAGATATAGCCATTTTAACATTTTAAAGTATGAGGTCATAGCGGCCATCTTGGATTTTGAATCAATTTAAAAATATCAAACTTTAGTCGGGACTATCCCACAATCATTTTAGACAAGTTTGAGCTGAATTCCACAGTTGGAATTTGAGAAGAAGTTTAAAATGTGAAACGTATTTTTAATATAGATTATATAGGGGAAGATTCACAATGGCGTAATACCTTAACCGGAAGTGATATCAAGACACCGAAGGTATCAATATCATCGGAATGGCATACTCTATTGATCTCTGGAAGAAGTTTTTTAAAATAGTAAAAAATGAAAAAATTCTAAAAATAGCATAATTTCAGCGAGCTTTTTTGGTTTGACCTCTAACCTCAAAGCCGTAATTATAGAAAAGTTGGCCCCAGATTAATCCTACATGAATATACCTTTGAATACTTTCAACCTCATACCGTTTTTGAGTTATGGCCGTTTTAAACGTTTTAAGTATGACGTAATGGCGGCCATTTTGGATTTTTTGACCTACTTAAAAAAGTTTCTGTCACCCCTTCAGTTCATGCCATATAACATGCTAAAAGTACATTGGCATACCTCTTACCGTGTTGGAGCAATGCCGGTCACAAAATTTAATGCAGAAGAAGTATTTGATTTACACGTTTGAGATTACAAGGCTCGATTGTATTACTGTTTGTAGTTAATAATAGCTTTTAAAAGCTAGGTCAGTCTACAATATTCATATAAAAAAATTCTATTGAAATCATCAGTAATTTTAGGCGGTAATTACATGAAGCTTTAGGCTTGAAATGTTGTTGGTAGTTCTGGTGACTTTAAAATGACTGCTTGGCAAAATATTAGTTACTGTTAATAGAATAGCAAGGTCACAGTACATATATAATTATGTAAAAACATATTCATTTTTTGGTGCACTCATGTTTTAGAACAAATGATGAGTTGATTTTATCACAATACTGGCTGTAAAAAGCAAAAAATAGAAACTGTAATTAGCACAATCATTATTCAGTAGAATGCATTCAGCACGAAAAGTTGCTAAAATAAATTCTCTGCTGAAATATGTTCAGCTACATTGTGTAAAGGGAATGAGAATAGTGTTCTTGCACCAGGGATGGATCCCTTGATCACCAGGCTAAAGGAAGTTTCTAGATTCTTCAGCAAAATAGGTTTTTAATTTCTGTTTTTCCTTTTCAGTACAACAGTTTAGCATCAAGTATAGCCATGCAGAGTACCCTGTATTCTCCGACCACAGCATCAGCTGCCCCCACAGGAGCCTCCGGAGGCCACCGCGGGGTACAACACAGACTGAAGGGGGGTATATCCCAGATTTAGGGGCCCCTAGGGGCAGGGAACATCGGTATGTTGAGCAGCATGACCAGCTCTGGCAGTTTACAGGGAAGTGGTATAGGAATAGTCCCTCACAGTGCTCAGCCCCGTGTGGATGAGGGCACCCTGGAAATGATGTCACATGACATGAGCTTCAGTGCATTGTACTTACATGACCATCAATTCAAGAGGTCGCGGGGTCAAAGTGGCGGGGAAAACCTGGATGACATTCGTGCCCGTGCCATGTGGCAAAGACAGGACAGTAACCAGCCGACAACACATGTTCCGATGGTGCACATTCCGGAGACGCCACGAGAGGAGACCCAATGCGACTCGATATCTCATGTACCAAGTACTGCTGAGGAGGAGGAACAGTCTATATCTCACCAGCCTAGCTCCGCTAGTGGTGATGGTTATCATCCACTAGAATAGACCTGAACTCCAACAGTCTAAATCTCACCAGCCTAGCTCCGCTAGTGGTGATGGTTATCATCCACTAGAATAGACCTGTACTCTGAGATATATACAGTGAAACCCCAACACTTAAACCCGGTTTACTCGAATACATCTCATTCGTCGAATAGTTTGGTTGGTCCCGACCGAGTTCATATATGTTCAACCAACCTTGTTTACTTGATAACGATGTATTTCTCGAACCATTCATCAGGTCGAGTTAGTGGGATTTTAATGTATTAATATTTCCGCATAGCTGTAATAAGTGACATCCTAAACTAGTGCTAACGCTTTTTTTAACATGCTGTATAAAAGAAAGGGGAAGTGATATTTAGCCGTTTTCATGATTTAACGCTTCATATAAATGGGGAAAATAACCAATTAACTTATAATGACAAATAGATAAAGAATGTTGATAATATTATGTACGTTATGGACTTTTAAGGCAATTTATAATCTTAACATGCATGTAATATGGTTTTACGTCTTTGGGAAAAGACATTTGTCCCCTTTAAAATCTGTATCTTAATCATTATATATTGTAAATAACCAAACTCAGTGTCATGATCTCTGTATTGTGTATGTCAAAGTGAATTGACGGGTCGAAAGTTTATTTCATGCATTTTGCTTACTGGAAAATCATATTATCACTGAATGTTGACACCAAAAATATTTTCATTGTATAAAATATCACAGAAATTTTGTTTCTCTTGCCTGAGATACATTTTTCATGTAGATAATATTTAGCTCTGCATACAACTGCTTAATTATTTGTCATAATGGCCTCAAAACTTAATCACATATCTTCAATATCTTGATGTTTAAGCATTAATCATCATATTTGGGCATTGACAGTAATATAGCTGGCACTATGTTGTGAATATTGTATTTTGAACTAATGTATTCAAGTCAACTTTTTCAGTTCATTGTCAATATGCACTTTTGAAATCTTGATCATCTCCACAGAGAAACAGATTTATGCAATTAGCTGTTACAAGAAAGTTGTAAATCTCTCGTATTTATGATGGAACAGAGGCTAAAACAGTTGTAGCACTAAGCACTTAATTTTTGTGTACTTTGATTGTTTAAGAGTTTTCAATCACTTTCCATTGATACCAAAGTTTTGTGGAAAGCCGAAACTTGTTTCTCTACCTGCTAGTAAATCATTATAGGCTTACATTATACTACCCAAGTATCACGAAGCTACTTCTTTGAAAATACTGTAAATATACTTTTTTTTGGTGTAATAAATTTTTGCGAATAATTGAACTCAAACAGATATTGAAGCAATTGACAAACTCACAATACTTGTAGAAGGTAATACATAGAAATTTCAATTAACCCATTCATAATTCAGCAGAAATATTTCACTGCGAAAACCGCTAAATTAAGATATGCGTTAAAATATGAACGTTTACAGTATTATCATTATGAAAAAAATATATTAATGAACCATTAAAAGAACGACATCTGTAAAATACTACCCCATTGGAAATAGTAATGCATGTTGTTGAGTGTGTGTTTTTGTGTACTTTTCGTTTTGTTTGCTCAAGTGGTTTTGCTGTTTAGTTCAACCATTTTCTATGCTCAGTTTCGTATTTTCCTTGTGTTGAAAAAGCCGTTTTCAGCCCAAATAACAGATAAAACCTAAATGTGATTAATATTTGAAATTCAAAATCTGACTATTAAGTTGTTGAGTTAGGGTGCAGGTCAGGCCCCAATTTCATCAACATTCCTTAACTTAAGGAAACTCCTTAACTTAAAAACCTCCATAGGAAAGCATTTAAGAATTTAAGGAAAGTTCCTTAACTAAGGATTTCCCCCTTAAATTCTGTAATGCTTTCCTATGGAGATGTTTAAGTTAAGGAGTTTCCTTAAGTTAAGGAACGTTGATGAAACCAGGGCCTGTGAAGTGGACAGTAGTGGACATTGTGATAACAATGTTTGCTGTTCAGTTTAGTCCATTGTCAATGAGTTTTTGCTGTTGTCAAACACTATCATAGACTCTGAGGAACGTTCAAGTATAAAAGAGGGTTATTAAACCACTATCTCTAATTATCTTTAGGTTTTCAAGTCTGAAGTTTTTGTATGTTGTTCAATTTGATTGTTTGATTTTTTTTTAAATTCTTTTCATTTCAAATTTAACAATTTTTTTATGCGATTTAATTACTATCAACGTACTTATTTTGGCAAATTCAAAATTTAGCACATATTTGTTATTTCATTTAAACAAATAAGCGCAATAATGAATTAGCAGATTCACAATAACTGCTGTAGAAAACAATATGCAGAAACTGTAATTATCGCAATTATAACTAAGTCGAATGGTTCCAGCACAAAATCCCTGAAATAAGATTACCACTTAAATGTGTACATGTACAGTATAATGTGCTGCTTTTATAAAAATGAAAAGAAAATGAACAATACTGCAAAATTTAGTCGCGTTTTACCTTAATTAACTGGTCTTTGCCTCTCCCTTTCATAACGATTCAGTCCATTTTCATGTTTTAACAGACAAGTTTAACTCATTCGCCCCAGAAAGACACATTTGAACTCTTCCTATTCAAAGGATGGAATAGTTCATTATGTAATATCTGGGGTGAATGTTGTATGTAGTGTGTATAGTGTAAATAAACATTAGTAGATCTACCTCACGACCTGCTGGGATTATGTAATCGCTGGAGGGTAGAATCAAAGAACAACTGTAGGCATGCATGATTGATATACTCCAGTGAAATAATGTGAAACTGTTTTCTTTGGAATAAACAGTGGTTGGCCAAAAGTCTTTCTTTTTTCTTCTTTTGCTATATAGTCTTTGTATAACAAATTTTTCAGTGAATTTTCCTGACTTTGTTTATGGACAGATAATTTCAGTGTGATGCCATTTCTCTTTATATTGCTACCAATTGAAAGCAACATCAAAATGGGGTGTCAAAAATTTGATGTTATCAATAAATTATGACCTCTGTGGTCATACACATTTGAAAACAATGAAAATATTATGAAATGAACTTGGAAACAATTCTCTTTAAGTGAAAAAATTTCATAAAACTTCATGCATGCAAGGGAAAATTCATTGCAAAAAGTCTGAAAAACAACAAAAAACATATAGCAAAATTAAAACATTTGATAGACTTTTGCCACATAACTGTTTGTTGCATTCACAAAATTGTCCAAACTATGGTCTGTCCTGATTGGTCATTTATGAAGTTTTGTAATATCAAATTAAATTAAGCCTCCAACTTAGTGTTTGCTTTTTGTTGGCTGTTCAAAACTGCTTTTAGTAAAATATTCAATCAGGGCTTTATGATTAATGAAAGACATAAATATACAGGTATTTGCTGTATTCTGTTCTTAAAATAGTTTTTAAAACTGAAAGAGTGAATATATCTTTTTACATTTTCTCCAAATTAAATGAGAAGGATGAATGTTAATTTAGGCAAAGATAGATTTTATTGTCAAAGGTTGAAATTTTCATTGTATAGATGCAAAAGTCGTCTTACACAAAATAATAAATTAATTTATCTTATAGTCACTTTCCATTTCACAGCTGTACATAAATGCTCTGTAATGCAAGTCTTCTTATGTTTGCTATATGTACAGTATATAAATATAAACCATTTGTACAGAAAAGGGACTTTACATACCACAGTTATATCTCGAATATAATAGCACATTTTCACTTTTCCTCTATAATAATAATAGTACCTTTGTTTCACAGGATCTACTCAAAATATTTCAAATGAACTATTCCAATCTTTTAATTGGAAGAGTTCAAATTTGTCTTCAGGGGTGAATGAGATAAAACTCCACCTTTATGATTGTATGGTAGACAAAGTGAAAAAAAATTGTGACATAATGTTCATGGTATTAGCTAACTCTTGGTGAATTCCTACTTGTTTCTTAGATCTATTAATCATCTTATATATATATATATATATATGGATCCCATTCTTTAAAACAATATCTTGAAGAATAACCATGACTTACGGAATGTAGTTCCATTCACTCCCTCACCCCGAGGTTTCATTATTAACTCTTCCAATCTTTGAATGGGAAGTGTTTAAATGTGTATTCAGGTGTGATTCAGTGAAACCATTAGATTTGAAATGTAATAATTTTGTGTAATAACTCGATCACTTGTGTCACACCCGGTTAAGACTAAATGTAAGTGTTCAGTGATAGCTACTCAGTGGTAAGCTTCATTGTAAGCCTTGGTGTAAATATGTGTTTATAAAAGAGTTTTATTTGTAAAGTATTTATTCTTCCATGATTCATGTTTGTAAATAAAATTTTAATGAACAATAACTTGATTATGACTTTGTTTCTGTCATAAATATCTATAATTTACATGTAATTGCTTTGTCAAAATTCCAAGCTGAGAATATCCTGTCATGCAGAAAATGTCTGTCCATCCTTCTATCAGGTCCAGCCTGCTGTTGTACCGAACTGCATGATCTTATTAAATATTTTCTTTAAAATTCTAGTCTCCTACTGCACATGTTGTAACCATATGAAAAAAAGATATATCACTAAGGCTAGGTGATTATATTTCGAAGAAATGTAGTACCCCTAGGGCAGAAAGGATGAAACCCAAGCAGATGCATATTTAAAGTTGCACACTTATTTACGCGGCCAGTCATTAAGATATTCTACCTCTTGGACTAACACATCTCTGTTGTTAAGTTCAGTGTTCATCACGTTTTGTAGGGACTGTAAGTGGAGAGATGAATTGGATCATACTGCTTGTACTAGACCAATTTTCCTCTGGTCTCGACACCATATCTGCTGTGGAGTCCCAACGCCAGACACCTACCTGTCAAAATGTCTAAGTCTGGTGTCAGAGCCAGAGGAACCCACACCAGACATTCGGGCTATGCTAGCTTGTACTAGGATTTCCTCATGTGTTCAATCTCGTCAGTGAAAACGAACTCGGTAATTCTGGTGATGGCATAAAAACAGTGGAGATCCCGACCATATACTTAACCATTATAGGAATCAATTAACTTCCGTTGCGTATCGAGGCATGGTGACTTTCAACCCGTGGGATGTAGCTATTCTGTCCGATACTATGCCCAGTCATCCCCATGGATAAACAACTGACACTATTTTCACTTTCACTTTCATGAGTAACTTACTTTTGCCGTGGTCGCAGCACAAGAAAATGAGCCAATCACGAAGTGTTTCATACGATTGTAGTCCCTACCGAAAATTTGTTCTGTCTAAGTACAGTGATTCTGAATAATTTAAATAGATAATTGTCGACATATTGTGCATTGAATGAAATGTATAGATATTTAACTTTACAAAAATATATACTTTTGATGGATTTTAATATATATGATGGCGGATTGATATGGGGTCAAAAGTCAGAGGGTGTTCGCGTCCCATTTCGCTGGTTTGACATGTTAATTTCCGGTTGTCAGAAGCAGACGCCTGTAGCGAGCTAAAATGCACGAAACGAACTCCTGATAAATGACATTTGAAGTCTTCGACATGTGTGTATCTGTGAATCCCGGCAGTTGTCACTGGTGTTGAACTTCAAATATTAAAGTTATTTGCTTGAAAGCTTAGTAATAACATATAGTAAATTGTTTAGTTGAAACGATACACTGGTTCCCGTCTCAATAATAGTATATCAAACTATTAAAAAATAGAAAAAAAATAATTGCGATCGCTTGGATGTCTGATTCTATAGGTTTGACGCTTGGGGGAGATAACCTAGAGGTAAAATTCAGTATAGAAATTGTTCTCAAATATTTATGGGCTGTTAGCCAGTCTTATTTAACGACACAGGAGAGTTCCGAAATTGCAAACCAGCATTAACAAACAACCGTAAAATCAGTTGGCGCACACTTTCCCCGAATATAAGGGATTTAATGTATTACTTAAATGGAAACTGTAGTCAATGTAATGGACAGTGATGTGATGGAGAAGTTACGAAATATTTTTGAAAACATGTCAAGATAACTTTTCTAGTGATTTGGTGCCTTGCTTTAGGGACCTGACCGACTTTTCCTTTGATTTTTACTTAACATTTGCGAGTTGAAGCTTAATTTAAACAATGAACAAAAGGCAATTGGAATCTGGCGGCATACTGTAAGGAGAAGGTCACAGCGTTCTACGTTTAAGGCTGGTTTCCGACACCCATGTATCTGGACAAATTATGAATTACGTAAGATTTAGACGAGAAATTAGCGGGTTTTTTTTTTCGATTTGATTATTTTCTTAAAAGTAGTACACCATTTCCCTCATTCACGCGCTTGCTTTAGAATTACTGACATTCGTATGCTTTGTGTTGAAATTTTAAAACGCAAAATATCTAAATTATTTTTTTTTTATTTTCATTTTTTTTAAAAATCAGATTTTTCACCAATACATCATAAGACATAAACAAACATACATACTACATGTATCACACCCTTACTTTCCTTCACAGAATATCTAAATTAGATATTAGATGCGGCGAAGCTAATGGGCGTACCATCTACGTTGTTTACTACAATCAATTTCTGTCATAGTATCAATAGATAGTTATGAATGTCATTGGGCTTCGGATACTATCTTTTTATGCTTTACGTTTATTTGTGCCTGTGTTGTTTGCGCGCTTGTTCGTAACTCAGCTTGGGCTGATGGTTATCATCCTGCAGAATAGACCTAAACTCACACGGTCTATATCTCATCAGCCAAGCTTGGCTAGGGGTGATGGTTTCCATCCTGTAGAATAGACCTGAACTCCAACAGTCTATATCTCACAAGCCCAGCTCAGCATAGGGGTGATGGTTATCATCCAGTAGAATAGACCTGTACTCCAACACTCTATATCTCACCAGCCTAGCACAGCTTAGGGGTGATGATTACCATCTTGTAGAATAGACCTGAACTCCAACACTCTATATCTCACCAGCCTAGCTCAGCTTAGGGCTGATGATTACCACCTGGTAGAATAGACCTGAACTCCAACACTCTATATCTCACCAGCCTAGCTCAGCTTGGGGCTGATGGTTACCATCCTCTAGAATAGACCTGAAATATAATTATTATTTTACATTTTAACTTAATATCTATAAAACTGCAAAAATATAAATCATTATAGCATAATAATTTTCTATGTAGATATATATATACAGTATAACCTGTCTAAACCAGAAACCACTTGGATCAAACTTTTCGGCCGCCTTACACAGGTGGCCAATTTGTAAGTGAATGATGTAAATGAAGGTGAAAAAGTGAGGATCGAATAGTAAGAATGCATTAGACATAATTTCGGATGAAACAGGGCCAGTTTTGACTGGTTATACTGTAGTACCCTATTATAGTAGTGTTTGTTTTTGTGTTACAGCTAACAAACCCGGAGTGGAAACCTCCAAACACAGGCGGGACCTTTATACAGACAGTTTGCGAGGAAGGTAATAAATTCCTCTTAATGTCATGCTTTTTTAAATCACTTACATAAAACATCCAGAAATTAGGTCATTTCCATTGATTTTAGATACAACTTGTAGAAAACATTGCATAGAAAATTAAAAAAAAATAAATAAAAAAATAGTTTTTTGAGAAAAAGTGATATCTCTATAGATTGAAACATCTTCATATGTACATTGAATAGCTGACTTTTAGTTATGGAGATTGAAAATGAACTAGATTTTGTGGAAAAACATGTTTCTCTTAATGTCACATTCCTGTTAATGTCATGTTTTGTCTGACAAATACAACATGATACTAGAAATTGTTGGCTAACAATTTGATGGGCTTTTCACCTATAATCTATATCAATTATCAAATGTTAACAGATTTCAGTATCTGCCGGTCGTAAAAGCACTCGTCCCGACAATGGGAAAATCTCTCCTCCAGTTTCATATGTTCCGACAATCAGATGAGATTTGTTTAAACATGTCCCGATAATCAAATGAGATATTTCTGCTACGATGTCTCGGTAATAACGTGTATAGATGTATTACAACGAAAAAAAAGAAGAAATTAAAAAAAAAAATTCTGCTGAGTGTTCCGCCCAGGAATCGAACCCGGGTCTCCATCGTAATAAACTATAGCTCTACCATTTGAGCCAAAGCGGCTAGTAATAATGCTCATCCGTTAATTCAGTGACACAGACCGTATTTTACACTATTAAGGACTCGCACAACTAAATCAGCCTATCACGGCGTGTTTGATACGTTTGTAGTCCCTAATGAAAATTTGTTCCGGCTAAGTACAGTGATTCTGAGTAATTTAGATAGGTAATTGTTGACATATTCTGCATTGAATGAAATCTATAGATATTTAACTTTACAAAAACGTATACTTTTGGTAGATTTTGATATGTGATGGCGGATTGATATGGGGTCAAATGTCAGAGGGTGTTGCCGTCCCATTTCACTGGTTTGACATGTAAATTTCCAGTTGTCCTAAGCAGACGCCTGTAGCGAGCTAATATTCCAGTAAACTCCTCATAAATTGCCCCTTGAAGCCTTTGTCATGTACGCATGGAAGTTAATGCTGCTCCTCATTCTGTCGCTCATTAGTGTATTCAAAAAAGGATACATTGTTGCAAGTTAGGTTTGTACTGGCTGACATGTAGACTTATTTTGTTGTTTTTTTTTTTTAAACGTTTTCGATGACTTTGTTATGTTTAGATTGATGAGATAATATAGTATAATATCAAACAATACCAGATATGAATTTAGTTTTATGAAATACAATAAGTTTCGCGTTAGCCATCAACTTTCATTCTGTCGGTCCAGCTGTGATCGGCCGTCGTAGCAACGATAGGCCTAAAGATCATATTGCACTGTACAATATAAAACGGTATAAAAAGGTACCAACTTGTACGAATATCCTTAGACGTACAATAAGATCTGCTTCATCTATCAAAACTATCTACATACAATTAGTTACCGGAATAACAGTCGATCGGGATGTGTGTATATGCAACTTTTTATTTACTGTTGCCAAGGAGTATAAAGAAAACACAGGAGAGTTCCAAAATTACGGTTTTTTATATAGATTATATAGGGGAAAATACAAAATGGCGTAATACCTTAACCAGAAGTGGTATCAAGACACCGAAGATATCAATACCATCGGAATGACATACTCTATTGATCAGTAGTTTTAAAGTTTTAAAAAATAATGAAAAATGAAACATTTCTAAAAATAGATTAACTTTGACCTCTGCTGCGCTGTTTTACGAGACATATTTTGTAATAACTTGTAGAACAAGAAATATTTCCCCGGATGCAATCTACAATAATATACCTTTGCAACATCTGGACATTAAATGGTTATTGAGATATAGCCATTTTAACATTTTAAAGTATGAGGTCATAGCGGCCATCTTGGATTTTGAATCAATTTAAAAATATCAAACTTTAGTCGGGACTATCCCACAATCATTTTAGACAAGTTTGAGCTGAATTCCACAGTTGGAATTTGAGAAGAAGTTTAAAATGTGAAACGTATTTTTAATATAGATTATATAGGGGAAGATTCACAATGGCGTAATACCTTAACCGGAAGTGATATCAAGACACCGAAGGTATCAATATCATCGGAATGGCATACTCTATTGATCTCTGGAAGAAGTTTTTTAAAATAGTAAAAAATGAAAAAATTCTAAAAATAGCATAATTTCAGCGAGCTTTTTTGGTTTGACCTCTAACCTCAAAGCCGTAATTATAGAAAAGTTGGCCCCAGATTAATCCTACATGAATATACCTTTGAATACTTTCAACCTCATACCGTTTTTGAGTTATGGCCGTTTTAAACGTTTTAAGTATGACGTAATGGCGGCCATTTTGGATTTTTTGACCTACTTAAAAAAGTTTCTGTCACCCCTTCAGTTCATGCCATATAACATGCTAAAAGTACATTGGCATACCTCTTACCGTGTTGGAGCAATGCCGGTCACAAAATTTAATGCAGAAGAAGTATTTGATTTACACGTTTGAGATTACAAGGCTCGATTGTATTACTGTTTGTAGTTAATAATAGCTTTTAAAAGCTAGGTCAGTCTACAATATTCATATAAAAAAATTCTATTGAAATCATCAGTAATTTTAGGCGGTAATTACATGAAGCTTTAGGCTTGAAATGTTGTTGGTAGTTCTGGTGACTTTAAAATGACTGCTTGGCAAAATATTAGTTACTGTTAATAGAATAGCAAGGTCACAGTACATATATAATTATGTAAAAACATATTCATTTTTTGGTGCACTCATGTTTTAGAACAAATGATGAGTTGATTTTATCACAATACTGGCTGTAAAAAGCAAAAAATAGAAACTGTAATTAGCACAATCATTATTCAGTAGAATGCATTCAGCACGAAAAGTTGCTAAAATAAATTCTCTGCTGAAATATGTTCAGCTACATTGTGTAAAGGGAATGAGAATAGTGTTCTTGCACCAGGGATGGATCCCTTGATCACCAGGCTAAAGGAAGTTTCTAGATTCTTCAGCAAAATAGGTTTTTAATTTCTGTTTTTCCTTTTCAGTACAACAGTTTAGCATCAAGTATAGCCATGCAGAGTACCCTGTATTCTCCGACCACAGCATCAGCTGCCCCCACAGGAGCCTCCGGAGGCCACCGCGGGGTACAACACAGACTGAAGGGGGGTATATCCCAGATTTAGGGGCCCCTAGGGGCAGGGAACATCGGTATGTTGAGCAGCATGACCAGCTCTGGCAGTTTACAGGGAAGTGGTATAGGAATAGTCCCTCACAGTGCTCAGCCCCGTGTGGATGAGGGCACCCTGGAAATGATGTCACATGACATGAGCTTCAGTGCATTGTACTTACATGACCATCAATTCAAGAGGTCGCGGGGTCAAAGTGGCGGGGAAAACCTGGATGACATTCGTGCCCGTGCCATGTGGCAAAGACAGGACAGTAACCAGCCGACAACACATGTTCCGATGGTGCACATTCCGGAGACGCCACGAGAGGAGACCCAATGCGACTCGATATCTCATGTACCAAGTACTGCTGAGGAGGAGGAACAGTCTATATCTCACCAGCCTAGCTCCGCTAGTGGTGATGGTTATCATCCACTAGAATAGACCTGAACTCCAACAGTCTAAATCTCACCAGCCTAGCTCCGCTAGTGGTGATGGTTATCATCCACTAGAATAGACCTGTACTCTGAGATATATACAGTGAAACCCCAACACTTAAACCCGGTTTACTCGAATACATCTCATTCGTCGAATAGTTTGGTTGGTCCCGACCGAGTTCATATATGTTCAACCAACCTTGTTTACTTGATAACGATGTATTTCTCGAACCATTCATCAGGTCGAGTTAGTGGGATTTTAATGTATTAATATTTCCGCATAGCTGTAATAAGTGACATCCTAAACTAGTGCTAACGCTTTTTTTAACATGCTGTATAAAAGAAAGGGGAAGTGATATTTAGCCGTTTTCATGATTTAACGCTTCATATAAATGGGGAAAATAACCAATTAACTTATAATGACAAATAGATAAAGAATGTTGATAATATTATGTACGTTATGGACTTTTAAGGCAATTTATAATCTTAACATGCATGTAATATGGTTTTACGTCTTTGGGAAAAGACATTTGTCCCCTTTAAAATCTGTATCTTAATCATTATATATTGTAAATAACCAAACTCAGTGTCATGATCTCTGTATTGTGTATGTCAAAGTGAATTGACGGGTCGAAAGTTTATTTCATGCATTTTGCTTACTGGAAAATCATATTATCACTGAATGTTGACACCAAAAATATTTTCATTGTATAAAATATCACAGAAATTTTGTTTCTCTTGCCTGAGATACATTTTTCATGTAGATAATATTTAGCTCTGCATACAACTGCTTAATTATTTGTCATAATGGCCTCAAAACTTAATCACATATCTTCAATATCTTGATGTTTAAGCATTAATCATCATATTTGGGCATTGACAGTAATATAGCTGGCACTATGTTGTGAATATTGTATTTTGAACTAATGTATTCAAGTCAACTTTTTCAGTTCATTGTCAATATGCACTTTTGAAATCTTGATCATCTCCACAGAGAAACAGATTTATGCAATTAGCTGTTACAAGAAAGTTGTAAATCTCTCGTATTTATGATGGAACAGAGGCTAAAACAGTTGTAGCACTAAGCACTTAATTTTTGTGTACTTTGATTGTTTAAGAGTTTTCAATCACTTTCCATTGATACCAAAGTTTTGTGGAAAGCCGAAACTTGTTTCTCTACCTGCTAGTAAATCATTATAGGCTTACATTATACTACCCAAGTATCACGAAGCTACTTCTTTGAAAATACTGTAAATATACTTTTTTTTGGTGTAATAAATTTTTGCGAATAATTGAACTCAAACAGATATTGAAGCAATTGACAAACTCACAATACTTGTAGAAGGTAATACATAGAAATTTCAATTAACCCATTCATAATTCAGCAGAAATATTTCACTGCGAAAACCGCTAAATTAAGATATGCGTTAAAATATGAACGTTTACAGTATTATCATTATGAAAAAAATATATTAATGAACCATTAAAAGAACGACATCTGTAAAATACTACCCCATTGGAAATAGTAATGCATGTTGTTGAGTGTGTGTTTTTGTGTACTTTTCGTTTTGTTTGCTCAAGTGGTTTTGCTGTTTAGTTCAACCATTTTCTATGCTCAGTTTCGTATTTTCCTTGTGTTGAAAAAGCCGTTTTCAGCCCAAATAACAGATAAAACCTAAATGTGATTAATATTTGAAATTCAAAATCTGACTATTAAGTTGTTGAGTTAGGGTGCAGGTCAGGCCCCAATTTCATCAACATTCCTTAACTTAAGGAAACTCCTTAACTTAAAAACCTCCATAGGAAAGCATTTAAGAATTTAAGGAAAGTTCCTTAACTAAGGATTTCCCCCTTAAATTCTGTAATGCTTTCCTATGGAGATGTTTAAGTTAAGGAGTTTCCTTAAGTTAAGGAACGTTGATGAAACCAGGGCCTGTGAAGTGGACAGTAGTGGACATTGTGATAACAATGTTTGCTGTTCAGTTTAGTCCATTGTCAATGAGTTTTTGCTGTTGTCAAACACTATCATAGACTCTGAGGAACGTTCAAGTATAAAAGAGGGTTATTAAACCACTATCTCTAATTATCTTTAGGTTTTCAAGTCTGAAGTTTTTGTATGTTGTTCAATTTGATTGTTTGATTTTTTTTTAAATTCTTTTCATTTCAAATTTAACAATTTTTTTATGCGATTTAATTACTATCAACGTACTTATTTTGGCAAATTCAAAATTTAGCACATATTTGTTATTTCATTTAAACAAATAAGCGCAATAATGAATTAGCAGATTCACAATAACTGCTGTAGAAAACAATATGCAGAAACTGTAATTATCGCAATTATAACTAAGTCGAATGGTTCCAGCACAAAATCCCTGAAATAAGATTACCACTTAAATGTGTACATGTACAGTATAATGTGCTGCTTTTATAAAAATGAAAAGAAAATGAACAATACTGCAAAATTTAGTCGCGTTTTACCTTAATTAACTGGTCTTTGCCTCTCCCTTTCATAACGATTCAGTCCATTTTCATGTTTTAACAGACAAGTTTAACTCATTCGCCCCAGAAAGACACATTTGAACTCTTCCTATTCAAAGGATGGAATAGTTCATTATGTAATATCTGGGGTGAATGTTGTATGTAGTGTGTATAGTGTAAATAAACATTAGTAGATCTACCTCACGACCTGCTGGGATTATGTAATCGCTGGAGGGTAGAATCAAAGAACAACTGTAGGCATGCATGATTGATATACTCCAGTGAAATAATGTGAAACTGTTTTCTTTGGAATAAACAGTGGTTGGCCAAAAGTCTTTCTTTTTTCTTCTTTTGCTATATAGTCTTTGTATAACAAATTTTTCAGTGAATTTTCCTGACTTTGTTTATGGACAGATAATTTCAGTGTGATGCCATTTCTCTTTATATTGCTACCAATTGAAAGCAACATCAAAATGGGGTGTCAAAAATTTGATGTTATCAATAAATTATGACCTCTGTGGTCATACACATTTGAAAACAATGAAAATATTATGAAATGAACTTGGAAACAATTCTCTTTAAGTGAAAAAATTTCATAAAACTTCATGCATGCAAGGGAAAATTCATTGCAAAAAGTCTGAAAAACAACAAAAAACATATAGCAAAATTAAAACATTTGATAGACTTTTGCCACATAACTGTTTGTTGCATTCACAAAATTGTCCAAACTATGGTCTGTCCTGATTGGTCATTTATGAAGTTTTGTAATATCAAATTAAATTAAGCCTCCAACTTAGTGTTTGCTTTTTGTTGGCTGTTCAAAACTGCTTTTAGTAAAATATTCAATCAGGGCTTTATGATTAATGAAAGACATAAATATACAGGTATTTGCTGTATTCTGTTCTTAAAATAGTTTTTAAAACTGAAAGAGTGAATATATCTTTTTACATTTTCTCCAAATTAAATGAGAAGGATGAATGTTAATTTAGGCAAAGATAGATTTTATTGTCAAAGGTTGAAATTTTCATTGTATAGATGCAAAAGTCGTCTTACACAAAATAATAAATTAATTTATCTTATAGTCACTTTCCATTTCACAGCTGTACATAAATGCTCTGTAATGCAAGTCTTCTTATGTTTGCTATATGTACAGTATATAAATATAAACCATTTGTACAGAAAAGGGACTTTACATACCACAGTTATATCTCGAATATAATAGCACATTTTCACTTTTCCTCTATAATAATAATAGTACCTTTGTTTCACAGGATCTACTCAAAATATTTCAAATGAACTATTCCAATCTTTTAATTGGAAGAGTTCAAATTTGTCTTCAGGGGTGAATGAGATAAAACTCCACCTTTATGATTGTATGGTAGACAAAGTGAAAAAAAATTGTGACATAATGTTCATGGTATTAGCTAACTCTTGGTGAATTCCTACTTGTTTCTTAGATCTATTAATCATCTTATATATATATATATATATATGGATCCCATTCTTTAAAACAATATCTTGAAGAATAACCATGACTTACGGAATGTAGTTCCATTCACTCCCTCACCCCGAGGTTTCATTATTAACTCTTCCAATCTTTGAATGGGAAGTGTTTAAATGTGTATTCAGGTGTGATTCAGTGAAACCATTAGATTTGAAATGTAATAATTTTGTGTAATAACTCGATCACTTGTGTCACACCCGGTTAAGACTAAATGTAAGTGTTCAGTGATAGCTACTCAGTGGTAAGCTTCATTGTAAGCCTTGGTGTAAATATGTGTTTATAAAAGAGTTTTATTTGTAAAGTATTTATTCTTCCATGATTCATGTTTGTAAATAAAATTTTAATGAACAATAACTTGATTATGACTTTGTTTCTGTCATAAATATCTATAATTTACATGTAATTGCTTTGTCAAAATTCCAAGCTGAGAATATCCTGTCATGCAGAAAATGTCTGTCCATCCTTCTATCAGGTCCAGCCTGCTGTTGTACCGAACTGCATGATCTTATTAAATATTTTCTTTAAAATTCTAGTCTCCTACTGCACATGTTGTAACCATATGAAAAAAAGATATATCACTAAGGCTAGGTGATTATATTTCGAAGAAATGTAGTACCCCTAGGGCAGAAAGGATGAAACCCAAGCAGATGCATATTTAAAGTTGCACACTTATTTACGCGGCCAGTCATTAAGATATTCTACCTCTTGGACTAACACATCTCTGTTGTTAAGTTCAGTGTTCATCACGTTTTGTAGGGACTGTAAGTGGAGAGATGAATTGGATCATACTGCTTGTACTAGACCAATTTTCCTCTGGTCTCGACACCATATCTGCTGTGGAGTCCCAACGCCAGACACCTACCTGTCAAAATGTCTAAGTCTGGTGTCAGAGCCAGAGGAACCCACACCAGACATTCGGGCTATGCTAGCTTGTACTAGGATTTCCTCATGTGTTCAATCTCGTCAGTGAAAACGAACTCGGTAATTCTGGTGATGGCATAAAAACAGTGGAGATCCCGACCATATACTTAACCATTATAGGAATCAATTAACTTCCGTTGCGTATCGAGGCATGGTGACTTTCAACCCGTGGGATGTAGCTATTCTGTCCGATACTATGCCCAGTCATCCCCATGGATAAACAACTGACACTATTTTCACTTTCACTTTCATGAGTAACTTACTTTTGCCGTGGTCGCAGCACAAGAAAATGAGCCAATCACGAAGTGTTTCATACGATTGTAGTCCCTACCGAAAATTTGTTCTGTCTAAGTACAGTGATTCTGAATAATTTAAATAGATAATTGTCGACATATTGTGCATTGAATGAAATGTATAGATATTTAACTTTACAAAAATATATACTTTTGATGGATTTTAATATATATGATGGCGGATTGATATGGGGTCAAAAGTCAGAGGGTGTTCGCGTCCCATTTCGCTGGTTTGACATGTTAATTTCCGGTTGTCAGAAGCAGACGCCTGTAGCGAGCTAAAATGCACGAAACGAACTCCTGATAAATGACATTTGAAGTCTTCGACATGTGTGTATCTGTGAATCCCGGCAGTTGTCACTGGTGTTGAACTTCAAATATTAAAGTTATTTGCTTGAAAGCTTAGTAATAACATATAGTAAATTGTTTAGTTGAAACGATACACTGGTTCCCGTCTCAATAATAGTATATCAAACTATTAAAAAATAGAAAAAAAATAATTGCGATCGCTTGGATGTCTGATTCTATAGGTTTGACGCTTGGGGGAGATAACCTAGAGGTAAAATTCAGTATAGAAATTGTTCTCAAATATTTATGGGCTGTTAGCCAGTCTTATTTAACGACACAGGAGAGTTCCGAAATTGCAAACCAGCATTAACAAACAACCGTAAAATCAGTTGGCGCACACTTTCCCCGAATATAAGGGATTTAATGTATTACTTAAATGGAAACTGTAGTCAATGTAATGGACAGTGATGTGATGGAGAAGTTACGAAATATTTTTGAAAACATGTCAAGATAACTTTTCTAGTGATTTGGTGCCTTGCTTTAGGGACCTGACCGACTTTTCCTTTGATTTTTACTTAACATTTGCGAGTTGAAGCTTAATTTAAACAATGAACAAAAGGCAATTGGAATCTGGCGGCATACTGTAAGGAGAAGGTCACAGCGTTCTACGTTTAAGGCTGGTTTCCGACACCCATGTATCTGGACAAATTATGAATTACGTAAGATTTAGACGAGAAATTAGCGGGTTTTTTTTTTCGATTTGATTATTTTCTTAAAAGTAGTACACCATTTCCCTCATTCACGCGCTTGCTTTAGAATTACTGACATTCGTATGCTTTGTGTTGAAATTTTAAAACGCAAAATATCTAAATTATTTTTTTTTTATTTTCATTTTTTTTAAAAATCAGATTTTTCACCAATACATCATAAGACATAAACAAACATGCATACTACATGTATCACACCCTTACTTTCCTTCACAGAATATCTAAATTAGATATTAGATGCGGCGAAGCTAATGGGCGTACCATCTACGTTGTTTACTACAATCAATTTCTGTCATAGTATCAATAGATAGTTATGAATGTCATTGGGCTTCGGATACTATCTTTTTATGCTTTACGTTTATTTGTGCCTGTGTTGTTTGCGCGCTTGTTCGTAACTCAGCTTGGGCTGATGGTTATCATCCTGCAGAATAGACCTAAACTCACACGGTCTATATCTCATCAGCCAAGCTTGGCTAGGGGTGATGGTTTCCATCCTGTAGAATAGACCTGAACTCCAACAGTCTATATCTCACAAGCCCAGCTCAGCATAGGGGTGATGGTTATCATCCAGTAGAATAGACCTGTACTCCAACACTCTATATCTCACCAGCCTAGCACAGCTTAGGGGTGATGATTACCATCTTGTAGAATAGACCTGAACTCCAACACTCTATATCTCACCAGCCTAGCTCAGCTTAGGGCTGATGATTACCACCTGGTAGAATAGACCTGAACTCCAACACTCTATATCTCACCAGCCTAGCTCAGCTTGGGGCTGATGGTTACCATCCTCTAGAATAGACCTGAAATATAATTATTATTTTACATTTTAACTTAATATCTATAAAACTGCAAAAATATAAATCATTATAGCATAATAATTTTCTATGTAGATATATATATACAGTATAACCTGTCTAAACCAGAAACCACTTGGATCAAACTTTTCGGCCGCCTTACACAGGTGGCCAATTTGTAAGTGAATGATGTAAATGAAGGTGAAAAAGTGAGGATCGAATAGTAAGAATGCATTAGACATAATTTCGGATGAAACAGGGCCAGTTTTGACTGGTTATACTGTAGTACCCTATTATAGTAGTGTTTGTTTTTGTGTTACAGCTAACAAACCCGGAGTGGAAACCTCCAAACACAGGCGGGACCTTTATACAGACAGTTTGCGAGGAAGGTAATAAATTCCTCTTAATGTCATGCTTTTTTAAATCACTTACATAAAACATCCAGAAATTAGGTCATTTCCATTGATTTTAGATACAACTTGTAGAAAACATTGCATAGAAAATTAAAAAAAAATAAATAAAAAAATAGTTTTTTGAGAAAAAGTGATATCTCTATAGATTGAAACATCTTCATATGTACATTGAATAGCTGACTTTTAGTTATGGAGATTGAAAATGAACTAGATTTTGTGGAAAAACATGTTTCTCTTAATGTCACATTCCTGTTAATGTCATGTTTTGTCTGACAAATACAACATGATACTAGAAATTGTTGGCTAACAATTTGATGGGCTTTTCACCTATAATCTATATCAATTATCAAATGTTAACAGATTTCAGTATCTGCCGGTCGTAAAAGCACTCGTCCCGACAATGGGAAAATCTCTCCTCCAGTTTCATATGTTCCGACAATCAGATGAGATTTGTTTAAACATGTCCCGATAATCAAATGAGATATTTCTGCTACGATGTCTCGGTAATAACGTGTATAGATGTATTACAACGAAAAAAAAGAAGAAATTAAAAAAAAAAATTCTGCTGAGTGTTCCGCCCAGGAATCGAACCCGGGTCTCCATCGTAATAAACTATAGCTCTACCATTTGAGCCAAAGCGGCTAGTAATAATGCTCATCCGTTAATTCAGTGACACAGACCGTATTTTACACTATTAAGGACTCGCACAACTAAATCAGCCTATCACGGCGTGTTTGATACGTTTGTAGTCCCTAATGAAAATTTGTTCCGGCTAAGTACAGTGATTCTGAGTAATTTAGATAGGTAATTGTTGACATATTCTGCATTGAATGAAATCTATAGATATTTAACTTTACAAAAACGTATACTTTTGGTAGATTTTGATATGTGATGGCGGATTGATATGGGGTCAAATGTCAGAGGGTGTTGCCGTCCCATTTCACTGGTTTGACATGTAAATTTCCAGTTGTCCTAAGCAGACGCCTGTAGCGAGCTAATATTCCAGTAAACTCCTCATAAATTGCCCCTTGAAGCCTTTGTCATGTACGCATGGAAGTTAATGCTGCTCCTCATTCTGTCGCTCATTAGTGTATTCAAAAAAGGATACATTGTTGCAAGTTAGGTTTGTACTGGCTGACATGTAGACTTATTTTGTTGTTTTTTTTTTTTAAACGTTTTCGATGACTTTGTTATGTTTAGATTGATGAGATAATATAGTATAATATCAAACAATACCAGATATGAATTTAGTTTTATGAAATACAATAAGTTTCGCGTTAGCCATCAACTTTCATTCTGTCGGTCCAGCTGTGATCGGCCGTCGTAGCAACGATAGGCCTAAAGATCATATTGCACTGTACAATATAAAACGGTATAAAAAGGTACCAACTTGTACGAATATCCTTAGACGTACAATAAGATCTGCTTCATCTATCAAAACTATCTACATACAATTAGTTACCGGAATAACAGTCGATCGGGATGTGTGTATATGCAACTTTTTATTTACTGTTGCCAAGGAGTATAAAGAAAACACAGGAGAGTTCCAAAATTACGGTTTTTTATATAGATTATATAGGGGAAAATACAAAATGGCGTAATACCTTAACCAGAAGTGGTATCAAGACACCGAAGATATCAATACCATCGGAATGACATACTCTATTGATCAGTAGTTTTAAAGTTTTAAAAAATAATGAAAAATGAAACATTTCTAAAAATAGATTAACTTTGACCTCTGCTGCGCTGTTTTACGAGACATATTTTGTAATAACTTGTAGAACAAGAAATATTTCCCCGGATGCAATCTACAATAATATACCTTTGCAACATCTGGACATTAAATGGTTATTGAGATATAGCCATTTTAACATTTTAAAGTATGAGGTCATAGCGGCCATCTTGGATTTTGAATCAATTTAAAAATATCAAACTTTAGTCGGGACTATCCCACAATCATTTTAGACAAGTTTGAGCTGAATCCCACAGTTGGAATTTGAGAAGAAGTTTAAAATGTGAAACGTATTTTTAATATAGATTATATAGGGGAAGATTCACAATGGCGTAATACCTTAACCGGAAGTGATATCAAGACACCGAAGGTATCAATATCATCGGAATGGCATACTCTATTGATCTCTGGAAGAAGTTTTTTAAAATAGTAAAAAATGAAAAAATTCTAAAAATAGCATAATTTCAGCGAGCTTTTTTGGTTTGACCTCTAACCTCAAAGCCGTAATTATAGAAAAGTTGGCCCCAGATTAATCCTACATGAATATACCTTTGAATACTTTCAACCTCATACCGTTTTTGAGTTATGGCCGTTTTAAACGTTTTAAGTATGACGTAATGGCGGCCATTTTGGATTTTTTGACCTACTTAAAAAAGTTTCTGTCACCCCTTCAGTTCATGCCATATAACATGCTAAAAGTACATTGGCATACCTCTTACCGTGTTGGAGCAATGCCGGTCACAAAATTTAATGCAGAAGAAGTATTTGATTTACACGTTTGAGATTACAAGGCTCGATTGTATTACTGTTTGTAGTTAATAATAGCTTTTAAAAGCTAGGTCAGTCTACAATATTCATATAAAAAAATTCTATTGAAATCATCAGTAATTTTAGGCGGTAATTACATGAAGCTTTAGGCTTGAAATGTTGTTGGTAGTTCTGGTGACTTTAAAATGACTGCTTGGCAAAATATTAGTTACTGTTAATAGAATAGCAAGGTCACAGTACATATATAATTATGTAAAAACATATTCATTTTTTGGTGCACTCATGTTTTAGAACAAATGATGAGTTGATTTTATCACAATACTGGCTGTAAAAAGCAAAAAATAGAAACTGTAATTAGCACAATCATTATTCAGTAGAATGCATTCAGCACGAAAAGTTGCTAAAATAAATTCTCTGCTGAAATATGTTCAGCTACATTGTGTAAAGGGAATGAGAATAGTGTTCTTGCACCAGGGATGGATCCCTTGATCACCAGGCTAAAGGAAGTTTCTAGATTCTTCAGCAAAATAGGTTTTTAATTTCTGTTTTTCCTTTTCAGTACAACAGTTTAGCATCAAGTATAGCCATGCAGAGTACCCTGTATTCTCCGACCACAGCATCAGCTGCCCCCACAGGAGCCTCCGGAGGCCACCGCGGGGTACAACACAGACTGAAGGGGGGTATATCCCAGATTTAGGGGCCCCTAGGGGCAGGGAACATCGGTATGTTGAGCAGCATGACCAGCTCTGGCAGTTTACAGGGAAGTGGTATAGGAATAGTCCCTCACAGTGCTCAGCCCCGTGTGGATGAGGGCACCCTGGAAATGATGTCACATGACATGAGCTTCAGTGCATTGTACTTACATGACCATCAATTCAAGAGGTCGCGGGGTCAAAGTGGCGGGGAAAACCTGGATGACATTCGTGCCCGTGCCATGTGGCAAAGACAGGACAGTAACCAGCCGACAACACATGTTCCGATGGTGCACATTCCGGAGACGCCACGAGAGGAGACCCAATGCGACTCGATATCTCATGTACCAAGTACTGCTGAGGAGGAGGAACAGTCTATATCTCACCAGCCTAGCTCCGCTAGTGGTGATGGTTATCATCCACTAGAATAGACCTGAACTCCAACAGTCTAAATCTCACCAGCCTAGCTCCGCTAGTGGTGATGGTTATCATCCACTAGAATAGACCTGTACTCTGAGATATATACAGTGAAACCCCAACACTTAAACCCGGTTTACTCGAATACATCTGAATAGACCTGTACTCTGAGATATATACAGTGAAACCCCAACACTTAAACCCGGTTTACTCGAATACATCTCATTCGTCGAATAGTTTGGTTGGTCCCGACCGAGTTCATATATGTTCAACCAACCTTGTTTACTTGATAACGATGTATTTCTCGAACCATTCATCAGGTCGAGTTAGTGGGATTTTAATGTATTAATATTTCCGCATAGCTGTAATAAGTGACATCCTAAACTAGTGCTAACGCTTTTTTTAACATGCTGTATAAAAGAAAGGGGAAGTGATATTTAGCCGTTTTCATGATTTAACGCTTCATATAAATGGGGAAAATAACCAATTAACTTATAATGACAAATAGATAAAGAATGTTGATAATATTATGTACGTTATGGACTTTTAAGGCAATTTATAATCTTAACATGCATGTAATATGGTTTTACGTCTTTGGGAAAAGACATTTGTCCCCTTTAAAATCTGTATCTTAATCATTATATATTGTAAATAACCAAACTCAGTGTCATGATCTCTGTATTGTGTATGTCAAAGTGAATTGACGGGTCGAAAGTTTATTTCATGCATTTTGCTTACTGGAAAATCATATTATCACTGAATGTTGACACCAAAAATATTTTCATTGTATAAAATATCACAGAAATTTTGTTTCTCTTGCCTGAGATACATTTTTCATGTAGATAATATTTAGCTCTGCATACAACTGCTTAATTATTTGTCATAATGGCCTCAAAACTTAATCACATATCTTCAATATCTTGATGTTTAAGCATTAATCATCATATTTGGGCATTGACAGTAATATAGCTGGCACTATGTTGTGAATATTGTATTTTGAACTAATGTATTCAAGTCAACTTTTTCAGTTCATTGTCAATATGCACTTTTGAAATCTTGATCATCTCCACAGAGAAACAGATTTATGCAATTAGCTGTTACAAGAAAGTTGTAAATCTCTCGTATTTATGATGGAACAGAGGCTAAAACAGTTGTAGCACTAAGCACTTAATTTTTGTGTACTTTGATTGTTTAAGAGTTTTCAATCACTTTCCATTGATACCAAAGTTTTGTGGAAAGCCGAAACTTGTTTCTCTACCTGCTAGTAAATCATTATAGGCTTACATTATACTACCCAAGTATCACGAAGCTACTTCTTTGAAAATACTGTAAATATACTTTTTTTTGGTGTAATAAATTTTTGCGAATAATTGAACTCAAACAGATATTGAAGCAATTGACAAACTCACAATACTTGTAGAAGGTAATACATAGAAATTTCAATTAACCCATTCATAATTCAGCAGAAATATTTCACTGCGAAAACCGCTAAATTAAGATATGCGTTAAAATATGAACGTTTACAGTATTATCATTATGAAAAAAATATATTAATGAACCATTAAAAGAACGACATCTGTAAAATACTACCCCATTGGAAATAGTAATGCATGTTGTTGAGTGTGTGTTTTTGTGTACTTTTCGTTTTGTTTGCTCAAGTGGTTTTGCTGTTTAGTTCAACCATTTTCTATGCTCAGTTTCGTATTTTCCTTGTGTTGAAAAAGCCGTTTTCAGCCCAAATAACAGATAAAACCTAAATGTGATTAATATTTGAAATTCAAAATCTGACTATTAAGTTGTTGAGTTAGGGTGCAGGTCAGGCCCCAATTTCATCAACATTCCTTAACTTAAGGAAACTCCTTAACTTAAAAACCTCCATAGGAAAGCATTTAAGAATTTAAGGAAAGTTCCTTAACTAAGGATTTCCCCCTTAAATTCTGTAATGCTTTCCTATGGAGATGTTTAAGTTAAGGAGTTTCCTTAAGTTAAGGAACGTTGATGAAACCAGGGCCTGTGAAGTGGACAGTAGTGGACATTGTGATAACAATGTTTGCTGTTCAGTTTAGTCCATTGTCAATGAGTTTTTGCTGTTGTCAAACACTATCATAGACTCTGAGGAACGTTCAAGTATAAAAGAGGGTTATTAAACCACTATCTCTAATTATCTTTAGGTTTTCAAGTCTGAAGTTTTTGTATGTTGTTCAATTTGATTGTTTGATTTTTTTTTAAATTCTTTTCATTTCAAATTTAACAATTTTTTTATGCGATTTAATTACTATCAACGTACTTATTTTGGCAAATTCAAAATTTAGCACATATTTGTTATTTCATTTAAACAAATAAGCGCAATAATGAATTAGCAGATTCACAATAACTGCTGTAGAAAACAATATGCAGAAACTGTAATTATCGCAATTATAACTAAGTCGAATGGTTCCAGCACAAAATCCCTGAAATAAGATTACCACTTAAATGTGTACATGTACAGTATAATGTGCTGCTTTTATAAAAATGAAAAGAAAATGAACAATACTGCAAAATTTAGTCGCGTTTTACCTTAATTAACTGGTCTTTGCCTCTCCCTTTCATAACGATTCAGTCCATTTTCATGTTTTAACAGACAAGTTTAACTCATTCGCCCCAGAAAGACACATTTGAACTCTTCCTATTCAAAGGATGGAATAGTTCATTATGTAATATCTGGGGTGAATGTTGTATGTAGTGTGTATAGTGTAAATAAACATTAGTAGATCTACCTCACGACCTGCTGGGATTATGTAATCGCTGGAGGGTAGAATCAAAGAACAACTGTAGGCATGCATGATTGATATACTCCAGTGAAATAATGTGAAACTGTTTTCTTTGGAATAAACAGTGGTTGGCCAAAAGTCTTTCTTTTTTCTTCTTTTGCTATATAGTCTTTGTATAACAAATTTTTCAGTGAATTTTCCTGACTTTGTTTATGGACAGATAATTTCAGTGTGATGCCATTTCTCTTTATATTGCTACCAATTGAAAGCAACATCAAAATGGGGTGTCAAAAATTTGATGTTATCAATAAATTATGACCTCTGTGGTCATACACATTTGAAAACAATGAAAATATTATGAAATGAACTTGGAAACAATTCTCTTTAAGTGAAAAAATTTCATAAAACTTCATGCATGCAAGGGAAAATTCATTGCAAAAAGTCTGAAAAACAACAAAAAACATATAGCAAAATTAAAACATTTGATAGACTTTTGCCACATAACTGTTTGTTGCATTCACAAAATTGTCCAAACTATGGTCTGTCCTGATTGGTCATTTATGAAGTTTTGTAATATCAAATTAAATTAAGCCTCCAACTTAGTGTTTGCTTTTTGTTGGCTGTTCAAAACTGCTTTTAGTAAAATATTCAATCAGGGCTTTATGATTAATGAAAGACATAAATATACAGGTATTTGCTGTATTCTGTTCTTAAAATAGTTTTTAAAACTGAAAGAGTGAATATATCTTTTTACATTTTCTCCAAATTAAATGAGAAGGATGAATGTTAATTTAGGCAAAGATAGATTTTATTGTCAAAGGTTGAAATTTTCATTGTATAGATGCAAAAGTCGTCTTACACAAAATAATAAATTAATTTATCTTATAGTCACTTTCCATTTCACAGCTGTACATAAATGCTCTGTAATGCAAGTCTTCTTATGTTTGCTATATGTACAGTATATAAATATAAACCATTTGTACAGAAAAGGGACTTTACATACCACAGTTATATCTCGAATATAATAGCACATTTTCACTTTTCCTCTATAATAATAATAGTACCTTTGTTTCACAGGATCTACTCAAAATATTTCAAATGAACTATTCCAATCTTTTAATTGGAAGAGTTCAAATTTGTCTTCAGGGGTGAATGAGATAAAACTCCACCTTTATGATTGTATGGTAGACAAAGTGAAAAAAAATTGTGACATAATGTTCATGGTATTAGCTAACTCTTGGTGAATTCCTACTTGTTTCTTAGATCTATTAATCATCTTATATATATATATATATATATGGATCCCATTCTTTAAAACAATATCTTGAAGAATAACCATGACTTACGGAATGTAGTTCCATTCACTCCCTCACCCCGAGGTTTCATTATTAACTCTTCCAATCTTTGAATGGGAAGTGTTTAAATGTGTATTCAGGTGTGATTCAGTGAAACCATTAGATTTGAAATGTAATAATTTTGTGTAATAACTCGATCACTTGTGTCACACCCGGTTAAGACTAAATGTAAGTGTTCAGTGATAGCTACTCAGTGGTAAGCTTCATTGTAAGCCTTGGTGTAAATATGTGTTTATAAAAGAGTTTTATTTGTAAAGTATTTATTCTTCCATGATTCATGTTTGTAAATAAAATTTTAATGAACAATAACTTGATTATGACTTTGTTTCTGTCATAAATATCTATAATTTACATGTAATTGCTTTGTCAAAATTCCAAGCTGAGAATATCCTGTCATGCAGAAAATGTCTGTCCATCCTTCTATCAGGTCCAGCCTGCTGTTGTACCGAACTGCATGATCTTATTAAATATTTTCTTTAAAATTCTAGTCTCCTACTGCACATGTTGTAACCATATGAAAAAAAGATATATCACTAAGGCTAGGTGATTATATTTCGAAGAAATGTAGTACCCCTAGGGCAGAAAGGATGAAACCCAAGCAGATGCATATTTAAAGTTGCACACTTATTTACGCGGCCAGTCATTAAGATATTCTACCTCTTGGACTAACACATCTCTGTTGTTAAGTTCAGTGTTCATCACGTTTTGTAGGGACTGTAAGTGGAGAGATGAATTGGATCATACTGCTTGTACTAGACCAATTTTCCTCTGGTCTCGACACCATATCTGCTGTGGAGTCCCAACGCCAGACACCTACCTGTCAAAATGTCTAAGTCTGGTGTCAGAGCCAGAGGAACCCACACCAGACATTCGGGCTATGCTAGCTTGTACTAGGATTTCCTCATGTGTTCAATCTCGTCAGTGAAAACGAACTCGGTAATTCTGGTGATGGCATAAAAACAGTGGAGATCCCGACCATATACTTAACCATTATAGGAATCAATTAACTTCCGTTGCGTATCGAGGCATGGTGACTTTCAACCCGTGGGATGTAGCTATTCTGTCCGATACTATGCCCAGTCATCCCCATGGATAAACAACTGACACTATTTTCACTTTCACTTTCATGAGTAACTTACTTTTGCCGTGGTCGCAGCACAAGAAAATGAGCCAATCACGAAGTGTTTCATACGATTGTAGTCCCTACCGAAAATTTGTTCTGTCTAAGTACAGTGATTCTGAATAATTTAAATAGATAATTGTCGACATATTGTGCATTGAATGAAATGTATAGATATTTAACTTTACAAAAATATATACTTTTGATGGATTTTAATATATATGATGGCGGATTGATATGGGGTCAAAAGTCAGAGGGTGTTCGCGTCCCATTTCGCTGGTTTGACATGTTAATTTCCGGTTGTCAGAAGCAGACGCCTGTAGCGAGCTAAAATGCACGAAACGAACTCCTGATAAATGACATTTGAAGTCTTCGACATGTGTGTATCTGTGAATCCCGGCAGTTGTCACTGGTGTTGAACTTCAAATATTAAAGTTATTTGCTTGAAAGCTTAGTAATAACATATAGTAAATTGTTTAGTTGAAACGATACACTGGTTCCCGTCTCAATAATAGTATATCAAACTATTAAAAAATAGAAAAAAAATAATTGCGATCGCTTGGATGTCTGATTCTATAGGTTTGACGCTTGGGGGAGATAACCTAGAGGTAAAATTCAGTATAGAAATTGTTCTCAAATATTTATGGGCTGTTAGCCAGTCTTATTTAACGACACAGGAGAGTTCCGAAATTGCAAACCAGCATTAACAAACAACCGTAAAATCAGTTGGCGCACACTTTCCCCGAATATAAGGGATTTAATGTATTACTTAAATGGAAACTGTAGTCAATGTAATGGACAGTGATGTGATGGAGAAGTTACGAAATATTTTTGAAAACATGTCAAGATAACTTTTCTAGTGATTTGGTGCCTTGCTTTAGGGACCTGACCGACTTTTCCTTTGATTTTTACTTAACATTTGCGAGTTGAAGCTTAATTTAAACAATGAACAAAAGGCAATTGGAATCTGGCGGCATACTGTAAGGAGAAGGTCACAGCGTTCTACGTTTAAGGCTGGTTTCCGACACCCATGTATCTGGACAAATTATGAATTACGTAAGATTTAGACGAGAAATTAGCGGGTTTTTTTTTTCGATTTGATTATTTTCTTAAAAGTAGTACACCATTTCCCTCATTCACGCGCTTGCTTTAGAATTACTGACATTCGTATGCTTTGTGTTGAAATTTTAAAACGCAAAATATCTAAATTATTTTTTTTTTATTTTCATTTTTTTTAAAAATCAGATTTTTCACCAATACATCATAAGACATAAACAAACATACATACTACATGTATCACACCCTTACTTTCCTTCACAGAATATCTAAATTAGATATTAGATGCGGCGAAGCTAATGGGCGTACCATCTACGTTGTTTACTACAATCAATTTCTGTCATAGTATCAATAGATAGTTATGAATGTCATTGGGCTTCGGATACTATCTTTTTATGCTTTACGTTTATTTGTGCCTGTGTTGTTTGCGCGCTTGTTCGTAACTCAGCTTGGGCTGATGGTTATCATCCTGCAGAATAGACCTAAACTCACACGGTCTATATCTCATCAGCCAAGCTTGGCTAGGGGTGATGGTTTCCATCCTGTAGAATAGACCTGAACTCCAACAGTCTATATCTCACAAGCCCAGCTCAGCATAGGGGTGATGGTTATCATCCAGTAGAATAGACCTGTACTCCAACACTCTATATCTCACCAGCCTAGCACAGCTTAGGGGTGATGATTACCATCTTGTAGAATAGACCTGAACTCCAACACTCTATATCTCACCAGCCTAGCTCAGCTTAGGGCTGATGATTACCACCTGGTAGAATAGACCTGAACTCCAACACTCTATATCTCACCAGCCTAGCTCAGCTTGGGGCTGATGGTTACCATCCTCTAGAATAGACCTGAAATATAATTATTATTTTACATTTTAACTTAATATCTATAAAACTGCAAAAATATAAATCATTATAGCATAATAATTTTCTATGTAGATATATATATACAGTATAACCTGTCTAAACCAGAAACCACTTGGATCAAACTTTTCGGCCGCCTTACACAGGTGGCCAATTTGTAAGTGAATGATGTAAATGAAGGTGAAAAAGTGAGGATCGAATAGTAAGAATGCATTAGACATAATTTCGGATGAAACAGGGCCAGTTTTGACTGGTTATACTGTAGTACCCTATTATAGTAGTGTTTGTTTTTGTGTTACAGCTAACAAACCCGGAGTGGAAACCTCCAAACACAGGCGGGACCTTTATACAGACAGTTTGCGAGGAAGGTAATAAATTCCTCTTAATGTCATGCTTTTTTAAATCACTTACATAAAACATCCAGAAATTAGGTCATTTCCATTGATTTTAGATACAACTTGTAGAAAACATTGCATAGAAAATTAAAAAAAAATAAATAAAAAAATAGTTTTTTGAGAAAAAGTGATATCTCTATAGATTGAAACATCTTCATATGTACATTGAATAGCTGACTTTTAGTTATGGAGATTGAAAATGAACTAGATTTTGTGGAAAAACATGTTTCTCTTAATGTCACATTCCTGTTAATGTCATGTTTTGTCTGACAAATACAACATGATACTAGAAATTGTTGGCTAACAATTTGATGGGCTTTTCACCTATAATCTATATCAATTATCAAATGTTAACAGATTTCAGTATCTGCCGGTCGTAAAAGCACTCGTCCCGACAATGGGAAAATCTCTCCTCCAGTTTCATATGTTCCGACAATCAGATGAGATTTGTTTAAACATGTCCCGATAATCAAATGAGATATTTCTGCTACGATGTCTCGGTAATAACGTGTATAGATGTATTACAACGAAAAAAAAGAAGAAATTAAAAAAAAAAATTCTGCTGAGTGTTCCGCCCAGGAATCGAACCCGGGTCTCCATCGTAATAAACTATAGCTCTACCATTTGAGCCAAAGCGGCTAGTAATAATGCTCATCCGTTAATTCAGTGACACAGACCGTATTTTACACTATTAAGGACTCGCACAACTAAATCAGCCTATCACGGCGTGTTTGATACGTTTGTAGTCCCTAATGAAAATTTGTTCCGGCTAAGTACAGTGATTCTGAGTAATTTAGATAGGTAATTGTTGACATATTCTGCATTGAATGAAATCTATAGATATTTAACTTTACAAAAACGTATACTTTTGGTAGATTTTGATATGTGATGGCGGATTGATATGGGGTCAAATGTCAGAGGGTGTTGCCGTCCCATTTCACTGGTTTGACATGTAAATTTCCAGTTGTCCTAAGCAGACGCCTGTAGCGAGCTAATATTCCAGTAAACTCCTCATAAATTGCCCCTTGAAGCCTTTGTCATGTACGCATGGAAGTTAATGCTGCTCCTCATTCTGTCGCTCATTAGTGTATTCAAAAAAGGATACATTGTTGCAAGTTAGGTTTGTACTGGCTGACATGTAGACTTATTTTGTTGTTTTTTTTTTTTAAACGTTTTCGATGACTTTGTTATGTTTAGATTGATGAGATAATATAGTATAATATCAAACAATACCAGATATGAATTTAGTTTTATGAAATACAATAAGTTTCGCGTTAGCCATCAACTTTCATTCTGTCGGTCCAGCTGTGATCGGCCGTCGTAGCAACGATAGGCCTAAAGATCATATTGCACTGTACAATATAAAACGGTATAAAAAGGTACCAACTTGTACGAATATCCTTAGACGTACAATAAGATCTGCTTCATCTATCAAAACTATCTACATACAATTAGTTACCGGAATAACAGTCGATCGGGATGTGTGTATATGCAACTTTTTATTTACTGTTGCCAAGGAGTATAAAGAAAACACAGGAGAGTTCCAAAATTACGGTTTTTTATATAGATTATATAGGGGAAAATACAAAATGGCGTAATACCTTAACCAGAAGTGGTATCAAGACACCGAAGATATCAATACCATCGGAATGACATACTCTATTGATCAGTAGTTTTAAAGTTTTAAAAAATAATGAAAAATGAAACATTTCTAAAAATAGATTAACTTTGACCTCTGCTGCGCTGTTTTACGAGACATATTTTGTAATAACTTGTAGAACAAGAAATATTTCCCCGGATGCAATCTACAATAATATACCTTTGCAACATCTGGACATTAAATGGTTATTGAGATATAGCCATTTTAACATTTTAAAGTATGAGGTCATAGCGGCCATCTTGGATTTTGAATCAATTTAAAAATATCAAACTTTAGTCGGGACTATCCCACAATCATTTTAGACAAGTTTGAGCTGAATCCCACAGTTGGAATTTGAGAAGAAGTTTAAAATGTGAAACGTATTTTTAATATAGATTATATAGGGGAAGATTCACAATGGCGTAATACCTTAACCGGAAGTGATATCAAGACACCGAAGGTATCAATATCATCGGAATGGCATACTCTATTGATCTCTGGAAGAAGTTTTTTAAAATAGTAAAAAATGAAAAAATTCTAAAAATAGCATAATTTCAGCGAGCTTTTTTGGTTTGACCTCTAACCTCAAAGCCGTAATTATAGAAAAGTTGGCCCCAGATTAATCCTACATGAATATACCTTTGAATACTTTCAACCTCATACCGTTTTTGAGTTATGGCCGTTTTAAACGTTTTAAGTATGACGTAATGGCGGCCATTTTGGATTTTTTGACCTACTTAAAAAAGTTTCTGTCACCCCTTCAGTTCATGCCATATAACATGCTAAAAGTACATTGGCATACCTCTTACCGTGTTGGAGCAATGCCGGTCACAAAATTTAATGCAGAAGAAGTATTTGATTTACACGTTTGAGATTACAAGGCTCGATTGTATTACTGTTTGTAGTTAATAATAGCTTTTAAAAGCTAGGTCAGTCTACAATATTCATATAAAAAAATTCTATTGAAATCATCAGTAATTTTAGGCGGTAATTACATGAAGCTTTAGGCTTGAAATGTTGTTGGTAGTTCTGGTGACTTTAAAATGACTGCTTGGCAAAATATTAGTTACTGTTAATAGAATAGCAAGGTCACAGTACATATATAATTATGTAAAAACATATTCATTTTTTGGTGCACTCATGTTTTAGAACAAATGATGAGTTGATTTTATCACAATACTGGCTGTAAAAAGCAAAAAATAGAAACTGTAATTAGCACAATCATTATTCAGTAGAATGCATTCAGCACGAAAAGTTGCTAAAATAAATTCTCTGCTGAAATATGTTCAGCTACATTGTGTAAAGGGAATGAGAATAGTGTTCTTGCACCAGGGATGGATCCCTTGATCACCAGGCTAAAGGAAGTTTCTAGATTCTTCAGCAAAATAGGTTTTTAATTTCTGTTTTTCCTTTTCAGTACAACAGTTTAGCATCAAGTATAGCCATGCAGAGTACCCTGTATTCTCCGACCACAGCATCAGCTGCCCCCACAGGAGCCTCCGGAGGCCACCGCGGGGTACAACACAGACTGAAGGGGGGTATATCCCAGATTTAGGGGCCCCTAGGGGCAGGGAACATCGGTATGTTGAGCAGCATGACCAGCTCTGGCAGTTTACAGGGAAGTGGTATAGGAATAGTCCCTCACAGTGCTCAGCCCCGTGTGGATGAGGGCACCCTGGAAATGATGTCACATGACATGAGCTTCAGTGCATTGTACTTACATGACCATCAATTCAAGAGGTCGCGGGGTCAAAGTGGCGGGGAAAACCTGGATGACATTCGTGCCCGTGCCATGTGGCAAAGACAGGACAGTAACCAGCCGACAACACATGTTCCGATGGTGCACATTCCGGAGACGCCACGAGAGGAGACCCAATGCGACTCGATATCTCATGTACCAAGTACTGCTGAGGAGGAGGAACAGTCTATATCTCACCAGCCTAGCTCCGCTAGTGGTGATGGTTATCATCCACTAGAATAGACCTGAACTCCAACAGTCTAAATCTCACCAGCCTAGCTCCGCTAGTGGTGATGGTTATCATCCACTAGAATAGACCTGTACTCTGAGATATATACAGTGAAACCCCAACACTTAAACCCGGTTTACTCGAATACATCTCATTCGTCGAATAGTTTGGTTGGTCCCGACCGAGTTCATATATGTTCAACCAACCTTGTTTACTTGATAACGATGTATTTCTCGAACCATTCATCAGGTCGAGTTAGTGGGATTTTAATGTATTAATATTTCCGCATAGCTGTAATAAGTGACATCCTAAACTAGTGCTAACGCTTTTTTTAACATGCTGTATAAAAGAAAGGGGAAGTGATATTTAGCCGTTTTCATGATTTAACGCTTCATATAAATGGGGAAAATAACCAATTAACTTATAATGACAAATAGATAAAGAATGTTGATAATATTATGTACGTTATGGACTTTTAAGGCAATTTATAATCTTAACATGCATGTAATATGGTTTTACGTCTTTGGGAAAAGACATTTGTCCCCTTTAAAATCTGTATCTTAATCATTATATATTGTAAATAACCAAACTCAGTGTCATGATCTCTGTATTGTGTATGTCAAAGTGAATTGACGGGTCGAAAGTTTATTTCATGCATTTTGCTTACTGGAAAATCATATTATCACTGAATGTTGACACCAAAAATATTTTCATTGTATAAAATATCACAGAAATTTTGTTTCTCTTGCCTGAGATACATTTTTCATGTAGATAATATTTAGCTCTGCATACAACTGCTTAATTATTTGTCATAATGGCCTCAAAACTTAATCACATATCTTCAATATCTTGATGTTTAAGCATTAATCATCATATTTGGGCATTGACAGTAATATAGCTGGCACTATGTTGTGAATATTGTATTTTGAACTAATGTATTCAAGTCAACTTTTTCAGTTCATTGTCAATATGCACTTTTGAAATCTTGATCATCTCCACAGAGAAACAGATTTATGCAATTAGCTGTTACAAGAAAGTTGTAAATCTCTCGTATTTATGATGGAACAGAGGCTAAAACAGTTGTAGCACTAAGCACTTAATTTTTGTGTACTTTGATTGTTTAAGAGTTTTCAATCACTTTCCATTGATACCAAAGTTTTGTGGAAAGCCGAAACTTGTTTCTCTACCTGCTAGTAAATCATTATAGGCTTACATTATACTACCCAAGTATCACGAAGCTACTTCTTTGAAAATACTGTAAATATACTTTTTTTTGGTGTAATAAATTTTTGCGAATAATTGAACTCAAACAGATATTGAAGCAATTGACAAACTCACAATACTTGTAGAAGGTAATACATAGAAATTTCAATTAACCCATTCATAATTCAGCAGAAATATTTCACTGCGAAAACCGCTAAATTAAGATATGCGTTAAAATATGAACGTTTACAGTATTATCATTATGAAAAAAATATATTAATGAACCATTAAAAGAACGACATCTGTAAAATACTACCCCATTGGAAATAGTAATGCATGTTGTTGAGTGTGTGTTTTTGTGTACTTTTCGTTTTGTTTGCTCAAGTGGTTTTGCTGTTTAGTTCAACCATTTTCTATGCTCAGTTTCGTATTTTCCTTGTGTTGAAAAAGCCGTTTTCAGCCCAAATAACAGATAAAACCTAAATGTGATTAATATTTGAAATTCAAAATCTGACTATTAAGTTGTTGAGTTAGGGTGCAGGTCAGGCCCCAATTTCATCAACATTCCTTAACTTAAGGAAACTCCTTAACTTAAAAACCTCCATAGGAAAGCATTTAAGAATTTAAGGAAAGTTCCTTAACTAAGGATTTCCCCCTTAAATTCTGTAATGCTTTCCTATGGAGATGTTTAAGTTAAGGAGTTTCCTTAAGTTAAGGAACGTTGATGAAACCAGGGCCTGTGAAGTGGACAGTAGTGGACATTGTGATAACAATGTTTGCTGTTCAGTTTAGTCCATTGTCAATGAGTTTTTGCTGTTGTCAAACACTATCATAGACTCTGAGGAACGTTCAAGTATAAAAGAGGGTTATTAAACCACTATCTCTAATTATCTTTAGGTTTTCAAGTCTGAAGTTTTTGTATGTTGTTCAATTTGATTGTTTGATTTTTTTTTAAATTCTTTTCATTTCAAATTTAACAATTTTTTTATGCGATTTAATTACTATCAACGTACTTATTTTGGCAAATTCAAAATTTAGCACATATTTGTTATTTCATTTAAACAAATAAGCGCAATAATGAATTAGCAGATTCACAATAACTGCTGTAGAAAACAATATGCAGAAACTGTAATTATCGCAATTATAACTAAGTCGAATGGTTCCAGCACAAAATCCCTGAAATAAGATTACCACTTAAATGTGTACATGTACAGTATAATGTGCTGCTTTTATAAAAATGAAAAGAAAATGAACAATACTGCAAAATTTAGTCGCGTTTTACCTTAATTAACTGGTCTTTGCCTCTCCCTTTCATAACGATTCAGTCCATTTTCATGTTTTAACAGACAAGTTTAACTCATTCGCCCCAGAAAGACACATTTGAACTCTTCCTATTCAAAGGATGGAATAGTTCATTATGTAATATCTGGGGTGAATGTTGTATGTAGTGTGTATAGTGTAAATAAACATTAGTAGATCTACCTCACGACCTGCTGGGATTATGTAATCGCTGGAGGGTAGAATCAAAGAACAACTGTAGGCATGCATGATTGATATACTCCAGTGAAATAATGTGAAACTGTTTTCTTTGGAATAAACAGTGGTTGGCCAAAAGTCTTTCTTTTTTCTTCTTTTGCTATATAGTCTTTGTATAACAAATTTTTCAGTGAATTTTCCTGACTTTGTTTATGGACAGATAATTTCAGTGTGATGCCATTTCTCTTTATATTGCTACCAATTGAAAGCAACATCAAAATGGGGTGTCAAAAATTTGATGTTATCAATAAATTATGACCTCTGTGGTCATACACATTTGAAAACAATGAAAATATTATGAAATGAACTTGGAAACAATTCTCTTTAAGTGAAAAAATTTCATAAAACTTCATGCATGCAAGGGAAAATTCATTGCAAAAAGTCTGAAAAACAACAAAAAACATATAGCAAAATTAAAACATTTGATAGACTTTTGCCACATAACTGTTTGTTGCATTCACAAAATTGTCCAAACTATGGTCTGTCCTGATTGGTCATTTATGAAGTTTTGTAATATCAAATTAAATTAAGCCTCCAACTTAGTGTTTGCTTTTTGTTGGCTGTTCAAAACTGCTTTTAGTAAAATATTCAATCAGGGCTTTATGATTAATGAAAGACATAAATATACAGGTATTTGCTGTATTCTGTTCTTAAAATAGTTTTTAAAACTGAAAGAGTGAATATATCTTTTTACATTTTCTCCAAATTAAATGAGAAGGATGAATGTTAATTTAGGCAAAGATAGATTTTATTGTCAAAGGTTGAAATTTTCATTGTATAGATGCAAAAGTCGTCTTACACAAAATAATAAATTAATTTATCTTATAGTCACTTTCCATTTCACAGCTGTACATAAATGCTCTGTAATGCAAGTCTTCTTATGTTTGCTATATGTACAGTATATAAATATAAACCATTTGTACAGAAAAGGGACTTTACATACCACAGTTATATCTCGAATATAATAGCACATTTTCACTTTTCCTCTATAATAATAATAGTACCTTTGTTTCACAGGATCTACTCAAAATATTTCAAATGAACTATTCCAATCTTTTAATTGGAAGAGTTCAAATTTGTCTTCAGGGGTGAATGAGATAAAACTCCACCTTTATGATTGTATGGTAGACAAAGTGAAAAAAAATTGTGACATAATGTTCATGGTATTAGCTAACTCTTGGTGAATTCCTACTTGTTTCTTAGATCTATTAATCATCTTATATATATATATATATATATGGATCCCATTCTTTAAAACAATATCTTGAAGAATAACCATGACTTACGGAATGTAGTTCCATTCACTCCCTCACCCCGAGGTTTCATTATTAACTCTTCCAATCTTTGAATGGGAAGTGTTTAAATGTGTATTCAGGTGTGATTCAGTGAAACCATTAGATTTGAAATGTAATAATTTTGTGTAATAACTCGATCACTTGTGTCACACCCGGTTAAGACTAAATGTAAGTGTTCAGTGATAGCTACTCAGTGGTAAGCTTCATTGTAAGCCTTGGTGTAAATATGTGTTTATAAAAGAGTTTTATTTGTAAAGTATTTATTCTTCCATGATTCATGTTTGTAAATAAAATTTTAATGAACAATAACTTGATTATGACTTTGTTTCTGTCATAAATATCTATAATTTACATGTAATTGCTTTGTCAAAATTCCAAGCTGAGAATATCCTGTCATGCAGAAAATGTCTGTCCATCCTTCTATCAGGTCCAGCCTGCTGTTGTACCGAACTGCATGATCTTATTAAATATTTTCTTTAAAATTCTAGTCTCCTACTGCACATGTTGTAACCATATGAAAAAAAGATATATCACTAAGGCTAGGTGATTATATTTCGAAGAAATGTAGTACCCCTAGGGCAGAAAGGATGAAACCCAAGCAGATGCATATTTAAAGTTGCACACTTATTTACGCGGCCAGTCATTAAGATATTCTACCTCTTGGACTAACACATCTCTGTTGTTAAGTTCAGTGTTCATCACGTTTTGTAGGGACTGTAAGTGGAGAGATGAATTGGATCATACTGCTTGTACTAGACCAATTTTCCTCTGGTCTCGACACCATATCTGCTGTGGAGTCCCAACGCCAGACACCTACCTGTCAAAATGTCTAAGTCTGGTGTCAGAGCCAGAGGAACCCACACCAGACATTCGGGCTATGCTAGCTTGTACTAGGATTTCCTCATGTGTTCAATCTCGTCAGTGAAAACGAACTCGGTAATTCTGGTGATGGCATAAAAACAGTGGAGATCCCGACCATATACTTAACCATTATAGGAATCAATTAACTTCCGTTGCGTATCGAGGCATGGTGACTTTCAACCCGTGGGATGTAGCTATTCTGTCCGATACTATGCCCAGTCATCCCCATGGATAAACAACTGACACTATTTTCACTTTCACTTTCATGAGTAACTTACTTTTGCCGTGGTCGCAGCACAAGAAAATGAGCCAATCACGAAGTGTTTCATACGATTGTAGTCCCTACCGAAAATTTGTTCTGTCTAAGTACAGTGATTCTGAATAATTTAAATAGATAATTGTCGACATATTGTGCATTGAATGAAATGTATAGATATTTAACTTTACAAAAATATATACTTTTGATGGATTTTAATATATATGATGGCGGATTGATATGGGGTCAAAAGTCAGAGGGTGTTCGCGTCCCATTTCGCTGGTTTGACATGTTAATTTCCGGTTGTCAGAAGCAGACGCCTGTAGCGAGCTAAAATGCACGAAACGAACTCCTGATAAATGACATTTGAAGTCTTCGACATGTGTGTATCTGTGAATCCCGGCAGTTGTCACTGGTGTTGAACTTCAAATATTAAAGTTATTTGCTTGAAAGCTTAGTAATAACATATAGTAAATTGTTTAGTTGAAACGATACACTGGTTCCCGTCTCAATAATAGTATATCAAACTATTAAAAAATAGAAAAAAAATAATTGCGATCGCTTGGATGTCTGATTCTATAGGTTTGACGCTTGGGGGAGATAACCTAGAGGTAAAATTCAGTATAGAAATTGTTCTCAAATATTTATGGGCTGTTAGCCAGTCTTATTTAACGACACAGGAGAGTTCCGAAATTGCAAACCAGCATTAACAAACAACCGTAAAATCAGTTGGCGCACACTTTCCCCGAATATAAGGGATTTAATGTATTACTTAAATGGAAACTGTAGTCAATGTAATGGACAGTGATGTGATGGAGAAGTTACGAAATATTTTTGAAAACATGTCAAGATAACTTTTCTAGTGATTTGGTGCCTTGCTTTAGGGACCTGACCGACTTTTCCTTTGATTTTTACTTAACATTTGCGAGTTGAAGCTTAATTTAAACAATGAACAAAAGGCAATTGGGATCTGGCGGCATACTGTAAGGAGAAGGTCACAGCGTTCTACGTTTAAGGCTGGTTTCCGACACCCATGTATCTGGACAAATTATGAATTACGTAAGATTTAGACGAGAAATTAGCGGGTTTTTTTTTTCGATTTGATTATTTTCTTAAAAGTAGTACACCATTTCCCTCATTCACGCGCTTGCTTTAGAATTACTGACATTCGTATGCTTTGTGTTGAAATTTTAAAACGCAAAATATCTAAATTATTTTTTTTTTATTTTCATTTTTTTTAAAAATCAGATTTTTCACCAATACATCATAAGACATAAACAAACATACATACTACATGTATCACACCCTTACTTTCCTTCACAGAATATCTAAATTAGATATTAGATGCGGCGAAGCTAATGGGCGTACCATCTACGTTGTTTACTACAATCAATTTCTGTCATAGTATCAATAGATAGTTATGAATGTCATTGGGCTTCGGATACTATCTTTTTATGCTTTACGTTTATTTGTGCCTGTGTTGTTTGCGCGCTTGTTCGTAACTCAGCTTGGGCTGATGGTTATCATCCTGCAGAATAGACCTAAACTCACACGGTCTATATCTCATCAGCCAAGCTTGGCTAGGGGTGATGGTTTCCATCCTGTAGAATAGACCTGAACTCCAACAGTCTATATCTCACAAGCCCAGCTCAGCATAGGGGTGATGGTTATCATCCAGTAGAATAGACCTGTACTCCAACACTCTATATCTCACCAGCCTAGCACAGCTTAGGGGTGATGATTACCATCTTGTAGAATAGACCTGAACTCCAACACTCTATATCTCACCAGCCTAGCTCAGCTTAGGGCTGATGATTACCACCTGGTAGAATAGACCTGAACTCCAACACTCTATATCTCACCAGCCTAGCTCAGCTTGGGGCTGATGGTTACCATCCTCTAGAATAGACCTGAAATATAATTATTATTTTACATTTTAACTTAATATCTATAAAACTGCAAAAATATAAATCATTATAGCATAATAATTTTCTATGTAGATATATATATACAGTATAACCTGTCTAAACCAGAAACCACTTGGATCAAACTTTTCGGCCGCCTTACACAGGTGGCCAATTTGTAAGTGAATGATGTAAATGAAGGTGAAAAAGTGAGGATCGAATAGTAAGAATGCATTAGACATAATTTCGGATGAAACAGGGCCAGTTTTGACTGGTTATACTGTAGTACCCTATTATAGTAGTGTTTGTTTTTGTGTTACAGCTAACAAACCCGGAGTGGAAACCTCCAAACACAGGCGGGACCTTTATACAGACAGTTTGCGAGGAAGGTAATAAATTCCTCTTAATGTCATGCTTTTTTAAATCACTTACATAAAACATCCAGAAATTAGGTCATTTCCATTGATTTTAGATACAACTTGTAGAAAACATTGCATAGAAAATTAAAAAAAAATAAATAAAAAAATAGTTTTTTGAGAAAAAGTGATATCTCTATAGATTGAAACATCTTCATATGTACATTGAATAGCTGACTTTTAGTTATGGAGATTGAAAATGAACTAGATTTTGTGGAAAAACATGTTTCTCTTAATGTCACATTCCTGTTAATGTCATGTTTTGTCTGACAAATACAACATGATACTAGAAATTGTTGGCTAACAATTTGATGGGCTTTTCACCTATAATCTATATCAATTATCAAATGTTAACAGATTTCAGTATCTGCCGGTCGTAAAAGCACTCGTCCCGACAATGGGAAAATCTCTCCTCCAGTTTCATATGTTCCGACAATCAGATGAGATTTGTTTAAACATGTCCCGATAATCAAATGAGATATTTCTGCTACGATGTCTCGGTAATAACGTGTATAGATGTATTACAACGAAAAAAAAGAAGAAATTAAAAAAAAAAATTCTGCTGAGTGTTCCGCCCAGGAATCGAACCCGGGTCTCCATCGTAATAAACTATAGCTCTACCATTTGAGCCAAAGCGGCTAGTAATAATGCTCATCCGTTAATTCAGTGACACAGACCGTATTTTACACTATTAAGGACTCGCACAACTAAATCAGCCTATCACGGCGTGTTTGATACGTTTGTAGTCCCTAATGAAAATTTGTTCCGGCTAAGTACAGTGATTCTGAGTAATTTAGATAGGTAATTGTTGACATATTCTGCATTGAATGAAATCTATAGATATTTAACTTTACAAAAACGTATACTTTTGGTAGATTTTGATATGTGATGGCGGATTGATATGGGGTCAAATGTCAGAGGGTGTTGCCGTCCCATTTCACTGGTTTGACATGTAAATTTCCAGTTGTCCTAAGCAGACGCCTGTAGCGAGCTAATATTCCAGTAAACTCCTCATAAATTGCCCCTTGAAGCCTTTGTCATGTACGCATGGAAGTTAATGCTGCTCCTCATTCTGTCGCTCATTAGTGTATTCAAAAAAGGATACATTGTTGCAAGTTAGGTTTGTACTGGCTGACATGTAGACTTATTTTGTTGTTTTTTTTTTTTAAACGTTTTCGATGACTTTGTTATGTTTAGATTGATGAGATAATATAGTATAATATCAAACAATACCAGATATGAATTTAGTTTTATGAAATACAATAAGTTTCGCGTTAGCCATCAACTTTCATTCTGTCGGTCCAGCTGTGATCGGCCGTCGTAGCAACGATAGGCCTAAAGATCATATTGCACTGTACAATATAAAACGGTATAAAAAGGTACCAACTTGTACGAATATCCTTAGACGTACAATAAGATCTGCTTCATCTATCAAAACTATCTACATACAATTAGTTACCGGAATAACAGTCGATCGGGATGTGTGTATATGCAACTTTTTATTTACTGTTGCCAAGGAGTATAAAGAAAACACAGGAGAGTTCCAAAATTACGGTTTTTTATATAGATTATATAGGGGAAAATACAAAATGGCGTAATACCTTAACCAGAAGTGGTATCAAGACACCGAAGATATCAATACCATCGGAATGACATACTCTATTGATCAGTAGTTTTAAAGTTTTAAAAAATAATGAAAAATGAAACATTTCTAAAAATAGATTAACTTTGACCTCTGCTGCGCTGTTTTACGAGACATATTTTGTAATAACTTGTAGAACAAGAAATATTTCCCCGGATGCAATCTACAATAATATACCTTTGCAACATCTGGACATTAAATGGTTATTGAGATATAGCCATTTTAACATTTTAAAGTATGAGGTCATAGCGGCCATCTTGGATTTTGAATCAATTTAAAAATATCAAACTTTAGTCGGGACTATCCCACAATCATTTTAGACAAGTTTGAGCTGAATCCCACAGTTGGAATTTGAGAAGAAGTTTAAAATGTGAAACGTATTTTTAATATAGATTATATAGGGGAAGATTCACAATGGCGTAATACCTTAACCGGAAGTGATATCAAGACACCGAAGGTATCAATATCATCGGAATGGCATACTCTATTGATCTCTGGAAGAAGTTTTTTGAAATAGTAAAAAATGAAAAAATTCTAAAAATAGCATAATTTCAGCGAGCTTTTTTGGTTTGACCTCTAACCTCAAAGCCGTAATTATAGAAAAGTTGGCCCCAGATTAATCCTACATGAATATACCTTTGAATACTTTCAACCTCATACCGTTTTTGAGTTATGGCCGTTTTAAACGTTTTAAGTATGACGTAATGGCGGCCATTTTGGATTTTTTGACCTACTTAAAAAAGTTTCTGTCACCCCTTCAGTTCATGCCATATAACATGCTAAAAGTACATTGGCATACCTCTTACCGTGTTGGAGCAATGCCGGTCACAAAATTTAATGCAGAAGAAGTATTTGATTTACACGTTTGAGATTACAAGGCTCGATTGTATTACTGTTTGTAGTTAATAATAGCTTTTAAAAGCTAGGTCAGTCTACAATATTCATATAAAAAAATTCTATTGAAATCATCAGTAATTTTAGGCGGTAATTACATGAAGCTTTAGGCTTGAAATGTTGTTGGTAGTTCTGGTGACTTTAAAATGACTGCTTGGCAAAATATTAGTTACTGTTAATAGAATAGCAAGGTCACAGTACATATATAATTATGTAAAAACATATTCATTTTTTGGTGCACTCATGTTTTAGAACAAATGATGAGTTGATTTTATCACAATACTGGCTGTAAAAAGCAAAAAATAGAAACTGTAATTAGCACAATCATTATTCAGTAGAATGCATTCAGCACGAAAAGTTGCTAAAATAAATTCTCTGCTGAAATATGTTCAGCTACATTGTGTAAAGGGAATGAGAATAGTGTTCTTGCACCAGGGATGGATCCCTTGATCACCAGGCTAAAGGAAGTTTCTAGATTCTTCAGCAAAATAGGTTTTTAATTTCTGTTTTTCCTTTTCAGTACAACAGTTTAGCATCAAGTATAGCCATGCAGAGTACCCTGTATTCTCCGACCACAGCATCAGCTGCCCCCACAGGAGCCTCCGGAGGCCACCGCGGGGTACAACACAGACTGAAGGGGGGTATATCCCAGATTTAGGGGCCCCTAGGGGCAGGGAACATCGGTATGTTGAGCAGCATGACCAGCTCTGGCAGTTTACAGGGAAGTGGTATAGGAATAGTCCCTCACAGTGCTCAGCCCCGTGTGGATGAGGGCACCCTGGAAATGATGTCACATGACATGAGCTTCAGTGCATTGTACTTACATGACCATCAATTCAAGAGGTCGCGGGGTCAAAGTGGCGGGGAAAACCTGGATGACATTCGTGCCCGTGCCATGTGGCAAAGACAGGACAGTAACCAGCCGACAACACATGTTCCGATGGTGCACATTCCGGAGACGCCACGAGAGGAGACCCAATGCGACTCGATATCTCATGTACCAAGTACTGCTGAGGAGGAGGAACAGTCTATATCTCACCAGCCTAGCTCCGCTAGTGGTGATGGTTATCATCCACTAGAATAGACCTGAACTCCAACAGTCTAAATCTCACCAGCCTAGCTCCGCTAGTGGTGATGGTTATCATCCACTAGAATAGACCTGTACTCTGAGATATATACAGTGAAACCCCAACACTTAAACCCGGTTTACTCGAATACATCTCATTCGTCGAATAGTTTGGTTGGTCCCGACCGAGTTCATATATGTTCAACCAACCTTGTTTACTTGATAACGATGTATTTCTCGAACCATTCATCAGGTCGAGTTAGTGGGATTTTAATGTATTAATATTTCCGCATAGCTGTAATAAGTGACATCCTAAACTAGTGCTAACGCTTTTTTTAACATGCTGTATAAAAGAAAGGGGAAGTGATATTTAACCGTTTTCATGATTTAACGCTTCATATAAATGGGGAAAATAACCAATTAACTTATAATGACAAATAGATAAAGAATGTTGATAATATTATGTACGTTATGGACTTTTAAGGCAATTTATAATCTTAACATGCATGTAATATGGTTTTACGTCTTTGGGAAAAGACATTTGTCCCCTTTAAAATCTGTATCTTAATCATTATATATTGTAAATAACCAAACTTAGTGTCATGATCTCTGTATTGTGTATGTCAAAGTGAATTGACGGGTCGAAAGTTTATTTCATGCATTTTGCTTACTGGAAAATCATATTATCACTGAATGTTGACACCAAAAATATTTTCATTGTATAAAATATCACAGAAATTTTGTTTCTCTTGCCTGAGATACATTTTTCATGTAGATAATATTTAGCTCTGCATACAACTGCTTAATTATTTGTCATAATGGCCTCAAAACTTAATCACATATCTTCAATATCTTGATGTTTAAGCATTAATCATCATATTTGGGCATTGACAGTAATATAGCTGGCACTATGTTGTGAATATTGTATTTTGAACTAATGTATTCAAGTCAACTTTTTCAGTTCATTGTCAATATGCACTTTTGAAATCTTGATCATCTCCACAGAGAAACAGATTTATGCAATTAGCTGTTACAAGAAAGTTGTAAATCTCTCGTATTTATGATGGAACAGAGGCTAAAACAGTTGTAGCACTAAGCACTTAATTTTTGTGTACTTTGATTGTTTAAGAGTTTTCAATCACTTTCCATTGATACCAAAGTTTTGTGGAAAGCCGAAACTTGTTTCTCTACCTGCTAGTAAATCATTATAGGCTTACATTATACTACCCAAGTATCACGAAGCTACTTCTTTGAAAATACTGTAAATATACTTTTTTTTGGTGTAATAAATTTTTGCGAATAATTGAACTCAAACAGATATTGAAGCAATTGACAAACTCACAATACTTGTAGAAGGTAATACATAGAAATTTCAATTAACCCATTCATAATTCAGCAGAAATATTTCACTGCGAAAACCGCTAAATTAAGATATGCGTTAAAATATGAACGTTTACAGTATTATCATTATGAAAAAAATATATTAATGAACCATTAAAAGAACGACATCTGTAAAATACTACCCCATTGGAAATAGTAATGCATGTTGTTGAGTGTGTGTTTTTGTGTACTTTTCGTTTTGTTTGCTCAAGTGGTTTTGCTGTTTAGTTCAACCATTTTCTATGCTCAGTTTCGTATTTTCCTTGTGTTGAAAAAGCCGTTTTCAGCCCAAATAACAGATAAAACCTAAATGTGATTAATATTTGAAATTCAAAATCTGACTATTAAGTTGTTGAGTTAGGGTGCAGGTCAGGCCCCAATTTCATCAACATTCCTTAACTTAAGGAAACTCCTTAACTTAAAAACCTCCATAGGAAAGCATTTAAGAATTTAAGGAAAGTTCCTTAACTAAGGATTTCCCCCTTAAATTCTGTAATGCTTTCCTATGGAGATGTTTAAGTTAAGGAGTTTCCTTAAGTTAAGGAACGTTGATGAAACCAGGGCCTGTGAAGTGGACAGTAGTGGACATTGTGATAACAATGTTTGCTGTTCAGTTTAGTCCATTGTCAATGAGTTTTTGCTGTTGTCAAACACTATCATAGACTCTGAGGAACGTTCAAGTATAAAAGAGGGTTATTAAACCACTATCTCTAATTATCTTTAGGTTTTCAAGTCTGAAGTTTTTGTATGTTGTTCAATTTGATTGTTTGATTTTTTTTTAAATTCTTTTCATTTCAAATTTAACAATTTTTTATGCGATTTAATTACTATCAACGTACTTATTTTGGCAAATTCAAAATTTAGCACATATTTGTTATTTCATTTAAACAAATAAGCGCAATAATGAATTAGCAGATTCACAATAACTGCTGTAGAAAACAATATGCAGAAACTGTAATTATCGCAATTATAACTAAGTCGAATGGTTCCAGCACAAAATCCCTGAAATAAGATTACCACTTAAATGTGTACATGTACAGTATAATGTGCTGCTTTTATAAAAATGAAAAGAAAATGAACAATACTGCAAAATTTAGTCGCGTTTTACCTTAATTAACTGGTCTTTGCCTCTCCCTTTCATAACGATTCAGTCCATTTTCATGTTTTAACAGACAAGTTTAACTCATTCGCCCCAGAAAGACACATTTGAACTCTTCCTATTCAAAGGATGGAATAGTTCATTATGTAATATCTGGGGTGAATGTTGTATGTAGTGTGTATAGTGTAAATAAACATTAGTAGATCTACCTCACGACCTGCTGGGATTACGTAATCGCTGGAGGGTAGAATCAAAGAACAACTGTAGGCATGCATGATTGATATACTCCAGTGAAATAAGCTAGTGAAACTGTTTTCATTGGAATATACAGTGGTTGGCCAAAAGTCTTTCTTTTTTTGCTTTTGCTATATAGTCTTTGTATAACAAATTTTTTCAGTGAATTTTCCTGACTTTGTTTATGGACAGATAATTTCAGTGTGATGCCATTTCTCTTTATATTGCTCCAATTGAAAGCAACATCAAAATGGGGTGTCAAAAATTTGATGTTATCAATAAATTATGACTTCTCTGGTCATACACATTTGAAAACAATGAAAATATTATGAAATGAACTTGGAAACAATTCTCTATAAGTGTACAAAATTTCATAAAACTTCATGCATGAAAGGGAAAATTCATTGCAAAAAGTCTGAAAAACAAAAAACATATAGCAAAATGAAAACAATTGATAGACTTTTGCCACGTAACTGTTTGTTGCATTCACAAAATTGTCCAAACTATGGTCTGTCCTGATTGGTCATTTATGAAGTTGTGTAATATCAAATTAAATGTTAATAAGCCTTCACACATAGTGTTTGCTTTTTGTTGGCTATTCAAAACTGCTTTTAGTAAAATATTCAATCATGGCTTTATGATTAATGAAAATCATAGATATACAGGTAGTAGCTATATTCTGTTCTTAAACTAGATTTTAACACTGAAGGAGGGAATATTTCTTTTTACTTTTTCTGCAAATTAAATGAGAAGGATGAATGTTAATTAAGGCAAAGATAGATTTTATTGTCAAAGGTTGAAATTTTCATTGTATAGATGCAAAAGTCGTCTTACATCAAATAATGAATTAATTTATCTTATAGTCACTTTCCATTTCACTGCTGTACATAAATGCTCTCTAAAGCAAGCCTTCTTATGTTTGCTTATGTACAGTATATAAATATAAACCATTTGTACAGAAAAGGCACTTTACATACCACAGTTACATCTTTAATATGATAGCACATTTTCGTTTTTCTTCTATAAATAATCAATGTGTGTTTGCAGTACCTTTGTTCCACAGGATCTACTCATTCACCCCTAAAATTTCAAACGAACTGTTCCAAATCTTTTAATTGGAAGAGTTCAAATTTGTCTTCAGGGGTGAATGAGTTAAAACTCCATCATATATGATTGTATGGTAGACAAAGTGAAAAAAAATTGTGACATAATTTTCATGGTATAAGCTAACTCTTGGTGAATTGCTACTTGTTTGTTAGATCTAATAATCATTTAAGATATTTGGATCCCGTTATTTGAAAAAAAAATATCTTAAATAATAACCATGACGTAAGGAATGTAGTTCCATTCACTCCCTCACCCCCGAGGTTTCATTATTATCTCTTCCAATCTTTGAATGGGAAGCGTTTAAATGTGTATTCAGGTGTGATTCAGTGAAACCATTAGATTTGAAATGTAATAATTTTGTGTAATAACTCGATCACTTGTGTCACACCCGGTTAAGACTAAATGTAAGTGTTTCATGATAGCTACTCGGTGGTAAGTGGTAAGCTTCATTGTAAGCCTTGGTGTAAATATATGTTTATAAAAGAGTTTTATTTGTAAAGTATTTATTCTTCCATGATTCATGTTTGTAAATAAAATTTTAATGAACAATAACTTGATTATGACTTTGTTTCTGTCATAAATATCTATAATTTACATGTAATTGCTTTGTCAAAATTTCAAGCTGAGAATATCCTGGCATGCAGAAAATGTCTGTCCATCCTTCTATCAGGTCCAGCCTGCTGTTGTACCGAACTGCATGATCTTATTAAATATTTTCTTAAAAATTCTAGTCTCCTACTGCACATGTTGTAACCATATGAAAAAAAGATATATCACTAAGGCTAGGTGATTATATTTCGAAGAAATGTAGTACCCCTAGGGCAGAAAGGATGAAACCCAAGCAGATGCATATTTAAAGTTGCACACTTATTTACGCGGCCAGTCATTAAGATATTCTACCTCTTGAACTAACACATCTCTGTTGTTAAGTTCAGTGTTCATCACGTTGTGTAGTGACTGTAAGTGGAGAGATGAATTGGATCATACTGCTTGTACTAGACCAATTTTCCTCTGGTCTCGACACCATATCTGCTGTGGAGTCCCAACGCCAGACACCTACCTGTCAAAATGTCTAAGTCTGGAGTCAGACCCATAGGAACCCACACCAGACATTCGGGCTATGCTAGCTTGTACTAGGATTTCCTCATGTGTTCAATCTCGTCAGTGAAAACGAACTCGGTAATTCAGGTCATGGCATAAAAACAGTGGAGATCCCGACCATATGCTTAACCATTATATGAATCAATTAACTTCCGTTGCGTATCGAGGCATGGTGACTTTCAACCCGTGGGATGTAGTTATTCTGTCCGATACTATGCCCAGTCATCCCCGTGGATAAACAACTGACACTATTTTCACTTTCACTTTCATGAGTAACTTACTTTTGCCGTGGTCGCAGCACAAGAAAATGAGCCAATCACGAAGTGTTTCATACGATTGTAGTCCCTACCGAAAATTTGTTCTGTCTAAGTACAGTGATTCTGAATAATTTAAATAGATAATTGTCGACATATTGTGCATTGAATGAAATGTATAGATATCTAACTTTACAAAAATATATACTTTTGATGGATTTTAATATATATGATGGCGGATTGATATGGGGTCAAAAGTCAGAGGGTGTTCGCGTCCCATTTTGCTGGTTTGACATGTTAATTTCCGGTTGTCAGAAGCAGACGCCTGTAGCGAGCTAAAATGTACGAAACGAACTCCTGATAAATGTCATTTGAAGTCTTTGACATGTGTGTATCTGTGAATCCAGGCAGTTGTCACTGGTGTTGAACTTCAAATATTAAAGTCATTTGCTTGAAAGCTTAGTAATAACATATAGTAAATTGTTTAGTTGAAACGATACACTGGTTCCCGTCTCTATAATAGTATATCAAACTATTAAAAAATAGAAAAAAAATAATTGCGATCGCTTGGATGTCTGATTCTATAGGTTTGACGCTTGGGGGAGATAACCTAGAAGTAAAATTCAGTATAGAAATTGTTCTCAAATATTTATGGGCTGTTAGCCAGTCTTATTTAACGACACAGGAGAGTTCCGAAATTGCAAACCAGCATTAACAAACAACCGTAAAATCAGTTGGCGCACACTTTCCCCGAATATAAGGGATTTAATGTATTACTTAAATGGAAACTGTAGTCAATGTAATGGACAGTGATGTGATGGAGAAGTTACGAAATATTTTTGAAAACATGTCAAGATAACTTTTCTAGTGATTTGGTGCCTTGCTTTAGGGACCTGACCGACTTTTCCTTTGATTTTTACTTAACATTTGCGAGTTGAAGCTTAATTTAAACAATGAACAAAGGGCAATTGGGATCTGGCGGCATACTGTAAGGAGAAGGTCACAGCGTTCTACGTTTAAGGCTGGTTTCCGACATCCATGTATCTGGACAAATTATGAATTACGTAAGATTTAAACGGGAAATTAGCGGGGTTTTTTTCCATTTGATTATTTTCTTAAAAGTAGTACACCATTTCCCTCATTCACGCGCATGCTTTAGAATTACTGACATTCGTATGCTTTGTGTTGAAATTTTAAAACGCAAAATATCTAAATTATTTTTTTTATTTTCATTTTAAAAAAAAATCAGATTTTTCACCAATACATCATAAGACATAAACAAACATACATACTATCACACCCTTACTTTCCTTCACAGAATATCTAAATTAGATATTAGATGCGGCGAAGCTAATGGGCGTACCATCTACGTTGTTTACTACAATCAATTTCTGTCATAGTATCAATAGATAGTTATGAATGTCATTGGGCTTCGGATACTATCTTTTTATGCTTTACGTTTATTTGTGCCTGTGTTGTTTGCGCGCTTGTTCGTAACTCAGCTTGGGCTGATGGTTATCATCCTGCAGAATAGACCTAAACTCACACAGTCTATATCTCATCAGCCAAGCTTGGCTAGGGGTGATGGTTTCCATCCTGTAGAATAGACCTGAACTCCAACAGTCTATATCTCACCAGCCTAGCACAGCTTAGGGCTGATGATTACCATCTTGTAGAATAGACCTGAACTCCAACACTCTATATCTCACCAGCCTAGCACAGCTTAGGGCTGATGATTACCATCTTGTAGAATAGACCTGAACTCCAACACTCTATATCTCACCAGCCTAGCACAGCTTAGGGCTGATGATTACCATCTTGTAGAATAGACCTGAACTCCAACACTCTATATCTCACCAGCCTAGCTCAGCTTAGGGCTGATGATTACCATCTTGTAGAATAGACCTGAACTCCAACACTCTATATCTCACCAGCCTAGCACAGCTTAGGGCTGATGATTACCACCTTGTAGAATAGACCTGAACTCCAACACTCTATATCTCACCAGCCTAGCACAGCTTAGGGCTGATGATTACCATCTTGTAGAATAGACCTGAACTCCAACACTCTATATCTCACCAGCCTAGCACAGCTTAGGGCTGATGATTACCATCTTGTAGAATAGACCTGAACTCCAACACTCTATATCTCACCAGCCTAGCTCAGCTTAGGGCTGATGATTACCACCTTGTAGAATAGACCTGAACTCCAACACTCTATATCTCACCAGCCTAGCACAGCTTAGGGCTGATGATTACCATCTTGTAGAATAGACCTGAACTCCAACACTCTATATCTCACCAGCCTAGCTCAGCTTAGGGCTGATGATTACCACCTTGTAGAATAGACCTGAACTCCAACACTCTATATCTCACCAGCCTAGCACAGCTTAGGGCTGATGATTACCATCTTGTAGAATAGACCTGAACTCCAACACTCTATATCTCACCAGCCTAGCTCAGCTTAGGGCTGATGATTACCATCTTGTAGAATAGACCTGAACTCCAACACTCTATATCTCACCAGCCTAGCACAGCTTAGGGCTGATGATTACCATCTTGTAGAATAGACCTGAACTCCAACACTCTATATCTCACCAGCCTAGCTCAGCTTAGCGCTGATGATTACCACCTTGTAGAATAGACCTGAACTCCAACACTCTATATCTCACCAGCCTAGCACAGCTTAGGGCTGATGATTACCATCTTGTAGAATAGACCTGAACTCCAACACTCTATATCTCACCAGCCTAGCACAGCTTAGGGCTGATGATTACCATCTTGTAGAATAGACCTGAACTCCAACACTCTATATCTCACCAGCCTAGCTCAGCTTAGGGCTGATGATTACCATCTTGTAGAATAGACCTGAACTCCAACACTCTATATCTCACCAGCCTAGCACAGCTTAGGGCTGATGATTACCACCTTGTAGAATAGACCTGAACTCCAACACTCTATATCTCACCAGCCTAGCACAGCTTAGGGCTGATGATTACCATCTTGTAGAATAGACCTGAACTCCAACACTCTATATCTCACCAGCCTAGCACAGCTTAGGGCTGATGATTACCATCTTGTAGAATAGACCTGAACTCCAACACTCTATATCTCACCAGCCTAGCTCAGCTTAGGGCTGATGATTACCACCTTGTAGAATAGACCTGAACTCCAACACTCTATATCTCACCAGCCTAGCACAGCTTAGGGCTGATGATTACCATCTTGTAGAATAGACCTGAACTCCAACACTCTATATCTCACCAGCCTAGCTCAGCTTAGGGCTGATGATTACCACCTTGTAGAATAGACCTGAACTCCAACACTCTATATCTCACCAGCGTAGCACAGCTTAGGGCTGATGATTACCATCTTGTAGAATAGACCTGAACTCCAACACTCTATATCTCACCAGCCTAGCTCAGCTTAGGGCTGATGATTACCATCTTGTAGAATAGACCTGAACTCCAACACTCTATATCTCACCAGCCTAGCACAGCTTAGGGCTGATGATTACCATCTTGTAGAATAGACCTGAACTCCAACACTCTATATCTCACCAGCCTAGCTCAGCTTAGCGCTGATGATTACCACCTTGTAGAATAGACCTGAACTCCAACACTCTATATCTCACCAGCCTAGCACAGCTTAGGGCTGATGATTACCATCTTGTAGAATAGACCTGAACTCCAACACTCTATATCTCACCAGCCTAGCTCAGCTTAGCGCTGATGATTACCACCTTGTAGAATAGACCTGAACTCCAACACTCTATATCTCACCAGCCTAGCTCAGCTTGGGGCTGATGGTTACCATCCTCTAGAATAGACCTGAAATATAATTATTATTTTACATTTTAACTTAATATCTATAAAACTGCAAAAATATAAATCATTATAGCATAATAATTTTCTATGTAGATATATATATACAGTATAACCTGTCTAAACCAGAAACCACTTGAATCAAACTTTTCGGCCGCCTTACACAGGTGGCCAATTTGTAAATGAATGATGTAAATGAAAGTGAAAAAGTGAGGATCGAATAGTAAGAATGCATTAGACATAATTTCGGATGAAACAGGGCCAGTTTTGACTGGTTATACTGTAGTACCCTATTATAGTAGTGTTTGTTTTTGTGTTACAGCTAACAAACCTGGAGTGGAAACCTCCAAACACAGGCGGGACCTTTATACAGACAGTTTGCGAGGAAGGTAATAAATTCCTCTTAATGTCATGCTTTTTTAAATCACTTACATAAAACATCCAGAAATTAGGTCATTTCCATTGATTTTAGATACAACTTGTAGAAAACATTGCATAGAAAATTAAAAAAAAATAGTTTTTTGAGAAAAAGTGATATCTCTATAGATTGAAACATCTTCATATGTACATTGAATAGCTGACTTTTAGTTATGGAGATTGAAAATGAACTAGATTTTGTGGAAAAACATGTTTCTCTTAATGTCACATTCCTGTTAATGTCATATTTTGTCTGACAAATACAACATGATACTAGAAATTGTTGGCTAACAATTTGATGGGCTTTTCACCTATAATCTATATCAATTATCAAAAGATTTCAGTATCTGCCGGTCGTAAAAGCACTCGTCCCGACAATGGGAAAATCTCTCCTCCAGTTTCATATGTTCCGACAATCAGATGAGATTTGTTTAAACATGTCCCGATAATCAAGTGAGATATTTCTGCTACGATGTCTCGGTAATAACGTGTATAGATGTATTACAACAACAAAAAAAGAAGAAATTAAAAAAAAAATTCTGCTGAGTGTTCCGCCCAGGAATCGAACCCGGGTCTCCATCGTAATAAACTATAGCTCTACTATTTGAGCCAAAGCGGCTAGTAATAATGCTCATCCGTTAATTCAGTGACACAGACCGTATTTTACACTATTAAGGACTCGCACAACTAAATCAGCCTATCACGGCGTGTTTGATACGTTTGTAGTCCCTAATGAAAATTTGTTCCGGCTAAGTACAGTGATTCTGAGTAATTTAAATAGGTAATTGTTGACATATTCTGCATTGAATGAAATCTATAGATATTTAACTTTACAAAAATGTATACTTTTGGTAGATTTTGATATGTGATGGCGGATTGATATGGGGTCAAATGTCAGAGGGTGTTGCCGTCCCATTTCACTGGTTTGACATGTAAATTTCCAGTTGTCCTAAGCAGACGCCTGTAGCGAGCTAATATGCCAGTAAATTCCTCATGAGTATTATGTTGTGTTCTCTCTATATGACCAGTATTGTGTTGATTTGTGTAACAGTAATGTCGCTTTCTTTGCGGGCTCTGTACTAGCTGTACTGGTGGTTCTCTCTATATGACCAGTATTGTGTTGATTTGTGTTACAGAAATGTCGCTTTCTTTGCGGGCTCTGTACTAGCTGTACTGGTGGTTCTGTCCGTGTATGACGAGGATGTCCTTAGTGTGGAGCATGTCCTCACCACCGTCTCATTAGCAGGTAAGTAGATACACTCAACACAATGTACTGTTTATAAACAGTAGCATATAGTTTGTTTCATGATCAGAAAATAATATAGAAGCATGAAACAGTTACTATGAATATGAAACTTTTTTATACTGGCCTGAAAATAGCTTAAATACATAATTTCCAAAAAAAAAAAAAAAGATTTTTGGTCAAGTGGTTAAGGTGTCTGATGTTCTGCTACCACTAGTGCTCCTCATCCTGGTCGCATGTTTTAGGCCGAAGTGGGGCAGTCGCCAGGCTATTAATGGTCATTGGTTTTACTCCGGGAACTCCAGCTTTCATCCAACAGATAAACCTTGTTTGTCCTTAAATGACCTTAGCTGTTAATCGAATATAAAACAACAACAAATCTAACTTTATTTACGATTTATTACAAATTCATGTTTTAACAGGTCTGGTTGTGACAGCCTGTCGGGTCCTGATCCCAGATGAGGTAAGTCCTGGATTATACAAGAAGTACCAGATGTAGATATTAAAGTATGTGATATGATTCAATTGACGCGTGAAAAAATGATACATTATTTCTGATAAGTGTTATTTATCCCCTGAAACTGCAGATTTTATTTAGCTATATGCCTATAATTCAGTCCAAGGTGCGTTTGTTTATCGTGAAATATTTCTGTGCCTCCTGTGTCAGTTCAACTGGTTGTGTGAATGCAGCCTTCGACTCCCCGATACATTGTATTGTAACAATGATTTCTCCCTAGCATATAGTACAGGGGTACATTCGCACTACGGGTTGAACCAGCTTAACCAGTTGAACCTGCATCGAAAACACCAGGCACAAATTTGGACCGAGGCTGACCTCTGGAAAATCTGGCACCTGTGGTTTGAGGGGTCCGGACAAACCTGGCCGAAACTAAATTGCTGACTATTGCTAATTTGTGTTCTTTATTTCTTAAACAATGTCATTCCAGATGAAGATGTAAAAATATGTTATATTAAGTGGACGTGTGAAATAACGGCATTTTATTATTAATATGTCATTGATTTCTGCTTCGAAACTGTGGATTTTTAGTTCTGTCTATGGTTTGGCCGAGTGCGTTCGTTTATCGTGGTTTATTTCTGTGCCTCATGTGCCTGTTCAACCTGTAGCACGAATGTACCCCAGTATAACAATGATTTCTCCCTAGCATATAGTACAGTGTAACAATAATTTTTCCCCAGCACATGGTATACTGCCCAGAGGTTCTGATGAGGAACATACTCTCTCACATTCACTACATACCAGACTACTGGAAGGGGAACGCCCACACCTACAAAGTCCGCGATGAGTTTGCCATCCTTTTCCAGTACAAACAAGTAAGTAACATGATGTAATCTTACGTTGTTTACCTGACATTTCAGTAAAACAATATTAACACCAAAATGTCACCTTTAATACTACATAGGTGTTTTTCAAAGGGTTCTTATTGTCACAAAATAATTTTTTGCATAAACAACAACCAATGAAATGATTAGGAAATCAATCTTTCTTTAAGCTTACCATATATAGAAAAATATTCCATAGCCACTCAAACTAAATTTCTCCGAAAATGACTTGCAAAAAGTAATTACTTCATGTTGCAAAAATAAGAAATTGTGGGGAAAAAGAAAAGACGTAAGCATATATTACAGATACTACTTAAGATCTTCATGGAAGAGAAAATATTTGACATGTCAATTGTGTGTTATACACTACTAGACCATAGACCGAAATATTTGCTAATTTTGTAGTGTGTAGGTATACAATTGTTCTTGGCAGCGGAAATAAACATAGCTTGTATACGAATATTTACAGTATATGCAAGGAAAGGATGGACATGTATTAACTCAAAAACATTATCTAGTTAGTTGGTAAAAAGGGATATAAAGAGAAAATAGATATGAAATTTCATCTTATTTGAATGCATACCTTGGCTGACCATTTTGAAAAGATTCGGGTATTAAACACAATTGCAACCAAATGACCACGGAAGTGCATGTACACATTGATTATGAGTTATGTATGAGTTGACCTTGAAAATTGATTTGATATGGCTTCACTGCAATACGCTTCTGACAAAGTCAAGTCATGAAAACATAACAACATGGATGATAGTTTTCCGTTTTGTGACTTAATTCCATTTTTTGAAATGTGGATGGTCAATAAATTTATTTCCAGTTTTTCAGCTTTATCTTATTTTGATTTTTTTTTCAGTTTTTCATTTATTTTTTACTTTCACCCAGTAACAATACATGTTTAAAAGTTTTTGTTTGTATCTTCCCACAATCCATACTTTGCGAACTTGAAGAAATTGTTTAGAAATGACTGACCGCTGTTGCTTGGTTACAGTCATACCTGCTGGAAGAGCTGGTCAGTCCCTTGGTCACTCCGTTCATCCTGTGTCTGTCTCTCAGACACAAGTCGCTGGAGATCGTGGACTTCTTCCGTAACTTTACAGTAACTGTGGTAGGAGTAGGGGATGTATGCTCCTTTGCTCAGATGGATGTGAGGAAACACGGCCACCCAGAGGTGAGTGGTCACTCTCATACAAGTATTGAGGTAAGCATAATATACAGAAATGAAGGATCTTCAATATCAAAAGCGGTTGTGTTCTTTTATTTCAGTTCAGGAAATGTCTACTCGTTTCGACCGCTCGATGGCCCTCATCAGCTCCTAGCTGTCGAAACGAGTAGAGAATTCCTATTGATCTTGAGGGTCCTTTATTGCTATATATTATGTTTACCTCATGGTAAAGACCTCTACTACCATTTGGTATCCATCTATTGGAATATTGTTGCATGAGTGTTTGTTCTTTCACCTAACTAAGTTCTGAGGTAGTATTGATTGCAGGCACTGAAAGATGACATAACACACACATATGCTACACCTTTTAAATGTAGAAACAGATACAGTATGCCGAAAAAAATGAATTAATTTGCATCATAAAGCTGTTTCATCCCTTCTGGGACTCGTCAGTGATTCTAGGGGCCAAAAGGTGGAAATATAAAATGAGAGGGATCTCCCTCATTGGAGGTTTCAGAGGTTAACACCTAAATGGGTGCAGGGTATATATATGTGAGCCCCTACTCACTTTGTTTCTATTTGTCTACAAATCATGTTACATTGAATGTTGGTTTGTTTTACACAGTGGGCACACAAGGTGAATACCGATGCCAACCAATACAACCAGGCAGAAGATGGCAAGACAGAGTTATCCCTCATGCACTTCCATGTAGGTATGGCACAGCACAAAACAGTCTCCTGACATACCCTTGCACAAAAGTTTTCCAGGTTATATAGAGATCTATCTGTATGTTTGCATTTTAACATTTTGCGGCCCAAAACTAGGTCACTGTTACTATAAATAAACTTTTGTGCAGGAGACTACATATACATTAAAACTTCAAAATTCGAGTAGATTATGATTATAAATTTTAACTTAATATCGATAAAACTGCAAACATATAAATCATTATAGCATAATTATTTTCTACGTAGATATATATATACAGTATAACCTGTCTAAACCAGAAGCCACTTGGATCAAACTTTTCGGCCAGTTTACACAAATTGTAAATGAGTGATATAAGTGAAGATGAAAATGTGGGGATCGAACAGTAAGGTTGCAGTAGACATTGTTTCGGATGGAACAGGGACCAGGTTAAACTGGTTTTACTGTAGAACCCTGTTATAGTAGTGTTTGTGTATGTGTTCCAGCTAACAAACCCGGAGTGGAAACCTCCAAACACAGGCGGGACCTTTATACAGACTGTCCGTGAGGAAGGTAGGTCATATAATAAAACAGTTATTGACCTTTGTTTTGGGTAAATATGAGGATTTACCAATCTTCGAAAAGATAATTTCCCTGCGGCCTGATAAATAATTGTATACTGTTTATAGAATAGCAAGGTCACAGTAGTTCTAGGGTAATTATGACCTCACAATGTTATGTATCCATAGTGTCACAATGTTTACCTAGCAACTATAAAAGTTTTAAAGGCTTCCTGATGATGGCCGCCAAGCAGTCAACCACAATCTAGACCACAGTAAAGAAAATAACTATTCTTGGATGTTGATAAGACTTGTTATCTTCATATTATAATTACTATCTTTGTTTGAATCGATTGCTTCATATTAATTTTGTTTTCAGCCCAAAAAGAGATGTCGTCCTTGGGTACTGCTCAGTCTGAAATGCCTGGTGTGATACAGGGCATGTTTAACTCCCACCTCCCAAGTCTGGGCCTGCTTCCTAGTACACTAAACCAAGGAATGGGGGTAGGTCTAGTGCATATATAATTATGCAAAAACATATTTATTTTTTGGTGCACTCATGTTTTAGAACAAATGATGAGTTGATTTTATCACAATACTGGCTGTAAAAAGCAAAAAATAGAAACTGTAATTAGTACAATCATTATTCAGTAGAATGCATTCAGCACGAAAAATTGCTTAAATAAATTCTCTGCTAAAATAAGTTCAGTTACATTGTGTGTAACGGGAAAAGGAATAGTGTTATTGCACCAGGGATGGATCCCTTGATCACCAGACTCAAGGAAGTTTCTAGATTTTTCAGAAAAATAGGTTTGAAATTTCTGCTTTTCCTTTTCAGTACAACAGTTTAGCATCAAGTATAGCCATGCAGAGTACCCTGTATTCTCCGACCACGGCATCAGCTGCCCCCACAGGAGCCTCCGGAGGCCACCACGGGGTACACCACAGACTGAAGGGGGGTATATCCCAGATTGAGGGGCCCCTAGGGGCAGGGAACATCGGTATGTTGAGCAGCATGACCAGCTCTGGCAGTTTACAGGGAAGTGGTATAGGAATAGTCCCTCACAGTGCTCAGCCCCGTGTGGACGAGGGCACCTTGGATATGATGTCACATGACATGAGCTTCAGTGCATTGTACTTACATGACCATCAATTCAAGAGGTCGCGGGGTCAAAGTGGCGGGGAAAACCTGGATGACATTCGTGCCCGTGCCATGTGGCAACGACAGGACAGTAACCAGCCGACAACACATGTCCCGATGGTGCACATTCCAGAGACGCCACAAGAGGAGACCCATGGCGAGTCGATATCTCATGTACCAAGTACTGCAGAGGAGGAGGAACAGTCTATATCTCACCAGCCTAGCTCCGCTAGTGGTGATGGTTATCATCCACTAGAATAGACCTGAACTCCAACAGTCTAAATCTCACCAGCCTAGCTCCGCTAGTGGTGATGGTTATCATCCACTAGAATAGACCTGAACTCCAACAGTCTAAATCTCACCAGCCTAGCTCCGCTAGTGGTGATGGTTATCATCCACTAGAATAGACCTGAACTCCAACAGTCTAAATCTCACCAGCCAAGCTCCGCTAGGGGTGATGGTTATCATCCACTAGAATAGACCAGTACTCTGATATGTATACAGCAAAACCCCAACGCTTAAACCCTGTTTACTCGAATACATCTCATTCGTCGAATAGTTTGGTTGGTCCTGACCGAGTTCATATATGTTCAACCAACCTTGTTTACTTGATAACGATGTATTTCTCGAACCATTCATCAGGTCGAGTTAGTGGGATTTTACTGTATTAATATTTCCGCATAGCTGTAATAAGTGACATCCTGAACTAGTGCTAACGCTTTGTATAACATGCTGTATAAAAGAAAGGGGAATTGATATTTAGCCGTTTTCATGATTTAATGCTTCATATAAATGGGGGAAAATAACCAATTAACTTATAAAGACAAATAGATAAAGAATGTTGATAATATTATGTACGTTATGGACTTTTAAGGCAATTTATAATCTTAACATGCATGTAATATGGTTTTACGTCTTTGGGAAAAGACATTTGTCCCCTTTAAAATCTGTATCTTAATCATAATATATTGTAAATAACCAAACTCAGTGTCATGATCTCTGCATTGTGTATGTCAAAGTGAATTGACGGATCGAAAGTTTATTTCATGCATTTTGCTTACTGGAAAATCATATTATCACTGAATGTTGACACCAAAAATACTTTAATTGTATAAAATATCACAGAAATTTTGTTTCTCTTGCCTGAGATACATTTTTCATGTAGATAGAATTTAGCTCTGCATACAACTGCTTAAGTATTTGTCATAATGGCCTCAAAACTTAATCACATATCTTTAATATCTTGATGTTTAAGCATTAATCATCATATTTGGGCATTGACAGTAATATAGCTGGCACTATGTTGTGAATATTGTATTTTGAACTAATGTATTCAAGTCAACTTTTTCAGTTCATTGTCAATATGCACTTTATAAATCTTGACCATCTCCACAGAGAAACAGATTTATGCAATTTGCTGCTACAAGGAAGTTTTAAATCTCTCGTATTTATGATGGAACAGAGGCTAAAACAGTTGTAGCACTAAGCACTTAATTTTTGTGTACTTTGATTGTTTAAAAGTTTTCAATCACTTTCCATTGATACCAAAGTTTTGTGGAAAGCCGAAACTTGTTTCTCTACCTGCTAGTAAATCATTATAGGCTTACATTATACTACCCAAGTATCATGAAGCTACTTCTGTGAAAATACTGTAAATATATGATTTGGTGTACTCAATTTTTTGCAAATAATTGAATTCCAACAGATATTGAAGCAATTGACAAATTCACAGTACTTGTATACGGTAATACATAGAAATTGCAAATAACCCATTCATAATTCAGCAGAAATATTTCACTGCGAAAACCGCTAAAATAAGATATCCGTTAAAATATGAATGTTTACAGTATTATCATAATGAAAAAAATATATTAATGAACCATTAAAAGAACGACATCTGTAAAATACTACCCCATTGGAAATAGTAATGCATGTTGTTGAGTGTGTGTTTTTGTGTACTTTTCGTTTTGTTTGCTCAAGTGGTTATGCAGTTTAGTTCAACCATTTTCTATGCTCAGTTTCGTATTTTCCTTGTGTTGAAAAAGCCGTTTTCAGCCCAAATAACAGATACAACCTAAATGTGATTAATATTTGAAATTGAAAATCTGACTATTAAGTTGTTGAGTTAGGGTGCAGGTCAGACCCCAAATATATCAACATTCCTTAACTTAAGGAAACTCCTTAACTTAAAAACCGCCATAGGAAAGCATTTAAGAATTTAAGGAAAGTTCTTTAACTAAGGATTTCCCCCTTAAATTCTGTAATGCTTTCCTATGGAGATGTTTAAGTCAAGGAGTTTCCTTAAGTTAAGGAACGTTGATGAAACCAGGGCCTGTGAAGTGGACAGTAGTGGACATTGTGATAACAATGTTTGCTGTTCAGTTTAGTCCATTGTCAATGAGTTTATGCTGTTGTCAAACACTATCATAGACTCTGAGGAACGTTCAAGTATAAAAGAGGGTTATTAAACCACTATCTCTAATTATCTTTAGGTTTTCAAGCCTGAAGTTTTTGTATGTTGTTCAATTTGATTGTTTGATTTTTTTTAAAAATTCTTTTCATTTCAAATTTAACAATTTTTTATGCAATTTAATTACTATTAACGTACTTATTTTGGCAAATTCAAATTTTAGCACATATTTGTTATTTCATTTAAACAAATAAGCGCAATAGTGAATTAGCAGATTCACAATAATTGCTGTAGAAAACAATATGCAGAAACTGTAAATAGCGCAATTATAACTAAGTCGAATGGTTTCAGCACAAAATCCCTGAAATAAGATTACCACTTAAATGTGTACATGTACAGTATAATGTGCTGCTTTTATAAAAATGAAAAAGAAAATGAACAATACTGCAAAATTAAGTCGCGTTTTACCTTCATTTACTGGTCTTTGTCTTTCCCTTTCATAACGATTCAGTCCATTTTCATGTTTTAACAGACAAGTTTAACTCATTCACCCCTGAAGACACATTTGAACTCCTCCAATTCAAAGTGTAGAATAGTTCATTATGAAACATTTAGGGTGAATGAGTTGACTGTATGTATGTATGTTTAGTGTAAATAAACATTAGTAGATCTACCTCACGACCTGCTGGGATTACGTAATCGCTGGAGGGTAGAATCAAAGAACAACTGTAGGCATGCATGATTGATATACTTTTGCTATACAGTCTTTGTATTAACAAATTTTTTCAGTGAATTTTCCTGACTTTGTTTATAGACAGATAATTTCAGTGTGACCCCATTTCTCTTTATATTGCTACCAATTGAAAGTAACATCAAAATGGGGTGTCAAAAATTTGATGTTGTCAACAAATTATGACTTCTGTGGTCATACACATTTAAAAACGGTGAAAATATAATGAAATGAACCTGGAAGGAAACAATTCTCTATAAGTGTACAAAATTTCATAAAACTTCATGCACAAAAGTGAAAAGTCATTGCAAAAAGTCTGAAAAACAAAGAATATATAGCAAAATGAAAACAATTGATAGACTTTTGCCACATAACTGTTTGTTGCATTCACAAAATTGTCCAAACTATGGTCTGTCCTGATTGGTCATTTATGAAGTTGTGTAATATCAAATTAAATGTTAATAAGCCTTCACACATAGTGTTTGCTTTTTGTTGGCTGTTCAAAACTGCTTTTAGTAAAATATTCAATCAGGGCTTTATGATTAATGAAAGACATAAATATACAGGTATTTGCTGTATTCTGTTCTTAAAATTTTTTTAAAACTGAAAGAGTGAATATATCTTTTTACATTTTCTCCAAATTAAATGAAAAGGATGAATGTTAATTTAGGCAAAGATAGATTTTATTGTCAAAGGTTGAAATTTTCATTGTATAGATGCAAAAGTCGTCTTACATCAAATAATGAATTATTTTATCTTATAGTCACTTTCCATTTCACAGCTGTACACAAATGCTCTGTAATGCAAGTCTTCGTATGTTTGCTATATGTACAGTATATAAATATAAACCATTTGTACAGAAAAGGGACTTTACATACCACAGTTATATCTCGAATATAATAGCACATTTTCACTTTTCCTCTATAATAATAATAGTACCTTTGTTTCACAGGATCTACTCAAAATTTCAGATGAACTATTCCAATCTTTTAATTGGAAGAGTTCAAATTTGTCTTCAGGGGTGAATAAGATAAAACTCCACCTTTATGATTGTATGGTAGACAAAGTGAAAAAAAATTGTGACATAATGTTCATGGTATTAGCTAACTCTTGGTGAATTCCTACTTGTTTCTTAGATCTATTAATCATCTTATATATATATATATATATGGATCCCATTTTTTAAAAACAATATCTTGAAGAATAACCATGACTTACGGAATGTAGTTCCATTCACTCCCTCACCCCGAGGTTTCATTATTAACTCTTCCAATCTCTGAATGGGAAGCGTTTAAATGTGTATTCAGGGGTGATTCAGTGAAACCATTTGAAATGTAATAATTTCGTGTAATAACTCGATCACTTTGTGTCACACCCGGTTAAGACTAAATGTAAGTGTTTCATGATAGCTACTCGGTGGTAAGTGGTAAGCTTCATTGTAAGCCTTTGTGTAAATATGTGTTTATAAAAGAGTTTTATTTGTAAAGTATTTATTCTTCCATGATTCATGTTTGTAAATAAAATTTTAATGAACAATAACTTGATTATGACTTTGTTTCTGTCATAAATATCTATAATTTACATGTAATTGCTTTGTCAAAATTCCAAGCTGAGAATATCCTGGCATGCAGAAAATGTCTGTCCATCCTTCTATCAGGTCCAGCCTGCTGTTGTACCGAACTGCATGATCTTATTAAATATTTTCTTTAAAATTCTAGTCTCCTACTGCACATGTTGTAATCATATGAAAAAAAGATATATCACTAAGGCTAGGTGATTATATTTCGAAGAAATGTAGTACCCCTAGGGCAGAAAGGATGAAACCCAAGCAGATGCATATTTAAAGTTGCACACTTATTTACGCGGCCAGTCATTTAGATATTCTACCTCTTGGACTAATACATCTCTGTTGTTAAGTTCAGTGTTCATCACGTTTTGTAGGGACTGTAAGTGGAGAGATGAATTGGATCATACTGCTTGTACTAGACCAATTTTCCTCTGGTCTCGACACCATATCTGCTGTGGAGTCCCAACGCCAGACACCTACCTGTCAAAATGTCTAAGTCTGGTGTCAGAGCCAGAGGAACCCACACCAGACATTCGGGCTATGCTAGCTTGTACTAGGATTTCCTCATGTGTTCAATCTCGTCAGTGAAAACGAACTCGGTAATTCTGGTCATGGCATAAAAACAGTGGAGATCCCGACCATATACTTAACCATTATAGGAATCAATTAACTTCCGTTGCGTATCGAGGCATGGTGACTTTCAACCCGTGGGATGTAGCTATTCTGTCCGATACTATGCCCAGTCATCCCCATGGATAAACAACTGACACTATTTTCACTTTCACTTTCATGAGTAACTTACTTTTGCCGTGGTCGCAGCACAAGAAAATGAGCCAATCACGGCGTGTTTCATACGATTGTAGTCCCTACCGAAAATTTGTTCTGTCTAAGTACAGTGATTCTGAATAATTTAAATAGATAATTGTCGACATATTGTGCATTGAATGAAATGTATAGATATCTAACTTTACAAAAATATATACTTTTGATGGATTTTAATATATATGATGGCGGATTGATATGGGGTCAAAAGTCAGAGGGTGTTCGCGTCCCATTTTGCTGGTTTGACATGTTAATTTCCGGTTGTCAGAAGCAGACGCCTGTAGCGAGCTAAAATGCACGAAACGAACTCCTGATAAATGTCATTTGAAGTCTTTGACATGTGTGTATCTGTGAATCCAGGCAGTTGTCACTGGTGTTGAACTTCAAATATTAAAGTCATTTGCTTGAAAGCTTAGTAATAACATATAGTAAATTGTTTAGTTGAAACGATACACTGGTTCCCGTCTCTATAATAGTATATCAAACTATTAAAAAATAGAAAAAAAATAATTGCGATCGCTTGGATGTCTGATTCTATAGGTTTGACGCTTGGGGGAGATAACCTAGAAGTAAAATTCAGTATAGAAATTGTTCTCAAATATTTATGGGCTGTTAGCCAGTCTTATTTAACGACACAGGAGAGTTCCGAAATTGCAAACCAGCATTAACAAACAACCGTAAAATCAGTTGGCGCACACTTTCCCCGAATATAAGGGATTTAATGTATTACTTAAATGGAAACTGTAGTCAATGTAATGGACAGTGATGTGATGGAGAAGTTACGAAATATTTTTGAAAACATGTCAAGATAACTTTTCTAGTGATTTGGTGCCTTGCTTTAGGGACCTGACCGACTTTTCCTTTGATTTTTACTTAACATTTGCGAGTTGAAGCTTAATTTAAACAATGAACAAAGGGCAATTGGGATCTGGCGGCATACTGTAAGGAGAAGGTCACAGCGTTCTACGTTTAAGGCTGGTTTCCGACATCCATGTATCTGGACAAATTATGAATTACGTAAGATTTAAACGGGAAATTAGCGGGGTTTTTTTCCATTTGATTATTTTCTTAAAAGTAGTACACCATTTCCCTCATTCACGCGCATGCTTTAGAATTACTGACATTCGTATGCTTTGTGTTGAAATTTTAAAACGCAAAATATCTAAATTATTTTTTTTATTTTCATTTTAAAAAAAAATCAGATTTTTCACCAATACATCATAAGACATAAACAAACATACATACTATCACACCCTTACTTTCCTTCACAGAATATCTAAATTAGATATTAGATGCGGCGAAGCTAATGGGCGTACCATCTACGTTGTTTACTACAATCAATTTCTGTCATAGTATCAATAGATAGTTATGAATGTCATTGGGCTTCGGATACTATCTTTTTATGCTTTACGTTTATTTGTGCCTGTGTTGTTTGCGCGCTTGTTCGTAACTCAGCTTGGGCTGATGGTTATCATCCTGCAGAATAGACCTAAACTCACACAGTCTATATCTCATCAGCCAAGCTTGGCTAGGGGTGATGGTTTCCATCCTGTAGAATAGACCTGAACTCCAACAGTCTATATCTCACCAGCCTAGCACAGCTTAGGGCTGATGATTACCATCTTGTAGAATAGACCTGAACTCCAACACTCTATATCTCACCAGCCTAGCACAGCTTAGGGCTGATGATTACCATCTTGTAGAATAGACCTGAACTCCAACACTCTATATCTCACCAGCCTAGCACAGCTTAGGGCTGATGATTACCATCTTGTAGAATAGACCTGAACTCCAACACTCTATATCTCACCAGCCTAGCTCAGCTTAGGGCTGATGATTACCATCTTGTAGAATAGACCTGAACTCCAACACTCTATATCTCACCAGCCTAGCACAGCTTAGGGCTGATGATTACCACCTTGTAGAATAGACCTGAACTCCAACACTCTATATCTCACCAGCCTAGCACAGCTTAGGGCTGATGATTACCATCTTGTAGAATAGACCTGAACTCCAACACTCTATATCTCACCAGCCTAGCACAGCTTAGGGCTGATGATTACCATCTTGTAGAATAGACCTGAACTCCAACACTCTATATCTCACCAGCCTAGCTCAGCTTAGGGCTGATGATTACCACCTTGTAGAATAGACCTGAACTCCAACACTCTATATCTCACCAGCCTAGCACAGCTTAGGGCTGATGATTACCATCTTGTAGAATAGACCTGAACTCCAACACTCTATATCTCACCAGCCTAGCTCAGCTTAGGGCTGATGATTACCACCTTGTAGAATAGACCTGAACTCCAACACTCTATATCTCACCAGCCTAGCACAGCTTAGGGCTGATGATTACCATCTTGTAGAATAGACCTGAACTCCAACACTCTATATCTCACCAGCCTAGCTCAGCTTAGGGCTGATGATTACCATCTTGTAGAATAGACCTGAACTCCAACACTCTATATCTCACCAGCCTAGCACAGCTTAGGGCTGATGATTACCATCTTGTAGAATAGACCTGAACTCCAACACTCTATATCTCACCAGCCTAGCTCAGCTTAGCGCTGATGATTACCACCTTGTAGAATAGACCTGAACTCCAACACTCTATATCTCACCAGCCTAGCACAGCTTAGGGCTGATGATTACCATCTTGTAGAATAGACCTGAACTCCAACACTCTATATCTCACCAGCCTAGCACAGCTTAGGGCTGATGATTACCATCTTGTAGAATAGACCTGAACTCCAACACTCTATATCTCACCAGCCTAGCTCAGCTTAGGGCTGATGATTACCATCTTGTAGAATAGACCTGAACTCCAACACTCTATATCTCACCAGCCTAGCACAGCTTAGGGCTGATGATTACCACCTTGTAGAATAGACCTGAACTCCAACACTCTATATCTCACCAGCCTAGCACAGCTTAGGGCTGATGATTACCATCTTGTAGAATAGACCTGAACTCCAACACTCTATATCTCACCAGCCTAGCACAGCTTAGGGCTGATGATTACCATCTTGTAGAATAGACCTGAACTCCAACACTCTATATCTCACCAGCCTAGCTCAGCTTAGGGCTGATGATTACCACCTTGTAGAATAGACCTGAACTCCAACACTCTATATCTCACCAGCCTAGCACAGCTTAGGGCTGATGATTACCATCTTGTAGAATAGACCTGAACTCCAACACTCTATATCTCACCAGCCTAGCTCAGCTTAGGGCTGATGATTACCACCTTGTAGAATAGACCTGAACTCCAACACTCTATATCTCACCAGCGTAGCACAGCTTAGGGCTGATGATTACCATCTTGTAGAATAGACCTGAACTCCAACACTCTATATCTCACCAGCCTAGCTCAGCTTAGGGCTGATGATTACCATCTTGTAGAATAGACCTGAACTCCAACACTCTATATCTCACCAGCCTAGCACAGCTTAGGGCTGATGATTACCATCTTGTAGAATAGACCTGAACTCCAACACTCTATATCTCACCAGCCTAGCTCAGCTTAGCGCTGATGATTACCACCTTGTAGAATAGACCTGAACTCCAACACTCTATATCTCACCAGCCTAGCACAGCTTAGGGCTGATGATTACCATCTTGTAGAATAGACCTGAACTCCAACACTCTATATCTCACCAGCCTAGCTCAGCTTAGCGCTGATGATTACCACCTTGTAGAATAGACCTGAACTCCAACACTCTATATCTCACCAGCCTAGCTCAGCTTGGGGCTGATGGTTACCATCCTCTAGAATAGACCTGAAATATAATTATTATTTTACATTTTAACTTAATATCTATAAAACTGCAAAAATATAAATCATTATAGCATAATAATTTTCTATGTAGATATATATATACAGTATAACCTGTCTAAACCAGAAACCACTTGAATCAAACTTTTCGGCCGCCTTACACAGGTGGCCAATTTGTAAATGAATGATGTAAATGAAAGTGAAAAAGTGAGGATCGAATAGTAAGAATGCATTAGACATAATTTCGGATGAAACAGGGCCAGTTTTGACTGGTTATACTGTAGTACCCTATTATAGTAGTGTTTGTTTTTGTGTTACAGCTAACAAACCTGGAGTGGAAACCTCCAAACACAGGCGGGACCTTTATACAGACAGTTTGCGAGGAAGGTAATAAATTCCTCTTAATGTCATGCTTTTTTAAATCACTTACATAAAACATCCAGAAATTAGGTCATTTCCATTGATTTTAGATACAACTTGTAGAAAACATTGCATAGAAAATTAAAAAAAAATAGTTTTTTGAGAAAAAGTGATATCTCTATAGATTGAAACATCTTCATATGTACATTGAATAGCTGACTTTTAGTTATGGAGATTGAAAATGAACTAGATTTTGTGGAAAAACATGTTTCTCTTAATGTCACATTCCTGTTAATGTCATATTTTGTCTGACAAATACAACATGATACTAGAAATTGTTGGCTAACAATTTGATGGGCTTTTCACCTATAATCTATATCAATTATCAAAAGATTTCAGTATCTGCCGGTCGTAAAAGCACTCGTCCCGACAATGGGAAAATCTCTCCTCCAGTTTCATATGTTCCGACAATCAGATGAGATTTGTTTAAACATGTCCCGATAATCAAGTGAGATATTTCTGCTACGATGTCTCGGTAATAACGTGTATAGATGTATTACAACAACAAAAAAAGAAGAAATTAAAAAAAAAATTCTGCTGAGTGTTCCGCCCAGGAATCGAACCCGGGTCTCCATCGTAATAAACTATAGCTCTACTATTTGAGCCAAAGCGGCTAGTAATAATGCTCATCCGTTAATTCAGTGACACAGACCGTATTTTACACTATTAAGGACTCGCACAACTAAATCAGCCTATCACGGCGTGTTTGATACGTTTGTAGTCCCTAATGAAAATTTGTTCCGGCTAAGTACAGTGATTCTGAGTAATTTAAATAGGTAATTGTTGACATATTCTGCATTGAATGAAATCTATAGATATTTAACTTTACAAAAATGTATACTTTTGGTAGATTTTGATATGTGATGGCGGATTGATATGGGGTCAAATGTCAGAGGGTGTTGCCGTCCCATTTCACTGGTTTGACATGTAAATTTCCAGTTGTCCTAAGCAGACGCCTGTAGCGAGCTAATATGCCAGTAAATTCCTCATGAGTATTATGTTGTGTTCTCTCTATATGACCAGTATTGTGTTGATTTGTGTAACAGTAATGTCGCTTTCTTTGCGGGCTCTGTACTAGCTGTACTGGTGGTTCTCTCTATATGACCAGTATTGTGTTGATTTGTGTTACAGAAATGTCGCTTTCTTTGCGGGCTCTGTACTAGCTGTACTGGTGGTTCTGTCCGTGTATGACGAGGATGTCCTTAGTGTGGAGCATGTCCTCACCACCGTCTCATTAGCAGGTAAGTAGATACACTCAACACAATGTACTGTTTATAAACAGTAGCATATAGTTTGTTTCATGATCAGAAAATAATATAGAAGCATGAAACAGTTACTATGAATATGAAACTTTTTTATACTGGCCTGAAAATAGCTTAAATACATAATTTCCAAAAAAAAAAAAAAAGATTTTTGGTCAAGTGGTTAAGGTGTCTGATGTTCTGCTACCACTAGTGCTCCTCATCCTGGTCGCATGTTTTAGGCCGAAGTGGGGCAGTCGCCAGGCTATTAATGGTCATTGGTTTTACTCCGGGAACTCCAGCTTTCATCCAACAGATAAACCTTGTTTGTCCTTAAATGACCTTAGCTGTTAATCGAATATAAAACAACAACAAATCTAACTTTATTTACGATTTATTACAAATTCATGTTTTAACAGGTCTGGTTGTGACAGCCTGTCGGGTCCTGATCCCAGATGAGGTAAGTCCTGGATTATACAAGAAGTACCAGATGTAGATATTAAAGTATGTGATATGATTCAATTGACGCGTGAAAAAATGATACATTATTTCTGATAAGTGTTATTTATCCCCTGAAACTGCAGATTTTATTTAGCTATATGCCTATAATTCAGTCCAAGGTGCGTTTGTTTATCGTGAAATATTTCTGTGCCTCCTGTGTCAGTTCAACTGGTTGTGTGAATGCAGCCTTCGACTCCCCGATACATTGTATTGTAACAATGATTTCTCCCTAGCATATAGTACAGGGGTACATTCGCACTACGGGTTGAACCAGCTTAACCAGTTGAACCTGCATCGAAAACACCAGGCACAAATTTGGACCGAGGCTGACCTCTGGAAAATCTGGCACCTGTGGTTTGAGGGGTCCGGACAAACCTGGCCGAAACTAAATTGCTGACTATTGCTAATTTGTGTTCTTTATTTCTTAAACAATGTCATTCCAGATGAAGATGTAAAAATATGTTATATTAAGTGGACGTGTGAAATAACGGCATTTTATTATTAATATGTCATTGATTTCTGCTTCGAAACTGTGGATTTTTAGTTCTGTCTATGGTTTGGCCGAGTGCGTTCGTTTATCGTGGTTTATTTCTGTGCCTCATGTGCCTGTTCAACCTGTAGCACGAATGTACCCCAGTATAACAATGATTTCTCCCTAGCATATAGTACAGTGTAACAATAATTTTTCCCCAGCACATGGTATACTGCCCAGAGGTTCTGATGAGGAACATACTCTCTCACATTCACTACATACCAGACTACTGGAAGGGGAACGCCCACACCTACAAAGTCCGCGATGAGTTTGCCATCCTTTTCCAGTACAAACAAGTAAGTAACATGATGTAATCTTACGTTGTTTACCTGACATTTCAGTAAAACAATATTAACACCAAAATGTCACCTTTAATACTACATAGGTGTTTTTCAAAGGGTTCTTATTGTCACAAAATAATTTTTTGCATAAACAACAACCAATGAAATGATTAGGAAATCAATCTTTCTTTAAGCTTACCATATATAGAAAAATATTCCATAGCCACTCAAACTAAATTTCTCCGAAAATGACTTGCAAAAAGTAATTACTTCATGTTGCAAAAATAAGAAATTGTGGGGAAAAAGAAAAGACGTAAGCATATATTACAGATACTACTTAAGATCTTCATGGAAGAGAAAATATTTGACATGTCAATTGTGTGTTATACACTACTAGACCATAGACCGAAATATTTGCTAATTTTGTAGTGTGTAGGTATACAATTGTTCTTGGCAGCGGAAATAAACATAGCTTGTATACGAATATTTACAGTATATGCAAGGAAAGGATGGACATGTATTAACTCAAAAACATTATCCAGTTAGTTGGTAAAAAGGGATATAAAGAAAAAATATATATGAAATTTCATCTTATTTGAATGCATACCTTGGCTGACCATTTTGAAAAGATTCGGGTATTAAACACAATTGCAACCAAATGACCACGGAAGTGCATGTACACAATGATTATGAGTTATGTATGAGTTGACCTTGAAAATTGATTTGATTTGGCTTAACTGCAATACGCTTCTGACAAAGTCAAGTCATGAAAACATAACAACATGGATGATAGTTTTCCGTTTTGTGACTTAATTCCATTTTTTGACATGTGGATGGTCAATAAATTTATTTCCAGTTTTTCAGTTTTATCTTATTTTGATTTATTTTTCAGTTTTTCATTTATTTTTTACTTTCACCCAGTAACAAGACATGTTTAAAAGTTTTTGTTTGTATCTTCCCACAATCCATACTTTGCGAACTTGAAGAAATTGTTTAGAAATGACTGACAGCTGTTGCTTGGTTACAGTCATACCTGCTGGAAGAGCTGGTCAGTCCCTTGGTCACTCCGTTTATCCTGTGTCTGTCTCTCAGACACAAGTCGTTGGAGATCGTGGACTTCTTCCGTAACTTTACAGTAACTGTGGTAGGAGTAGGGGATGTATGCTCCTTTGCTCAGATGGATGTGAGGAAACACGGCCATCCTGAGGTGAGTGGTCACTCTCGTACAACTGTTGAAGTAAACATAATATACAGAAATGAAGGATCCTCAATATCAATAGTGGTTGTGTTCTTTTATTTTAGTTCAGGGATCGTCTACTCGTTTCGACCACTAGATGGCCCTCATCAGCTCCTAGCTGTCAAAACGAGTAGAGAATTCCTATTGATCTTGAGGATACATTATTGCTATACATTATGTTTACGTCATGGTAAGGACCTCTACTTACCATTTGGTATCCATCTATTGGAATATTGCCGCATGAGTGTTTTCTTTCACCTAATTAAGTTCTGAGGTAGTATTGATTGCAGGCACTCAAAGATGACATAACACACACATATGCTGCACCTTTTAAATGTAGAAACAGATACAGTATGCCGAAAAAAATGAATTAAACTGCATCATACAGCTGTTTCATCCCTTCTGGGACTTGTCAGTGATTCTAGGGGCCAAAAGGTGGAAATGTAAAATGAGAGGGATCTCCCTCATTGGAGGTTTCAGAGGCTAACTCCTATGTGGGTGCAGGGTATATATATGTGAGCCCCTACTCACTTTGTTTCTATTTGTTTACAAATCATGTTACATTGAATGTTGCTTTGTTTTACACAGTGGGCACACAAGGTGAATACCGATGCCAACCAATACAACCAGGCAGAAGATGGCAAGACAGAGTTATCCCTCATGCACTTCCACGTAAGTATTGCACAGCATAAAACAGTCTCCTGACATACCCTTGCAACAAGGTTTCCCAGGGTATATAAAGATCTACCTGTATGTTTGTATTTCAACATTTTGCATTCCAAAACTAGGTTACTGTTACTATACTATAAACTTCAAAGTTCCAGTAGATTACAATTATACATTTTAACTTAATTTCTATAAAACTGCAAAAATATCATTCTTTATAGCATAACAATTTTTTACGTAGATATATATACAGTATAACCTGTCTAAACCACAATCTTTTCGGCTGATTTACAAAGGTGGCCAATTTGTAAATGAGTGATATAAGTGAAGATAAAAATGTGGGGATCAAACAGTAAGGTTGCAATAGACATGGTTTCGGATGAAACAGGGACCAGGCTTAACTGGTTATACTGTAGTACCCTGTTTTAGTAGTGTTTGTGTTACAGCTAACAAACCCGGAGTGGAAACCTCCAAACACAGGCGGGACCTTTATACAGACTGTCCGTGAGGAAGGTAGGTCATATAATAAAACAGTTATTGACCTTTGTTTTGGGTAAATATGAGGATTTACCAATCTTCGAAAAGATAATTTCCCTGCGGCCTGATAAATAATTGTATACTGTTTATAGAATAGCAAGGTCACAGTAGTTCTAGGGTAATTATGACCTCACAATGTTATGTATCCATAGTGTCACAATGTTTACCTAGCAACTATAAAAGTTTTAAAGGCTTCCTGATGATGGCCGCCAAGCAGTCAACCACAATCTAGACCACAGTAAAGAAAATAACTATTCTTGGATGTTGATAAGACTTTTTATCTTCATATTATAATTACTATCTTTGTTTGAATCGATTGCTTCATATTAATTTTGTTTTCAGCCCAAAAAGAGATGTCGTCCTTGGGTACTGCTCAGTCTGAAATGCCTGGTGTGATACAGGGCATGTTTAACTCCCACCTCCCAAGTCTGGGCCTGCTTCCTAGTACACTCAACCAAGGAATGGGGGTAGGTCTAGTACATGTATAACAAGGCATCGCAAACGATACAAATCCCCTCGCGTGCTAACACATGAACTCTGAAGCAAAATGGGGGGTGGGGTTATTGCAGGACATTGAAATAACATCAGTTGTCATTTGCACTGAACTGCAATAGACATGGATGGGCTTATTTTCAGGCATGGGCTCATTGCCAGATATATGAAGTTTGGTCAGGATCCATTCAAAAATGAAGTCACAAGAGCGCTAACAAAGATTTTCTATAAAAAGTAACGACCTTGACCTTGACCCTGGCACCCTAAAACACAAACTCTTTTGAGGTATTCCCATGCTGGACCCATATATGAAGTTTGGTCAGAATCCCTTCAAAAATGAAGTCGCAAAATTGCTGACAAAGATTTTCTATAAATAGTAATGCTGACCTTGACCTTGACCTTTGCACCCTGAAACAAGAACTCGTTCAAGGTATTACCATGCTGGACCCATATAGGAAGTTTGGTCAGAATCCGTTCAAAAATGAAGTCGCAAGAGCGCTGACAAAAAGTGAACATACGTACGTACGAACGGAACGCTATTTCCCCTCCCCGACTTTCGTCGTGAGGGGATAATTATGTATAAACATATTTATTTTTTGGCGCACTCATGTTTTAGAACAAATGATGAGTTGGTGCTATCACAATACTGGCTGTAAAAGCAAAAAATGGAAACTGTAATTAGCACAGTCATTATTCAGTAGAATGCATTCAGCACGAAAAATTGCTAAAATAAATTCTCTGCTAAAATATGTACAGTTGACATTGTTTAAGGGGAATGAGAATAGTGTTCCTGCACCAGGAGCTGAAGGAAAATTTACTTGAGCTTGAAGCTAAAAGGGGACCTAAATCTTATGTACAATTGAAACTTGCCACAAACATATAGAGGAAAGCATTAGCTGGAATAGTCTGAAGGGTGCTGACTCGGTGATCCGCTAAATATTGGGGTTGTTGCATTGGAGAGACAGCATTCCTCTATACATAAAATTGTGAAAAGGCGACCCATCCTTGGGTCGCTGATAAAGCAATGTTTTATTATGTTAAAAAAACTTAATACATGCACATTAGATATCAGTGGAAAGAACATAATTTTTCTAAAAACCTGTTTATGTAAACAAGTCGCAAGAGATCATTACTTACTGTTGCCATCAATTTCTAAAAAAATTCAAGATTCGAGACATCTGTTCGAAAATGGGTGCTGCCTTGCGATTTCAAGAGAGCTTCTCTGTGAACTGTATATTTTGGATCACTTGACTTTAGGATTGATAGGATATTGTCCAAACTTTCTCTGCATGTTTAGATATAACTCTATCCAGATTAACGATACAGGCCCTGTGGACCTCTTTTCTTAATTTGGGTCAAAATGGTGAAAATATAAGCCCACATAAATGGCTCACTATACATTATTTAGTAGTAAGAGGCTGGAAGTTTCTAGATTCATCAGCACAACAGGTTCTTAATTTCTGTTTTTCCTTTTCAGTACAACAGTTTAGCATCAAGCATAGCCATGCAGAGTACCCTGTATTCTCCGACCACAGCATCAGCTGCCCCCACAGGAGCCTCCGGAGGCCACCACGGAGTACACCACAGACTGAAGGGGGGTATATCCCAGATTGAGGGGCCCCTAGGGGCAGGGAACATCGGTATGTTGAGCAGCATGACCAGCTCTGGCAGTTTACAGGGAAGTGGTATAGGAATAGTCCCTCACAGTGCTCAGCCCCGTGTGGACGAGGGCACCTTGGAAATGATGTCACATGACATGAGCTTCAGTGCATTGTACTTACATGACCATCAATTCAAGAGGTCGCGGGGTCAAAGTGGCGGGGAAAACCTGGATGACATTCGTGCCCGTGCCATGTGGCAAAGACAGGACAGTAACCAGCCGACAACACATGTCCCGATGGTGCACATTTCGGAGACGCCACGAGAGGAGACCCATGGCGAGTCAATATCTCATGTACCAAGTACTGCTGAGGAGGAGGAACAGTCTATATCTCACCAGCCTAGCTCCGCTAGTGGTGATGGTTATCATCCACTAGAATAGACCTGAACCCCAACAGTCTATATCTCACCAGCCTAGCTCCGCTAGTGGTGATGGTTATCATCCACTAGAATAGACCTGAACCCCAACAGTCTATATCTCACCAGCCTAGCTCCGCTATTGGTGATGGTTATCATCCACTAGAATAGACCTGTACTCTGAGATATATACAGTGAAACCCCAACACTTAAACCCGGTTTACTCGAATACATCTCATTCGTCGAATAGTTTGGTTGGTCCCGACCGAGTTCATATATGTTCAACCAACCTTGTTTACTTGATAACGATGTATTTCTCGAACCATTCATCAGGTCCCCACAAGTTTGAGTAGGTGGGATTTTACTGTATTAATATTTCCGCATAGCTGTAACAAGTGACATCCTGAATTAGTGCTAAAGCTTTGTATAACATGCTGTATAAAACAAAGGGGAATTGATATTTAGCCGTTTTCATGATGATGCATGTTGTTGAGTGTGTGTTTTTGTGTACTTTTCGTTTTGTTTGCTCAAGTGGTTTTGCAGTTTAGTTCAACCATTTTCTATGCTCAGTTTCGTATTTTCCTTGTGTTGAAAAAGCCGTTTTCAGCCCAAATAACAGATACAACCTAAATGTGATTAATATTTGAAATTGAAAATCTGACTATTAAGTTGTTGAGTTAGGGTGCAGGTCAGGCCCCAATTTCATCAACATTCCTTAACTTAAGGAAACTCCTTAACTTAAAAACCGCCATAGGAAAGCATTTAAGAATTTAAGGAAAGTTCTTTAACTAAGGATTTCCCCCTTAAATTCTGTAATGCTTTCCTATGGAGATGTTTAAGTCAAGGAGTTTCCTTAAGTTAAGGAACGTTGATGAAACCAGGGCCTGTGAAGTGGACAGTAGTGGACATTGTGATAACAATGTTTGCTGTTCAGTTTAGTCCATTGTCAATGAGTTTATGCTGTTGTCAAACACTATCATAGACTCTGAGGAACGTTCAAGTATAAAAGAGGGTTATTAAACCACTATCTCTAATTATCTTTAGGTTTTCAAGCCTGAAGTTTTTGTATGTTGTTCAATTTGATTGTTTGATTTTTTTTTTAAATTCTTTTCATTTCAAATTTAACAATTTTTTATGCGATTTAATTACTATCAACGTACTTATTTTGGCAAATTCAAATTTTAGCACATATTTGTTATTTCATTTAAACAAATAAGCGCAATAGTGAATTAGCAGATTCACAATAATTGCTGTAGAAAACAATATGCAGAAACTGTAATTAGCGCAATTATAACTAAGTCGAATGGTTTCAGCACAAAATCCCTGAAATAAGATTACCACTTAAATGTGTACATGTACAGTATAATGTGCTGCTTTTATAAAAATGAAAAAGAAAATGAACAATACTGCAAAATTAAGTCGCGTTTTACCTTCATTTACTGGTCTTTGTCTTTCCCTTTCATAACGATTCAGTCCATTTTCATGTTTTAACAGACAAGTTTAACTCATTCACCCCTGGAGACACATTTGAACTCCTCCAATTCAAAGGGTAGAATAGTTCATTATGAAATATTTGGGGTGAATGAGTTGACTGTATATATGTATGCAGTGTAAATAAACATTAGTAGATCTACCTCACGACCTGCTGGGATTACGTAATCGCTGGAGGGTAGAATCAAAGAACAACTGTAGGCATGCATGATTGATATATACTTTTGCAATATAGTCTTTGTATTAACAAATTTTTTCAGTGAATTTTCCTGACTTTGTTTATAGACAGATAATTTCAGTGTGATGCCATTTCTCTTTATATTGCTACCAATTGAAAGCAACATCAAAATGGGGTGTCAAAAATTTGATGTTATCAATAAATTATGACTTCTCTGGTCATACACATTTGAAAACAATGAAAATATAATGAAGGGAAAATTCAATGCAAAAAGTCTGAAAAACCAAAACTATATAGCAAAATGAAAACAATTCATAGACTTTTGCCTCATAACTGTTTGTTGCATTCACAAAATTGTCCAAACTATCCTGATTGGTCATTTATGAAGTTGTGTAATATCAAATTAAATATTAAGCCTTCACACATAGTGTATGCTTTTTGTTGGCTGTTCAAAACTGCTTTTATTAAAATATTCAATCATGGCTTTATGATTAATGAAAATCATAAATACACAGGTATTAGCTGTTCATAGTTTTCCTACCTTTCTGAATAGATAACCGTAAGTTTCACAGAGTTTAATCAGGACAGATTTATGTGTCTTTAGGGATGAATAATTAATGAACAACTTATTATACCTAGAAATAGAATGTGACAGGTAAAATTCAATATTGGATGAAAATGGATTTTACCACTGTCTGAAAATTTCGCTGTGTATTTACCGGAAATTAATTAAGAAAAGCAAATATGATATTGAGCAAAATATATTTTCACACTGAAGGATTGAATATATCTATTTACATCTTCTGCAAATTAAATGAGAAGGACGATTGTAAATTTAGGCAAAGATAGATTTTAATGTCAAAGGTTGAAAATGTCATGGTATATATAGATGCCAAAGTCCTATCTTATAGTCACTTTCCATTTCACAGCTGTACATAAATGCTCTGTAATGCAAGCCTTCTTATGTTTGCTTATGTACAGTATATAAATATAAACCATTTGTACAGAAAAGGCACTTTACATACCACAGTTACATCTTTAATATATCGTTTTTCTTCTATAAATAATCAATGTGTGTTTGCAGTACCTTTGTTCCACAGGATCTACTCATTCACCCCTAAAATTTCAAATGAACTGTTCCAAATCTTTTAATTGGAAGAGTTCAAATTTGTCTTCAGGGGTGAATGAGTTAAAACTCCATCATATATGGTTGTATGGTAGACAAAGTGAAAAAAAATTGTGACATAATTTTCATGGTATAAGCTAACTCTTGGTGAATTCTTACTTGTTTGTTAGATCTAATAATCATTTAAGATATATGGATCCCGTTATTTGAAAAAAAATTATCTTAAATAATAACCATGACGTAAGGAATGTAGGTCCATTCACCCCCTCGCCCCTGAAGTTTCATAATTATCTCGTCCAATCTTTGAATGTGAAGAGTTTAGATGTGTATTCAGGGGTGATTAACAATTAAACCATTAGGTTTGAAATGTGATAATTCCGTGTAATAACTCGATCACTTGTGTCACACCCGGTTAAGACCAAATGTAAGTGTTCCGTGATAGCTACTCGGTGGTAAGTGGTAAGCTTCATTGTAAGCCTTTGTGTAAATATGTGTTTATAAAAGAGTTTTATTTGTAAAGTATTTATTCTTCCATGATTCAAGTTTGTAAATAAAATTTTAATGAACAATAACTTGATTATGACTTTGTTTCTGTCATAAATATCTATAATTTGCATGTAATTACTTTGTCAAAATTCCAAGCTGAGAATATCATGGCATGCAGAAAATGTCTGTCCATCCTTCAATCAATCAGGTCCAGCCTGCTGTTGTACCCAACTGCATGATCTTATTTAATATTTTTCTTTAAAATCCTAGTCTCCTACTGCACATGTTGTAACCATATGAAAAAAGATATATTACTAGGGCTATGAGATCGTATTTCGAAGAAATGTAATACTTCTAGGGCAGAAAGGATGAAACCCAAGCAGGTGCAGATTTAAAGTTGCACACTTATTTACGCGGCTATTCATGAAGATATTATACCTCTTGGACTAACGCATCTCTGTTGTTAAGTTCAGTGTCTATCACTTTGTGTAGTGACTGAAAGTGAAGAGATCTTCCTCTGGTCTCGACACCATATATCGGCTGTTGAGTCCCCACGCCAAACACCTACCTGTCAAAATGTCTTAAGTCTGGTATCAGGGCCAGAGGAACACAAATCAGACATCTGTCTGCCTACATGTCTTAGATCTTGTGCCAGGGCCAGAAGGAATTCAGGTTACGCTTGTACCAGGATTTCCTCGTGTTCAATCCATGAAAACGAACTCGGTCATTTGTGTCCTGGCATAGAAACGGCGGAGATCCCGACCATATACTTAACCATTATAAGAATCAATTAACTTACGTTACGTATCGAGGCATGGCGACATTTAACCCGTGGGATGTAGTTCTTCTGTCCGATACCATGCCCAGTCATCCCAATGGAGCATGGCCCTTGGCCATAAAAAGTAACTGCTAAGATCCCAAGCTCAATATTCATATACATTCAGCATGTAATTGCTTGTAAGACATGAAGAATGATATGCGCTCATGCTACTTTATTTTTCTGATATGGATGTAGCACCCATCCGGAGGACTTATTCCACAAGTCAAATTGTAGGCATGGAAACATATATATGGATCTCAAGCATATTTGCCTTGCAATAAACCGTAGTAATTTAGGTTTCCCGGCAATGCAATATACTCGTATATCAATGTTTTTGCAATGGGAGGGAGACGCTTTATAGCTAATAGCGTTGAGTGTAGTCAGTGTATAGATGGAAGCAGTGAACTTGCCTTAGAAGGTACTTCATAATCCCACCGCTGCCACCAAATCCAGATAAATTATTTTGATTGATTTCGATAATCCCACCGCTGCCACCAAATCCAGATAAATTATTTTGATTGATTTCGATAATCCCACCGCTGCCACCAAATCCAGATAAATTATTTTGATTGATTTCGATAATCCCACCGCTGCCACCAAATCAAGATGTTTTGATTGACTTTCCTTTTTACATGTAGTTCTCCTGTGTAGATTGTGAGTTGAAGTCTTTGTTTACAACATTTTGTTGCTTTAACGAGGCGTCTATAATGTCATAGTTCATACAGAAGATGAAAAGTGCTGGAATTTAGGGTCAGTACTGGGAAAGTGCTGGAATTGAGGTCATGATCAGTCCTGAAAAGTGCTGGAATTTCCTCACAAATGCATGAAAAGTGCTTGAATTCATACTTTCAATATGTAAACATGCATATTTTTCAGATTTATTTAAACAAAACATTAATAACAATTACGAATTTTTTTGAAAAGATTAAAGCTGTCGACTATTCCCCTTTTCCTTGCAAGTTTGGTAAAAAAAATGCACCTTGAAAATTGAGAAAAAGTGCTGGAAAAGTGTTTGAATTTTGGTATGAAAAATCTGTATGAACCATGAATGTCATCCTGTACTGTTCGTACAATATTCTTTTATGTGTCTGAATAAAAATAAAGAACTAATAAAGAGACAATAGACATCTGTTGAACAATTGGAATCGTACTTTAGTACAGCCTATCGCCAATAGCATTTTTGGCGTGCATCAAAATATGCTTACCATTTGGCGTACATTCGTTGATAGTCATAACCTTTCCCTATCACAAACATCAATGTAACAGGAGCAAATGCTTTTTTCAAGAATTTTGCCACGTCAGTTTTCCAGAATTTACAAGCAAGAAATTATCGCCAAATGAATTTAGTTTAAATATTTTTGCGACATCATTTATGATATACTGAGTGTATGCGGGCGGATGTTTCATTTACTTCCTTTCCTGAAACGCAGTTAGGATTTTCTGAACGGGTTGTCGAGGTTTTCCTCACAATTCCGCTCCAATGTAGGAAATCAAACATGGTAACTAGTAACATTTACGAAACACAAAACAAAATAGGATATTTTCTTAATGTTTAATACAATCAGACTGATTTCTCGATTATTTGTCAAGATGAGTTATTATTTTTCGGTTGCAGATGAAGCTCGTTTTATAATTGAAAATGATTAAGTAAAATCGTAAGTTAATAATAACTCATCAAAGACGAAGTACAGTCAAAAATGGAGGGCGCCATATTGGCACAAATTCCTTGTATTGTAATCTCGGACCTTCCACAATGCATCTCTACATCCTGGTGATATGTGTTCTAGTATGGTGGCAGCCGGATAGAAACCAGGACACAGTCAATGGCAGACAAAAACTGGTGAGTATGACGTCACAAATTTCTGAATTCTTCATTTTCTTTTTAAAACAATCCTGAAAGGACTGATATGGTTATTATTGTTCTTTACCGTCGTGCAGTGGGCTTTCTTCGCCTAACTAGATGCTATACTGATATGTAGGTACATAATCTGACGTGAAATGTGACACTAAATTATTTTTGTAGTTCTTCTCTTGTGAGTATTTATACACGATAATTAGAAATGGTATAATACTATCGGCAATGTAATGACCAGGGTATGATTAGGACCTCTAAACTAATTAGAGTTATCTCCCATTTATAATAATTTCACAATCCGAAAGAACATTTTGATATAGGGATATTAATGATTTATGTATGTGATTTCCATTTGAAGTTCCCAAAGAGATAAAAAGGTTGTGAATAGAGAACGGACTTTCAGAAGATATCGTTTGTCCGCATTTTGTCTATCTAAGACCTTGAGTGAGCTCCCCTTGGTCATTACACAGCAATATGGTTACCTGTGTGTCCTCTACTGAGTGGCAAATCTTAAAGGATCCCACGCCTTCCTATCATTGCTAGGGGTGATCATGCTTAATGCTCGGGCCACGCATGCACGTCAAGTCGGTCATAGTATATTATATACGGCTTTGGGAATACTGGCGTTATTAAATACATAAATTGACACTGAGTCATTACCATTGACGATGCTTTCTGATCTTTAGAAAAAGAGGCCATTGAAGGATTAGAAATTCATGAATTTATTCTTAGAGCTAGAAGTGGGAGAGCTGGAACATGGTGTCTAAGATTGTGGCTTACCAAATAGTGCAAACACACTCACCAACCGATCATGTTTCCTCTCCGAATGCACCCCTCTTGTTTATGAACTGGATTAGGTCGATTGTCGGCAGCCAGATTGCTCAATTAGTTGAGCGTCCGTCTGGCTAGAGTGCGGAAGGTCCCGGGCTCGAACCCCAGTTTCTTTGTTACATTGATGCCCGTGACCAATACCTGATTTATGCAAGTTGTATCATGCTTTGGCAGGGGACACTCGAACCTGGGTAAACAGTGGTGTATTCGGGGGGTAAAGACTGAGGAAAGTAGCGGAACTGGACTGAATTGATCGTCGGCGACCAGATGGTTTAATATTGGCTGAGCGTTCGTCTAGGGTTAAGAAGGCCCCGGGTTCGAACCCTAGTCTGGCTGTGCATGTTTCCCCTACCATTACCACACTGCTAGTTTGGGCGAACACTTTCTAAGCATCATCAGTACTTGTTTGCAGTTGAACTCGTTTAACGACATTATTTCTTATTGATAAAATAAAACAACAAATGTTATTGTAAACAAAAACAAAACGTAGGATTTAATCACAAAGGTAGTCACATGGGAAGTCACATGGGTAATTTACATTTAGGGTCTTTATAACAAGCTATCCAGTTCTGTCGCTGTTTTTCCACAAATGTTTTATCGCGGCAGATGGATGGCGCAAACTCGTGGTCCGAAAAATGTCGATAGCACATCAAACCTGAAATATACACAACTGGATTAAAAATAAACCTCCAAAATAAACTTCATTTTGGTTGCAAAATTATCATTGATTAATTCTGTAAAGGGTTTCAAGATATCAATAAAAAGAAACACCAAGATCTAAATATCGCTAAGTTTTTCTTCCTTTTGGACCCTCACACAATTTGAATTCCAATAAAACAAACTACGGAAACATTCTCGATAAAACAAAATTGCCATAAATTATATTTCGCTATAAATAATCAATCAAATTCAAACATATTTTGATAATACTTCTGTTTCTTAACGACTCTTGACAATCACTTCTTGAGGATTGTACAAAAGACACGAACGAAAATAGCACCTTTATAATATATAATGAGACACATTCGAACGAATAATGAATCAAATAAGTGAGTTGTAATCCGATAATATGACATTATAAAATTAAAAAACTGTTTCTAGTTTACTAACATACCAAATTGAAATTTGGTATTTTCATGAAATCATTTGACCACATTGCGATTAGCATGTGTTACCATCTCGTGTATCACCAGTCTACTGTTTACTGTTACATTTGTCAATTGTAGAAGTGAAATGATGATATCAGTTTTTACATAAATTCTCCTTATACCTAAGATAACTGAACAAATAGCCTTATAAACTTGTAAATACCGATGCTGTTAATTTTACAGAAAAAGAAAAGAAAAGAAGAGAATGCGACAGAGTGTTCCGAAAGGATGAGTTGTTGCTGTTTCACCGACGAGACCCGCCATGTAAATCTAGGTCACCGCCAAGTAAATGTCATGTCCTCAAAGAGAGAACTGAGTTGTTGTTTTTTTTTTCAAACATAGTAACATGGCATATTAATGAGCCCATTCAAATACGTTTATCTTTAAGTTCCATTATACTGTAATGTATTTTTATTATATGCACATATTTATTAATATTAAAGAAAATCTCCGAAAATAACATTTTGCTTTATAATGTCTGATTTTGTATCGGGGGTGATACGCATTATGGACTTAACTTAATAAATAAATTGGTAAAAACTATCAAACAGATATCTTCAATCTTCAAAATTGTAATTTATACAAGGGGTCTTACTTGAATCGATCATATATGTCAGCCATGCATATAACATAAAGTTAACGCAAAAAAAAAAAGATAAAAAATAATAGTTCATTTGCGACATGAAGCTATTGTTACTAGAGGGCTAAATCTCATTTTTACTAAGTATATGCAAATGCATTCTTGGAAGGTGATACGAGCATTGAACCCCAATGTAATCAATTCAAACCACGACCATTACATTTATAAATGATGAAATTATTGTTAGCTTAATAACGCCAATTAACATTAATTAAAACATAAGTGATTGATCTTAACAACGTCACCAGATGTTAATGAATTATTTACGACAATGAGCTTTTGCTTGTAAGGCTAGATCTTTCTTTCACAGGGATTCGAGAGATGCAGATTGTGAAGGCTGTGAGCAACATTTTATGGTCACCTTCTTGGTCTCATTGAGAAATATCCTGCATCCTTTCTGATATCAAAGTGGACATTTTTGAATGGTAGTATGCTCATAAGTATGCGTACTTGTTGTGATTAAAATAATGCACCACTTCTCACGTTGAGGACGTGTCATTTTCTTGGATATTGTAACAAAGTAGGCATGCTGATATGATATATCACGGTAGCTGTACCATCTGGAAGTATTAATTAGCCTAGATGCTGTGATTTGTTATTAAAGAAAACTAGTGGTTAATTAGGTCTCTGTCTATTACATCAGTAAACCGGGGCAGGGTACAGTACTGGTCAGATGATGAACACCAGCTGGAAATTAATTATTAATGCAGACGGCACTACTTTGCACACGAAGAGGGTTAGTAATTATAAGTATGAGCTAGTATTGGATAGAGGAGTATGTGTTTAGAAGGCCGTGGATTAAGACATTGACAGTCTACACGAGAGACTGCCAGGAGGGCTACAGGCTAGTGCTAGTAAAGATGTAGAAGACTTATAAGTTGACAATTGACTTAGCCAGACTGAGACACAACGCCGAAGTACTAACAAGTTTGATGATGTTATAATACCATGAACACGTACTTGTGATGTCGGTGTAATTTACGATCACGAATAAACTGTCTATTATCCAACATTATGTGTCGTTGCTGAATTGTGTCACAGACGTGTTATTTTGGTGCCGTGACCAGGATATCGAACGGGATAACCATAATACGAAAAATGGATTCAGAGGAAGAAAGTGCAGAAGACGATGCCAGTATGACGGCCAAGCGTAACTTGAAGAAAAAACAGGGACAGAGTGGGGTGAGTGATTTAGTTTTATCCTTGACACTAAAGTAATTCTCATTATGGCAAACATTGATGCAAGTTCTGTTTTTCAAGAAATTAATTTACAACTTTCGAGTTTATGTTCTATGGTAGGAGTACAAAATATTACCCAGATAGTTAAACCATTTTCAGGAAAACCAGAGGTATTCAAAACGTGGATAAAAGATATAGAAAAATATGCTAATTCAGTAAACTTACCGAAAGATAAATTAAACCTGGTAGCACTTCAAACTAGTACAGGGCCAGTAAGTGATTTCATTCAGAGGTATTTAAACGTAAATAAATCTACCGATTGGAATTTATTAAAGAAGGAATTGACATCTATTTTTGATGAAATAACCGATCCCCATCATGCATGGTTATCATTAAGAAATATAAGACAGAACTCAAATGAAAATGTGCAAGTGTATGCAGAGAGATTGCTAGGAGAATCAGAATTAGTTTTAAAAGGGCAAGACAGATCAGGAGGAAACGTTTTAGAGAGTCAATTGATAGGATTATTTATTGATGGGCTTAAACATGACGATATTAAATTTAAAGTTATGAGAGAAAACCCCAAATCATTTAAGGAAGCCTGTGATTACGCAGTATCAGAACAAAATCTTTTATTAAGGTTCAAATTAAGGAAAGGAGACGATAACACCCATTTTGATGGACATAAAACAAATACCGAAGACAGGAAAGATCGTCAAAAAGCAAGGGTTAAGTGTTGGGGGTGCAAAAAATGGGGACATTTTAAAATAAATTGTCGAAACACAATATGTTGGTAATGTGGGCGGGCAGGACACATACAAAGAAACTGTAGAGAGAATAAGACGCAAAACACTTAAAAGGGAAAAGTAAAACACTCTGTTCATAAGTTAACATATGGGGGGAATGAAAAGCTAAGATGCCAGCAGAAAAGAAAAATAAGAAATTAGTTGATAGGAAAAAGGGACGATTGTAACAAAGTAGGCATGCTGATATGATATATCACGGTAGCTGTACCATCTGGAAGTATTAATTAGCCTAGATGCTGTGATTTGTTATTAAAGAAAACTAGTGGTTAATTAGGTCTCTGTCTATTACATCAGTAAACCGGGGCAGGGTACAGTACTGGTCAGATGATGAACACCAGCTGGAAATTAATTATTAATGCAGACGGCACTACTTTGCACACGAAGAGGGTTAGTAATTATAAGTATGAGCTAGTATTGGATAGAGGAGTCTGTGTTTAGAAGGCCGTGGATTAAGACATTGACAGTCTACACGAGAGACTGCCAGGAGGGCTACAGGCTAGTGCTAGTAAAGATGTAGAAGACTTATAAGTTGACAATTGACTTAGCCAGACTGAGACACAACGCCGAAGTACTAACAAGTTTGATGATGTTATAATACCATGAACACGTACTTGTGATGTCGGTGTAATTTACGATCACGAATAAACTGTCTATTATCCAACATTATGTGTCGTTGCTGAATTGTGTCACAATATCAACTAGATTTATACGGCGGGTAACGTCAGTAAAGCAGAAGACACTCTTCTGGAACGCCTGATCTTATTATCTTCAACTTTTGTCTAAGGTTTCCGTGTTAATATTTCCTTTGTTCATATTATGTCCCTGATGTAATCTATTTTAAATTTTGGGGTTATGTTTTTGTTGACGCTTCGGTTTCTCTGATTTCTTTTTTCATGGATTACATGCAATTGATTCTAGGAATGCAATACTGGCATAGAATTTATAATACATTACCATTAAAGTTTTCAATGACGACCTTTTCCAAATGTTTAATAAACAAAATCAAAACAGAATTTACTGTTATGGTCTTTTAAGGATGTGCTAGGTTTTAGCGATGAAGACTTCCTTTAACAATTATTTTTTTCAATGAGAAACTTTATACAACGTCATCAGGTGTGTATATATTATTTACGACAATGACTTTTGCTTGTAAGGCCATGGAAGTAAGATAGTTCTTTCAAGGGGTTTTTCCAAATTTTTTTTCGAGAATTACATGCAATTTATTATAGGAATGTAATACTGACATTGAATCTATTATACATTACCATTAACTTTTTCATGATGGCTTTTTCAAAATAAACATAATCAGAACAGAATCTCGAGTATTAATTGTTTGTTTTGTGTTTTACGTCCCATCTATAGTTATAGTCATTTAAAGATATGCTAGGTTTTAGTGATCAAGAAAAGTCAGACTTCCCTGAAAAAGACCAAAGACCAAAAATTCAGTACTCTTAGGCGACTACCACACGTAGGCCGCGAACCCGCTCCCCAGAGTTGTGATTGACAATTATCGCTGTTTTAATGTTGATTAAACACCACATTTTGTAATTAAATAAAACATGACTAATTGACCTAAAGATGATTGCCCTTTACAGCGACATAAGTACGTTGACCCCGTGCTTACCTTGGTCTTTGTCACACTGACAGAATTCCCCGCAGTGCTCCCCGTGCTGGGCTAGCAGTGGTACACATGTACCGTTATGATTATCAATGAACGGACCTGTAAATAAAAATCCAAAGTTATGACTTGACAAGGAAATGTTCATCACAGTCCAACCTTGTCGTCTCGAAGACGACGTAACCACGAGGAAACATCCTAGATATATCCGAGTAATCGAGTTAGGCGTTTGAATATTTGGTGAGACCGACGGAATAGTTATAATTGAGCTGGATCATAAGATTTTACGAGTTCTAGACAACGAGGTTCAATTGGTGCGTACAATAAACTCATCTTGTTATCGAAAAAAGTGGGCAGATATGGTCACTTAAAGCAATAAGAACACTCACTACGACATACTTATTATTTTAAAGACGCTTTGAAGTATCGTATAATATATACATACAAAGAGTTTACAAGACTTTTTTTAAAACATGACCAACAATGTTATTTATCATAATATATCCGCCGTTGTATTATATAAGAGGTTTGGAAATATGACTTAATTAATTAAAATATCACACAGCTTCAACATTTCATTGCCCTTAGCAAGGTCATTGTCATTGTAGTTTAAAGCGTCTTAAAATGTTTTAAAATACGTAATAAATCCACATTGAAATCGTCATTGATATAAACTTCCAATAATTTCAGCTTTAATATTGCACTCAAAACTTCTTTAATCATGTAAATGGAGATTTTTTACACAGAATAATCTTGTTTATACACCAATATTGCCAATACTTTATGTTTTATATATGTGAAATCTGAGTCACACAGATACTTGGTGGTCCAGTAGTCAACATACCAACGGCGTCAAACGTTCCAGAGAGTGTGATCAACTGTCCATCTATTTCCCGACAGCACGCGTCCAGGGGACAGTCAGATGACGTATGACAGGGGATGTCCTGGGCAACGTATAAATGGGAGGCACGTACCTACGGGGGCAATTACATCACAAAATGACATCATCATAAAAACAAAAAATACAAATCTGAACATCAAACCTCGTGCACTACAGTCAGAAAGAGATGACGTAACACACACACATACTCCACCTTTTAAGTTTAGTTAAAGGGACGGTTTATCGAAAATAAATTAATAACACTGCATCATACAGCTGTTTCGTCCTGCTAGGACTCGTCATGGTAGGAGCCAAAATGTGTAAATCGAACTAATGTAGAAGCAGAAGGATTTGGCGCGCAAAATCCCTTGAATTTATGAATTTTGAAAAAATATAGTAATAAATAAGATCAAATCTTGTATTACTAAAGCTTGTATATTATGAACCACGTCACTAATCAAATGAGATAACTGTGGCTATCAAGGCTCCAGCAAACCTCGGGGACAACAATTCCATCAGCAGAGTCGATATCTCGAAGTTGGTGGGACCATAAGAAAGTTATCCGAGTATTCAAGTATAGTTAGTTCGAATGATTAGTGTGATGTTCAGCGGGGACAGACAACAAAATTCTTCGAATTTCACTGGGTCATCTAGTATTAAGAGTTCGAGATACTGAGGTTTTACTCTAAAATGAATTTTACCGTTTCTCTTTTTACAACTTTAAAATATACTATACAATATTCGTTTACATTATGTACTTTATTTTGCTAAACACCAATTGAATACCAAAACCGACCGATTTACTAGTAACTCAATCGGATATTGTTCGAGTGACAGGTTACCAAGTAACGACCAGTTTAATAATCCTATGATAAAATAAAATTGGTACGTTATTGATATATGTTTTATCAATCACTGGTCACATTGTTATACTTACAGTCACAACAGCAGCGAGTAGTATCACCTAGAAAAAACAAAAACAAAAAAAGAAACATTAAGAATCTATCATAAAAATATCAGAGAATACTTAAGCGTCAACAAGACTATAATCCAAACTCAACATCGATTAAACTGAACAAAATAATTACATGTAGACCCTTGTAATATGAACAAGATAATAAGACAAGGTGTTCCAGAAGAGTAAGCTTCATCAACGACATCCGCAATATCCACATCCAAGTAAATATGATGTCCTCAAAGTGAGAGCCGTGTCACCATTGTCATCAAAACAAGTACGCACATTAATGAGCATACTAAACAATCGTCCATTTTCATATCACACAAAGATGCAAAAAAAATCTCAATGAAACGAAGATGAATTCAGATGCCGCATTTGAAGAAATAATCATATAAAAAAAGGTATTGCATCAAAAGTATTCTTGAGATCTTGTTTTGATAATCAATGCATGTATACGTCATAGAAGTCGTGCGGCCCATCTATCATAATCTCACTATCTGTTTTAATCGACCTTATTTGAATTAAAATGTGCACCACTAACTAGATTTCGTACATTAGATCATTAAAATTATTAATATTAATATATTAATAAGCATGTCGTGTATAATAAGTATTGAAGAATTTATGTTATGCGAGAATAAATTATTTTTAAAATGCATCACGTTAACGTACATGTGCCATTAAATATTTTACCTGTATACACCTATGTTATTTATTTGACAAGGCGTTGTTGGGTGGGAATAGTTGATTAAGGTATGTTACTATCAATCACCGTATATTCGTGTGACATTGATTTTGCGAATTTTGCATGTTTTATTTCATTCGCGAAAAATGTTGCTTTAAAATGAAAACGATGCTTATATCTATATTGAAATATGTTTTCTATGGGGGAAATAAAAAAAAAGAAAAGTAATCTAGCCACAATTTAATGTGAAACTTACTACTTTTCATGAATAGAATATGATATTCAATTAATTTACGATTTAATAGTAACGTAGGCACACAACCAAATTAATGCAGCTTGAAACATATTTAACATAACGAAATAAGAAAAAAGTCATTGAGATCCTGTATACATGGCTACATGAAAAAGGAAATTTTACTGTTACACTTCCGCGCGATTGTTTTGATGTACACGAAAATATTAGAATAAGCTTGTAGCTTTCCCAAGTTTGCCTTTACAAAACCATAGAGTTCAATATGGCTTACACCACAGATACAGAAGGTAAAAATATTAGAGAGTATCAAAGCGTCAAAAAAGGCCATAATCCGATTAATACGAGCTCAATTGAGGTTGCTAGATTTTTTGAACGTTGATACATGTAAAACAACATAAGAAAATACCGAAGCGTCGACAAAATCGATTTAACTAGAGACAAAATAGAACAAAGGAAAGACTTACATGGAGACCATCATAAAAGTACAAGAGAATAAGACCAGGTGTTTCGGAAGAGTAAGTGTCTTCTGCTTCATCGACGACACCCGCCATGTTAATATTGGTCACACGAGAATAATTTGATAACCCCTTAATATTTCGAGGTTAAATGATACAATTTTCCATAAAAAAAAATTAACAACATAATTTTCGTCAGAATGTCATGAAGTAATCTTTATATATCCAAGAGTTATCGTTCAAATGACACACACGAGACTTACATCTTTCTGATTTAGATTAAAATACAGTCGAATCAAAGAATGAGGTGACCATACAGCTGTTTTGTCCTTCTATGACTCGTAAATGGTGCTAGGCTTGGACATAAAAAGTGACGCCTAGGAAAGAGACTGTGAGACAAAAACGACCGAAAGAAATGTCTAAATTAAGAAAGTTAATGTGCACTACATTTTATATTTTCGCGATTTTAAAACATTGAATTTCAGGAGAATGTAATATATAATGTGCATGCATATATTCTGAACCGTGTTACCATTTACATGAATTAAAACGTGACATGCATGTTTCGGCAAACCACAGGGGCTTTCCAGACAACAAACAGTGTCGTCTATCACCGATCTCAATGGATTGCACAACAGACGCACACGAGAATAGCACATTTATAATTTTGAATAAGACACAATCGAGCCTAATAATGAATTAAACAGTGTTTATGCATCAACGATGTGTTAAGGGCGAATTGATTGACAGATCAATGAAATGTGGAGGAGAGTCATCAGTGAGTGTCAATATGAACATTAACATTTATGAAAGGAATGTTTGAAAAGTTAAATAACATCTTTTATGTTTGGCATGTAATTGTTTTTAAATGCATATCATATGCACAGTTACGTAAGTAGTAACGAATTTACATAATATTTAAGAATTAATCGCACGCCCCAGACACAGAAACGTGATACATTTGTAATTAATTCCATGCTTATGACACAAGCAATGATGTCAATACAAAATCATTTGTTACCACGCCATCACAACAAGTTATAGTATAGAAGGAGCATTTACGAAGACCTATTTATAACAAAATAATAAATATTAATCCGACGTTCTTATATACTACTTTATCACAACCTGTAGGTCGTCTCAAAGCGGTTCACAATTAGTATCCGTGGTTACAGGACCTTAGCATCCAGCGAATATATATCGTTCTCGACTCCCTGGGGATCATACAATCGGTGATGCCATTTCGGCGCAAATAACTAGCATTCTTTAATTGCAAACACTGCCGAATCACTATTGTCGGGGTCGGGACGCGAACTTGCAACCCTTCGATCACGAGTATAGTGTCCTTACAACAGTGCTGAACCACAACAACCTAAATATTTGTAACTGTATTTTGAACTATATTGAGGTGGACAGAGTTATTTTACTTTGCTTTAATCAAGGACACAGCAGACTATTCTGCACCATCTGATTACCTTGATCTTTACTTAGTTTATTATCAACGATGACAACTGTCTACTAAGCTTTACTATAAAGGTGACTATTTCGATTTTCCTATCGTGGAGTTTCACTTTCGTGATAGAAACATCTATGATTTTCCTACCTCTGGTGTTTACATTTCATAATTGATTCGTTATATAGGACTTGCTATTAATATCGAGGATTTCGTGGTGAATATTGGCTGCTGTCGAACAAATTTACGGCTCAGGGACTGGCGAGATGGTCGCTATAGTGTTGTTACCAAGACACATTCATATCCTTGTGTAATTTGAAGGATGACAGTTTTTTAATATGCTCATTAGTATGCCTACTCGTTGTGAATGAGAATGAGCGAACTGTTCTCACTTTGAGGATGTGACATTTACTTAGATGTGCCGTCGTCGATGAAGCAGAAGGCACCTACTCTTCCGGATCACCTGGTCCTTATCTCTTGTACTTTACTTTTTCTATGGTCTCCTAGTAGATCATCTTTCCTTTGTTTCTATTTTGTCGCTAGTTTAATCGAATTTGAGTTTGGGATATGTTGACAGTATCCTTGACGTTGTTTTACAAAGTCCAATAAATCTATCAACCTCCATTGAGCTCGTATTTATAATTATTGGGAGTGGTAGTTTTACAGAGAATTTATCTTAACCGTATAAAATAAATCATATTTGGATCAAAAAAGAAAAATCTCAGGTTCCTGAACATGTTGAAATGGAGTGTAAAAAGGTCATGATGTTTTAGTTTTAATGTCGGTTAATTGGTTAATTTACTCATCTTTATGATAATCAGTCAACAAGAGCAGCATTTTTGATATATGATTCTTTTACGTAATAAACCATAAACAACATACGCATACGCCCTACTTTTAATACTGGCGGACCGTCACGAACAAATTTTTTTCTCTCTAAATAAAATTCAGTAAATGTCTTGTCTACGACAACATTCTAAGGTACATTTGTTTATCTAGCCGCAAACTATTACAACGATTCATATCTGCCCTTGTTATAAAGATGATGTAACACACACAAATTTAGTAATATATACCATATGCCTGGAAATGAATTTAAGTGTATCATACAGCTGTTTCGTCCATTAAGGACTTATCAGTGATGCTTGGGCCCAAAAGATGGAAATGCAATTTTTCAAACTAGTATAGAAGCCGAAGGGTCAGGCGCGAATACCCCCTTTAATTTATGAATTGGGGAAAAAAATTAGTACCGTACTGTATAACGTCAAATCGTGTACTACGAATGTGTGTATATTACGAAGCGTGCCACTACTCAAATGAGATTACTGTGACTATGGAAGCTCCAACAAATTTTGGGGACTAAAATATTCATCTGAAGGGTCTACCACCTCCTATCCTGAAAGATAACGTAACACACCACATGCTGTATCTTTTAAAGGTGAGTCTTAACTTTTTATAAAATATAAAGGTTATCTACGGTAGAGTAGCTATCTTAAAACGTATACAACCCCCCCCCCCCCCCCCCCCACACCCATTCTCACTTGCAAATTAATATAAGGTTTTGCTCAAACTTTATTAAATAACTACGTTCAAATAAACAAAAAATATATAAACGTGATTTGATCGGCTGACACGGTGAAATTTGACCGGAAATACTTTTTGTGATTGTTACGATACAATATGTTTGCGCGCATATAGTCCGCAGTTCAATTATGTTAAGTTTAATGATAGATTGTATAGATTCAGTTTTTAAATAATTTGATTTATTTTTTTTTGGTCTTGAAGTTGTTGCCGAAAAAACCCTTTAAAAAGTATAACGAAGTCATTTTTTTTTAATTTTAGTTAGTGACTTTTTATATATGACCCATGTCCCTTCGGCAGCGTGTGCATCCAATTAAAGATTTTCTATTAAAGATGTGTTTTGGGAATAACACTAGGAACACATTTCTTAATGCATAAAAAATAATTTGCAATAACATCATGAAAGAAATGGGGGACAAGATAAATACCACGATTTACACAAACACGACCGGAAGTAAAACATCAGAAGAAACACTGGGTGACCTGTCACAGACACGATAAGGTCATAGAGTAAAAGGCTTGGTGTCAGATGTGGAAATGTACGAAAGAAAAGGTCAAATGTTACAGATATGCAATCATTCTAATACCACACGTTACCATACCAAATGTGAAGTTGATAAATGAAGCATGTAATTTGTTTCAACTTCAAGAGATATTTATGGAACCTTCAATTGAATAAATTAGCTATTAGTTTAAATTAAGTTCTATGAAACCAAGATGATAAACTATTAATGTACAAAGATGTGCTTTTTTTACAACAAGATTTATGTTAAGTCGTAAAAAGAATCATAGCTCTAAGAAGTATAAAGGGATAATCTATTGTAATAAACCGTGATACACAGTTGACACCATATGTCTGTTTTGTAGAGAACATGCCATATATCCCGAGGAGACAGCCGCCTGACAATAGACTTAACCCGAGAGGTGACAGGTTCTCGACACGAGCCTAGGGCCAGATGTATCAGTCAGTATTACATATTACTAGTATATTTACATGAAACACGGATATCGTTCGTTGTATTTATATTTAACTCATATTATTGAAATACATACATATATTTCTTAATTTGTTAAATGAAAAATTTTGAAATAATAAAGATGTTTAATTATTTGTTAAACGTATAAATTATTCTCAATTGAAATTCTCTCCAAGGTAACTTGATCCTCAGAAACAAATATACATATCAATTTTGAAATATTTAATGGTCAATATGTTTTTGTTATCACAGCCTCATTTCTTCATTAAGTTATAGGCCATTAAACGTTCCATTTCAAAGAAAATAAATTCATATTTTTTTTATATTTCTATAGATTCAAATTTTTATACGAAGAATGGAATAATTTAATAATCTTCCAATAGAGATCTTTCAGCCATTCAGGAGCAGTTTATTTATAAATTATTTAATAAAAACAAGTATAATTAATTTCGAATATCAATTGTATTAATATGCACAATTTTGCTTTTTAGAGAGGGACTTTCATTTCATCATAATTCTAAATCGACCTCATGCCTCTGACGAGAAAAAGGAATATCATTTCCTTTGTAATATTCCTGATTATTTCAGGAATTCTACATATGTCCGTCATTATGAGATACTACAGTTCTGACGATGTCAGTGTGGATCTGAACACTTCAGTGACCGTCACGTGAGCGGTCAGTTGGTCAGTTGGTCTGGTCATAAATGTCATTATCTGTCACTCAGGGGTAACCCCTTGACCACTGTAGAACATAATGAATCCATCCAGATACAAGTAGGGTAAAGTCTACTTCAGTTTTATAGGGATGACAGGTATAAAGCTAATATTGTATGGTGACAGGTATAAAGCCAATATTGTGTGGTGACGGATATAAAGCCAATATTGTGTGGTGACAGATATAAAGCCAATATTGTGTGGTGACAGATATAAAGCCAATATTGTGTGGTGACAGATATAAAGCCAATATTGTTTTCGATTTTCCTATCATGAAATTTCCCTTCTTGATAGTAACATCCATGCTTTTGCGACCTATGATGTACCGGTACTATAAACATAGGGATATATAGCATTATGTTGATATGCAAGGTTCAGTGATTTATACATTAAGATATATATTGAAAATGGCACATTGTATAGTTTATTTCATCAACATCTATTATCAGGACCTATTTGTTTATCTAAAGTATCCATTAAAAATTTAATTATAAAAACATTCAATTTACTTTTCTATCTTTTTTTATATCTAAAGTATTAGAGAATACCAAAGCGTCACCAAAACCATAATCCGAACTCAAAATCGATTAATGTATGGGCAAATATGAACATAGGGGACAGATTTATATGGAGACTATTTTTTTTGTCGCTTAAGTATCTTTCTTTCTTTATTGATTTAAACAGTATTTTATTTTATACATATACATATACAGATACATATACAGTGATAAAAACAAATACATAGTTAGAAGGATCTTGCGACAAGACATATAGTCTTATTTGAGGCCATCTCCTTTCATCATCAAAACAGTCAACATAATTCTTTATTGGTATAGGTTATTTTCTAATGATGTTATTTCTTTGTTGACAATTTCATCTTTTTTTATTTTTTCTTTATGATTCATTAATTATTCTAAAAGGGGGTTTATTCAGTACGGATAGTATATAAACATTTCATTTATTCACCACAAGACGCTCCTTCAAAAAGCCATGTTACCAGTACGAACTACTAATATCTCTCTTTGACCTTTAGGTGAGACTACTACGAGTCTAACAGGCAACAAGAACAAAGAATTTACCAGACAATGCAAATGTATATTGCTTCATAACGAACTAGTTTTTTTCTTGCCTATATATGACTCAAGGTGTAAGTATTCTTACCACCAACGCTGTGACGAACGTAAACTCGATGTAGTCATATTTACTGCTGGTTAATTCCCTATAAACTGTTAGTTTTACATCGTCGTAAAAGAACAGTGTTGACGAGAAACACACTTACAGGATAAAAATAGCACAGACATATTTATGTTGATAAATGGAAAAGGTGTTTGACACCAATATTATCCATAAAAATACGCAATGTCTAGAATAACATGTTTTCGGCGAATAGTGCTTTAACCAGTGAAGTTTCATTTAAAATCCATGCCAAATTATCCATATAAAGTTGGGAATGGACGAGTTTTCTTTCATTTCAAAAACAAGACTCGCTTAATTTAGTTACCCGCTTAAACCCCTATTCTCATTTTTATGTTTGTTGTTAAAAATGTTAAAATGTTAAACGCCTATTTATTTTACTATAATCATGAAACAAGTTATCGAACTTATATTAATCAGTCTCGTTGGCCCGGATGTTAGCGCGCTAGGGGTATTATTGTTGGAGGAAAGCGGAGTACCCGGAGAAAACCGACGTGGTCGCGCAGGTGACCCTAATACCTTTTCATGTCCGGTCGGGGAATTGAACCCCGGCCGCCTTGGTGAAAGGCAAGTGTCCTATCCACTGCGCCACCCGACCACCCATGGTGTCCATAATGATTCATTCTCGCATTCAGTGTTAAAATAGCTGATTATAAATAAGGCAACAAATTACCAATTATGTTTGAATATTTTTGTATAATGCACTGTTATATTTTGTATTTCTATGCATTCGAAAAACATTTGAAAAGAAGAATTTTTCATTAAAAATTTTGTTTCACCAAAACATATTTTTTTTGTGTGTGAAAATTAATTAAACTCGATAAAAATAATTTACAAAAAAATCTTCACTGAATGATTTTAATGTCTATAAAACGAAAATTGGTATTTTTAGTATCGTGTTTGAGAGTCGATATACATCAGTGTAAAGAATCAATAGAAATATATATCTGGAAAACTTATTTCACTAAAACAAATCGCTGTTTTTTGGTTACACGCACAAAACGAGCGGTTGGGCGCAACAGCATTACAAAAACAACATCCTTAGTTTTGCTTTTACAGGAATCTGATTTCTATAATTGCTGACAACAAAACGTGCATTCATTGACAGTGTTTCTGTTATTTTAACAGATTTCGTTGTAAAGTCGATTAATTATCGTCATCTTAATCTCATCGATAAATATCCTGTATCTTTGTGTGATATGAAGATGGACATTTTTGAGTATGCTCATTAGTGTGCTTACTTGTTGTAATTGACACTGATGACTCTGTTTTCATTTTGAGAACTTGGATGTGACAAGGATTTACAGGGCGGGTGACGTCGATGAAGAAGAAGACGCTTACTCTTCCGGAACACCTGGTCCTATTATCTTGTACTTTCACAAGGGTCTCAATGTAAAACTGTTCCTTTGTTCATATATTGCTCCTAGTTGAATCGATTTTGAGTTCGGATTATGATTTTGTTAACGCTTCGGTATTCTCTAAAAATGATTGATAGGGAGATCAAAGAAGACCTCACGAAATGAAAGGAGATATCGGTCACCATTAAAACATCTCTTATAGGAAACTAATTAATATAAATTTAGAATACATATTTCATGATAAATGATTGCCAATGGTTATTGTTTCATGCACTACACCCTTCTGCTTCTACATTAGTTGGCCACTAGCATCACTGAAGAGTCCTCGGAGGACGAAACCGCTGTGTAAATTAATTACTTTTTCGGCATAATGTATCCATTACTAAACTTAAATGATGCAACATGTGTGTATGTTACGTTATGTTTATAGCATAATGGTTAATATTTATAATAGATATACATATATAATGATTAATGATCGACAATGGTCATTGTTTCATCCGACTGTATACAGTCTGTTGCCAGCCTTTACCGCCCCCGTGGTAATCCACCAATTTAGATTCACTTAAGGAAATGTCAGGGTGTCACTGACTTACACGGTAAAGCTATTACGATATGACATGAATACATTTTAACATTATTACCACAGCGTGTATTTCGGGGAGGGGTGCTCCTGTTGCCGTTGTCAATGAAAACGACACTTTGTGTAAGCATGAAGAAATTTCAACTTTTTATGCGAAGGAAAGCATTGTTTAAACAAATGAGACTTTGGGACGATTTAGGCTTAGGTCTATAGCAGTAAAAACATGAAACGGGTTGAAATGGTTCAGTGCATGCAACGTAATAGGATATATTTGCATCGGAGATCTTTATTTTATTCATATTTTGCCCCTGGTTTAATCAATATTGAGTTCGGATCATGATTTTGTTAACGCTTCGGTAATCTCTATTTTTTAAAATGATATCTTTGTAAACTGTAAACAATTTGAATAGCAGCACAACCAAATCTTAACATGCTTCTGTTTTTAGATATCAAAATATCTATAATGAAAAAGATTTTGCAATTGTCATGTTCTGATTTTTTGCAGAAAACATGAAATGTATACTTTGGACACACACAACTTAGAAAGTTATGTAGTTTTAAAAAGTATATACAAATCCTCTTAAAGCATAAACCTGGTGCATCCCCCTAGAACACAAACCTGGTGTACTTTAAACTGTCACGCTAATGTAACGCCATGCACCACCTTTTGCATCGGTTACAACACAGTCTCGTTACGTGCATCGTGAAATGAGACACGTGTCGTCGTTAATGAGTCCACTGTGACCTTGAGCTAGCATGTTTATTGCCAACCTTAGTAACGGGATTCTCGACAGAAATTATATAACACGGGGCATGGTAACATGTAGTGGTATGTGATTTAGGTGAACAATCTTTCTTTATGCGCTTGATAAAATAACGAGCTAGAATAACATTAACAGTTAGGATGAATATAATTTGGTTTGCAACTAGATTTTTACAAGTGCAGTCACACTTGTGTGTGTGTTGTTACGTTTTTATGATGCAGTGTAATGCGTTTTTCGGCATACTGTATCTTTACTAGATTTAAAACGTGCAGCATGTTTGTGCGTTACGTCATCTTTCGCGATACAAGGTGGTAGACTCTGCTGGTAAATATTTTAATCTCTGAGGTTTGCAGTAACCTTGATGACCGCACTTTTTGTTACTAATATGGTTTATAATATACATATCTAATTCGTTATCAATTTGAAATTTAGCTGTACTACTCGAATGTCTAAAATCCCCTGAAGAAGTTAATTTTATTAATCCCTCTTACTGTTTCAAAACAAAACTAGTCTACTCAATCAATCGTTTTGAAATCCCGTAGAGAAGGAGTTTCGTTAATCTTACTTTTCCGGAACATTTGATCGTATTATCTTGTACTTTTTCAAGGGTCTACGTGAAAATTGTTTTTGGTTAACATTTTGTCCAGTTTTAATCAATTTCGAGATATGATAATCTTTTTTTTATTGACGCTTTGGTTTTCTCTGATCTTTATGTACCCCTCTTTCCATTTCAGAGTAGTTTAAAACAATGTGGGCTTATGGGCTTGGCCTCTAGTACCACATCCCAAAAAATATGTAACAACTTTATGATGCTGAGTTATTCATGTTTGACATAATGTATCAATTATTAAATTCTATAGGGTGCAGGACATTTTTTTATACCAAAATACATATTCTTACACGGATATTGGTAAAATTATACATTGAAAATAATAAGGGCGACGCCGAGATGTGCTCGAAGGATTGGCAGCAATATTTATCCATGTAGAGACAAAAAACGAAGTTATGGGCGTACGGTCTTTATACATAAACAAACCAGATTCAGCGATAATAATATGACAAAAAAAAACCCAGTCCGGTCAAGGTTTGATTGATCAGCCGATTAAGCGGTAACCGTTATGGATGTTTGATTGTCTTCAGGTGCGGATCTGTCGTGTGTTTTGATAGTCAACCCGTCCAAGACCTTTTTGATGATCGTCACAATCTTAATACGGCCTATACCTATTGTACTTTCCCCAATAAACAATTGTAGGTTACAATAACTACAATTTGTTTTAGAAATAATACCTTTATACAGTAAAAATGTTAAATTCTAGGATCACTGACGAGTCCTAGAAGGACGAAACAACAGTTTAATGCAGTGTATAAAATATTTTTGGCACACTGTATCTACTACTAAATTTTAAAAGTGCAGCACATCTGTTGCTGCTTTAATGTGTTAAAACAGTTATTGTAGAAAATAATCAGTTTATACAGTAACAGGGGGGTTATCAACATTTTTTGAGCTGAAGGAATATAATACAATGCCGTTTCTAGAAGAAGAAAAATCTATCAATGTTTATAGACCTTAATTGCTAATGATACTGAGCTTATAATAATGAAAGTAATAATAAATGTATAAAAAAAGAAATAAATATATGGATTATTGTATCTAAAATATATATATATTCGTTACATGAAACAATGAACTGTAGTTACTATTTTTGTTAAAATCTGAGTTTGCATCAGCGATACTCCTTAAATAATCCCCAACATTAAAACATTTAAGCTTACAACTCACCAAAACTGTTCCACTGGGATAATCCATCTTCAATTAGGTTCAGCTAGGTTAACAAATTAGAGTTATCCAAGAAACTTATAAGGAAAACTGTATCAGAATGTTTTGACTGGCTACCATCCCAGACGACAGCGATAACCTCCGGAGCCAGCAGACGGAGAGATATGAGACGGAACGTGACGGGTCCGGCAGGTATCTATCGCTAGGTAGCACACCTGTCTGCATGCATACGAAGGTGTTCAAACGTAGCCAATAAAACGGTCGCCGTACAGGTAAGTCCAGAAGTTACCTGTCCCTTTTTGCAGGTGAGAGGTACAATAAAATCACTCAGCCCTATCCGGTAAATGTATTTATGGGTGAACGTGTATAATATATGTGCTAAGCTATAGAGTGTGACAGAAGAAATCACTCATGTATGACCAGAAATTTTTGCTGACCATGTAATGTTACGGTGACGTGAGTACAGATGGTTACCGTCATCTCGTCATGTTATTTTCTCTGACAGAACATCATTATGCTAAGTGACAGTATGCATTGTCATGAATTCTTTAAAATAATGTTTCTTATGATTAATTCAATTTGTAGTTTCAATTTATTTTCTTTTTTCGCTATATCAATAGTTTTTTTTTTATTTCCGAATAAATTTGATAAAAATTCGGCTAATATATTCTGCATTACCTTTTAAATGAGCCGATTCACTTGAAGGGATTAGAATATTTCTGTATTGAGACAAATATACACGTTAATTAAAATAGAAACAAAAACGATATCTACGATTTTTGAATGCATTATCATTATAGATTATAAAATGAACATTTGAAAAATAAAAACAAAATTATTCTTTCATCATCGTCAATTTTGAATTAACGTGTGGTTGACTTGAGTTTTAGTTCGTTTCCATGGCGCCTATTAAACAAATGTTTAATGAAAATAAAATATATGTATGTAACAATCTGAGTTTAAAGGGAAAAAACTTGTGTCAATAAGGGATGACGTAACACACACATATGCTGCACCTTTCATATTTAGTAATAGATACAATATGCCGAAAAATGAATTAAACTGCACCATACAGCTGTATCGGCCTCCTAGGACTCTTCAGTGATGCTATGGGCCAAAAGGAGGGAATCCAAAATTTCTAAACTTATGTAGAAGCAGAAGGGTTAGATGCGTAAAGCCCCTTTAATTTATGAATTAAGAAGTAACATTCAACTAGTTCTGTATAATTTCAAATCGTGTACTACGAAAATGTGTATAGTATGTACCGTGCCACTACTCAAATGAGATTAATTGTGGCTATAAAGGCTCCAGCAAACCTCGGAGACTAAAAACTCCACCAGCAGAGTCTGCCACCCCCTATCATTAAAGATGACGTAACATACACATCATTATGCTGCAACTTTTAAATTTATAAAAAGATAAATCATATCTATAAGACTGATGTATCTGACATTGGATTTATTATAATCATTAATCATATATATGATAAAAACGAATAATTAGGTTCTTAATATGTATGCATACATTAGTATTTAATGATTTAATTTAAAAGGAATCTTAACTATTCTGAATGACTTATATTTCATTAGCTTTATCTGTTAAACTGGATTCTCTCGAACAAACTTTCCAATTGTGCTAACTCTTATTCAATACCTAAGGGGCCGCATATATCATTTTTTCGTGACAAATGCAATGGAAATATATGTTAATATAACATATAATGGACTATTAATGCTGGCTTTTAATATTCGCGATTTATACACAAATACAGAAAGCTTAAGTTACACGCATTATATTTTCGGCGATCTACAAATGTAAAAACACCAGACATTACCAAAGCGTCAACAAAACCATAATCAGAACTCAAAATCGATTAAAGCAGTGCCAAAATATGAACAAAGAACGGGTTTACACGGACACTCGAATAAATAACAAGAGAATAAGACCAGGTGTTCCGGAATAGTGAGTAAGAATAAGTAGCGACCGGACATGCTGCTTATAAAGTGTTAGATTGTCACAAAAATACGCTCTATTACAAGGTACTGACACATAATAAGTAAGTGCATTTTGTTAAAACAAATCATCAACAACATTATTAAATGTGTGATGGAAATTTTATTTTACATAAGTAACCATTGTATATATCATTGTCACAATCACAAGCACGCATGTTCATGGCATGGTTCTGCGGATAATATTTTTCATAATCACGTAATTGACCCACTAATTCGCAAATAAGTATACTATCCTCGCGAAAATATCCTGTTCGCGCTATTTGTTAAAGTATATAATATAACTTTTAAAAGTTACATTTGTTGTTCTCGTTATTGCCGAAAACTACCATTGAAATAACACTGTTCAAGTATCAAACACATTATTTGAAAATAATATTTTATCTCCATATAATCTATTTATAAGTTAAAGCGCAAAACATAGGAAACAGCCAAGTAACAATTCAAGTTGAATTGACCAATCCTTCACATAAAATATAATCCTGTGACTGTGGATGCGTTCAGTCCTAAAGAATTTTTTGAGGCTTGCAGTATTCCTCCTGTGATAAATATTTAAAGAAAACATACCATATAATGTTGTGACGCACGATCCGCAATAACTAGAAGCCCAATCTGATTAAAATACAAATTCTCACTACAGTAATAGTGAGGATCTATATTTTAATCAGATTGCTAGAAGCCTCGTAAGACATTTGGTTTACAGTAACCGTTTGAAATATGTTATCAATACGAATATAGTTAGGATAATGTAAGTGTAAGACAACACTTATGTCGGTTTAAAACTAACATGTATATCAATCACATTGATATTCATTTTGAGAATGATGCTTATGTTCTCACTTTGAGGCCGTTACATTTTCTTTGTTCTGACCTGGATTTACAAGGCGGATGTTATCTATGAATAAGAAAACGCTTACTCTTCCGGAACACATGGTCTTGTTATCTTTTTTAATAGTCATCATGTAAATCTTTCCTTAATTTATATTATGTCGTGTTTATTTATGTTATTTATATTAAGTTCGGATTATGGTTTTGTTGACTCTTCGGTATTGTCTATTTTTTTTCAATTTGTTACTGCATGACCTTGACATGATATCAGACTACCAACCCTCGTAACATGTTTTTGACAAAGGGCTTTCAGTGGTGGCTTAGTGACTTTCGGAAGAGAACGAGAAATTGATGAGTCAAGAAACACATATCTGTCAAATTGTAATCATAAAAAGCTGTACCATTCTTATAGAATGTGACATCATTTGTGACATAAATGCGCTGAAGCAACTTATTTGCATCTCACATTTGTAGTTATTGCCATTAAACTAAGATGTTAATATTAATTTACATTTACTTACTGTTATATGCAGTAAGGTGTTGAATGCCTTATCGCTGTTTTGCTTACATATAATCATTCATCCTATCCAGTAACATAAATACCAGGTAAGTCATACATTGCGAAATCCTTAATTTTCGTTGTTTGTTTTTTCGTTGACTTCGAAATATTGGAAATGAGTACTTTCAGATTATTAGAAAAATGACATTCACGATTTATTTAGTCGCAACATTAGAAATACCAGGTAACCAGTCTTTCAATAATACGGTGAGCGAATATTTAGATTAAATAAATTGTACGTGCTGCCCCCATAGCATGATCGCAAAAGGCGACTAAATTGGGAGTTTTTGCATTATGGGAGTGGAACGACTGGTTCGCCCGTTGTCAGTATAATGTGACAGGGTGGGTGATCCGGACTATCACAAGAAGGCCTATACGAACATCCTGCGGCCTCCCAAATGCACACGCTCTCAGCACCTACACCTACATCGCATACGCCTGGAGGCCTTCCTTAAATGACCCTAGCTGTTGATAGGACGTAAAAACAATCAAGCAAACCAATCTTTTTAAACGACTTCATAATATCTCCCTTTGACGCTACTTTTATTTTGGTTTTTTAATCGAAAAGAAAACAAAACAAACAAAGAAGGGGAAAAAGTACGATATTAGAAAAAAGGGAAAAAGTATTATAAAAAAAACCTATAAGACAGGCTTTAAAAACATGAATTTTGTAAAAGTACAAGGGAGAATAATCATCAGGGATAATGAACGTCAAAAATCGTTTAACTAATCTCGTCACTTTTATTGTTAGCTGACCGTTATTGCCAACCCACTGGACGTTAATGTCAATATAATTGCTATTGCGTGGACTTGATATAATATTTTTTTTTTAAATCAAGAACATGATGGTATTAAAGTTCTTATTAAATATGCTCTCTACAGGCGTGTCGTTGACATTTAAAACTCTTAACCACACAATGATTGAAGCAGCCGACATTCCTAATGCTATTAATATTAAACACGGTATATGCATACTATAACTGACTTCATGATAGGACGTGCCAATGGGCTGTTTCAAAATTAAATTAAACTCGCCAAAAGGTCGAAATGTTTCATAGGGATGATGTACTGGAACGAAAACGTCACATGAGTTTAAAAATAAATAATTATTTACATAAAGCGTGGATAACGTTAATGTCATTAGTGTGCAAACAACACCTGACAGACACCTGTCCAAGTCACCCACGATGTTAGACGGGGCGGTACAAAGGGACACAACTCCAATCGAAAATGCTGATTACTTTCCAACAAACGCAATGCATTATTAAATATACAGTAATATACATCCTGTTGTTATTTTTATGTTTAATTTTACATTAAAGTGAAGTTGATTTAACCGGTTGAATGGTCTCAGCAGTGGTACATATAGTGTTTGTTGGTGCTGTTGGGCCGTTAGCAAGGCGTGTTCATTCGTTTGTTTGTTGGGCCACCAGCAAGGTTTGTTTAGAGGAAATGAGTTTGGCATATACTTTCAAAGATGACGTAACACACACATATGCTGCACCTTATAGTAATAGATACAGTATGCCGAAAAAATGAATTAAACTGCATCATACAGCTGTTTCGTCCTCCTTTTAAACTAATGTAGAAGCAGACGGGTCAGGTGCGTAAAGCCCCTTTAATTTATGAATTTAGAAGATGCGGTTTGGACCACTGATAAGTCATCAAAACTTTATTATCAAGATGCTACTAGGTATATGAATTAAATGAAATAGGTAACCTTTTGAGCCAGGATATTGATTACAAAAATATCATTGGTCTACTGAAAAATGTTACCACCAATTGTCGAAGAATTTATTCATCGGATTTGCTGTTTATAATTTAATATAATATAATAATTCTGGACGCAGGCCAATGCCTAATTATCAAGATCGCATGTTTAGTCAGACTCTAAGCTGATACCACGACAGTGAATAAACTCAATATAGTTATGTAATACTATTTTGCCAATAACATTTATATCGTTTAGAGCCATAAATATTTTGCAGTGAATGATTTTCCCTTCCTATGACAATTCACTACAACACCACCAGTTTGTCCTACAATGATTAAGAAAGAATTGACGCTTCGGCATTCTCTGATTTTTTAAAATAAGTTACATTTCATTATTAAAAATTTTAGTATTTTTGGCAATTAATTAATCGATTCGAATATCAAAAGAACAAAAATTAAATATTTTATATCCTTATGCGATATGACAATAAGACGTTTTTGAGTAAACTCATTATTGTGATTGCGAATGTTGACTCGGTCAAACTTTGAGGACGTTTATTGTAAATATTTCCCTTGTTCAGATTTTGTTTATATATTCGGAGTTCGGGTTATTGTTGACGCTTCGGTATTCTCTGAATTTTTTTTCAAACGACAGGTATTAAAAAGTTATCATAAATAGAAATCTAAAGGATATTGAGTAATCCTAATGCTTTAAGGATCGATGATTGGCTATTTTATCTATCGGATATGATCCTGCCGACTCCAACACGATGTTTGTCACCGATATCTCGTGATGTGGACCTACAGTAGGATATTGACCAATATTTATCAAGAGCATTTAAAATTATCCACTGGTACATATGAAATCGGTTCAAATTATGCAGACGACCAAATAAAAAGTTATTCAATGAAAGCAAAGTGAGTTTTAGTTTTTTTTTTACCGAATCGTTCTGAGTAAGGCATCATAAGGCCTGATTTTTCAAACATTTATTGAGTATTCATGGATGTTACCTGCTGATTATTCAAGGAGTGAATATCTGTTGAACGGTCATTTTATAATCATCAACAATGAGTCATTGAGAAGGAAGATCCATCAGTCGTTTATTAGTATATAGCACGCTCGCTAACATTTATCTTAAATAAAGACATGGAATTCTCATAGCATTCACAGATTTATCTCCCTTGTTACCTGTTCTCGATCTCCCTGACATCCTTACAGGTGGTGGGGGGGGGGGGATATCTGTCATTCCCTTAGGTTCGACAGAACGCACATTTCGTGGGAATGTTGATGATGGCGCGATGTATACGGTTCACAGCATGTTTTCAATTTTTACTGGTTTTTGGCAAGCATGGGAGAAACAAATATTACATTATGGATATCGCAACTCTCATATAAGAGTTTGGCTGTCCAACACTCGGCAAGTCGCATACTAACCATTTAAAGGCCCAATAAACGTAACTTTCGGTAATAATTTTAGCGAAAATCAAGCCTTTATAAACTTATTATATTTATATATATTCTGTTAAAAATGACTGATATCAGCAATATTCAAGATGTTTTCTTACGTAGTTATTGGCACAGCAATAGTTAGAACTCGGTATTTGTAAACATGCATCCATTTTGAACTGTCGTCTTACTTCGGCTTGTTGTTAAAGTGGTCAACACCTAAATTATTTAGAATTTTTTTGGAATTTTCTGTCGAAAGTTTCTTGGTAGTTACCGCTCAGGGCCCAGTTGTTCAAAAGGTGATTAGCTTACTCAGTTATTACTGCAAACTTAAATTATCCTGTAACTTTAAAATGAAACCATAGATAGGAATAGAAAATATGAAATGGTGTCCATTAACATGCAAAATTTGCAGATTTTATCTTGTATATTGAAAGAATTATTAAAGTTTGAAAAATGTCGTTATATAGTTATTAAGCTAATCACCCTTTGAACAACTGGGCCCAGGAGTACTTCGTTTAGCCTTATTTTTGCATAGTTATCAACTGGAATTTTTTTCAGAATTTTTCAGAATCACTAAACATACCCTTAAAATACGGATATTTGACGTTTAAAGTCTTACACTCGGTTTGAAGTATCCCTGTCGTCGGAACAGATCCGTGTTAGATTATTTTAATCCCTCGCACCTCCGTGTACGTTGGTGGCGGGGATACATACCCCAATATCTGTTATGTAAACTTACCGAATCTGTTACCTACTGAGATATATAAACACGTTCATTTCAATGTTATTCTAAACATTTCTAAACATGACACAGTACGTGGAAAACATGCTGTGTTGCAGTTAACAACCTAGATATCAAAGGAGTTCCACATGTCAAACTCCACGGATGTTTGACGTAACAAAACTACATTTCAAATAAGAATGAAATTGTTCACTCTTTGATATGAATTATAAAAAAATGACATTTATAACTATACATGACATTGTATTTGAATAATACACGAACACTTCATAAGCGTGGTTTATTGTTTTGTAGAAAGGCCACCGTGTGGCTTAAATTCCTATCTAACATGTTCACAAAAATACCTTTTTCTGTCTCTCACAATGTTTTTTTTATTATTTTCCCCTGCATTTTTTAACATACATATGCAGTTTTGTTTAAGAGATACAACAAAATACAAAATATGTTTTTGTGAGACATAAAGCCTGGAATTGACTCCCGATAACAGACAAAGTAATAATGGTATGTTGCAGTGAGGACAAAATCGTAAATCGAGCTCAAAATGTATTTCTATAAACCACTCTATAAAACGACCAAAGGAAACATTTATTTGATCAAAATATAAAACAAGGATAAGAAGATTACAAGTTCTAGAACGATATGCGCCTGTCTAAAACCAGACATCTGACGTGAAAAATGAACTTGATGAGCTTTTGGGAAATACCACAGCACAAAACACATTGATTGGAAGAAATTGCGACTGCAGTAGGTGTTAATGGTAACAAGTGGGACATGTTCAGCTTCATTTGAAGTATAAATCAGAATATTTTCGAGACTAGCATGATATGAATGAATGTAATTAAACGTGAAAGACACTGCCTTAAATTACGAACGAATTGTGTATAATACAATGCCAATGATAATCGGCTGTTGTCTCACCAGTGTATTCAACTTATCGTTATTGAAATAACTTCGGTTATCTCAGGCAGATTATAAATTGTCATCAGTAGAAGTATCCAGCTAAGATGGCCACACAGACGTGACACGACCTGCTTTGTTGAAGGAGCTACCTGATGGGGTTGTCATGACACCCCTATCAACTGGTATCAGGATGTTTATATTTAGAGTGGAAGAACAACAAACCATCCTATGATTTCTGTAAGATAGTTAGTGTTAAAGACAGTCCATTGACGTATAGGACACAACTGCTACAACATAATGGCGATTCTGTTCTTGTTTTTCGTTTACAGTGTTCTTTTACAAGGTAAGTAATGCAGGTCTTACTGAAGGACATTTTGTCAAAGTAGAATTAGAACATCATACTGAAAAAATTGCCCTAACCATGTAATATTTTAAATGAAGACTTTAAATTAAAACAATTCGGCAACTTAATATTTCGAATTTAAACACTATTTTGATTAGTATTATGATAGTTTGAATGTTTATTGATTGTTTGATAGATTATTTGTATGAGGTTTTACTTCACCTTAACAGCCTAAGTCATACACAGTGTAATGGATACACTAGCCAAGAAAAAGAGTAAGACCTAAGAGTAGAAGTTATAAATATTGCAAATATTGCAAATTCCAATGAGGACAATTTGATCATTTTGGTCCGTCCGATTTTCCCCTCAGAGGATGACATTAAAGAACCGCCTACACCTATCCCGAACCCCAATCCCGATTGATTCCATAAAGGAGCCATACGAGCTACGCGTACTATTTATTACATGAAAGGCATCTTGATTCAGCAAAGTCATTCGTTCTACCATCATGCCGGGTGATGATGTAGAGTGGCACTCTTGGAAGTTTTTTTTAAAATTAGTCTTCAGGGTTGATTGAATTTTCATATGTATGCTTTCGTATAAATTTTACTAGCAGGTGTTCACTCACAAAAAAAAAAAACCCCAATAAAAACAGTTGTTTTTGTTTTTAAAACATCCTTTTGAATTACACTATTCTGACGCAGGTTTCCAGGCAGATCCCGATCCGTGTGATACAGCTGAAATCCTCCATAGTCACCAGAACAGGGGAACTCATTGTCCAATCACTAGGTATAACGAGGTGTGTGACAGATACGCTATCGACGAATCTGTTTGGTACAAAGTACCAGGCCCACCTAGGAGTGAGAGACAATATCTGGATATGGCAACTTTCCCAGTCGAGTTGAACACCTGTGGAACCTCATTCCCAATCTGGCTGAATGGTGAGTTTTTGTATCATTACAATAAAATAAATACACTAACTGCTTTGTAATACACAAGGATCTTATATGAGCGCCAATGTAAATATGGAATTTATGAAACGAGTTTAATAAATTGTTGTATAACGAGCCTTTAAGCAAGCAACAAATAAAAAATCAGGGAATACAAAACCGTCAACAAAATCATGATCCGAAGTCAAAATAGATTAAATTAGGGGCAAAATATGACCAAAAAAAAGAAATTTAGGGCCTTGAAAAGGTACAAGAGAATAAGACCAGGTGTTCCGGTAGATTAAGCATCTTCTGCTTCATCGGCGATATCAGTCATGTAAACATACAATGTATATCATATCTAAGTAAATGCTAAATATTACATTATTTAACAAGGTTCATTTTAAGGATGACGTAACACACACATATGCTGCACCTCTTAAATTTTGTAATAGATACAGTATGCCGAAAAAATGAATTGAACTGCATCATACAGCTGTTACGTCCTCCTAGTACTCTTCAGTGATGCTAGGGGCCAAAAGGTAGGAATCCAAAATTTCTAAACTAATGTAGAAGCCGAAGGGTCAGGTGCGTAAAGACCCTTTAATTTATGAATTTAGAAGTAAAATTAAACTAGTTCTGTATAATAATTTAGAAGTAAAATTAAACTAGTTCTGTATAATTTCAAATCGTGTACTACGAAAATGTGTATATTATGTACCGTGCCACTACTCAATTGAGATTAACTGTGGCTATGGAGGCTCCAGCAAACCTCGGGGACTAAAACATCCACCAGCAGAGTCTGCCAACCCCTATCATAAAGATGACGCAACACACACATATGCTGTACCTCTTAAATTTTATAATAGATACAGTGTGCCGAAAAAATGAAAATTCTTTTTTAATGACACGTTATATACAGAGTGTCCCAAAAATCATGTCCCGACTTTGACAGGTAATAACTTTTGTAATACTAAACTTTTGTTTTAAATTAAAAATGCTTTGGAAGGCAGGAGTATCATGATTTAACTTAATTGGGAGCACATGTACTGATTACATCATCAGTACGTGTGATGACGTCATAATAGAAATAATGACGTCATCGATGATGTCACAATTCAGTGACTTTCCAGCAACATGAAGATCCAGGCTGAAATTATTGAACTCTACTATGCGACCGGAAAATCCCCTACTTTAGTAAATGAAATGTTAAGAAAACGTCACCCAGGTATGCAGTCCATCTCCAGGAAGCAGATTTACAGAATTGTATCAAAATTTGAAGCTCATGGATGTGTCACCGATCGCAGGAAAGGAAGCAGTGGTAGACGGAGGAGCGCTAGGTGCGACGAGAACATCAGTCAAGTGAAGACCATCATAGAGGAAACACCACAGAGGTCCATCAGAAAGGTACTGTCTGACATGAACCAACATCCAAGTAAATCATCAGTGCAAAGGATTCTGAAATTCGATCTCAAATTGACACCATACAAAATATCTGTAATGCAACACCTGAAAGAAAGTGATATTGCGTCGAGATTAACATTCACGAACTGGGTGCTGGAACACGATGAAATTTTGGACAGTATGTGGTTCTCAGACGAGGCTCACTTCACATTGAGTGCCCAAGTGAACAAGCAGAACATGAGGGTTTTGGGGGACATCACAACGTGACTTTTATGAAGAAAAAACCTCTGCATAGTGACGAGATAACTGTATGGGCAGCTTTAAGCAGACATGGGATCATTGGACCCTTTTTCTATGAGTCGGCAGGCGAAACGGCTACTGTGACGTCAGATTGATACCTTCAAATCCTCAGTAAGAGGTTTATACCAGCACTGAGGAGAAAAGGACATGAACTAAATGGTGTGTGGTATAAGCAAGATGGGGCGGCACCCAACACACCAAATCGAGTGTTGACCTGGCTAGCAGACACTTTTGGCAATAGGCTGATATCGTTGCGTACTGACATTGAGTGGCCACCTCATTCTCCAGACTTCAACCCGTTCGATTTTTACCTTTGGGGCTACCTCAAGGACCGTGTTCACACTCCTCCTCCATCTAATCTCCAAGAACTCAAAACTGTCATCAGCAGGGAAATCAGGATCATCCGGCCAGACACATGCATCGAGAAAAGAAGGGCGGACACCTCGAACACATTCTTTGACTGAAATTATCAATTTTCTGAACAAATCGCAAAATTAGCGAAATGTCACTTTCTCGTGAATTTCAATATAAGATTAAGGTTCTAACAAAAAGATATTTTATAGGGTTGTTATATATCGTTGTACTAAGCAGATCATTATATTTCTTACATCGAATTCCTCCGTCTATTAAAACATTTTTTATAAAGCGTCAAACTCGGGACATGTTTTTTGGGACCAAAACAGTTGAGTCCTCTTTTTAACTTGGATGAGGTTGAAGTTAAAAGCTGGCCATGGGGAACACTATAGAAAAATAGTAAAAATACATGATGTGATGAAAACAATTTAACTTTGAGGATATGCAATGGGTTCTCGTTGCATATTAAATATAATCAACGAGTAGCAAAGATAGCAAAAATCGCGAATAATTTAGCACTAATGAACCATATTTTATTGCGATAAATGCGAAAAAATTCCTTTGATATTCAACAGAATGAACGTGAACAATTACGATATCATAGTTCTCCTTGGGTTCAACATTTTCGACCAAGTCTGACTTGCCTAGGTGACTTTCTACTTACTGTAACAATTAAAGTGATATCATTTATCTTGTTCCAGCTTACATTTATTTGCTTTTACAGGTACCCTCCCACGAGGAAATCATACCCAGGCGATACTGACTGCGTGTATGCGTGGCCTAAATAACAGTTGTCAGACCTCTTACAATATCACCGTGATGGACTGCCTTACACACCATATCTACAAACTCCGGCCTACAGACACCTGTTACTCGGCCTACTGCTTCGGTAAGTGTTTCTATCATAGTGACGTCATCATCGGCTAATTGCCGGATGTCAAGTCATACCTGTTACAGTATTTTTAGATATATTTTAGGATCACTACAATTTTTAAAAAATTAACTCCGGCACCAATACATGAATACATTAATAATATTATCTTGGTAGCTTGGATAAGATGGTTAGATAGAACGTTTTAAGGAAAATATGAATATAATTGTATAATTATAAAATACCAATATTCTCTTGGTAGTTTGGATAAGATGGTTAGATAGAACGTTTTAAGGAAAATATGAATATAATTGTACAATTATAAAATACCAATATTCTCTTGGTAGTTTGGATAAGATGGTTAGATAGAACGTTTTAAGGAAAATATGAATATAATTGTACAATTATAAAATATAATATTCTCTTGGTAGTTTGGTTAAGATGGTTAGATAGAACATTTTAAGGAAAATGTGTGTATAATTGTACAAGTATAAAATAGATATATGCATAACCGTTTGATGCACTTTCAAATGGTAAAACTGTTTTATAGAACACAAAATCTATGAAGGATTAAATGGAGAAAACATGTTTTTCAGTATTAAAGTATAACCTTAATGGTGAAATTTCCTCTTATTTTGGACCTTGACTGTCAACATTACGAGTTGTCGAATTGGCTTTTATACTTACTTGTTGATTACATTTTCACCTTGCTCTTACTCTGTCAGGTAACGATGTATGTCGTGGTACAGCGCCTGTAACTACTCAGCATCCTGGATCTTCAACAGGTAACTGAAAGATGGCGTAACACACACATGATGCCTTTTTTAAAATTTAGTAATAAATACAGTATACCGAAAAAATGAATTACCCTACGTCATACAGCTGTTTCGTCCTTTTCGGACTCGTCAGTGATGTAACGGCCAAAAGGTAGGAATCGAAATTTTCTTAACTAATGTAGAAGCAAAAAGGTCAAGTGTTTAAAATATCTTTCGTCCTGTATAATTTCATATCGTATACTACGAAAGTGTGTATATTATGAACCATGCTACTACTCAAATGAGAAACTCATAAGTGAACACATTAACTCAAAACGTTCATCTTCATATCACTTAAATATACAGAATATTTCTCAAGGATGGCAACCATTAAACTTGCCCATAATTCTGATCAACCTGCGTCTCCCGAATTCTTGTATTGTTAGTTTGTTTGTCGGCTTCGATCACGAAAATCACAATATTTAGAGCAAGCCCTAGAATATCAAATCAACTGCGACATGTTAACACCATAGGTTGGAGAAGCAGGGATAATACTATCAAAAAAATGGAAAATTTACGATCGGAAAATTAAAAACGTCACGTTTATCACATAGTAGTAAGCTGTCCGTGTTGGTCGTAGTTTAAGTAGAGATCAAGGTAAGAAGAGTATGTTGTGTCCTTTATTTCAAGTTCAGAAGGGTAGGTTACAGCTAAAAGTGATATGTTGAAATGTAATATTGGCTATTCCCGGAAAAGTTATTCATGCTATCTCATATAACCTTAACAACGGACAACACAAATAATGATACCATATGCAGTTATAAGTATCACAGTATGTATATTTATCACTTATTCTGATTGGTCGATGTATCTTGGCAGTGCAGTGTTGTATCGTGTAAAAACAATTATTCTTTTGCTTTATCAAAAATGCAGAAATATTTATTAACTTTGACCTAAAACAGCACATTTCATTTTCAGTTTATACAACTGTACCGTTAAACCTCAAAAATGTTCCTTGCTATATCCCCCAAATACCTAAAACGCTCTCGTCAGGTGTCAATATTTATCAATAATGTTATTGATTATTTTGTACTGAGTGTTTTATCAAACAGCGGATCCGGGAGTGTCGGAGCCTTGCAATACCACACACAACCTACACAACGCGGGGGGTCGGGGTACACGGTGCTCTGGTGACGCAAACAACCAAATATGTGACCGGTACGCCATAGAAGATGTTTGGTACCACGTAACCAGTAGCGGGAAGGATTTGGAAATTGTGACAAAACCACCAGCCATCAGCATGTGTGGTACATCGTTCCCGATATGGATGAACGGTATTTACTTATTAAATAAGTAATCATAAATTTTACGTTTTAAGGATGTCAGTCCCGCTTCAAACAACACATTTTTAATACATATTAACATTCTTAATGACTATTGAGAAGTTTCTGAAGGATTAATCTGCTTAAAATGCATATCCATACTTTTGCTCCATTGCATAAGAGGTCACGTGTTGGTGACCTTTGTAAACTCTCTACTACACACTCAAGTAGAATTTGTCTAATTTATGACATTTGACGATTTCATCTGCAGCAAGTCACTCAATCACAACATTGCACATAAGCTTTTTGTGACGTAACGAACAAACATACAGCTATGGCTATGAAAGATTTTTGCCGGCAAGCATTTACATTCAAAACTTGATTGGCTGATGCAAAAGTTCGTTAAGATCTTATATAGTATACAGAAACTGCTGACAACCCTAAATAAATTCACTGATATAAACATTAAAAAAGGTCTACATTGGACATCTCCCTCCTAATGGGGATGGTTCACAAGCATGCTTTATATTACAATTACCATTATACAGTCTACTCTCCCTGGTTTCCTGGTGGATATCCCTCTATTGTAGTATTATCCATGCTAACTTCTTCACATTCAGAGCACAACTGTCTATCGTTTTTTTACGTTAATTCCCACAATGTATGGGTTTCTGATTCAATACATTTGTTTCACAGCTAGTGTCAAGTAGACAGCATATGTTGCAGTTTATTGCAGCAATACTAGGACACTAAAGATAAATAAAACATCTCTCTGACGGGAACTATTAAGAACTTTAAAATTAACGAACATCACAAAACATGCGAATCTTTAACCTGGAATAAATGTGTGTATTTAACTTTCATTAAACAAAGTTATGAGGCTTAGTCATAACTAGCTTTTGACTAAAATGTGAAGCGTAGTTTTGTATTTTACTGACATGAGAAACAAATAATGCAAAGTACTGTATTGATTTATGTTTTTTTTAATATATATATATTCTCTTGTGCTCCATGTTAATCTTTCCTTTGTTCCTTTTTTGCCTCTAGTTTAATCGATTTTGAGTTCGGATTATGGTTTTTTGACGCTTTGGTATTCGTTGATTTTTTATGTTTAAAAAAAAATCAGGGAATACCAAAGGGTCAACAAAACCATAATCAGAACTCAAAATCGATTAAACCAGGGGGAAATATGAACAAAGAAAATATTTACACAAAGACTCTGTAAAACGTACAAAAGAATAAGACCAGGTGTTCCGGAAGAGTAAACATATTCTGCTTTATTGACGACACCCGCCATGTAAATCTAGGTCAGATGGAAGTAAATGTCATGGCCTCTAAGTGAGGACAGAAGCATACTTTCCAATCTCAACAAGGAAGCCTACGAATATGCATATTCATAAACGTCACTCTTCATAATTATCATACTTCATAATTTTCGTTTTATACAGATGTTTTCCTGTTTCAGGAACTCACCCTACCAATGGTGCCACGGTAAACAGGACTGCATGTGAGAAGGGGATTGATGGATCTTGTTTACATCGTTACAATATTTCCGTGAAACACTGCGGTTCTTACTACGTCTACAGGCTGCAAAGTACCCTAGTTTGTGACGCGGCATATTGCTTTGGTAAGTACATCTTGTTACTAAAAAAATAGAGAATACCGAAGCGTCGACAAAACAACAATTCGAACTCAAGATTATTTACATGAACAACGGAAAGATTTACATGAAGACCATTATAAAAGTACAAGAGAATAAGACCAAGTGTTCCGGAAGAGTGAGCGTCTTCCATATTGAAGCTTTGAGGCCATTTGTCTTTTTATATATCGAAAGTGACAAATGTCCATGGCGTCGATGACAATAATTATGGATAAGGTCATGCATTTTCGGTACGCACGATGCACAATTGAGTGACATTATCGTTAGAATATGAAGATTGAACTTGGTTTTACATAAGGCGGTCAATTGTTATCTGATTATTGAACAGATAAAATATTTATAACTATGTTTGAGAATATTTGTATTTACGTATACATCAAATAATAAAAAACAAAAAATCAGAGAATACCAAAGTGTAAACAAAAATCCAATCGGAACTCAAAATCGATAAAACTAGGGGCAAAATATGAACATAGGAAAGATTTATACGATTATAAGGAGACCCTTGATAAAGTACAAGAGAAGAAGGCCAGGTGTTCCGGAAGAGTAAGCGTCTTCAGCTTCGTTGACGACACCCACCATGTAAATTATGTCGAATCCAAGTAAATGTCACGTTCTTAAAATTGGAACTTCCATCATTCTTATTCAAAACTGTTAGGGATTCTAACTAGCATATATACATTCTCTTCAGTGTTTTCAGTACTAGTATGTGTAAATGTTTGAAATTATTTTGTAATAGGGCAGAACAGAACATGTGAAATGGGCGATCCTAATTACAACAGCAGTGGTACGTATGTCAGCTACGAAATTAAAAAAATCAGTTATTATTGTTTTTAAAAAAAGTGTTAAAAGATTATAAGACTCTTTCATATGCGTGTATGTAGGATAGGGATATTCCACCCGAGGGGTCACAAAATGTGGTGAAACCCGAGGCTTGCTACATACACACATAATGAAAGAGTCTTTTTCTCTCATATCAACTACCCGAATAAGATCAATAACCATGAAAATATGTTTAAACAGGCTACCATTTTGAAATTTCAACTTTTTCCTTGAGCTTTTTTGACGAAAACGAATTAGACAGTGCGTTTAAGCATACCCTATATTTGCAAACGAAGTTTGCTCAGAAAAATTAATCTTCTCTTCCTGGTGTTTATAGTAAAAAATTTGTGAAAGGTTTTAATTTTATCTCGACGTCGTTTTGTCTTTCCGGCATCAGAGTTGACCGTATTCGTGACGTCACGTCATTGTTGAGCCATTGTGACGTCACGTCGCGTGAAATGCTATGTAAGATAGATTTTTCTTACATAGCTTTCTTACATAGGCAAACTCTATCCAACATGGCGAGATATGAGAGAAAAACATATATACATTCTCTTCAGTGTTTTCAGTACTAGTTCTTGTAAATGTTTGAAATTATTTTGTAATAGGGCAGAACAAAACATGTGAAATGGGCGATCCTAATTACAACAGCAGTGGTACGTATGTCAGCTACGAAATTAAAAAAATCAGTTATTATTGTTTTTAAAAAAAGTGTTAAAAGATAAACGTATAAGTAACTGTTATTATTTAGTTAAAGGGCAGAACAGAACATGTGAAATATGTGCGTGATGCAGATTATATAACTATGTTTACCGATCACAATAGAAGTAACTCTTACTTTGATTTAAGTAAACTTGGAATCAGATTCACAATAAATCTGAAAAAAAAATTATATTATGTATCTGTTACACTGCTAGTAAAAATTAAACATTTCATGGAAACACTTTGTGAAGAGTGATAAGTTGGGGTGAAAATATTTGCACCTTGTAATGGATATCGAAATTAAAGAATCTTCAGTGTAAATAATCTGCTAAATTATTTACGTTTCCGGCAAGTTGTTTAAATTGGCTTAGAGCCGATCCAGTTTTGATTTCGAAAGTCAGCATAACTGATAAATACTGTTTCGGTTTTAGGCGCGCAGTTGTCACCTTTGGCTGTCCTGCTTGGCATCTATGTCCTGGGTCTATGGATGGTTGGAGGGCGTGACTTTCTGCTGTGATTCCAAACGAAATCTTCTCCCTTGATTTTCCTGCTTGGCATCTATGTCATGGGTCTATGGATGGTTGGAGGGCGTGGCTTTCTGCTGTGATTCCAAACGAAATCTTCTCCCTTGATTTTCCTGCATGCTATGTATGTCCTGAGTGTAGGATGGTTGGAGGGCGTGGCTTTCTGCTGTGATTCCAAACGAAATCTTCTCCCTTGATTTTCCTGCATGCTATGTATGTCCTGAGTGCATGGATGGTTGGAGGGCGTGGCTTCCTGATGTGATTCCAAACGAAATCTTCTCCCTTGATTTACCTGCTTGCCATTTATGTCCTGAATGTATGGATGTGAGAGGGCATGTCTTCATACAGTGGTTCATAAAAGGATCGTGATACAAATAATATATTATAGCAGTTCATATATTATAGGAAACCCTATTTAACTGCTTCAATATCATATACAATTTCTGAATGTGACAAATATCAATTAAAATACCTTATAATTATTATAAAAGTCAATTCAGGATTATTATCATAAATAATCGACTATACCCTTTGAAATACCTAAAAAAACGAGGGGGGGGGGGTGAAATAACTATATGAGACAATGTAATCTGTATTCCGTATCTATTGCCGATTCCGAAAGTTATATTCACCTTTGTGTAGTACATGTATTTGCTAAGTTGATCGACGAAGTAAATATAATAATCCGTCCATTAGGTATATGACGTCATAACCCGAGTTTCCTCTGGCCCTGCCACCAGATTTAGACATTTTGACAGATAAATGTTTGGGGTATCTATGTCAAAATGTCTCAATCTGGTGGTAGGGCCAGAGGAAACTCGGGCTATTGATTGCAATATATATTTTACGTATTACGTATATCCTCTCATGTATCATACATGTATGTATCGTGTAAGATATAACTACTAAATAACTGACATTTGGTATTCCCCGTATTTTTGTGTATTTTACTGTTGTATTTTGCTGTTTGTATTTGTATTTTTTATTGTTGTGATTTTATGTCCTCTGTTTTGTATGTTTATGTTGACATATATTTGTTTTCAACACAGGAACCATATTTTACCGAACTGACAATAAATATATCATGATTCTGAACCCATTTGTCTTCTATAGAGAAAACAGTGCAGTGTTTCGATCTCATTGTTATCTAGCTGGGCAGTATGGCATTCGTCAAATTTTTTTTATTTGTAGAAGGTTTCTACAATGATATGGGGTGGCAGACTCGCCTGTTGGTTTTTTTTAGTCCCATAGGTTTTCTGGAGCCTCCATAGTCACAGTTAATCTCATTTGATTAGTGGCAAGGTACATTATATACACATTTTCGTAGTATACAATTTGAAATTGTATACAGAACTAGTTTAATTTTACTTGTATATTCATAATTTAAAGGGGTTTTACACACCTGACCCTTCTGCTTCTACATTAGGATTTTGGATTTCCACCTTTTGGCCCCTAGCATCACTTCTGAGTCCTGGGAGGATGAAACAGCTGCATGATGCAGTTTTATTTATTTTTTTCGACATGCTGTATCTATTACTAAATTTAAAAGTTGCAGCATATGAGTGTGTTACATCATCTTTCATATACTGTAAAAGTGGAATTGTTCGCGGTGTGGAAATTTTCGCTTATTTCGGTTGCATTTAAACTCCACGAATACATCCATACGCGAACATATTTAATACTACCCCATATCAAAAATGTGTAATAGTATTATTGGTAGGCGATACAAAACAGCATGACTGACAGCGCAAACATTTTCACAACGCAAACAGTTCGGAGGCTCGCTAAGGGAAAACATCCATGCGCGAAAATATTGACATTTAAAGTACGTTACTAAAGTAACTCCTAGTTAATATAAAGATCTTGATTTTTAATACTAAACGTAACTGTCGTCTCAGGCTTTGTCGTGACCAGTTTCCAAACACTTCAGGTTAATAAATTGTTTCAAAGCTAAAATCAGAAACATCTGCAATGTACATACTTGTCAGTTATATATATGTGTAAATTTATATTCTGGTATTCGTATTCATTTTAACGTAATACTAATAAAATAATATTTATCTTGCCAAAATTGTGTGGTTCTGTTCTGTCGAAATGTGATCAATTTGTGTTTGTTTCGTTTTTATTTCATTTTGTTTTACGTCCTTTTAACAGAAAAGGTCATTTTAAGACGGTCTCACAGTGTATGTGAGCTGATTGTCTAAAGGGTCCCGACTCTTTGAGTCGCGAAATATTGGGGTCCCTGGCGGATCCGCCAGCAATCCCAATATTTAGCAGATCAGAGAGATGGAACCCTTTAAACCACAGGGTCTAGGCACGGACCTATGTCACTATGAAATGATTGTCAGATATTGTTTTTACCTTTCTCGAATATAGCCCCTCCAACTACTATATATATGTGACAAGGGATATATTTGGTATCGGCTGAAAGATAAAAGTTTCGCCTTTAAAATGAGGCATGCATGTAAAAAAATGGACTTTATTCAGTGACGAAAACAAGCTTAGAGTGAAAATAGGTCGCTTTTCTCGTTCAGGCTAGTTCTTTCCCTTGACACAGATATATAGAAGTGAGAGGGGCTATATTCGAGAAAGGTAAAAAAATATCTGACAATCATTTCATAGTGACATAGGTCCGTGTCTAGACCCTGTGCTTTAAACTAGCGAATTAGAAGTGAGTGTATGTGTATTGAGGAGGATGCGATATGTTAGTGTAAGCGTTCTTGCGATACTCAGGATTTTTTTTCGATTAAAGTGCGGCCATTCTGACGTATACTGTCGAAAGACAGAACATTTATTTGGTTACATCATACTGACAACGGGTGAGTGAGCCGGACGTTCAACTTCCTTAATTCTAAACGTCAAACAGGTAGTAGTAACTACCATTTTCTGAGACTCTGGTTTGCCAAAAGTGAGGGGATGTCAGGAGATATGTTCCTAGTACTATAGGAGTTCACTTACTCCCTATATGCAGAGCGGATAGATTTATGTAGCATTGTTTTCAAGACATATATTTCACGTTCAGATATTCGATGATACTTGAAATTACTGAACCTATTTGATAACAAAAACAGATATTTCATTTCTTTGTCTAATTTTCAAGAGTGGAATTTTAGGGGAGTCTATTCTTATTTACATTTATAAATAATTATATTTGGAATGAGGACTGTACCGGCCATATTGCAGTGGTACATTTATTTTATAATACGATATCCCTGGTGACGTCACATCAGCGATTTCCTCGATCAATACGGGGAATGTCTGAATACAGGACTGCTTTTCTTCGCGAAAATCAGGGATCCCAAAAGTTGATGAAGACTTTTAAAACAAGTTCTTGGTAGACATCTTCGCCTCATTGAGAGGTATTTTGTATCTTTGCATGATATGAAGGCGGGCGCGTTTCTGAATATGCTCAATAGTGTGCCTTCTTGTTGTGATTGAGAGTTATGATTCGATTATCACTTCGAGGATTGATGTTTACTTGGATGTGACCAAGATTTACACGGTGGGTGTCGTCTTTCGGAAACACCTGGTCTTATTCTCTTGTACTTCTACAAGGGTCTCCGTGTTAATCTTTCCTTTGTTCATATTTTAACCCTAGTTGAATCGATATTGAGTTCGGATTATGGTTTTGTTGATGTTCGGAATTCTTTAATCTTTTTTATCATGATGATTTCAGGTCAAAACTCGTAATATGTTTATTGGCATCATATGTTTAATAAATCTTAAAAAATAACTTCAGTAAACTACGTTTTACTTTATAGGGGCTTTTTAACAGTTAAACTAATTGAAAGCAAGATATCGGTTGTGGTATTGATTATAAAATATTTGGTGTGGTTTGATTATTATTAAGTTCTATCAACAGCCAGGGTCATTTAAAAAATAATCAGAGAATACCATAAACCATAATCCAAACTCAAAATCGATTAAACTAGAGGGAAATAGGAACAAAAGAAAGACCTACATGGAGAGACTCGAAAAAGCACAAGAGAATAAGACCAGGTGTCCCGGAAGAGTAAGCGTCATCTGCTTCATCGATGACACCCGCCATGGACGGCCTCCTGGTGTATGCGGTGTAAGTGTATACGTGTGTTGGGTGCTTGTGTATTTGGGAGACAGCGGTATGTTTCATGTAAGCCCCCCGGTGACAGTCCAGATCTTTTGTCGATTTATCTAAATAATTTACTATATGTTATTACTAAGCTTTAGAGCTATTAACTTTAATAGTTCAACACTAGTGACAACTGCCTGGATTTACAGATACATGCATGGCAAAGACTTTAAATGGCATTTTATCAGGAGTTTCGTGGCATTTTAGCTGGCTACGGGCGTCTGCTTAGGACAACCGGAAATTTACATGTTAAACCAGTGAAATGGGACGGGAACACCCGATGACTTTTGACCCCATATCAATCCGCCATCACATATCAAAATCTACCAAAAGGATATATATTTGTAAAGTTAAATATCTACAGATTTCATTCAATGCAGAATATGTCAACAATTACCTATTTAGATTACTCAGAATCACTGTACTTAGCAGGAACAAATTTTCGGTAGGGACTACAAACGTATACGTATGAAACACTTCCTGATAGACTGATTTAGTTGTGTGAGTCCTTTAATTAAGTGCTACCATACTAATTAGTACACTGCCGAGGGCCACCAAGCAGAACACAACACCTGGTTGCAAAAGAGTACAAAACACCCTTTCAAAAGTTCATATATGAAATTTATTCATAAGTCATAATAATTGGTCGTATGAGATCGTCATACAATATAACACATAACAATAATGTGCTCAGTCTGTGTACAAAATAAATAAAAACAACATGATGAAACAAAAGAGACAAGATGTAGTCCAACATAGGGACAGGACGGCAAACCTGATGTCGCAGTTCATGATACCATGAAGTGTAACTTAATGATCAATGGAAATGTACACATGAAAATAAACTATGTAGTATTCATTGAAATTATGGATAATTATGACATATGCTACGCGTGAATTTATGAAATGTACATTTCTATGTCAAAATCAACAATCGAATTCTGATTCTAAAATTGTCAATTAATTCAAAACTAAAGAGTTAAATTCATAGCTGTAAAAGAGCTATCGTCATAAATTTATGAAATAATTTTTGTATTTGGACATCACTTATAAGCATTTTAAATAGAGCTGTATTATCATGGTGATTAGTATCAAATTTCATTTTCAATTAACTTTGATGATAATTAAAAGCATACCCTTACCAGAGACGCAATGAAAATATTCTCATTTTCGACTTACATCATACGTAGATGCACATGTAATACAGCAAAAGTATTTCCCCCTCTTCATAAATATGCATTTTTTACAAAGTGACTTTGATTTGAGACGGAATAAATGTATACTAGTATATCTCTATGATAAAAACGAAACTGACCGATGTAAATATGTATGACATGATTCGGTGGGATGAATAAACATGGACGGTTTAATTTATAACAGTAAATACACAAGTCAAAAGATTTCAGTAGAATATATATTAACCTGACCAGTTTCATGGAATTTGGACGGTATAGCTACTGAAAAACGTTTATGAGGATTTCAATAAATATAAATAGATTGGACGGCCTTGAATGCCAGATTAAATTGCAACGTTATACATGCAAATATTCTTTAATGAAATTGAGACATATTTTTAAAATGAGCTAAATATCCAAAACTTACATGAGCATACCACTGACTATAACTAGTGTAAGTTAAGTTAAATAACAGTTTAATATGCACAGAAAATACATAAATAAATAATATTTTGTAATATGGCTGACTAAATTAGGGTGTATTTTCAAATAGTTTTTTTTTAAAACTGTTAATCTACTTAATTGAATTAATTTGATATGTTTGTTTCTTATTTAACGGAATGCAATATTAATCAAAAATATAGTACCGGTAATCAATTTTGTTGGAGTGGAAATAAATTAATGGATTTCGCATAAACAGGTTTAAAGTATCCAAACAAATTAATGGATTTCGTGTAAACAGGTTTGAAATTATCTAAAAAAAAAACACAGAAAATGTTGTTCTTTTCTGTATCCTCTATTTCACTTATCAAAAATTGTTGATAGTTTCTCAAAACAAAACTTTATTTTGTAGAAAACAAAAGAACACAGGACATACATCAAGACGGAATTAAAAAGCACACAAATTTGCATCCCAATTATCTGCATGAACTACCTTTTAGGGATTTCACAATGAATCTTCTACTAAATTTCACAAATCCATTGACATACAATTGTATCGACACTTGGGCTAGGTAACAATTTGATAATAATAATTTAAATAATAATTTATAATGAAATCATTGATAAAACTTTTTGGCAATAATACTGATTAGACTGAATTAATAATGCCTACAAAAAGAACTATGTTATACATCACAAACCTATCTAAACAGGCTCTGATTTCATCAATGCTCCTTAACTTTAAGAATTCCTTAACTTCGGCATACTGTATCTATTACTAAATTTAAAAGGTGCAGCATATCTGTGTTACGTAATATTTCATGATAGGGGGTGGCTGACTCTACTGGTAGAGGTTTTAGTCTCCGAGGTTGGCTGGAGCCTCCATAGCCACAGTTATCTCTAGATCTTTTGAGTAGTGACACAGTACATAATATACACATTTTGTAGTACACGATTTGAAAGCATACAGAACTATTATAGTTTTACTTCTAAATTCATAAAATAAAGGGGTGTTATGCACCTGACCCTTTTGGATTCCCACCTTTTTGCCCCTAGCATCACCGAAGAGTCCTAGGAGGACAAAACAGCTATATGATGCAGTTTAATTCAGTATACTGTATCTATTTCTAAATTTTAAAGGTGCAGCATATGTGTGTTACGTCATCTTAATAATCTTTACAGGAAAGCATTACAGATTTTCCTCTAAAATTTTTCATGCTTTCTCGGGAAAAAAATTAAATTAAAGAATTCTTTAAGCTAAGGAACATTGATGAAACCGGGGCCAGAGCCTCAAATTTTCAGGAAATCAGGGCTTAGGATGACATCAGGTAAGGACAGTCATGTTAAAATAAAAGTAAACATCACATCATTTTCCCATTTAATGGAACAATCCTACGATACGATTAATAAATAATTAAGATTAATTTATATCAATTAACAATTAAATATATTATATTTGTTTGAAATAAATATCATATATACACAAGAATCAGTTGTTTTTTTTCTTCTGATAATTAGACTTTATAAACACTAATAATATACAGGATTAAACAAGTGCATTATTTACAATTGACAAAAAAATGTTTATAAATATGGACGGCACTAACAAACTTCTATATTACCAGTCAAATCAACTTGACATAGAATTTCATATGTACAAAACAGCACTTCAAAGACAAGTATGGAATCTTGTATATAAACATTTTTTCATCTCTTAATAACAAAATAATACCGGAAAGTATGATGGAATGAGTTTTGAAGTCACCATAACTTACAAACATCACACAACAAATACAATAGGAAAATACGGTAAAATACCACAGTAGGAATAATTACACTGGAAGGAATCAACAACAACAAATAATTTACTGGCAACAACACATCGTCAATATAGATATTATTGATTCAATTTGAAAGAACAAGATTAGGTACATTGGAATCGAAGCCAATAGGCTGATTTTAAGGGAAAAATTGTGTTCGGAACATCAAATTGTAAAGGAAATGTTGGAATCTTTCAAAATAAATTAAAAAAAAAACTTTTGGAATGTACTGTGTCTAGAATGAAAACAAATAACTTTTCAAAAATTTAGAAAACATCAAATCAAAACTGCATGTATTGCATCCTTTTGTACATTTAATTATATTAAGTGAAAATATAATGATCGAAATGGCTGGATTAAATTTGATGACAGATAAAAAATATGGTGAGAATATGATATCAAACTGGAATGTACTATGAGGAATATTGTGATACAGAACTGGAATGTACCATAGGACGGACAGAAAGACATGGTAAATACACTGGGATTTCTCAAAGTTACATCCATCTTCTTGACATAACGAATGATTACAAACACGTTCCCTTTGGACATCATCACCTTAAAACGGTACCTCAATATCTGATAATCAACAGAGTTCCACCCAGGAACCAGAGATACATCCAGGTATGTTAATAAACGTGGGACAAAGTATACATTCAGGTAATAAGTATAGACTTATCCTTTACAGGTACGTTCAACTTCTCTTCAACAAATTGTTTGATCCTTACACCGGCTAGGATAAAAATCAACATCGTAGTTATTTCCCTAAAGATCAGATTCAAAATCTCTCAGACTTCCTATTCAATTTTCAGTCCTTACTTTGATTGGAATTCTCCACATTTTCATTTGAGAAAGATTTCTAAACTACTGAACACATCTCAATTTAACGAACGTAAAACAGCTCCATTGTTTGAAATAACAGTTTGTTAACTCAACAGTGTTTGGTTGGAAGCCGATTTCATTGTTCATTTCCTATGTTTGTCTGGTAGACTGAATCTGATAGGCTCACAGATTTTGGTAGACTGAATCTGATAGGCTCACAGATTTTGGTAGACTGAATCTGATAGGCTCACAGATTTTGGTAGACTGAATCTGATAGGCTCACAGATTTTGTAACGACTTGTCTCATTGGTGAGCAGCTCTCATGTGGTGGAAGTGTTTGGTAATAGGCTCCTCCCACTATTTGTGACAGCGACACTGATTGGTTAAGAGGTCCACACTCACTGCTACCTGGGCGTTTCATACTTGCGACTGTTTGTAAGGTCAACACTGATTGGTCCAAGTGGCGAGTGTTTTTCGTGTGTGATTTGTGTCATGTTGTAATAACCACAGGAGAGAAGTGTGCTTTCTATCATGCCCTGTAGCTGTTCGTACGTGATTCCACCGTCCTTTGGATCAGCGTCCCAATGACTGCTTGCTACAAGTCAAAACAAAAACATTTCATGTTTAATGTCATTTTCAGTACAGTGATACAACGAATATTCATTGACAAAAGAGTGAAAAAAGAAAATATTACTGTTTTCACGAATAATCATAATAACAAAACGTTTAATGTCATTTTAAGAAATGAATAATTCTTTGAAAAAAGAATAAACAAGAAATATCTGAGACATAAATGACCCCAACCCCAGCTGGTTACATTTTCATGGGACAGGACGGGACGGACATGGGTAACACTATATGTCCCCCCATTTCATGGTGGGGGGCATAAAAAGATTTAATCTTTAATTACATATTACTGTTTTCATGAATGATCATAATAGAAATACCCTAGCATGTCAATAATCCGTAAAAATTAAGGTTATATTGTTGCTACACCAATAAATGAGAAATTGACTTACTTAATCTGTCTGTGACACTTCCATTGCCAGCTTCAGTCTCTGAAGATTTGCTGGAACCTGCAGACCCAGTGCGCTTGGAATCCAAGGGCCCGAGATTAAAGTCGATTATCTCCCTCGATCCTGACATCAACTGTGGAAGAAGAAAATAATTGTACATCTACTACAAACGAATGTGTTATATGATGCATTATACAAGTCAAAACATCGCAATGACTTAACACACAAAATTCTTTCTACTGTAGGTTAAACAAATTTGTCTATATTTTACTGAAAATATCAGTTATGATGAAACTTTCCTTAAAATTACTTGTAAAAGCCAATATTTTCACGCATGGAATTTATCCCTTAGTCAGCCTTAAGCATTTCCGCGATGTGGAAATTTTCACGCTGTCAGTCATGCTTTTCAGCACTGTGTACCTTTATGATTTAACTATTATACACTATAGAGTTTGAAATTGAGAGGTATTCAATATTTTTGCATGTGGATATATAGTCGCGGAGATTTAATGCCAGCGAAATAAGTAAAAATTTCCACACCACAAATAATTCCATTTTTACAGTAAACAATCAACTCCCCTACCTTTTTCAGTTCACTTTTAAGGTTAAATGTTGTACTGTGCGTGGCAAACAAAGCTCTCTTGTATCTCTCTATCCTCCGTCGTTTGGCATCAGGACACAACGTTGGAGGCAGCTGTAAAAGACATAGTCCATGTTATAGATGTCAGAAACAGAAGAACTCAAAAGTGAAACAAGAAACTATGGTCTCAGAAGGTGTAATGTTGCGAGGCACGATCTTGTTTAACGAAATCATATCAGTAAGTTACAAACCAGTTCAACTTGTTTAGACCTTTCTGGTAACATCTTGGCTCCATCATAAGCCGAAAGATTTTGTGTTCGCCTACCCCCCTCCCCCTTCTAGTTGTTGCACTTAAAAATTTTATTTCTTAATTCTCTTTCTCATAAAAAATTGTCTTACCCTTGTCCGGGTGTTTGTGTGTAGTAATTTCGCAATTAACGATTTTATAATATAGTTACACAGCCCCTAGTTTCCATTTCATGTTACATGCATCATTGCAGAATTGGTTTGATTTGTCTGTATACATGGTGTTCTATATATATTCTGTGACATATTTGTACCGTCGTTTGTAGCAAAGGTATTATATAGGATTCGTGTGGGAGTTTTTAGACAAGTTTGTCATATTCCATTTAAACACAAAGAATCACTTTGACATTATACTCTAGCCATACCTGAGATATGTAGATGAATTTGTCCGCCTACATGGTGTTCTATTCTGCGACATATTTGTACCGTCGTTTGTAGCAAGGATATATTATATAGGATTTGTGTGGGAGTTTTAAGACAAGTTTGTCATATTCCATTTAAACACAATGAATCTAGTGATATCACTCTGGCCGTGCATACCTGAGATATGTAGATGATTTTGTGGAGTTGATGTAACATCTGAAGGATTGGATCACTGATTTGTCGTACACGACGCTGGGAGATCGTCAGTGTTGGTGTGTTAGCACTATCTGTAAACAAAACAAAAGAAATATGATATTGATAAAGATGTTAGAAAATAATTGTTTACAATTACAACTTCAGACATAATGCAAATCAACAATCAAAACTCCAACCAGAGTTATCTCCCTCAACATATAATGTAAGCACATGCTTAATCAAAAATCACAAAGTGTCAATAAAACCATAACCCGAACTAAAAATTGATTCAACTTGTGACAAAATATGGACAGTTATCTCCCTTAACATATAATGTAAGCACATGCTTAATCAAAAATCACAAAATAACAAAGTGTCAATAAAACCATAACCCGACCTAAAAATTGATTAAACTTGTGACAAAATATGAACAGTTATCTCCCTTATCATATAATGTAAGCACATGCTTAATAAAAAATCACAAAATACCAAAGTGTCAATAAAACCATAAACCAAAGTATAAAGATTGATTAAATTTGTAACAAATTATGAACAAAGAAAAGATTTACACGAATACCCTTATAAAATTACAAGAGAATAAGACCAGGTGTTCCAGAAGATTAAGCGTCTTCTTCTGACAACAACACCTGCAGTAACATTCAAGTAAATGCCAATGACTTACTTGGCCGTTTGCTGTGTTTCTTTTTACGTGCCGGTGAGCTTGAGGAGGGCGTACTGTTGGAGCGGGAGAACTTGCGACAGCTGAGGGCCTGTAAGGGACCGTTGGTGATCGGATCGAGAGGCCCACTGTTGATATTACTGTTGTTTGGAGACGGGTCACCAGAACTGAACCCAGAGTCACGACTCGTCTTTGCTAAAAGAGAAGATTTGGTCCATGCTTAAAACCGTATTTAGGTAAGTCGTGTGGTTAAATTTCAATCACTCTAAACTTAATTTATCAACTTTTGATCTTGCTTACAAACGTGAATGAAAAGAACACTAGCACAATAGAGGAATGATACAATATATAGCGACGATACTAGGGTCAACTTTGCAGACACAAAACAACTATAACATGCAGACTGCAAAGTTCCCTTTGTGGGATCCACCTCAATCACATGCAGACAGATAATAAAAGGAAGACTCAAACAAGCTAGTGATGTAACCTGACAAATCATGAGAAAGCAGGCCCGAGCAAACTCTCTTCATGAGGAAGCCATCACGTTTGAAAAGAGGGTGATTTCTAATTTCAAATTAAATACTCAAATTTATCAATTTCTTCAGTACTGGTACTATAACATATCTTAGACAAATTCGAATCAAACTAATGATGCTTACGTGTGTTTGGGATGTCCAGAACTAGTGGGCTGTAGGTTGTGGTTGAACTACGAGAAGGTCTATCTCTTCGTGCCTGTTTGGGAGTGGTCGGAGGTTTTGGTAGGGCCTTCCGCAGGTTGGCACGGCTCTGTGACCGTGTACTGCCGGCACTGCTTTCTCGACTCTCACTTCCACTGCTGGGGTAACTCTCGTCATCACTTGTCCAACCTGATTAAAACAAGTCAACAGGATGATGATTAATTCATTGGAAATATTCCGTGTTCCTGATTTTTATATCTGATATAAATTATAAAGGTGCTATTTTTGTCCGTGTTTTTTGCGTAATACTTTTGTCACAATTTCGAAATCTGGAATTTATTTTCGCATTGAGGATAGATGTCACATGACTTCATCCAACCCTGGAGGCACATTCAAACTCATCCAATTCAAAGGATGGAATACCTATAGTTCAATATGAAACTTCAAAAATAGTAACCTACACTTAATTTCGTGCAAAATATTTTCATAGCAAGTCAAAAGCGACATTAAAAATTTGTTTTATATTATATAAAGGCACAAGTTTCCATTTCATATGGGATTTACGATACAAGTCTAAGAACTTTCCCAATTTAACGAGCATCTGGCAAGTTAACTGGCAAATTCAATGTATAGCAGAACAATTATGTGATAAATAGAAATACTGACCTGTGCCTCGGTCCACATCCATATCTATGGAAGTTGGCACACACAGGGAACCAGCAGGCGAGCTGAAATCAATGTCAACCAGCGAAGGATCAATCACCTCCCCATTTTTAAGTCCCGCTGCTCCACCACTTCCTGCCAGATTGGCGAGGCGGTCGTACCTCTCCTTAGACACAAGGAACAGACGATGGTAGTTCTGCATGTTCTCGTTGGCCTCAAAATAATGTCTACAAATGAAATAAGATTGTGTTAAAAAAAAAGAAAAAAGAAACGCATGTCGAACCACCAACAAATATTATGTTCCCACCCAAGACCAATTAGACTAGATTTGGTTTAATTTTGTTTTACATCCTATGAACAGCCAGGGTAATTTAAGAACCTGCTGAGTTTTGGAGGTGGGGGAAAACCGGAGTACCCGGAGAAAAACCATCAACCTATGGTCAATATCTGGCAACTGCCCCATGTGGGTTTCGACCTCGTAATCAAGAGGTGGAGGGCTAGTGATACCTTAAACACTCACTTCAGCCACCGCAGCCCCATTATTTAGAGACAAAATATAAATAAAGAAAGGATTTATAAGGAGACCCTTGAAAAAGTACAAGAGAATATGACCAGGTGCCCAAGAAGATTGAATAATTGAATTGAGTAATTGAATTCAAAATAATTCAATTTTTCAATGCTTTCAGTCATATTTCTGATCTATGATTAAATTTTATAACAGCTCTGTGACCTTGATATTTTTTTTCTTTGGGTTTTCTAATCTTCAGGCTTTTTTGTGCACGTTTTAGCCTTCACTAATAAACTATCTTTAATTTTTTTATCATTGAGCTGTTTATATCCTGTTTGCATGTGAGATTCCTGGTACAGCTTCATGATCATAATTATGACAAAAATACCTGATGCTAAAAGTTATCTTTTAGTTTAGTTTAGTGGAAAAGCTTCAAAATGAAGCCAAGCAAATTACGTCATTCATAGCCCTATAAACTCAGTTTCTTTTGGTAATGTTTTATACAAGAACCTGCAGTTGCAATGTTAAAGTAATTTTAACATCATCATTTTGTGACCTCTATTACCTGGTAGACCCGGACCTTTATGAAACTATTTGACCTATGTGACCTTTGACCTTACCTTTGGGCCTTCAAACGCTCCTTTTCAAGCTTCTTCTCCATAGAGATCTGGTTTGTACGCAGACTGTCCATGTGAACAAGAAGCTTGTCAGCCATCATTCCTCCTAGCTCGACAATGTCTGGCCTCTTCTCCGAGGACTGGCCAATACAACTACAGGAAAGAGAAAAGAGGACATTTGTAAAAAAAAAAAGACAAAAAGACCGTCACTGGGAACTTGTCGAAAAACATTAACTTAGTTTCAGCCCATATTTTTTGTTTATACATATATGGCCCTCTTGGTAGGGTGATATGAAGGTTTGTCTACCTGTAGCAGTAAATATTCACTCAAGGGCGTAGCCCGAGGGGAATATGACTGCTGAGGGTAGACAAACCTTCATATCACCCTATCAAGAGGGCCATAAATTGTTTATTATATCGAAAAAATCCATGTATAAGTCAAACTGAATCAACAAAAAATGTTTTTTATTACATTTTCATAAGTTTATCTATGTTTGTTTACACAATGAAACCAAAAAGAATGACAATGCTTGCGAGAATCAGAAAGAGGGTTGCCATGAGGGGCACAAGCTCCAGGGAGATACAACTTTTTGTCAGCCCTAGGGAGGACACGATGCTTTGTAACACCGTCACATGATGTGTTTTAACGAATCAGCTTTTGAGGAATCGAGATGAGGTATGATAATTAGACGTTAACCTTATTTATAGATTGTATCACTATGCCTACCTGCTGATCATTTTGATGAGCCTGTCGGAGTACCGCCCCTCTGGTATCGGGTCATAGTTGGCACCCACGATCTACAAAGGAAGGGAGATGATGATTGCAAAAATAATTCATTCAATTTCTGTAACCAATATCTTCAAAAATTCCCACAAATTTTTGGTAATATGTTTACAATTTGTCAGAAATTTACGACAATAATGTCGCGTATTATGATTACTACCCATTCTAATCACAATTTAATGTACTTATTCACTTCATGAAAATTACATTTTTCGTCCGGTCTTAGTTTTGTTATCCTTAGCGCCCTCTTTAATTTGTTTCCAATTTTTTACGTGCCCTTCTAGCTGGGCTCTAATTACTGCTCATACGGTACATATCCTTCATCTTTTCATAACTTATACAAACCTGAAGAAAAATGTTTATAAATATATAACATTTAGCTTGATTCAGATATTAAATAAAAGTTTTTAAAGAGCCAATTATATATATGACTAGAAAGTCTAGATGAAAACAAAAGTAATAGACTTACCTTAGTAACAAGTGTGAGCATATTGTCGCTAAAGAACGGCGGTTTGAGAGTGCACATCTGGTATAGGATACAGCCCAGGGCCCAAATATCTGCCTTCTCCCCATACGGCTCATTCTGGACAATCTCGGGACTGTAAAAATGGATGAGCAAATATAACATTTTATTTATGTGAGTTTTTAGTTGGTTTGTTTAATTTTTCATGCTGTGAAATCAGATATTTTCTTCAGGACCCAAACTTTGTGCTCTTATGACAAAATGTGATTTTCGTGGTAAATAAATATGCAGATTATCAGTTTCCAGTAAAACAGAAAATTACCTAATATCAAAGTTGTAATTACTTCATAGGCCTTTGAATTTTCTGGATGCACTTTTTCAACAAAATCAATGAAATTGAAAACCTTCCAAAAATTAGCGATTTAGTTGAACAAAACCGCATTTTGGAAATCTCAAATATGGATATTTCTTTCATTAAAAAATCTAAAGAATGATGTTTTCAAAAGTTTAACTTACCCCTCACCCCTCAAGACACATTTGAAATATTCCAATTCAAAGGTTGGAATAGTTTATTATGAAATTTAAGGGGTGACTGAGTTACCAGCTAGAAGACATTGTGACTTACCACCAGTAAAGGATTGTGCCCACTACCGACGTCATCTTACTGCAGTCAGTCCTCTTCTGCTTGGCCAGTCCGAAATCCGCTAAAAAACACAAAATTACGCAAAATTAACATATAAGTCTCCAACTACAAGCCTAAAGCAGTACCCTAGATTTCCAAATAGTGACAATCTGAGCTTTAACTCATTCACCCCTCAAATTTCAGAATGAACTTTTCCAAATTGTGAAATGGAAGAGTTCAACTGTGCCTTCAGGGGTGAATAGGTTAACGCATGTAGAATGAGAGAAACTTAAGGCTTCTTTATTGACCAACTTTCGGACAATCCAAAAATTTTGTTAGAATATAGAAACAGCACAAGGTTACATCTTTTATCAATTCAGGTGCTACTTTGACACAATCAGGCCCTTTAACTCATTCACCCCTGGAATCCATAATGAACTATTCCAACTGTTGAATTGGAAGAGTTTAAATGTGTCTTCAGGGGTGGATGAATTAAAATTCTTGCTCTCCTCCTAAAGTAATAGTGTCGCCACGTCAATGTTGCACTAGGAGGTACAATAAATTATGACAGTATTGTTCTATTGAATTAAGACTTACTGATAGTGACTTTGTCGTCACTGTCGCCCAGCATGATGTTGTTGGGTGTCAGGTCCCGATGAAGTATGCCTTTCTCTTTGTGTAGGTACCGCAGAGCCAGCACCATCTGTAACACCATACAACACCATGTAACAGTTTATACTACACTCACACATGTACAATATAAATACACACAAAAGGATGATTCCAACTTAAAAACTGACAATTCCCAAAGTCCAGAACTGTATCTAAAACTCAACAATATAAAACTGACATTAATTGTGTTTTCTTTTGGGACAAGAAATTTTTTTGAAGATTTTTTTTAACAAAGTTCAGAATTACTGTAACTAACACTTAATTGTTAGAAACAGGTCCCATTTTAGATAAATTTTCAAAAATATATATTTTTTTTTTATGACAGATATAAACATAACAAAATGTTTTCTAAATTCACTCATTCAATTTTTACAAACCTGCATGAATATATTCCAGATGCGTTCCTCTGGGAATTTCTCACGTTTTTCCTTCAGAGAGTTAATGTGTTCGGCTAGAGGTGCTCCCTCGATCAGTTCCATCACTATGTATAATCTCTCATCTGAATCACAAAGATTAAACATTTCAGCACTGTTATACGTATATAACATTTCCATTTCCACTTTGCTTACCCTTGCTGTTATATGAAATGTCATTTTAATTACATTGTTAAGTCTGACTTACATTTAAAGAAAGGCTTTTCTGGTCTCAGACTTACGTTCCACAAATGTTTTGTGGTATGTAACTTACGTTCCACGAATGTTTTGTGGTATGCGACTTACGTTCCACAAATGTTTTGTGGTATGCGACTTACGCCCCATGAATGTATTGTGGTGTCTGTCATATGCTCCACGAATGTTTTGTGGTGTCTGTCATATGTTTCACAAATGTTTTGTGGTATGCGACTTACGTTCCACGAATGTTTTGTGGTATCTGACAACATTGGGGTGTTTCATCTGTTCCCGGATGATGGAGATCTCGTTCATCAGCTCGCCTACGCTCTGTTTCTGATCCGTGATGTTGTTACCAAAGGCAGGGTTGTCTATGTTTACCTGAAACATAACACAGTACAATGTATATACTGCATAACTTGTCTTAACATAAAGTCACATGAACCAAAGTGTTGGGCCAATTTATGTAGGTTTCTGGTTTGAAGAGGTAGGATAAAAGTTGAGAGGGAAACGCTGGACTAAACAGTAAAACTGGAATAGATAAGGTTTGGGTTAGACAGGGACTGGTTTAGAAAAGTTATACTGTATATATTTCAAGGGGGCATATCTGGAAATAATTTCATATGCAGGCAAAATTTAGCAGGGGGGTGTCGGGGCTGCCTGTATATTGAGAGCGGCACAATGTGCTTTGGGGCAACAACCTCAACCCCGCCCCCAACCCCCAACCCCAAACCCCCATTCTTTTGAATCAAAGTCCAGAGACAAACTTCACAACTTCCATATTTAACCTGAATTTCACTAAAAAAAGTCATAGATTCTTGTAATAACTGTTTGGACCACTGACACCAGTCTTACTGACTGCCCAATGACCTATGACCCCAGTCTTACTGCACAGACAGAGCTATCATTACTAACTGACCACTTAGCTATGACCCATTGTTGATGACCGGTGACCTACCTCCTTAAGGGCCAGAAATGACTGACCAGCAGTCCGTTTCTTGACCTTGTAGACCGAGCCGAAGGCGCCCTTTCCCAGTAGATCAAACACATCGTACTCTCCAATCGACCGACTCGCAGTCTTGTTCTGATTCGTCTCCTTAACGTTGTTCTTTATCTCCTCAACTTTAGCACCCTGGGGAACAAAAATAATTATTTATTTTACAACAATTAATTCAATTTATTGCCAATTCCTTTTATAATGACAACAATTCTCTTGACAAATTGTGGCAGCATAACAAAGTTTAAAAGTTTGCACTGTAAAAGCTGAAATATTTACCGATTTGGCATCAGTTGTCATTGGAAACCCACATGCAATTGTTCTTCAATTATCAATAAGCACTTGTACAATCGAACATGAGTTTCCCAGGATAACATCAGTGGCAATATAGAAAGGTAAGATGTTGTCACACTTTGAATCTCATGGGCAAAAGATCTTTTTATATTGCCAGTGTGTTATGTTAAGGTTCAACCACACATTCTTATCATTATTCTTGCAAAATCATGGTTTTACAACTCTGTAATTTTCTCCCAATCCAATTCCTGGTGAGTTTCAAAGAAAAAGTTTACAAGACTCTACACACTTACAGGGAGACTGTTGATGGCTTCCACCAGGGGAATATAGGCCTTCAGGTCACGGTTGTAATGGCCGATACTGATGAACTTCTCAAACAGGTGGGGAGGGAAGAGCATCTTAAACAACTTCCTGTTCCGCTCCATACTGAAAAGGAACCTCAGTGTCCGGAAGGCACTCCTCTGTAACATTATATAACAAAGTAAAATTTAATACACATCAGCTAAAGTTTTCCATGACTCCTTTGTATTAAGATGCACAATACCATTACTTACAAATTTCAAGAGTGGGGATGGGCTTATTACTGGACACCCATTCTTTGAATGAAAATTTTGGAAAAGAAGAGTGGGCTTATCATCGGACACCCATCCCTTGTATGGACATTTGGGAAAAAGGGTCGGCTTATTATCGGACACCATTCCTATGCATGGAAATTTGGGAAAAGTAGGGAATGGGCTTATTATTGGACACTTATTCTGTGCATGGAAATTTGGGAAAAGAAGGGGTGGGCTTATTATTAGCTTTAATTGGCTTATCAGCCTATGATTATTATTGTTAAGACATTCATGAAAGGCTAAATATTTCAAAACTGGCCAAAATCTCCAAAGTGGTCTCAATCTCAAAGCAACATTAAATAAGAAAATATGTAGGGCATATGTGCCTTGTTTTTAAAGCCTTTTGAATAGTCAAGTTGCATATTGCTAAGAATAATTGTGGTGAAAGGGTTTACCTTTGAAGCCAGCCTATTTCTGAAACTGGTCTGATCTTCTATTAAGATCTTGAGAGGATATATTTACCTGTAGACTGACGATGCCCTTACGCTCCTTTTCCCCACAATCCTTGGGAGGGGGGAGAATGAGCAGCCCCAGAGAGTAGATGCCGTTTGCCTGGGCTATCTCGTAGGCATTGGCATCATTCATGACTAGTTCTGTCAGCGCCGCACAGCAGGCTAGACGAAAAAAACAGCCATTTTAACATCAATCATCTAATGGAAATTTAATGGACGCAGGCTAAAAGCCTCTATGTCCATATCAGTAAATATTTCGCAAAAATAATATGTAAAAGTATGTTATACAACAGAGTATCAATAATCATATATTACATGTGACTAAAAAATTTTTTTTTTTTCATAATCTCTACGTTAATTTCGCATTGTCAACCACATTGTATTTATTTACCTTTAAACGCCAAGTACAGTAGAGTTGCTTAATTTTGCGGGTGTCAAATTATGCAATTTTTTTGTATGGAACTTTTTTGCAGGGGATTAAGTTCAAAGATAACAGAATAATTTTGATACCTAGATTATATAACCATAATGAAGATGATTTCACGAGGTGTTAATTTTCACGAATTTTGATGTAATCGTGAATTTAACAAAATTAAAACCCTTGTGAATATTAGCAACTATACAGTATATGAAAATTTTTTTATGAATTGTCAAAAATATTAAAAACAAACAAAATTCTGAACTTCAAATCAGATGTTTCAGGTTGAATTAAAATTTGGATAATATTCAAAGTGTGAAATACTATATGGAAAAGTTTACATACCTGTTTTTAAAGAATACTGTTGTTCCATGAGTTCTTCTGCCTGAATAATGAAAGTAATTCAAGGTTAAAGTCATTATATAGTTATGTAATGCATGTGATTATAACGACGGTTTCCTCTTAATTTTTTGTTCTATACTGTACTTCTTGTTTTTATAAAGAGGAGGATTGAAGTACAAGGCAAAAAATATATGGGGTACATTTTTAGAACAGGTGGGAAAGTTCAATACTTGACGGAAGGAGAGATGGTGAACTCTTTGTAATATTGTACAATAGGGAACTTTTGGGGCTTAAATACAGGAATGATTTGCAATTTAAAACATGCAAGGAAACTAAATATTTCGGATAATATTTTAATTGATCCGTGAAATTGAGAAAGTATCATTTCCAGGGAAATATTCAAAGTCACAGTATCCGATTGTAAACAAAGAACTTAATGTATGCTATTAAACATCAATATACAATTCCTGTAATTAATTCATGAACAATTTGCCAAGCCAATTATTCTAACATATCAATATATTGATTTTCTCATCACCCATAATGTAAACACACAGACACATGTAAAATTAATGAAAAACCAATCACTTTAGATCAATATATTGATTTTCTCATCATCCTAAACGTAACCACACAGACACATGTAAAGTTAATGAGAAATCAATCACTTTAGATCACTATATTGATTTTCTAATCATCCTAAACGTAACCACACAGACACATGTAAAATTAATGAGAAATCAATCACTTTAGATCATTATATTGATTTTCTCATCACCCATAACGTAAACACACAGACACATGTAAAATTAATGAAAAACCAATCACTTTAGATCAATATATTGATTTTCTCATCATCCTAAACGTAACCACACAGACACATGTAAAATTAATGAGAAATCAATCACTTTAGATCATTATATTGATTTTCTCATCACCCATAACGTAAACACGCAGACACATGTAAAATTAATGAAAAACCAATCACTTTAGATCAATATATTGATTTTTTCATCATCCTAAACGTAACCACACAGACACATGTAAAATTAATGAGAAATCAATCACTTTAGATCATTATATTGATTTTCTCATCATCCTAAACGTAACCACACAGACACATGTAAAATTAATGAGAAATCAATCACTTTAGATCGTTATATTGATTTTCTCATCATCCTAAACGTAACCACACAGACACATGTAAAATTAATGAGAAATCAATCACTTTAGATCATTATATTGATTTTCTCATCACCCATAACGTAACCACACAGACACATGTAAAATTAATGAAAAACCAATCACTTTAGATCAATATATTGATTTTCTCATCATCCTAAACGTAACCACACAGACACATGTAAAGTTAATGAGAAATCAATCACTTTAGATCATTATATTGATTTTCCCATCATCCTATACGTAAACACACAGACACATGTAAAGTTAATGAGAAATCAATCACTCAGAGATCAATATATTGATTATGTCCACATCACATGCTACTAGCTGAAGGGCTTAACTTATTCAGCAGCATCTGAAGCAGTATGTACACATGATCATCAATCTCCATTCATTAGGTTTGATGGTGAGGCTATTAAATTGTGTGTCTATATACAAACACTACTTGACACAAAGCGGGACTTAGCGGGAGATCATCAAGTCACATGTACTGCGTTCACTGGCTTTCTCTGAGAGTTTTATTTTCATTGAATACTATAAATATGTTTTTTTGGCCCACTCAAATTTAGAGCAAAACCATGCATGAATTGGCAAGCTAATAATAATTTCTGTAGAAAGTAATATACAGATACTTTAATAAGTGGATTAAAATGACTTTTTGTAGTTATATTAAAAAAATATTATTTTTCAAGTTAACATATAAGTTCACTATTTACGGTGGAAGTTACCAAGAAAAAGGAAAATTAATGAATAGGGAAGAAGGCACACATATTATGTGAAGGAATATTCTAATCAAAATGTTTGGACTATAGAACTTTGAAATGTCTCCCAATATAAGTCTTAATTTGTTTAGCTTATTCAACCCCCCCCCCCCCCCCCTATGTTTAAGATGGACTTGCCCAGTCTTTGATTTGGGTAGGGTTCAATGTGACTTTAGGGGTGAATAGGTTATAAAATACCATATGAAATATTATTTAAATCTGCAGGGTTATTCTATCCTAGATGTGGTGAAGGTATATATGAAGCATTGACAGTATCAAACACTGTGACATTATGATAGCAACATGCATGTTATTCAGAAAACACAGACTTTAGGTACATGTATCAGTGAAGCAATGCAATTATGATGGCACAAAAGATTTTTTACAACCAAAGATGAATTTCAAAAATCTTTCATAATTTTTTGTTTTTTGAAAACAAATTAAACAAAAAGATATATGTCCAAGTCTAATTTTACTGGTATATCTCTTAGTTATCTTTTTTAATCAGAATTTCATTGTTTGTACAATTTGATATTTCAAACTTTATTAAAGATCCCTGCCCCACTGCATTAACTTCTGCACTCTTTGTCTTTATAAAGTTTCCCTCCCGTTGATTTCCCTCCTGATAAATCTGTAGAAAAGTGGACCAGGAAAACATTTGGCTGAACTGACTCATTAAAGCCTTATCAGATGAATTAATAACCAGCATTTATTAATACTTTTTGGTAGTAGAAAGGGTGTCCTAAATTAAGGGGGAATAACTGGTAAGCAACTATTGTGTACAATTTAGAATAGAATAAATTTTCATACAAGCTTCTGTATGCTAATGTTTAATCTATATGACATCCAAGTAACCTAACGACACATGTAATATTCAACGAAATATTTCAGTTAAAAGTTAATTTGAAATATTCAAGCTCCAAAGAATGTACAAACAACCAAAAGAATGTGAGACATTGATCATCAACTCATTTACCCCTACATTTTTATAATGGAATTGCCCAGTCCTCAATTTGGTACGGTTCATTTGTGACTTTTAGGGGTGGATGGGTTAAAATGCAATATGACTATGATAAATGAATTTCATGCTATATGGTGGTGATAGATGATTGGTCAAGCCATGAAATGTGACTATGGGGTCAAGGGTCACACAGGACATGCCCAAGCATCTCACCTTTGAGGCCGAATCTCTCATCTCAGAGGGAAACGTTTCCCATAATGCCTGAGAAATTGAATACAATCGTAGAAATGAAACAGAATTTTATAACTTTTCAACTAGTAAGTATTTAAACTTTCAAAATCCCTAAACGGTATCGTATCTTTACACACATATATGATATATGTTTCTAAATATCATTTGGTTGAAAGATATGCCAAGATTGCATACAATGTCCAATTGGCTTTATCAAGACAGACTTTTAACTATAACTGCTTCATGGAAATGTCAAATAGAAACATTTTACTAGTTGTTTTTAATTTGTAAAATTGTACACAAATTATTATAATTTTATCACAAATTTTAATATAAATGTTGAAGTATGTTTAAAGTGCACACCAGAAAATATATCTTCAGCACTAGTAATATCTTCAGACTACTTAATACTTTTATATTTTTATTTTATTTATTTATTTTTTATTTTTTTATTACATCACGAGGTATGAAACACCCTTTTCAAACAGTTTCATCAGCTTACTCAAAATTCAGAAGTAGATTTAAAGCTTTTGTGATTCTTTTATCACTTTATGTTATTTATCACCCTTTTTTAACAGTCCGACTCATTCACCCCTGAAGACACATTTGAACTCTTCCAATACAAAGGTTGGAATAGTTCATTATGAAATTTCAGGGGTGAATGAGTTAATAGCGCACAGAACAATAGAACCACAAATTGAAAATCAATTATGACCTAGATTTTTATGCCAATGTTATCGACCCTAAAAAAACACATAAATCATCTATGTATTTATTCCATTATGACGAAGGAGCTATTTTTATTGTTTTAACAACGCATTGCAGAGAATCAATGAAGTGCTTCTTTACAGAAGACAATTAGAGACAATTTCTACCTGTAATTATTACACAATTACCTGGATGGGTGAGCTCATAGCCAGGTGTGACTTTGAACAATATTAGCTATCTCGTATTACCCTCGACAACCACACCTGACAATCACTATATATATATATAGTGTTCACAGGAAACCTCGCAATGATACAGCTGATCACAGTATTGATCTTACCATTGAAGAAACAATTAGCTTCCAAGCTCAATGGATCATTGTTAAAATGAACTTTGAAGTTTGTCCAAATTTTCAGATTTGTATTTTTTTGGTGAGCCTAAATGAAGAAACAATAAACTTCCAAGCTCTATAGATCATTGTTTATATGAGCTTTGAAGTTTTTTTTTCACATTTTCAGATTTTTATTTTTTTTTTGGTCAGCTTAACTGATGAAACAATAAGCTTCCCAGCTCTATGGATCATTGTTAAAATGAATTTTGAAGTTGTTTTTTTCTTCAAATTTTCATATTTGTATTTTTTATCATCCTATAGGGTTATTGATTAATTAGGATAGGTAACGAGCATTCTCGTTAGTCTATGTCAGTAGACCATCGATTGCAACACAGATAATTATCTGAATCAGGTACGATTACGTAGGGCGACACTAAATCTTCTTACAGGGAGATTTTGTTTCAGTAGCAGACACATCCCTATCTCTGAGGTCAATTATTCAGGTAACAAGTTACAGGGCTCCCATTGACATTTAAATGAAATAAATATTATTTTCAGTATAATTTGTTATTAATAAGACCATATTTAACCTGTAATTGATTTTAAGGATTTTGTTTTTACAAATTTATAATTCTTTAATTGTCATTTCAAAACAAAACACAACTGATGTGTTTCAGCCTATTTTAGTGTGTTAGCCTGTTTAACATATTCAGATTATAAATTTGCATAATTAACATAATTATATTTGCATAATTAACATAAATAACCGTATATAGATTTGCATAATTTACATAACGTAATGACATTCTAAAGTTTCATACTTGGGGGAAAAAAAGCACATGCTCAATTTCAGAAAAAAATTGAGAAGAAAACAAAGAGAGGAAAAATGTAATAGAAATGAAAACGTCTTAGGAACGATAAGACTAAAATCTATCGTCACATGATCATCACATGATCCACTTACATCATCTACTGTTCTGCCATGTGGACCAGCACTGGCAGCTCCTTCACTTGTTTCTGTCCGTTCCGTTACAAATGTCCGGTCACTGCAACGGTCAAACACCAACTCAAGGTCAAACACTTTATTATAAACTTAAACAATTCTGTTCAAACAGACTTAATTTTCTTATGGCGACTCCAATTTGAAAGTGTTATAATCAAATTACAAATTTATATGATGTATGTAAAATAAATGTTAAATATTTCCATTTTAACTCATTCATTCATCCCTTAAATTTCATGACGAACTATGCTAACCTTAGAAATTGGAGAGTTCAAATGTGTCTTCAGGGGTGAATGAGTTAAATTTTCCATGAACAAAATACATCCCCCTTACAATATGACCTTTAGCTTCATTCCTATCGATTTTACATTGTATTCTGAATTACCACAGAAACAAAAGGATGGATTTGCCCCCATTTTCGTCACGTTGACGCATGAAACTTCATCATAAACTATTCCAGCCTTTGCATTGGAAGAGTACAAATGTGTCTTCAGGGGTAAATGAATTAAAGATGAATTAACTCATTCACCCCTTTAGACACATTTGAACTCTTCCAAATCAAACATTGGAAGAGTTCATTATAAACTTTCAGGGGTGAATGACTTAATGATGTTGAGAAAGGGGTAATGATTTTGAAGGTTTTATGACTACTACCGAGGCCTTACAGACGTTTAGTGGACGAAGGAGATTTATAAATACACGTACTGTAAAAGAGACAGAAGGAGGGGTATGCCCCCCATCTGTTTGATCTCCTTGCTGGCGTTCGGGTCCTCACAAAGCTGTACGAGACACCAGACGACAGGGAGTAGGAGGTGCACATTGTCACAGTGAAGTTGACTTAGAAGAATCGGTATCCCATCGTATGCCTTCACCATCTCACGACTCTGAAAATCGTGACACAGTGACTTCAGCAGCTGGGCCGCTAACCTGAAAACAAAACAATTACATGAATATTTGAATGATAAGTTGTAATGCAAAACAAATTATTTAAAAGAAAGTTAAACCTTGTTTAACTTGAACTTAGATAACTCGAAGAGCCTGTTTAATTCAAAATATTTCCTCGTTCCTGGGAAAACTTAACACCCAACACTAGAACTCAAATATTTTGATACCTTTAAATTTTTTAATGGTCCCGCAAACTTCAAAAATAAAAATACCTTTTATTACAAAATTAATAATTTGATTATTATCAAATAAATGATTCCCATAAGATAATGGTTAACACAAAGTACGTACCTCTTCGCTACATTATCATACTCTTGGATGATCAAAAGTAACTGTTCTATAGAGTTGGCCTCTCCGATCATTTTCCGTGGTCCATCACTGCAATATGAAACAAAAATAGATTTATTTGTACATTACAATGTTACTGAACAACTTACAGGGTATCCATATTTGTCAACTTTCAGAAATTTCAATGGAGAAGTTTGAATGTGCTCCAAATTAAAGGCATAAATGGAATGTGTGCATGTTAGCCCTTGGGGGGAAAAAACTACACTTTTCAAAAGCATCATTTGAGCTTTCAGATAAAACAATCAAATAATAGAATATAGGAACAGTGATCAATTGACAATTTATTTTCATCGGTCCTTTTAGTACATATTGCTAAAAACAATGGGTCCCACAATGTTAAAATGAAGTATTGAAGTATTTCCAAAATTTCTATGAGTCCCAGCATAATTTTATGAGTATAGGACTCGGGACTCGCAAGTAGATTGATCACTGTGGGAATGGTATAGCTAATTCACTGGTAAAAAGAGCCCAGATTTAGGATAAATTTGCCTAAGTTTTCCTCCTTGATAGAGAGAGCTGGTAGGTATCAAAATTAATTTATTCACCCCTGATGACACATTTGAACTCTTCCAACCCTAGACTGGCATAGTTCATCATGAATTTTAAGGAGTGAATGAGTTAAATATATTTTAAGATAAACCAAAGTTCCTTGTTTTATCTGTCAAAATAGTTTAGGTAATTCACTTTTTATATATACAGCACACCTTGTCTTAACTGGCCCTTGTGTAATCTGAATCCCTGTCTATTCCAGCCTTTAATACCATTGGGTCCTACATTTCCCTCCCAACTTATATCCTACCTCTATAAACAGGACACCTGTGTAAACTGGCCAAAACTTTTGGTTCCATAGACTTTTAGTTTAGACAAGTTACATTGTATTTGAAAAAAAAAAAAATTGGTTGTTTGGTCACTGCTAATTTACAGTTTGAAAAAAAAGACGTCTACCTCTTAGCCAGTCCATAAAGGGCGTGTAGAGAACAGTGTAACACAACAACATCTGTAGCATGTAACAGCATCACCAGGGCCTGTAATACAAAGCACACATAGAAACACACACATGTATAGGTAAAGAAAATATATACAAATGTTTGGTTTGGTTTATTTTGTTTTACGTCCGATTAACAACCAGGGTCATTTAAGGACGTGCCAGGTTTTGGAGGTGTAGGAAAGCCGGAGTACCTGGAGAAAAACCACCGACCTATGGTCAGTACTTGGCGATTGCACCCTGTGGGATTAAAACTCGCAACCCAGAGGTGAAGGGTTAATGTGAATGTCCACTAACCACTAAGGAATGTCAGCATTGTACATAATTATGTTCTTTGTCATAAATAACTTCCTCTAATTAACACATTTCCTCAGTGAAGAGATTTTTAATTAAAATAGCAACTTAAAAAATTATAACAGATGACCTAGATGTTCACTTGGGTTTTCTCCTGGTATTCTGGTTTCCTCCCACAATAAGACCCCCTGGCGCTAACATCTAGGCCAACAAGAGTGATTAATATAAGATGAATTACTTGGTTTAGAATTATTGTAAAATAAAAAAAGTTTGTTATTTTTCATGTCTTTTCATAAACCGTTTTTTGTCAAGGGAGGTAATTCACCTCGAAAAATTCAAAAGTGTCCAATATATTTTTAGCGGTGAATGAGTTTAATACTTACTGCATGTGCATCATACTCTATCAGCCATGCCCTTTGTGACTCCACAGTTGACAGTTTCTGGAAGATATCTGCAAACGATACGCAAAGTTAAAATTCTTAAATGACCATGCATCAGTACTCGGCTGAGACATATATCAGGGCTAAGACTCTACCATAGATGTATACTGTATAAACAAACAACTGCAGAAAGCCGATCTTTATATTTCTTAAAACTGAAATGTTTCAA